>SAXG01000009.1:164919-764919 GCA_012932865.1 Amylostereum areolatum
GCCTGGAAAGGTACACACCCATATCGGTTGCCTTGGCCTCTCTTAGTATGTTTGTCCGAGGTCACCTTGACGGCTCGAGTTCCTTTTCGATTCAGTACACTCACATGCAACTCGCAGTTGTCTCCCACACTCTAAATGGTTCCCGCTTCTCGGAGCGATAATTGTCCCCGGGGCGACGTTCAAACCCGGAAACCGACGAACCTACTGCCTCTAAAGCACCACAAGTCTCGGCGCACGTCGCCACTAACATCAAGGACGTTCACCCACGCCCATTCCGACATTCGGACGCGGAAGGCCGATGTTGGAGACCCTGAGACTCGTCTGCTTCACGCACTGGGCGTTCACACTCCCCATACAGGTCTTTCGCTCCACTATCCAAACTCTCTGGCAGTCCCGCATCGGTCCTAACGCCCGACTCCTCGTGTGGATTAGCTTGGCGTAGTGCTTGAAACTTGTGTGCGCTCCCCAGGACTCGTGGTGTGTCCTCACGCGGCCTAAATACTCTCCTCTCTGGCGGGGCTCCGAAAGAAACCTCGGTGTCGGTATCAGTCGAAACCCGGGCGGTCCGAAGACCGCTGAGCCAGTGGTAGGCTTACTGGAGAAGGTTGTATTGTTTGCTACCTTCTCATCGACGCCGCACCTTCGGGCATCCCTACACACCACCCAACCTAAATCTCCTCGTTCTCAGGTCCTTGTGTCATGGCAGGATTGTCGCGCTGTGTGGGCAATCACGAATTTCCGATATTGCACTGGCTCCCAGAGCCGATCTGCCTGTACACTGGAAACTTCGAGTGCACTCGGTCTCAATAGTCTTTCCAAGAGTGTTTATTTCCGGAGATGTGAAGCGCATCGCATGGCCCTTCAAAATGACATCGTCAGGCTAACGACCTGGTACGTGTGTCACGACTCGGGACGGCCAACGAAAGCACTCAGCGTTTTAGCACTTGATGATCATCGAGGGAGCATTACAACTCGTTGTGACGCTCAGCTGCCGTCGGAGGGTTCGGCGAAATCATGATTTACAGAGTCATCTGCACCACCCTGGGCAAACCCCGCTTTCGCGCAAGATCCAGACGGCGTCTTGCTCTCCGCCGAGTGGCTTGCTTGAAGGTGCTAGCCTCCACGGCAATCATGGTCCCACGGCGTGAGCGCGTTTCCGACCATCTGGACCATGCAGGTCCTCTACAAAGGGATAGCGCGGGCCCTGTGCCGTGTTGTAGAGCAATCTGCGATGCCTCCGTGTGCTGTTCTGTACGTTCCGCGAAGATAACTGAATGAGGTGAGAGCAGAGGTTAACCACGGCCTTTTGGGGAAATAAACCTCTCACGTTCACGTTTGCACTTTACGCGATGCTTCTAGCCTCTCGCTCTGTGGTGGCTGCCTCATCATGCGCGCGCGGTGACTGGTGCATCCGCGCACCCCGGTGTCAACTCTTCCCGCTCACTTTGCACGTCACACATTATACAGCAGGCTATGCACACCGACACGTTTCCTCGGCATGTGAGTTGGCGATTTGTATATTTTCTCTCCATGCGTATATCATGGGCGTAGCAGATTCATCACTCTCGTAAAGTAAGGCCTCTCGTTCCGTCATCGTTCAGGTTCGCAAGTTTATTTGGACTCGCTCCTGCCACCCGAGTCGAGCCCTTCGGAATGCATCGGAGAAAAGAGCGAACAAAACTAAAACCCGAGACGCACTCGGAACACCACGGAGGGCAGCAGCGAATGAGAATAGGCCGAACAAAGATCTCGGTGGTTTTACTTACTGTACCAAGGGGTGCGGGGCATACCGGGCGTATGATCTAGTATGATGCGCTGTCGAGGAAGTCGAGGACAACGGCTATCGGTACCTAGGATCTCGGGCGTCTTCTCGGAGAGTTCCTACCCACATGCTGATGCAGTCCATATCTTCCATCGCCATTGCTACATAGGTTAGCAAGAGAGTAGAATGCGAAGCTGTCTTAACTCTTGGCAGGGAGTTTGTTCGTGAATCATCCATTTTATAAGTATGTGCGGCAGGTAGGAGCCCGGAGGCCAGGACCCGAGAAGGAATATCCAATTATTCCCGGCCAAGGTGACTGAGATAAATGAAATTTTCTGTCTCCGTCGCGGTCAGTCTGCGCAAAAAGCTCTCTGACGAGAGTGGGACTCGAACCCACGCCCTTTCGGACCAGATCCTTAGTCTGGCGCCTTAGACCGCTCGGCCATCTCGCCTGTGAAGAGCAAGAAAGAGGATACTGGGTGTTGGCGGTACCACCGGGAGCAGGTCGCGAGCGGCACCATCCGGCCCGGGCCGCTAACTGCCTGATCTGCTTCAGCGGCCAGCCCACTCACCCTGTAACGTTCTGCTATATCCGCGAAATGGCTTCAACTTCTCCTCCTTCTCTTCGTCATACCCACCCAGAAGAACTGTCTCGAGATCTAGAAGCCTTTCCAACCCCTAAAATACGCACGGATGACGACGTCAAGCGTTGGACTCTTACAAGAGGATACCACGACTATCGCGTCTTCCTCCGTCGACTGAACGACGCCGTGATCGGACGCGAGCTTCCTTACATTGAGACAGAACCTAGTGAAGTGTGCATACACCCTTTTTGTGCCATCGTCTGACAAGCTTACCGTGCTACAGGCGGCGCAGGCAGTCTTGCTGATGTTGAGCATCCTAGACACATGGATCGAGGAGATCCCCCCGCTGCCAACACCACAACGATTCGGAAATCTCGCCTTTAGAACGTGGGGGGAGCGGTTAGAAGAGGTATGCTCCCATAAAACATAACTACAGGCAGATGCTAAAGCATAGATGACCTAGCGGGCGGACGAACTGCTCAACACGCTCCTCCCCACGTCTCATCGCATCGCCGTCCCCTACCTCCTTCCTTACCTCCTCACATCGTTCGGCTCGTTCGTGCGTATGGACTACGGCACTGGCCACGAGACCTCATTCGCCCTCTTTCTTCTCTGCCTCGCACGTCTGCGCTTCCTGCAGCCCGAGCCAGAAGAGGAACGACATATCGCTCTAACCATATTCGTGAAATACCTTCGACTTTGCTGGAAACTGCAGGATGTTTATCGACTCGAGCCCGCCGGTAGTCATGGCGTCTGGGGACTGGACGACTCCCATTTCTTGGGCTACATTTTCGGTAGCGGTCAGCTGCGTGGTGAGCCGCATTGTCTTCCATGCATGAAAGACGACAGCAGGAACGCTTGGATGCTCACGTCCATTTTCGGAAACAGGGATGGCCGAAATCCCTGTAGATGCGATCTTACGCCCGCCCCTTCCAGAGTCGAACCTCTATTTCATATCGATTATGCGAATACACGCCGTTAAGACGGGGCCCTTTTACGAACACTCGGCGCAACTCCACGCGATCGCGACGTCGGTCCCCAACTGGGGAAAGGTCAATTCTGGACTGTTCAAAATGTACGAGGTGCGCAGCGCTACCGTTATGCCGTCTCGCTTTCGTTTTCGTTGTCTCGTCGGAGTGGATGTGTATTGCCGGCCAGGCAAAACTCTTGCGCCCACCCCTGGCGCTCACTTCCCGCGTCTTTTTTGCTGCTTGTGTTTTGGTGGCCTTGGAGGCGTTGGTCCGTCGTGGGTGATTAGTTTCATCGATACCGGAGGGCGTCCCGTTATGACATAGGTTCCAACGTCTCGTGGCTTTTAGCTCGGGGGTCAGGGTGGAAAGCGGATGAATGGACGATGGAGACGGCGTCCGAGGACGATCTCTATGACCCGGGGCCGAGGTTTCTTCTACATGTTTGGTGTTCTTTTTTCTCTCTCATCTTCTTTTCTATTATCGCGAGCGCCAGGATGACGTTCCGAGTCCGCTTGGTGTCCTTCTTAGACGCGATGAATGAGCTAATGGTGCGTTCGCAGGCCGAAGTCCTCGGAAAACGAGTCGTCGTGCAACATGTTCCGCTTGGAGGCCTGTTGGAGTGGGACGAGGATTCTAGTGCGTCGGAGATGCAGGTGTCTTCTACCATGCCCCCACCACCCGTGCATGGAGGCGTGACGCAAGCGCCATGGGCATCTGCCAAGGGGTCGTCCTCCCCAGGCGGTGGGATGGCTGCGCCGTGGGCATCGACCAGAGCCGCCTCGCAGCAACATACAGTTGGCGGGATGACAACGGCACCTTGGGCAATACAACCATCCGGCGCAGACCCTACGACCTTGCCGTCTCTTCGGAGGCCGAAGCCACCAGCGATATGACTCTTCCGGGTCCATTGCGTCCGTTCTTGATCGAAGGTGGCGTATTTCCAGGAGAATGAGAGCCTAGGCGCGGGTGCTATGTCTCGTAATTATCGGAGGGATGGAACGGTTCGTCCCCTTGTGGCTACTTTCGGGCCTCGAGATCCCGACGCCTAGCCGTCGTTCAGGGGACAGAGTCGGACACGGTTTAATTTACTTACGACAAAGCGTGTGCGATATCTCGGCATCTGCACATGTCCATATGTAGCTTCGCTGACTGGGAAGTGAACACTCGATTTTCTCTACCCCGCATCGCTCCAATTCGTCGAGCATTGGCATGGGATTGAGGAGTGCCATGCGGGGCCCGCGTTTACGACTACGCACGGGTGTGCTTAGTTTACATATATGCTTGCCCCATGACAAAACGTTCAGTTGGCTTGCATCTCCGCTGAATTGACCATGGCGGGGAAGGGCGATGAGCGGATCTTGGTATGGTCCGCTGTAGAGTCGGGTGATTATCGGGCACGCGGGGAAAGGGGCAGGTGTGGGGACGTTTCTCCATACACAGTGCCGTTCATATTTACCCACCCGCGAAGACCGTCCTTCGTTCTGGAGCAAAGCAGGCGGTGAGCAGGCGGTGCGCAAGCGGTGCGGATCGGTGCGAGCAGAGAGTTGGGGAGGCGAATGGGATGACGTCAGGTGACCGGGACAAAGTAAGGAGCGGGAGTTGCCGAAAAGCACTGCATCGATGGACATCAACACCAACAAATTTTCGTGAATCCAAACTCAAACTGCTATCGTCGTCGTCCCCTTCGTCGCCGCTGTCCTCTCTCTCGTCCTCGACGTAAATTTCTGTCTCTGCCGCCGTGAACATCTACACGACGCGGAGCCCGCTCTCGCCATCATTTCTGACCAGGAGAGAAACGCCGATCTTCGTCTGTTGACCCTCGAGTGCGTTCTTTGTGCCACGTCGCGTCGTGTTCTTTGTGCTGACATAGTCCGTGGTGGCGTCCTCAGGTGGTCTTCTGTCCGGGGTGAGTGGCCATGTTGCCTTTCAATGTGTTTTCTGTGGCTCACAAAGCCGTGGCCATACAGGCGAACCTCCCTGACACGACTTGCAAAGCTTCCATTGTTTATCTTTCTAACTTAAACGGTCCTCCCTCCCCCTTTCCAAGCATCTCTTTTTTCCACATCTTCTTTCTCCTCAATCACCCTCAAACTTAGAAGTATCGTCCTCTCAGCCGACCGCGCGAGGATCTCCAGCTGCTGAAAGGCCCCTCTTTTTACCGTCCACGTCCGCCCGGTCCCATCGCCGCGGCGGTTCTGGTTCGGTAACCCGGGTCCACAAGTGCACACACTAGCCACGCATTCCCCTCAGCACACATTAGACGAAACTCCTTCCACTCATCCAGCCGCCCAAGAAGACTCCACCTCGACACCTATCGACACGCAATTCGAAATGTCACAAGTCGAAATCCTCCCGACCCCTTTCGCCCTCGACCTCCATCTCTCTACTTCTCCTTCTTCCTTTTCTGAAAAGCTATCATGGGCCACGGCCAATACCCTGCGCTTCTCCGCGTCTCCGCCGTTCCGCTCACCTCTCGACGATCGCAAGGCATCCTTAGGCCTCAACTCGCCTGCGGCCGACATACTCGATGACGGTCAAGACGACGTCATTTTCCCCGACCTGCCTCCACTTCTACGCGGTCATCCCGACATCCATCTTCGCGAGGGGGTCATGCGTGCCACCACCCTCGCCGCGGACCACGAGCCAGACGCCGAGAAAGCCTTCTTCGTCGCGGACCTGAGTTACGTCCTGAAGCAGCACGAGCGCTGGAAGCGCAACCTTCCCGACGTTGACCCGTTTTACGGTGCGTTTTTTTTCCATAACCTTTCGCCCGCCTATCCGCCACGTCTGACGGTGATCGCATGCCCGCAGCGATAAAATGCAACCCGGACCCTTATGTCCTCCGCCTCCTCGCGGGCCTCGGTACCGGCTTCGACTGCGCGTCCAATGGCGAGATTGCGCAAGTGGTGCGCGCGGGCGTGGACCCGTCCCGGATCATCTTCGCCAACCCCTGCAAGGCGGGGTCGCACATCAAGAACGCGGCCAAGGCCGGCGTGACGACCATGACATTTGACAACACGGACGAGCTGCACAAGGTCGCGCGCACCCACCCCGACGCGCGGCTCGTCCTCCGGATCTTGACCGACGACTCCAAGAGCTTGTGTCGCCTCGGCCTCAAATTCGGCGCGCCCCTGGTCTCGGTACCTGGGCTCCTCGCGACCGCACGCGAGCTCAAGTTGAACGTGGTCGGCATCAGCTTCCACGTCGGGAGCGGCAACTTTGATTCCAACGCTTTCGCGGACGCGGTGATGCGGGCGAAGGCGGCGTTCGAGAATGGCGTCGCGGCCGGGTACAAGTTCACTCTGCTCGACGTGGGAGGCGGCTTCGAGGACGCGACGTTTGAAGCTACCGCGGCGACCCTGCGCGATGCGCTCGCGACCCACTTCCCAGACCGCAACGGTCTCAGGATCATCGCGGAGCCTGGACGGTACTTCGTGTCCCGCGCATTCAGCCTGGCAGCCAACATTATCGCACGCCGCGCGGCGGCTGATTCGGACGAGTCTGAGGTGACGCATGCCGCTTGTGCCGCTGCCGCTGCCGTCGACGAGTCGGATGAACCATCGGTGATGTGTAAGTCCGCTCGTCCATTTTTTTCGATGTGGGGTTCCCTCGCTAATCAAGACCCTTTTCTTCGCAGACTACATCAACGACGGTGTCTACGGCGCGTTCAACTGCATCCTGTTCGACCATCAGACGGTGCACCCTCGGGTGCTCGCGATGGGCGGGTCGTTCCACGTTCGCACGGACGAGCGCGTGCAGACGAGCAGCGTGTGGGGCCCGACGTGCGACTCGATCGACTGCGTGTGCCCGCAGACGCGTCTGCCGACGGCGTTGCGTGTGGGCGACTGGCTTGCGTTCGACAATATGGGCGCTTACACCGTGTGCGCGGCCAGCCAGTTCAACGGGTTCGAGCTCAGCCAGGTGGTGTACACGACGGGCGGGGGCAGCGGCTCGCGCGAGACACGGCGGGTGCTGCAGGCGCATGCGGCCGCGGCCATTTCCCCGTGAGGAGCATACCCATCCAGACCGTTGTTCTCTTCTCTTCTCGATTTCGATTTTCGGTTTCGGTCAGCGTTGCATTGGACTCTCGCTTGGCGTGGCGCTCATATGGTCGAGGGGTGGTAACTGTACCGATCTACAGTCACGAACACGGACGCCTCTACATATGTGTAAGTAGAAGGCACGGGAGGGGGGAGGAACTGCAAGGAACGAATACATGCCGCCGAGTTTATGATTCGATAAAGATGCCGACGGGGCGTGGGTACGGGAGTGAAGCATTCGTCCTGTGAACCGCATGGACTTGGAGAGGGGCGGGGCGGGGCGGCTTCGGCCGTGTGACTTTCTGGGCGGAGCCGAGACCCCCGCGCGGAACCGAGTCGAGGGAGGTTCAAACCTGTTCAAACGCGCCTCGTGACGTCGCCCGGCGCAACCCCAGAACCGAACGAGCGCGGTCTCAGTGGTTCCCCTTCGCCCGTTCCTTGCCCCCATGCCCAGCGAGTGCTAGCGAGTGCCCAACTTGCCTGATGGGATCTGCCGCCGATAGCACGCTCACGCATCTCCCCCCTCCCCCTCGAGGAACGGGCACCCGTCGAGGCCACCGCTCGCCGCCGCTGGGCCCGACGAGGTCGTTTTTTCGCACGAACTCTCGTGGTGCGCGGGTGGAACGCAATTTGATTCCACGGACGAAATGTGTCGAACGGGTTATCTGATAAGTCGTCACGAGTAATACGCATCCCGATAAATGACAGTAAGTACAGCCCCGTCTCATCGGCGATCCTCGAGGATTTGGAACTTCGACCGCCGTGAGATCGTCTGACGGCCGGCGAGCTGGCCCCGGCGCCCGTGCTCTTAAGTATTGCACGACATGATGATATTGCGATGCGCGGACTCGGAACTGTAGCAGAGCCTAGCAGAGCGTGGTCAAATCCGTCCGCTTCGTCGAGGAGGGCGACTGGCGAGACACCATCAGCTAAACTAGCCGTATATGTGTTCGAGACTTCCAGCTTCGCCGCCTCCGATGCCGACGATCGCGCGAGTCCGGGGGATGTAAAGGCTGACTGAAGGTATGGAAGTATATATTGCTCGAACGGCGCGGGCGCGAGGCAACGGGGGTCGGGCGGGACTGAAGTGCCACTTTGTACTTGCGGGCTATTTATACGGTGGCGCCACCGCGCGCTGTATACTCGGCGGCGGAGGGGAGAAGACCAACACGCGCGTGTTGTGCCGCGAACGCCGTAGAATTGAGTGGCACCCGCGCGTAAAATTGCGGTGGGTTCGAGGAGCCCTCGGCGATCTCCTTGCGCAGCGAGTCTGACTGTCCTTGCCGGTGCGCGTCGAGGCTCGGCCGCTGGCGGCGAGAGGGGACGAGAGGAGACGAGACAGGTTTCACTCGGAGATGATGGACAGCTTGCGTTCCGGAGTGGGATGCTTAGTCTGGCAAGCTCGAAGGGCGAGCGCCGACGGTTACAGCGGAGGCCCTTGGCAGCGGCGGCGGCGGTCCTTGCGTGTGCATTCGTCGCGAGATGTTTGGAACGAGCGATTCCGGGGATACAGCAAGTAGATCCGTGAGGTACTTAGCAGGCGCGGAAATGGAGAGAAGGTGGGGTTCGCAGTCACTCATGAGTCGACAGCCCCGTCGGGAGTTGAATTGTATTCCTGTATTTTCGTGGGCGATGCGTGGTTATATTCTGCGTGCGCAGGGGAACCGGGGAAAAAGTTCGGTGCAGTCGAGAGTGTCGAGGAGCGCGGGGGAGGGGGTGCCTTTCTGGGGTGGCGGGCCGGGGAAGGCGCAGTCGGGGCCGGGGAGTCGTGCCTGAGAAGCTACCGGGAGTTGGGCGCGGCATCGGAGGGAAACGTGGAGAACGTTAAACGCGGAGGATTGGATTAGAGTCTGATAGAGTAATTCGAATAGTAAAATGGGTATTTCGATTAGGCATGCGCTGGTAACAACAAACATCTCAGGCAACCGTCGCCCGGCCCTTCCCCGTGCGGCCGTCCCATGAGCCCTATTTCAAGCCCCTGCTCATGCCCGTGCCGATCTCCTTCTCCTTCCCCCCACCAGTTCCCCATCTCTGCGCTTGGACCCCGTCCTTTGCCGCCTTCTGCTTTGTTCAACTCCTCCTTCTCCGGCGCTTTCCCCCCTCTTGCTTTGTGCGCTCTACCCTACGCCAGATCCGAGTGGCGAACCTGCCTTATAAAGACGCTTCGAATTCTATATCCTCCTCGTCTCTTTGACGCTCACGGATCCTCTCGATTTTACCTCTGCCATGGCCACTGGAATCATGCAGGTTCGCTCGCTCGCCCCGTTCTGCTACAGCGATCGTTAACATCCCGCGATCGTACAGGACCCACTCTCCGCCTCCGCCGACTCCTCCAGCGCCGGCCCGCGCTTTCGCCCGTTCTCGAGCCCGAACCACAGCGTCGTCAAAAGCAGGTATATCACCAGCAACGACCCCCGCGGCTACATGTAGGTCGTACCACATGCGACGCCTCCGTTCCGCCCGCTGACGTCGGCGTTTGCAGTCCTGTCTACGAATACCCGCTCAACGGCCAGTGGATAATGATGGACGTCGATGACGGCTACGTCCTCTGGACCGGCATCTGGAAAGGTAACCCTTCTGCCTCGTTCTCGCTTTTGTCCGCGGGCTTACGCGCGTCCGTTCCACCCCACAGCACTCGGAAACTCCAAAGGTAAGCAGTCGCCACACTGCGCGGTTTGCGACCGTTTTTACTCATCGTCGAACGCCACCCGCAGCCGACATCGTAAAAATGGTCGAGTCCCAACCCGACCTCGCCAGCCAGATTCGCAGGGTGCGCGGCGGCTACCTCAAGATCCAAGGTACATGGATGCCGTACGAAGTCGCCCTGCGTCTCTCCCGTCGCGTCGCTTGGCCCATCCGGGACGACCTTGTCCCGCTTTTTGGGTATGCCCCCCTCCAACCCTTATTGTTTTTCTCCACCACAACGCTGACGCATTGACCCTTGACCCCCCTAGCCCTACCTTCCCGAGCACATGCCTCTCGCCTGACCAACCAGGCTATGGCCAAGTGATCGCCAACGGCCAGGGCCGCCGTCGTCCGCGCCGCTCCACCCATGCGGCCAACGCCCATGCCCAAGCGGCGCACATGCAGACGTCGGTGTTTTCCGCGCACGCGCACGTCGGCGCGTGGTCCTACCGCCCCCTCCGCCCCCGCCGAATTCGCCCACCCCGCCTCCGTCGCGCACTCCCCATCGAGCCCGCGCGCGCACGCCTACGCCGGGCCCGCGTCCGCCCCACCCTACCCCCAGGCAGCGCAAGCGTCCGGCGCAGACCGGCAGCGCGCGTCCTCGAGCCGCTACTCGCCCTACGGCCATGGCCACGGGTACTCGGGCAACTCGCCTGTGTCGCCCCGGGCATCGTCCGCGTACCCCGCGTTCCCGGACGACGTCACGCTACCCCCCATCCAACACCCCTCGCGCGCGAACGCCGTCTTACCGCCCATCTCTGCGCTGGCCGGCGCGTCCTCCTCCTCCTCCCAGGCGCACGATCGCGACGCGGAGGGTCTCGCGGTGCTCGAGCGCCTGCGCATGGACGACGATCCGCCGCGATCGCATCCGTATTCGCACTCGCGCCCGCCGTCGCTCTCGGTCAGCGCGTCTTACCCCTCCTCGCCGTGAGTGCCAGTCCCCCGACGGGCCCCATGCGTCCAATCGAACGTCGCTCATCTTGCTTGAACCCGTCTCAGATACATCGACCACGCCGCCCGTCGTCCTTCCTTCGACGCGCACGCCGACCCCCATTGGCGTTCCCACGCGCATTCGAACGCCGCGCCCCCGTCTCCGTCTCCGTCCCCCTCCTACTCCTACTCCCTAGCGCCTTCGCCCGTGTCCGCAGTCGCCCGTGACGCCGCCCCAGATGCACGCGCACGCCCATTCGCATCCACAGCCCACCCATCTGCATCCCTCCCACGCCCTCCCCCCACTGAAAATGTTCGACGCGCCGCCCGTGGCGGAATACGCGCGCGCGCCCTACGGGATCGAGCGGGGGCCGCACCGCCTGTGGTAGTGTGAACCCTGCGCCAGGCGATCCGTTCATGTGCGCCGGTTTCCGCTACCTTTCCAACGCAGCCTTGCGGGAATCCCCATTGGGGTTTATGCACATGTGGATGATCGACGCCCCGGAGAAAGCACGCAAGCGTGACTCGAGCGCATTTCCACTACCCCCACCCCGCTCCCCCCTTCTGCCCTCCACCACCACCCTCGTCGTCCTGGAAAAGTGGGTTTGCTTTTTTACGTCTGCGCACGCCTCGCGTTGCCTTGGCGTGTGCGGGTGATAGGCCGTCCCTTTTCCACGTTGTATTCGCTACTAGCACTATCTCTATCTCCCGGCATCGACCATTTGTCTCCCCGTTTTCTTTCCTTTCTCTCTCGTCGCCGTCGTCGTCGTCTCATGTTTTTGCTTTTACCGGACATTTGTACTATTTGGTTCGCGCGCGCTGCCTACTCTTACTTACTCCCTCCTGCATATGATCATGCATTTCACTTGCCCATGGATATCCGCATACGTCTGCATACCGTCGCTTCCCCCCCTTCCTCCCCCCCAAACACACTAACCCTCCGCCCTAACTGCCCGTCGTCTCGCTCGGACCCCTAGCATTAATCGTCTCTCATCTCGTACTTACCCGTCGCGCGCGTAGTGTGCTCATCGCACGAACCTTAGAAGAAGTAATCTTACGTGTATCCATTTCGTCTTGCATCCTCCCCGTCCATGCGCCGTCGTACGATCGTGAACTCCTCGGTATTGCAATGAGCGAAATCCAATGCGAGGTGTGCGTATGTGACAATGCGTCCGCCAGTGAAAAAAAGGTGGATCAAACCAGAGCCAGCTCCCTGACCATCATGCCTGCGGACGACACACCCTGCAAGGACCTGCTCGAACTCCACATTCCTCCCTGGGCCTGTCAACAGCGCGTGTATACTTGCAGCACCACTGCGTCCACACCCCACTTCTTCCTCCCCCTTTAGGAGCCTCTGGCCCCGCCCCCGATCCTTTTTCTCGTGGCCAGTCTCTCGTAAACCTCGGGCCTCTGCCATCCCATCGTGTTGACCCAAACACGGCACTCGACGGCCCCCGCCACAAAGTTGCGTTGACCCATACATGCCCCGCCCCGATCGACCCACCAAGAACCAGATTGCTTCCGTCGCGCGTCCTCGAGCCTCGAAAGCCTCGGCCCTCCGAACCGCGTCGAAGTCCCGTCCGAGGGAAGGGGCAGATCGCCGTCCCCGAGCACGCGGTCCCGAATCCCGCGAGCTCCGTGTCGTCGCCGTCGTCGTTCGATGTCGTCGTCACTCCCCGTTCGTCCGGGCCATCGTCGTTCCCCTCCAACGGGAACCGAGAAGTCTGCAGCGCGCGCCTGGAGCACGATGCGTTCGCGAGGTCCCTGCCTGATCCGGCGCGCCGCTGGAGCCTTGCCTGGCCTTGTCCGTAAACTCATCTTTCTTTTTTGCAAAACGGAGGGGGGGGGTGTCTCACGATAAGGTCGGCCTTGCTGGCCCGCCGACGTCGGGAGGGGGGCTAATAGGAGGGGCTCGCGTATATTGGCGCACTACTCGCCTCGCCCCGATTTCCATGCCCTGGGCCTCGAATTCCACGACCGTACGGCATGATGCATGACGATCGAGGCGCCATGGCGGCGGCGGCGGGCTCATGAACTCGAAGATGGTGCCACCACGACGCGTGGCTCAAAAAACGGCCGCGACGTGCTGCCAGGTGCAGCTGAGACCGCCTACAGGTGCGTCTGAGACAATGAATAGAAAGCGGCGGCGGCGGCGGCGGCCAGATGCGGCAAGTAGGCAAGAGCGATATCGATGTCTCACCTGTCCGCCGGCGAAGGGGTATAAGCCCGCACGGGTCCAGGTGCCGTCGTGGCGGACGACGACGTTCGCGGAGGATCTGCCTCTCGGTGCTTTTAGCGGTGGTATGGCGAGCCTCCCCGTAGATGTTATGCGCGCTACCGGCAGGAGAGGTTTGCCGGGGTAGTTTATTACAGGGTGGATCGAGGAAACGGGGAGCCGACGTCTGTGCTGCATCAGCGCTGTAGCGTCGTAGAGCGCCGCGCGGTAACCTCACGAGAGAACGGTCGGCCGAAAGACGATAAACTTGCACCTACGGCGTGCGCGCGCGTGTGCTTCGTGCGCGATGTCGGACTGGAAATAAATACAGCGACACACGCCCGTGCTTGATGCGGTCGACGTTGGGCGGGTTCTAGGGATCGAAGGAGGGGAAAAAATAAATGAACTGGGAGAAGGAAGGGAATTTCGAAGCGCGCGCGCGCAAAGGAGCCAGGAGAGACTTTCCCTTGGCAGCCTCGTGCAACGGGGTACCCGGGCCGGTGGGGCTGTCGGCGGAGGAGATTGTCTGCGCATGTCCGCTCCTCCGTTCTCGGTTCGCTGACATCCCGACATCGCAGAGGCATATCACATATCGCATATTGCGGGGTGCGCGTGGCGCCTGAGCGGTGTGCCCTCGATCGAGGTGCCACGACCTGGCCTGAGTTTGCATTCAGGATGTTTAGAACGAATGCCGATGCTGTATACTGGAACCGACTCCCAGTGCCAGTTAGTGGCTTGGAGCGTGGGTTGGGCTGGGGGTTGTTGTGCTATATATTCCACGATCTAATTGAGTGGTAAGTACATAGATGATGATGATGATGATGCATGATGATCGAGGCACGGTTTCTGCGCCCACGCCCTCGAGGTTCGACGCACGACGCAGCCATCCCAAAAGAAGCGATCCCTTGTCCAGGCGCGCACCTTCCCCATTCCGTCCTCGGCATCCCATGGCGCCCGGCGCCCGGTACCCGGCTCCCCGCCCGTCCTCCTTCCCAACCGCGCCCTTCCTTCTTCTCGCCGTTGCCGTACGCAAAATGAACTCAAAAAATAAGATCCCCGCGTGCTTCGAAAGCGAGGCCCCGAAAAGGATAGATGCAGCCTCGGGGAATAGGCTTTGCGAAGACTCACGCGCGCCCTGAGAAACGATTCCAAAGAAGCTCTCCGTCGGCTCGGCCCCCTCTCTCGTGCTTATGACGACGTCGTCGCGAACTGCCAAAGATTTGGAGTCGAAAACCTGCCTGGATGACCTGCTGTCGTTGGCCGCGTGCACCTCACGCTTTCACCTCAACCTCCTCCGGGATGCCTCGTCCGAGAGGCTGAACGGATTACGCTCTACTAGAATTGTAAGTCATCCCCGACTCGGACCCTGCGACTGGTCATAGGACTGGCGCCCCTCGAGCCCCGTGGGATGACGGTATGCATTCGCCCGCTCGACGCTGATTCCCCAACTTGGCGCGCTTGGGGGATCGGAGCATGGCGTACTAGATTTGGATGGGACCCCCCTCGTCCCTCGTGCCGTCATCTAAATATGTTTGGTACTCTGCGTGAGGGCGAGGCGGTCCGGGCGGAGGAAGGGAATGAAGTGACGCCATCGAGCGTGCGTGCGTGCGGTTTACCTCGCACGGCGTCCGTGTCTTGGCCCTCGAAAGGCCGGTCGCCAACCGCCATCGATGAACCCCCACCGTTATGATCAAAACACTACACCCACACAACCATTCGCGCGCGTCTAATACCTCGTACG
The DNA here is from genome assembly GCA_012932865.1 of Amylostereum areolatum. Taxonomy (NCBI): domain Eukaryota; kingdom Fungi; phylum Basidiomycota; class Agaricomycetes; order Russulales; family Stereaceae; genus Amylostereum; species Amylostereum areolatum. The sequence continues at coordinate 179,848 of SAXG01000009.1, forward strand.
GTGTCCACGGACCGGGTGTCAAACAAGAGCACGAAGGAAAACTTCAAAATGCAGTGCGCGCGAGGCCCCCCGCGGGAAATGGAGAATGAACCTCGCTTTGACGCGCGCCCCGCGTCCTGCAATATGTAAGGAAAATCGTGTGCAAGGGCCGAACCTCTCACCATTGTCACTGTAGCGAGCGATGGGACCGGGGGATGCGGCGCACGGCAGGCATGAGAACGTCTCCGAAGCCGAGGAGGTAAGCCACGCTACATTGTAGGCTGATGCTGATCCTGACACGGTGCCTGCGACCGCGAAACGGTGCGTGTGCGGAAAAGTGTGGGTTGCGCTTGGGAGAGGGCATCACCGCCACCGCGTCGCGTTCCGCGTGCTCGCCGCCACACAAGTTCCGCAAAGATATGGACGGGGAGCGTCGGCCCATCAGCTGCGAGGAGAGTTACGACACCCGCCCAACAGGCAGCCGTGCCGCCACGAGCGTAAAGTTCGATGTTACGTGGTCAGGCCGCTGGCCCACGCCCAGTGGGGCTAAGTGGAGGAAACGGGGATATACTGGTGCGGGGGTGCCCATAGGTGCGTGTATATGACCGGTGCCACTCCGAGCGGGCAGATAGCTCGTCTGTGCCGCGATGCCGAAGATGCGTCGAGTCAAAGGGCACCTTCCTTTTCCGGACACCGTCGCTTTGCGCGACCCCATTGCAAGTCGTCGACGTTGGCTGCTGGCATTGCTGCTAAAGCTGCTGCAGGATTCTCTGGCCCGGGTCGTTAGTATGATACGTGTTCGCGAGTGCGGTACCGATGGAACTCATTAACGCGGCGTTCGACGGTGGAGCACCACGGGTTCCCGTCGGGACTCGAACAGGAAGTCATTCGCCCACCGGACTCTGTAACGCGTAACTTGAAAAAAAAAAACCCCTCGCCCTCCGTCCTGGTCGCGGTCGCGGTCGGAAAGTGAGAGGCGCCAGGCGCTCTTTATAAACAATTTCATGTGCATTCCCCCCGCGAAAAAAAAGCCAAAGAGTAAGAGGATCGGATGGATCACGACGGCACGCGCCAGTCCGTTCGTAAATATCGCGGCCGCGATAGGGTCCGCGATTGCACCTTAGATGCTGGAGAGGAGAAACGGAGGACGACGTCAGTGGTCGTGTGCACTTCTCGAGAGCATGTGGCGTACGGACCCGACCAATTTCATGAGCCCATATCCCAGTGTCGCCACCACCTGACCGTTCGTTAGCACGTCACGCCACCCCCACGCAAAAAAAGAGTCCAACGCGAGCGGGGAAAAATAGCTCACCAAAGTCGCGATCGCGCTCGCAGGCACGCCGTTCTTCAAAAAGTCGACGTTGGACAGGTACAGCTGGCCCATCTCGTCCTCCTGGGTCGCGCTAAGTAAAGCAGGGAGAACGAAGATGGTTAAAGGCCAGGCCTGGGAGGGGAGAGGGGATAAAGTGGGAAGAGAAAAGCACGCACGCCGTCTGGTTCGGGAAGCCCGAGACGGGCATGCCCATACCCGCTGAGCAGATGAGGCCCGTGATGAAGATCAGCAGGTTAGCCTGGTTTCCCGGGAGGTTGCTCCCGACTTCTTTCGCTATGGGCACCAGCAGCACGCTCGCGATTGTGTGGCTAATAAACGTCGAGATGACCTGGCCCAGACCCACGCTTCAGCTCAGGGCGAACGACGGAAAAGGAAAGAGGGCACGGACGAGAACGACCACGGACAGGACCAGAACGATTGTATAGGGCGATAGGCCCTCGACGAGGTCGCGGATGACAACATCCAGCTTCTCAAGCAGGCCGCTCGACGTGACGCCCTTGCCCAGCGCGATACCGCCCATCGCAAGGAACACCACCGTCCACAGAAACTGCTCGAAGTCGTCCTACAACCGCATGACAACGCCCGCGTCAGCGCCCCGTCCAATCGAAGCGGGAAACGAGCGCAGTCCGTCTCCCCCGACGCGCCCGCACCGGACGCACCTTTTTCAACACGCCCGTCCCAAAGAACGCGATGATCGGAATAATCGCGATGATGCCCATATCGCCCACATAATCCTCGATCCCGCGCGCGACGCACCACAGCGCGATCGTCAGCACGCACACCGCGCTCACCCACCACTGCCGCGCGCTGAACCCTTCCCTCGTCTTCCGGATCCCCTTGATTTCCAGCGTGCCTTCGCCGCCGGGGAGCTGACCCGGGCGGTAGGACCACAGCAGCAGCGCCCAAATCAGCACGATCGACACCGCCGATACCGGAAGTGCGACGGCGAACCAGCGCGCCCAGTCGAGCGGCGGGTCCATGTATTGCAGCGCGATCAGGTTCTGCGGAGAGGAGATTGGAGAGGACTGTCCCCCGATGTTCGCTGCAAGGGCGATCGCGAGCTAAGGGGAAGAGGGGGGAACTTAGTGTGAGTTACGGCATTGCGTTGCTCGGGAGATAGGACCCTACGATTAGACACGGTCCAAAGGAGGCATTCTGCGGGAGGGTGCGGAGGATCGGCTGGAGATGCAGATTCGAGGAGAGGCAGGGGAGAACGAGGGTCAGTTCCTGGGCGGGAAAGGGCGTCATGGTGTTCCACTCACGCGCACGAGCGCAAAGCACAGCGTTGGCGCTGCGACGTTGCTGTGAGAGACAGGCACAGTGGTCAGGAAGACGCGGATTCCGAGGAGAGGGGGCTTGGGGGTGTAAGGAAGGAAGAGGGGGAAAGCGTACCTGATCCACATACTGGCGAAGCAGGCGACACCCATAACGGCGAGAATAACGACGCTGGGACGGGTACCGGCGAGGCTGAGCACGCGCGTGATGAGCAGGCGGTCGATGCTCGTCTTGGATAGCGCGGCGGCGATGGTGAACCCGCCAATGAGCAGCATGATTGTGGGCGAGAACATGACTGAGAATATCCATCTACACCACAGCGTTAGCGCAAGCAAACGTCAAAAGGCGAGGTGGGAAGGCACACACTTGGTCGCGAGCGGGGGGCTGAGCCTCTCCCCGCTTTCCTCGTCCACAATCACGCGGAGCCACACGAGCAAAAGCGGGACCATCATCGACGTGACAAAGAGCGGGATCGCCTCCGTCGCCCACAGCATCGTCGCGAACACGAGCACCGCAACACACCGATTTGCCGCGTCGCCCTCGACCGTCTGCACGTTCAACAACACCGTAAAAATGACCGCCGCAGCGAACACCCACACCGCCTTCCTGCTAAACCTCAACCGGCCAACCGGTGTCTTCACCTCGAGCGCCTTCTCGTCCGAGCGCTCGAGCCCAACGGGCGCGCCCATGCCCATGGATTCTCCGCGCCGTTCACGCCCGATCATCTGCCGCCAGACGGTATCGCGTTCCCAGGCGATGTGCTCGCGGAGGTGGGTTTTGAGGTGTCGCTGCGCGATGCCGACGTCGCCGCGCGTGACGCATTTGGCGTACATCTGCAGGAGTTTGGCTTGGGCGTCAGAGAAGCGCGCGCGGGAAGCTGGGTCGAAGGGCGGCGAGGGTTCCAAGACGGTGTGTAGGTAATGGCGTTGGAGCTAGTCGTACATCGTGAGCATAAGGACATGGTTTCGGCATGATAGGCCAGGACGTACAGAGTTGTCGGTGACCTTGTCGTATCTGGGCAGACGTCAGTCGAAGGCGGGATAGGATTCACCAAGGGGCGAACGCACTTCTTCAAGATCTTCCGAAAGCCGGAGTAGTTCAGCTCGACGTAGCTCTTGAGCGCGCTAAGCTGGACATAGAGGTTCGTGATGCGTCGCTTGAACAACAGCTGGGTGTCCATCGCGTAATTGCTCTTCGAGTTCCAGATCGTCTCCTCCACGACGCTGGACTCGCGCGCATGAGGCGACGCAAGCGACGCGATGCTGTTCGTGAGCTTGGTCACTATACGGCGTGGCACGTTTGGGGAGTTGCTGCGGCCTTTGCTGGTACTCCTGTTGTGGGAGGAGGAGGCTATAGGGGCGAGCTCCCCCTCGGGCACGGCGGCGGGTTGTGAGTGACGGAGAGACAGGAGGGAGGCTTCGAGATCGACATTTTCGTCGGTGGAGGAGATGCTGACGCGGCGTGGGCGGGGTGAGGATATGTCCTTGGACGCTGCGGCCGACGGTGAGCTGGAAGTGGGGAGAACGAAAGGAGGTGAAAGCGCCGCGCACCTCGTCCGACGGACGTAGAGTTGCGCCGACGTCGTTTCGAACTCTGCCTCTCCCGACTAGCACTCGGAGCGCCCCACTCGACATCGACCTCATCCTCGTCGTCGTCGTCGTCATCGTCCATATCATCCTCGTCGTCCGCGTACAACCTTCCCGCGACCAGCCCCAATTCGTCCTGCTCCTGCACGAGCGCCTCGAGCTCGGCAAGCTCTTCGAATAGCTCCTTTTCCTGCAACGCGGCAAAGGTCGAGATCTTGCGGCGCTCAACGTCGAGTAAGGGGCGAAAAAGCGCATCCGTATCCGGCGAGGACGAGCCTGGGACGAGCCCGGTGTGCTCGCCGGCGGACTCGATGTCGTGTGCGTGCACGCGTGCTTCGTGCTGCTGTTTCTCGAGCTGATAAATGTATTTCTTGAGGGCGTCATAGCTGAAGTCAATATTAGTTGATGGCTTTCAAGATAGGAGAATGAAAGCACGCACGCGATGTACTCGTCCCACCACTCCACGACGGCATTGAATTTGAGCGAAGAGCTGTCGCGAGCGAGTCCACGTGAGCCACCCACCTACACCCGTCCATCTCCCGTCCCACGCACCTGAACTTCATGGCAAGCTTGTGGACGTCAAAAGCGCCGCGCGGCGGTGAAGGGTCGCGGACTTGACGGAGGGGTATATATTCGGAGTCGGATGCGCGCCCGCGGAAGAGCGAGGATAAGAAGGCGAGAGGAGGAATGACTGGCAACGCAGGGTATGTAGACCTCTACAAGGGCTTGGGGATACAGATGAAGTTGCGCACGGCCCACGGGGCGTCGGCTATGCGAGCTTTGAAATTTGAGCGTGAGCAGCCACGGCGGACAGCGCGCTGCGAAGAGGAGCCCGAGCCCGTCGGCGGCGGCTACCGCGGCTTTCCCACGCTCTTTGCTCGTCGTCTCGTCCAGCATACGTTTTTTTGGGGGCCGAGTGTATTGTAGTCCATTCGAGAAACGCTGTCGGAAAAGTTTCATTTTGTACGTACGTTTTCGTTAGGTTGCAACTCACTACTCAATTTCAAACCAGCGATAACTTGCAGGACAACGCAGTACTATCGTATTGTCTCTGCTGGGCACTCTCCGATTCCCCTGACAAAAGCGTTTTCGCTGGAGGCTCAAGTGCTCGGTGGCCCCAGTTTGGCGTCATTCGTGACACATTGTTGTTACCCGCTTTGAGGCGGACAATGGCCATTGTGCTGGTGGCGTTCTGATCAGTCCAGTGCCCATAAAACCAGCTCGATCTCGTCCAAGCCCTCGCCCTCATCCCCACCTACCCACTACCAATGTCCGACAAGGTCGAACTCCCCGTTCCCTTCATAGGGCCCAAACCCATCGAAGAATTCATTGATACTTTCCTCCCCAATGCAAAGGACGACGGCTGGGTTCCCGATGGGCTTACCGAACCCCCCCAGTCCCCAAACCACTTCGTGAGCCTTTATTCCCGTCCTCCAGATGTCCCTCTGACCCGCTCCCAGGTCCACATGCTTGAAAACTGGGCCCGATTATGTGACAGTCTTGTCTTCACCGAGAACGAGCCTCCCGCCCCGCCCGGACTCGATGGCGTCCTCATGCCCCCCCGAGGAGTCATCTGCGCCTTCCACCACTCGGACGACTCAGACGATTCGGACGCTTCAGGTGACGCAGATGACGTCGACGACACGGACGAGCCCATTCCCCGAACCTATCGTCAGTTCTGGAGCAAAGCCGAGCTCGTCATCGTCCAGCGCACGCTCGAGGAAGACCCCTTCGTCGACCCGATCTATGCCAACAACGTCTATCCGCGCAAGGAACTCGACTTCGAGGTGCCCTTCGCGGACGCGGCGCAGACCCGCGCCGATCTCTTCATGCTCGCGGACACTCAGTTCAAGCATCAGCCGCGCAGCTTCGCGTTCAGCGTGCTCGTGCTGGACGACTATGCCCGCCTCCTGCGCTGGGACCACACCGCCGTCGTCGTCTCCGAACTTTTCCCCTGGGTCCACCCCTCCAGCCCGCTCTTCGTCTTCCTCTCTATCTTCCACGACCTCCCCGCCGAGCGCGGTTGGGACTTGACCGTTTCCGTGCCCTCGAAGGCGGAAGCCGACCTCGCGCGCGCCGTGTTCCGCAAGTTCGCCGCGGACATCAAGGTGGGGAGTGACGAGCCCCTCGAGCGCGTCAGCATCTGTGACGAGCACGTCCTCGTCGTGCCCGCCCGCCGCCTGCGAGGGCGCGGGCTCGGGACGGAGCGCCGGACGATCGGGCGGCTCGCAGTCAACGTCTGCGCGGGCACGCTGGTGTTGTGGAAAGACGGGTGGCGTACCGTGGCGCAGGGGGCGGAGGGCCAGGAGCGGAGGTGCCTCCCAGAATTCGTGGCGCATAAGATATTGGAAGTCACGAGGGTGCCCGGCGCGACGCCCATGTTGTGTGGGGGCGATGTGCCCGGGCAGCGCACGCTTTCGCAGGAGCATGCGGCCATGGATTGGGCGTGCGGGATGGGGGATACGCCGCTGGTGGCGAGGCAGCGGCATTGGGTCGTGCTTGCGAAGAAAGTCCGGGGGATGAGCACATTCAAGTCAACGCACGAGCTCGCGCAGACCGTGTTTGGCGCGCTTCGAGGTAGGAGACCCCGCTTTTATTCGGTTGGTCAGAGTGGCTGATGGCCATCTTTTACACAGCTCATTCACAGCTGCAGAAGGAGGGACAGGTGCACGGGGATATTTCGCCCTATAACATTCTCATCCGTGATTCTTGATTCACAGGTGGCCCGGGTTGGGTGGGCCCGTATGCTGCTTTCGAATAGTGAGATTCGTATCAAATGTCGTGAATACATGCGAGTCTCAACCCAGTGGAACCTCCTGTCCTGATCCGTGTCAAGACTTGTCCTCGTCTCCATCTCCATCCCACGCGTCCGTATCTGTGTCGTAATCCGCAGGTGGATCATGAATCCTATCTTGCAGAACTGCATTCAATCGATCTTTGAACCGATTAAAAACACTACGAAAGTGCTGTGGAAGGTCCGAGTCTTCTGCGTCATCCCAGAACCTTGTATGCTCCAATTTGTCGGAGGTGAAGGAGCTGTACTCTATTGTTTGAAGCGGGAGGCCTACCGCGGCCCGCGCCTCCAGGGCAGATGCGAGGTTGTCCCACGCATCAGGGAGCCACCCTTTCCGAGCTTTGGGCTTCGGGGGAGTGGGATAGTAAAGGCGTGAAAACGCGAGCGTTTCAAGAGCAGGGAGGAAAGAGGATGTGTTTGTAGACGGTGGTGCGCATAACATCGCGTTGGAGTCATACATGGTGCAATCTTGGAAATAGATAACGCGTGTCTTTGGCTGGAGCTGGAAGATCTGCCGGTATGTCTCTTGTAGGTAACAATCGTGGTCAGCGTCGCCCACTGCTAGCCTCTCGACGTTCCCGAGGCCGAAATCGAAGGCGAGTATTCTCCAGAGGGCCACGAATTCGTCATCCTCTGTATAAAGATTCCGAAATTTCATGCTGTGGACCAGCTCGTGGCCGCGTCGGAAAGGATTCTTCTTGTAGCTTGCATTAACGTGTGAGGGTTCGGCGGAAGAGAAAACCTGGACGAGGAGACCCTTTTCCCAGAGTCTACCACCGTGTACAGACATTGCGATAGGAAGATGTGGATGCCCGACGGCGAAGAAATTCATCCTTGAAGCCAGGGATTTGAGCATACGACACGATTCTTCGACGTAGGCTGTTCCGTCAACGTAGTCAAGATCATCCTTGTGAATATCGTTGTCGTTCCACGCCTCCAGGTCGAGGTAGATCTGTGCGAAAGGGGAAGGCTGAATGTGCTCCATAAGGTCAGCGCAACGTCGCGGACGATTGACGAGCGATATGTGGGTTAGATGGGGAAGCTCGGCGAGGAAGGACGGTTTAGGAGATGTCTCGGGAATCCAATGACAAAGATGGAGTCGTTGAAGATTGTGCGATACACGGAGAAGCTCGACGAGCTGGATGAAGGACGGAAGCTTGTAATCGAGCTTTCTGCTACCGTTCCAGGCTAAATAGGTGTTGTCGTGGTTGTGGAGGCTCAGTTCTGTGAGCGTGGTGGCGTTCCAGGGAATGAAACAGTTGTGGAGCGTGACGCGCTGGAGGCGTGGTGCGCTCATTGGCGGAAGATCGAACGGGATTGGTTTGTCCATCAGGTCTGCCTTGTATGCGATGGCCTCCAGAGCAGGCATCGAGGTGGAAGCCAGTGCCTTCTTGAGTTCAGGAATCTTATGCCCAAGTATATCGTCGATGTCAACCTCTCGTGCACGCACGAGATGATCGATTATGAAGTTGTAACGGTTACAATGAGCGGATTCGTACGGGACGGATGTGTCCATTTGCAGGGACAATGGAACATTGCGGGCGCGATGGAGAAACATCCGTTCGAAGCCGGGGAGTGCACAGACGTTGTCGGCCCACAGTTTTGGCATGTTGAGAGCAATGTCCCGCCACCGTCTGCAGACGTGGGTTGTCTGCTGAATCCATCCGAGGTCGCACGTGAACGCTGGGCGCCGGTCATGATCCAGTCCCGCATTTGGCAGGATGCGTGGTGAAGAAATGTGGGTTGCGAAGACGAATATGCGAGACATGATCTCTGGTTGAAGACAGGAGATCGGAGCGCATGCGTTTCGCCGTTGAAGGATGGTCTGAAAAATCTCCCGGAGATCGTCGACTTCGAGCGTCAGCTGGTCAATCAGCTGCGCCCTGTTTCCGGATGACAACATGGCACCGTCTATCTGTCGGACATGGTCTTGAGCAATCGACGACCAGAACGACCCGCTACAAAGCAAAGAACATCGTCAAACATTGATGTCGAGCGCTGACCCACAACGAATTCTGCTATACCTTAGTCCTGGTACCGGCTCTGGAGCAGTGGAGGGAAGTGGGTCCTTCGCCCTCTTGTTTGTTTTTCGCCGCTTGGACATCTTTTCGTGAACGCTCGTGGTACGGTGGTACTAGTAGCCCGGGAGTGACGTCTGTGCCAGAACAAACCGCAGTCTGTGAGAAGGGATTATGTCAGCCTCGTGGGGCAACCAAGTTTGTGGGTCCATCTTTGCATCCTCTCACCATTGTCCAGTCTTCGTACGTTTGTCTCTTTACAAATCAAACGGGTATATAAAATTTGAGTCCATCAATACCGTGACGGCAGACTTGAAAGCTGCTCATGAGTACTTGGGGCAAGAGACTCTAATGCATGCGTCGGTGTTGAAACACCGTGATCATCCCGCGACTCAAAACTCCTGGTCACTTGCCACTACCCAAAGGTCTTAAACACCCAGACGCTTTACCATTCGACAATCATACAAATATTTAAATCCGGATGCATACAAAGCATATGGGAAGGCTTGCACCTGGACGGCGATGTGTCCTTCAACGACGAACCGATGACCTGTATATTATATATCAGTTGACTCGGAAGATCGCCGACCGTGATACACCATCAGGAAAAACCTCCCTTACTAAAATCAACAAATCCAGCAAATTAGCGCTAGTTAGAGGGGGACCTTCCTAAAGTGAACTAACAGGCTCTATTCTCACAAAACCCCGTACACATTTCGATGCACCGTCGTCGACATTGACCTCATATTTGCACTTCAAATACATAGTTGAGGCCAGAAGGGTGACAGGGACCTACGTTGACGTAGTGCCTTGCAGGTTGGCAGCGGGAACAGGGAATTAGGAAGGTCCCCCTCTAATTAGTAGATTTTTAGTAAGGGAGGTTTTTCCTGATGACGAACGACTCACGATATGTTCCGAGTGACCAGCGAGGAGCTGGACGAGAATCCATTCAAAATCCATATGGTACTCAACGACGCTGTAGGGGCCGTGCTTGTCAGCCCACCAGAATGTACACGGCGAGAGAACATGGGCTTACGTCGCCATCGCGGTCGCGGTCACCGTCACGGTCACCATCGCGGTCACCATCGCGGCCACGGCCGCCATCGTCGTCGCCACCGTGGCGGCCGAGAACGGGGGAAGAGAGGAGGAAAAGCGCAAGGAAAAGCGCAGCGAAGATGGAGCGGTTGAACTGCATATTTGGGTGGTTGGTGTGTAGCTGAGTAGGGAAGAGCTGCCGTTTGTCATCGCGTCGGCCCTCCTTTTATCCTCCGGTTCATGATTCACGGAGTAGCGCGAGCGGGAAGACGGATGAGCGATGGGGGCTGGCGTGGTAGTAGATGAGGCGAGTTCTCTCGCAGTCGGGCTTGGGTGCGTGCCATGAATGTATGGAAGCGACCGCGATGTGAGAGAGCTGGTAGCAAGAGCGGGGTCGGGTGGAGGGAGGACACGAAAGCTTGGCAGGTTGTTGGGAATTAGTGTGGGTATGTGGAAGACCAAGCGGAACTGCGCACCATGCAGCATGCTGAGGCTTGCGGATGTAAACCTCCTATGCCTCTCGCTTGGCAGAGGTTGAGGGAGACATCAAGACCATAAAGCCGTTATGACACTATAGGATCCGACTGAATTGTCCTAGACGTGAGATTATAGAGCATGTGTTGCGCCGCCGTGCGAGAACGACGAGGAGGTTTTCGCTTGCGTGAGATAGCGGCGAGTTCACTGTACGACTCGGAGCCTGCGAATGCCACGGAGCATCTGTTTCTCGATGATGATTTTGTGCAATTGACGAACAGATAGACGCACCGACTGGAGAATACCATTGGGTATTAAGTATACCACGAGCTGAATCAACGGCACTGTCAGACGTCCAAGAAACCTAGAGTCGGACGAACTCGCCCTGCACCGACTGAACGAGTTCCCGTCCTAATATCGGCGGCGGGGACGTAGAGGGAGAAGTGGCCTTCGCGTTCTTATTACAGTCCGTTTTTCGCCGTTCAGACATCTTGTCGTGCACGCTCCTGGTGGTCTGAGGCAGACGACAGGACCGTGTCCAAACCGTGTGAGACGAACCGGTTCGCCTGCGTGAATTATGTCAGCGCGTTGCGGTGGCAACGAAACCGTTATGGGTCCATCATTGCCATTCTCGGACTCAGTCATAGTAAAGCAAGTTGTGAGCCGTTTGTCTTGCGGTTGTCTTTTTTTCGAACATACATTCTTACGCGAAACCTGGCGGCTTCAACTTTGCGTCACACGCCCCGCCGGCCACTTCTACTTTACCCAAACGCCCCGGGTTTACCATTTCACGATCATACCAAATACATCCAGATGCATGTAAGAAATATAAGAAAATCCTGCACCTGGCAGACGTGTCCTTCAACGATGAACCGATGACCTAGGAGCGCATGAGTCGGCCAATTGAAGATCAACCACATAGTATGACTTGACTCACGATGTTTTTCCGTGCGTCCAGAGAGAGAGTGGACGAGCATCCACAAAATTGCGGTGCTCAACGACGCTGTAGAGCCCCATCCCGCGTAAGCCTAACGGAAGTTCTCAGAACACAAGGGAAAGAACAGGGACTTACGTCGCCGTCGTTGTCGCGGTCGCCGTCACGGTCACCATCGCGGTCACCTCCGTCGTCGTCGCCACCGTGGCGGCCAAGAACGGGAGAAGAGAGGAGGAAGAGCGCGAGGAAGAGCGCGGCGAAGATGGAGCGGTTGAACTGCATGTTTGGTTTGTTGGTTTGTTCGTTGTAGCTGGGTCGGGAAGAGCTGCCGTTTGTCGTCGAGCTCGTCTCCCTTTTATAAGCCCTCTATATTTCGTGAAATGGCGTGAGCGAGCAGACGGGGTGTGCACTGGGCAGTTGGCGTGACAGGCGGTGAGGTATTTTCCCTCGCAGTCGGGGTTGGGTGAGAGTCGTGAATGTATGGGCGCCATCTGGGATGTGGGAACAGCCGTAGCAAGTGCGGGTGCGGGGTCAACGGGGACCGCGAAAGCTTGACGGGTTGTTGAGAGTAGATGCAGGTATATGGAAGACCAAGCGGAACTGCGCGCGATGTGGATGTAAGACTCCTACGCCTCTTGCACTTGGCAGAAGTCGAGGGGGGCATTGAGTCCTATGTCTATCTATAAACCCCGTCTAAAGCGTCCAGTCTGGGTTTGCGCAGTGCGACGTGAGATATAACGATCGAGGTTGCTCACGAGCAAGCCTCTACATTTCCCAACGTCCAAGTCATCGAACGACACCCACGACAGAAGGGGACGAACGGAACCCCGCTCACGACAGCAGGCTCAACAAAGGACAAGCTATTTGTGGGGCTACCTATCCCGGTAGACGTTCGAGGAGGTCTCCGGGATGCTTGTAGCCCAAGGCGCGAGTATACACAGCGTGCTCTCGACATCTGAGCGATGTCGGAAGGGGACGCTTCATGTTATGCTGCAGTGCGAGTAAGCAAGGGAGAAAATGACGAAAAAGGGCATCCACCTGCCAAACTGGGACACGGCGCAAAGCCTTCGACAAGTCACCTTTTTTCTCTTTTCCCCCGTCTTGCTCCTGACCGTCACCGTCTCCTCGTCGTCTCCTGAGGTGCTGCTCGCCGCCACGCTCGACGATGAAGCTCGTGCGCCCGCTCGCCGACGCGCGCAATCCCTGCTACCGCCCCGCCGAAACCGCCTCCTCCTTCCTCGCCAGCCTCACCCGGGACTTCGCCGGACCGCCCCGCTCCCGCGACCAGTACCTCACCTCTTTCCTCGCCCGCCTGCTCTACCCCGCCACCTCCTCCGACGGCGGCTTCTTCTGCTGGCCGCTCAAAAACGAAGACGCGTCCTTCACCGAAGAGCTCCTCTCCCACTCTGAATCCCAGAACTCGTCTTCAGACTCCAGCACCGGTTCTCAGCCCGCATACATCTTCCAAACCGAGTCGACACGCACCTCTCCTCCTACCCGTGTCCCCGTTAAACGCGACGTCGCTCTCCTTGACAACAACAACTTCGTCCAGGGCCGTCCAGCACTCGAGCTCGGCATCGGCCTCGGAAAACGCTCTTATGCCGCCATCTCGTCGGACGAGAGCACGACTTACAGCGATCTGCGCGGCTCTTCAAAACACCGCAAGTCTTCCCAGAGCATTAACGAGTCTTCTTTCCAGGTGGACAAGGCCGATCCTCTCACACTCGAGCGCATACATCCACACGCCGACGCCTTTTCTTCTGAGGATTCTGAGCTGGAGAACGCGGAGCTGTTCGATCTTAGCTTGGTCTCCGGAGACGGGGACAAAAGCTTACGTTTCCTGCAAGGTGAGTCTTTCGTGCCTTTAGGTGGATGTATGCGCCCAACTTCCGCCGTTACTAGATCGTTTGTGCGAACCGGACGGGACCGTTTCCGAAGTGGATCGACTTCTTCCGCTCCTCGAGCTCGTCTACCCCGGTACCCGCATCGCGGACAAAATGCGCGCCATCCCGGGACTAACCTTCCAAGGCGTCGCGGACGTTCTGGCCGAGGACGGTAAGTCGGTTTTTACCCCGCCCATCAGCTCGCCTATCCAGATGTGCGACGCGCTTTGATAGGCAGGTTCACGGGATACATCCTCGGGCTCCTGCGAAGGGCGGCCGTGGAACGTCTGGATCTGACGACGTCGCTCGACGATGCGAACGGCCTGAACATCGGGCGGGTACAGGATGTACTGCAGGGTGGGTTTCCGCCGCTTTCGGCCGCGGATAGACCTACGCTCATGAACGACAGTGTTCACGATACCCGAAAGCTTCGTCTCGCTCACGACGCTCTTCCTCGATTACGCTGCCTTGCACGATCGCGACCTGCTCTTCCTGCATCGTCTTCCGGCGCTGAAACGGCTCAGCATGTGCAGCACTGGGATTTCGAACGAAGCGTGAGTCTTTTCTCCACGCAGATGCAGTTGCAACTCACGCAGTCATGGGCAGCGTGTTCTACACCGTCGCCCTAAAAGCCAGCCTCGCCGCGCTCGTTCTGAGGGACAACCCCGGCGTGACGGACGACGCCGCGCCCGCGCTCTCCCTCCTCACGCATCTGTCCTCGCTCTCCCTCACCGGGACAGGCCTCACCATGCACGGACTGCGGAAGCTCGTACCCGCCCTCTCGCGACTCGCGCACCTCGATATCCCTACCGCCTGCGAGGAGTATCTGGACAGTAAGTCCCCGATTTCCGCACTCTCTCCAAGCACTGATCGGCGGCGCAGGCCTGCATACGCGCTACCTGCTGGCGCCGGCGCCGCCTCTGGTCACCGATCCGGACGCGTGCGCGGCCCTCGCCCTCGCCGCGCTCAAACGCAACCTGCACGCGCACGCGCAATGCGATCCCGAGGCGGACGTCGTCGCGACGGGGAGCAAGGCGCAGATGTGCAGACGGCTGAAGGAGGTGCTCGTGAGGAGGAGGGAGGATCTGGCGGTGAGGGAGGTGGTATGGCGGGGACGGGAGGGGGAGGGGGAGGAGGAGGAGGGGGGGGAGGAAGAGGAAGTGCGGGCGGAACTGGGAGGGGAGGAGGACGACGGGATTCCGGAGGACAGCGATATGGACGAGACGCGGTGCGTGTGACGCGGTCCGTCGTAGTCCACGATAGAATTGTCCGTCTGTACGCTACATGACCACGCAGTCCCCCTTCTCCTTCTTCTTCCTCGCCCGCGCCGCGTCCCGTTCCTCCTCCTCCTGCCGTTGCCGCTCCCACGCCCGCCGCTGGACCTCGTCGCGCTGCTCCCGCTGCTGCTGGCGTCTCGCGTAAGCCTGCTGCGCGAGCGCGTCCTCTTCGGCCTGGAGCTGCCGCGCGAGCGCGTGGCTACGCACCGTCAGCGTCGAACGCGAGAAAGACGAAGGCGGACGAACGCACTCGGACGGATCGACCGGGCCGCCGAGCTCCTGCTCGGGCGTCCACCCCGCCCAGTCCCCGCCGACGGGACTGCTGGTCTGGAACGCGCCGTCGACGAAGACGGCCGCGCGCTGATCGACGTCCTCGAGCCGCTCCCAGACGACGGTGGGCTCGCGCAGGAAGGCCTCGTCGGTGGCGAGGGCGTAGAGGGCGCCGGAGGGGTGCTTGTAGAGGACGGAGAGGTGGGCGTTGCGGAAGAGGGCGAGGAGCTGGGGCGGGGAGCCGGTGTGGTAGGGGGTGGACGACGTCGGCGGGGGCGGGAGGGTGAGGGAGGCAAGGGTGAAGAGGCCGTGGTAGGTGAGCTGGGAGCGCGTCGCGTCGAGGAAGGCGCGGACGGCGAGGGCTGGAGGGCGCGTCAGGGTGGGGTGCGGGGGAAGGTGATGTGCAAAGGTACGCACCGTCTTCGACCTTTCGCCTGTCCTCCTCGCTCAGCCCGGTCCCAGGTCCGCTGCTGCTGCTGCTGCTGCCGCCGCTGCCGGCCCCCGCGGCGCCGCTCTCGTCCGCGCCCTCGGCGACGACGAGCCGACCCTGGGTGAGGACGTCGGCCTCGACGATGAGGTTGAGGGCGGTGTCGTAGTCGGCTGCGCGGGCGACGGCGGGGTATTCGGGGGCGTCGGGGTCGACGAGCCAGCCGTGGACGAGGGGGATGCCGGCGCTGGCGAAGAGGGCGAGTTCGCCGCCGGTGGTGGCGGGGCGGAAGGAGGTGGGACCGGTGAAGAGCGGGTTGAGGTCCATGCCCTCTGGAGGGAAGGTTCGTCAGTGTATCCAGTGGAGAGATGGGAGAGCCACCGCCAGCATGAAGGCCAGGAAACACGACGAATGAAATGCTGAGCACCGGTGAGGTATTTCCACCAACGAGATGCTTTAGCAAGTTCAGCCGAATTTCCACCATGTTTCCAGGAAGACCGTCTTCCGCGCTGGCAGTGAAAGGGGGGAGACGCACTTGTCGTGAGGGGCATCATGGACAGCGCGGCGGAGATGTCGGCTTCGGGCATGTTTTGGAGGCTGAGGAGGTGTTCGGCGAGGAGTTGCGAAAGGAATTCGTAGGAGACGCTGGGGCGGTCGGGGGGCTCGATGGTGAGCTGGCCGCGTAAGATGAGGATGTTGCCTGTGCTCGTCAGACTTGGATGTGAGCAGGAGATCATGCAACGCACATATGGCTATGAAAGAGCACGGTCTGTTGGGCGGAGTCGAATCAAATGCCGAGTCGGGCGAAGGTAAGACGACAGCGCGCACCCGTTGTAGTTCTGCGTGATGATTCTGTACCGCTTCGTCTCGCCACCCGGTTCGGGAGAGAAGGGGATCTGTTTCAAGTACCACACCTCCTCAATAGAGGACTGAACACTGCTTCGCTCATCGCGACTGGTCGCGCGGGAGATGGGCTCAGGAGCTGGTGGGGAGGGCTGCAGATGCCTCGCCGAAGCGGGGGGATGATTCGGATCGACGGAAGGTAGGTCTGCGGCCAAGCTTGAGATGCTGTCCATAAGGACCTTGGAGAATGCTCGCGGAAGTGGTGCGTGAGGCGAAGATTAGGGGTGAATTTGGGAGGGGGAGACGTTCACTTCAGTTTTCAGCGCTTCAGCCGGAACCCAAGTTCAAGTTGAGTGGACTGATTGTTTGATGATTATGGGCGGAGAGGGGGGACATCGTGGTCCAGGCGCGAGTTGGCGTCGACCGTGACCGCACACGCGTGCTCCCGCTCTCCCTCTTTCCTTCCACTCGCTCGTTCCACCCTCCGCGCCCGCCCAATCCGCTCTCTCCGCCGAATCGCAGGCAAAACGCGTTCACGGATAAAACGAGGACTCTGCCATATATTCCCTTGCTACTGACCCGACGACGCGACTCCATGGCTCCGACGGTGCGTCCAGCTGCTCCGGGTCCGTGTCTCTCTTTTCCTTCACGCCGTCACTCACTATCTAGCCGCGATCGCCCATCCCGCTGGCCCGCCAACTTGCCCCGTTCTCAGCATCCGTACGTGCGTCTGTGTACATCTCCCCATGCCGTTCCCTCGCCACAGTCGCCACATCCCCCCGTCCCGCCACACGGAACATGCGTGCGCCCGCAGACACGCGTGGCGTACGCTCCAAATCGGCGACAGACCCGCGCGTTCTCTGGGAACCACAGGGAGAAGGGTCAGCGTCGTCCGACTCTACGTCGTGGCGGAAGGCTCACCTTCGATCCCTTTACGCCGTAACGGGGCGCTCGCCCCCGGCGCATACATCCTCCCCGTCCTCTCCGATCCCGCTCCTTCCGCACGCGACAGCGGCGGGAGCCTTCGCGTGGAACCGGCGGCACCTTCTCGTCTTCCCCCTCCTCCTCGTCCACGCACCGAAACGCGTCCGGACGTCCTTCCGCCCTACGCGACAGACGTCGTCCGCCCGTGCGACGCACGCGGCGATGGCGTCTGTCGCGTTCTCGCCGGAGGGAACCTCGACGCCCTGGACCGAAAACCCGGAAGCGGTCAGTGGTCTTTCCTGTCCACGCGATACCGATATCCTGACCGCATCCGTAGCTGTCGCGCCTCGTGGCGTCCGCTCGCCGCGGGAGCCCCGACCTCGAGATTTCGAGCGTCGGATTCGCACCAGACGGGCAGCGTCGGCGGGGGAGCGTGGGCAATGAGGAGAAGACGGCGTACTGGCCAAAAAAAGTGAGTACGAGCCCGCTTTCACACGGTGAGATAGTGCTCACCGTCGAACCTCGCGCCGCTCCCGCACATCCCCCAAACGCAACGTCGACCGCGTGCGCTGGACTCCGCCACGCCTCGAGGATCCTAGGGATCCGAACGTCAGTGAGCCCTCCCTTTCCCTTTCGCAGCCGCACGTACCTGACCCACTTCCAAGCGGCTGCGCCGTGCTCCCGCCCTCTACGCCCGTGACGTCGACACGACGTCGACGCCCACGCCGATTTCAACCTGTCCTCGCGAAAGGTCCGCTCGCCGCGGGGCCGAACCCTCGAGAAATCGACGATCGACGAGCCGCGATTGTGCGTCCGCAGCACACCTTCGAGGTGGACGTGGGGAAGGCCGTGCGGGGAGCTGGGAAGACATCGGTGAGTCCCTCTCACTTTCGACACGGAAAACGAGTCACTGACCGGTTCGCACAGGCAGGCGAACGCGTACGCGCGGCCACGCCGCGCTCGCCCCCCCCCCTCGTCGACGCGAATGCCACGTCCTCCGTCAAACAGGGCGGATCGCTCGCCGCGGGGCCTGAGCCTCGAAAAATCGAGGCTCGTGCGGCTGTCGTCTTGCGTCCGCAGTACGCACGCTGGCGCCGTCGGGGGCACAGGATCGGGGCTCGGGACGCGCGGGAGGCTGGTGACGCGCAAGGACGTGAGTTCCACGTCTATCCCGTGTTGAAGCCAATCACTGACCTTCGCGCAGTACAAGGGGGGGGGGCATACGCGCGGCGGCGCCGCGCCCCCTCTCCACGCTCGTCACGTCGACGTCCGGTCGACGTGAACACCATGTTCCTCCGTCGGACACAGCGGATCGCTCGCCGCGGGGCCTGAGCCTCGAAAAATCGAGGCTCGCGGGGCGCTCATTTTGCGTCCGCAGCACACGGGCTGGTGCGATGGGGTACATGAGGCGGGGACGGAGTCGGCGCGGCAGCGCGACTGCGGGAGACTGGCAACGCGAAAAGACGTGAGTTCCACGTCTATCCCGCTTGAAAGCGACTCGCTGACCTTCGCGCAATCGAAAGGGGGGGGCGTACGCGCGGCGGCGCCGCGCTCCCGTCCTGCACGGCGACGCCCACTCGACGTGAACACCGTCCTTCTCCGTCGCCCCAGACGGATCGCTCGCCGTGGGGCCCGAGCCACGGATTTGGGAGGCTTGTGCGGCACTCATCGTGCGTCCGCAGCAGTCAAGTGGCGAGCTACGAGAAAGGAGAGGTCGGTGAGCATTCCGTCCTGTCCCGTTGAAGAAACTGACTAACCTGACTGCAAGCTCGCGCATGGGCGCGGCTACGCCGCGCTCTCCCTCCAGGCCTCCCGGCTCTACGTGCGCACCGTCTTCTTCTGCACCTCGCGGAAGGGACCGCTCGCCGCGGGGCCGAAATCCCAGAAAATCGCGCCTCTCGGAGTGCGATATACGGGAATCGCAATGGCCGTCCGGTGACGGGCACCACCACGTTCGCGTGCCAAGGTGGAAGCGGTACCTACGAGAAGCAAGGTCAGACGGGAGAAACGACCCGAGACGGCGTGGTGGAAACGCACCAATGTTGCAGGGCAACCACGGCACTGGGTGCGTCTTTCCGCATGTCCGAACGTGCTCAAGCTAACACAGAATGTCAGCCCAGCCAACCTCGACGACGGGCGCGAACGTACCCGCAACAGGCTCGCCGTCACCACGACGCAGTCGCCGTTGGCCGCCATAAATGGTTGAGGAAAGCGGAAGATGGATGGGTCTGCGGGCAGGAGTCAGTGTCGGTCTGTAGAACGATGGGAGACACGGACCTGCGAGAACAGAGATCTCTTTGGAGGCGAGCAGGGGTGAGTCGAGCGCCTGCCTATCGATGCTGGTGTTGGTGTAGCAACGGTGTGCGCGCATTTCGGAGGCGTGAGGGTGAGCCGATGGAATGTGTTCCCGAGGCCTAGGGCAGAATAACGGCGGGCGTGGGGTGAAACGGGAGTGGGCCGTGGCTCCTGGGGCCTCATATGCTTCACGGCGCGCAGAACGACGGAGCAGGGTATGTACGTACGTCTTCGCGTGGCGGTGCTAAAGCCTCTGCCAGCGAAACGAGTCCAGGTTGCGGGAGACGCGCATGCGCGTTTTCCCGAGCACTTCTTTCACTTCCGTGTGGTGCGATCCAGCAGGGAAAATCATCGTACAGACGTCGGTTGTGTTGGTCGGTCAAGCTTCAGATGCCGTGCATGCTCTCGCATGTCAGATCCAAGTGCTTGCCAGTCTGTGCGTCTTCTGGATGACTTTCTGAGATCTGTTCAGACATTAGTTTGCGCTGCCAGTTGAGCATCTCGGAGATCTTGTTGCATTGTCCGCAACTTCTTGACTGGTTGGTTCAGGCTTGGCTACTGTTGCCTACCGCTGTAGGGGCATCCAAGCATTTTTGTGCCTACAGAAATCATCGGCACCAGTTTTGGTTGCGTTCAACTGATTGAAATATCCTTTTTGACTTGCGAGTATCAGTGATGGCACAGAGGCTCATGCTGAATCTTGTGCAAAGACTGAGGCCGCTTCACAGTCCAGAATTGAGCAGGAACGGAATTTGATCTTCATCTGGTGCGGATGCAGCTGAAAATCATTAAACATGGTATTGGATGGGTGCAGGCTGGTTTCCGTGGCATGCTGCATAAATTTATGTGGTTGATTTGGGTAGAACCGGGTATGTAGCAGAATGGTGGGACTTGGTATGCGACTGACTGGCAGTCATGACTCGAGATAATTCTCCATCTTTGTGTACATAAGTGTTATTCCTGATCAGCCCTTGATTGACACGGAAATGTCCCAAAATATGCTATTCTCGATGTAAAGTGCTCAGTTTGGCAGCGCAAAGTGCGCAAAGGGCATGGTTTATCCTAGGATATCATTCTTGGAATGTCCAACTCCGAATATGCCAAAGGCTGGCCGTTGGGAAGCCGACCCACTGCTAGGACACCCTTTACGGCATTCACAGTGACCAGGGGTCCATTTTGGGCCGAGATGCCTTGCTGTCAAATACAAATGGTCGGTCACATTTGTATTGCATCCATCACACTTCCATGCCTTGTCACTTCCGACCTTCTGCCCGCTGTCCATCCTTGGCAGCAACGTGATGCGTGGCAGAGCCACAGTGGAGACATATAAAGGCCTGCAGTGGTCCTCATCCATTCTGCATCTTTGTCACCCCTCCTACCATCTCCTTTTCTTTTACGGCCGTTACACTTATTTCTCAACACTCCCTCCGTCCATTTTATTGCCATATCATAGGATACCCTCCATCATCCCATCTTCCGAAAGCTGTGTCATGTGTCCTCCCTCTTCTCCCCACGTTTCCATCCCTTACACTCCATACTCATGATACCAAGTCTATAGTCTACAGATGGAGACAGTGCATTCGGAAACTGACCATCTCTTGCAGTGCTGTCTGCATCGAGTCACTGCTGATTCAGCTCCAAAATCAGGCTTCCGTCGGTGGAAGCGATGCGCAGTCACCCTAGACAGGTCAGCAGATCTGTGGTTGACACAATGGGAAATAATGAGGGAAATGTGATGGAAACCTGAGCGCAAGAATCCTCAAAGTGTTCGAGAACTGACATATGTTCCCAGAACACCCAGCTCTCCTGTTCCGAGTTGCAGCATGTTCCGGGCCTTGTGCGTACGGCTCCAATGATACACATCCGAGGATTTGAAGGCAGGTTTGTCGACGGTGAGTGCAGGCTCGATTGGGTTTGGGCACAACTCACCTTCATCGTGCAGATGTGTGCGCGCTGTTCTCACCGCTGGGGTGTGAGGCAGGTCTCGCGATTTCATGTGCTTCCCATCATGCCGACGCTTGCACACGGTCAGCGTGCGACACGTCGGTGGCGGCGGAGGTGCAGAATGGATGCTGCGGGGGAAGAGGTGAGCACCGTGTTCGATGATGTGTATGTTCGCAAACTCACCGTCCATCGTCAGTGTTCGTGTGTGGCTTGGGCGGAGCTGTCCCGCGACGGAATGGCCGTCCGGAAGAACGAACGTGGTGGGAAGACGTGTGGGAGGGAAGGGGAGTAAGTCAGGGAGTGAGCGCTGAGTAGGAGGGGACCGGACTCGCCACGCTCGATGATCCCGGCGTGACGGACGACCCGCACTGCACGGACTACGGAAGCTCCATCCCGGGACTAACTTTCCAAGGCGTCGCGGACGTTCTGGGCGAGGACGGTAAGTCGGCTTTTTACCCCGCCCATCAGCTCGCCTATCCAGATGTGCGATGCGCTTTGATAGGCAGGTTCACGGGATACATCCTCGGGCTCCTGCGAAGGGCGGCCGTGGAACGTCTGGATCTGACGACGTCGCTCGACGATGCGAACGGCCTGAACATCGGGCGGGTACAGGATGTACTGCAGGGTGGGTTTCCGCCGCTTTCGGCCGCGGATAGACCTACGCTCATGAACGACAGTGTTCACGATACCCGAAAGCTTCGTCTCGCTCACGACGCTCTTCCTCGATTACGCTGCCTTGCACGATCGCGACCTGCTCTTCCTGCATCGTCTTCCGGCGCTGAAACGGCTCAGCATGTGCAGCACTGGGATTTCGAACGAAGCGTGAGTCTTTTCTCCACGCAGATGCAGTTGCAACTCACGCCGCAGTCATGGGCAGCGTGTTCTACACCGTCGCCCTAAAAGCCAGCCTCGCCGCGCTCGTTCTGAGGGACAACCCCGGCGTGACGGACGACGCCGCGCCCGCGCTCTGCCTCC
This sequence comes from Amylostereum areolatum, assembly GCA_012932865.1. NCBI lineage: Eukaryota > Fungi > Basidiomycota > Agaricomycetes > Russulales > Stereaceae > Amylostereum > Amylostereum areolatum. The sequence continues at coordinate 202,114 of SAXG01000009.1, forward strand.
TCACGCATCTGTCCTCGCTCTCCCTCACCGGGACAGGCCTCACCATGCACGGACTGCGGAAGCTCGTACCCGCCCTCTCGCGACTCGCGCACCTCGATATCCCTACCGCCTGCGAGGAGTATCTGGACAGTAAGTCCCCGATTTCCGCACTCTCTCCAAGCACTGATCGGCGGCGCAGGCCTGCATACGCGCTACCTGCTGGCGCCGGCGCCGCCTCTGGTCACCGATCCGGACGCGTGCGCGGCCCTCGCCCTCGCCGCGCTCAAACGCAACCTGCACGCGCACGCGCAATGCGATCCCGAGTCGGACGTCGTCGCGACGGGGAGCAAGGCGCAGATGTGCAGACGGCTGAAGGAGGTGCTCGTGAGGAGGAGGGAGGATCTGGCGGTGAGGGAGGTGGTATGGCGGGGACGGGAGGGGGAGGGGGAGGACGAGGAGGAGGGGGGCGAGGAAGAGGAAGTGCGGGTGGAACTGGGAGGGGAGGAGGACGACGGGATTCCGGAGGACAGCGATATGGACGAGACGTGGTGCGTGTGACGCGGTCCGTCGTAGTCCACGATAGAATTGTCCGTCTGTACGCTACATGACCACGCAGTCCCCCTTCTCCTTCTTCTTCCTCGCCCGCGCCGCGTCCCGTTCCTCCTCCTCCTGCCGTTGCCGCTCCCACGCCCGCCGCTGGACCTCGTCGCGCTGCTCCCGCTGCTGCTGGCGTCTCGCGTAAGCCTGCTGCGCGAGCGCGTCCTCTTCGGCCTGGAGCTGCCGCGCGAGCGCGTGGCTACGCACCGTCAGCGTCGAACGCGAGAAAGACGAAGGCGGACGAACGCACTCGGACGGATCGACCGGGCCGCCGAGCTCCTGCTCGGGCGTCCACCCCGCCCAGTCCCCGCCGACGGGACTGCTGGTCTGGAACGCGCCGTCGACGAAGACGGCCGCGCGCTGATCGACGTCCTCGAGCCGCTCCCAGACGACGGTGGGCTCGCGCAGGAAGGCCTCGTCGGTGGCGAGGGCGTAGAGGGCGCCGGAGGGGTGCTTGTAGAGGACGGAGAGGTGGGCGTTGCGGAAGAGGGCGAGGAGCTGGGGCGGGGAGCCGGTGTGGTAGGGGGTGGACGACGTCGGCGGGGGCGGGAGGGTGAGGGAGGCAAGGGTGAAGAGGCCGTGGTAGGTGAGCTGGGAGCGCGTCGCGTCGAGGAAGGCGCGGACGGCGAGGGCTGGAGGGCGCGTCAGGGTGGGGTGCGGGGGAAGGTGATGTGCAAAGGTACGCACCGTCTTCGACCTTTCGCCTGTCCTCCTCGCTCAGCCCGGTCCCAGGTCCGCTGCTGCTGCTGCTGCTGCCGCCGCTGCCGGCCCCCGCGGCGCCGCTCTCGTCCGCGCCCTCGGCGACGACGAGCCGACCCTGGGTGAGGACGTCGGCCTCGACGATGAGGTTGAGGGCGGTGTCGTAGTCGGCTGCGCGGGCGACGGCGGGGTATTCGGGGGCGTCGGGGTCGACGAGCCAGCCGTGGACGAGGGGGATGCCGGCGCTGGCGAAGAGGGCGAGTTCGCCGCCGGTGGTGGCGGGGCGGAAGGAGGTGGGACCGGTGAAGAGCGGGTTGAGGTCCATGCCCTCTGGAGGGAAGGTTCGTCAGTGTATCCAGTGGAGAGATGGGAGAGCCACCGCCAGCATGAAGGCCAGGAAACACGACGAATGAAATGCTGAGCACCGGTGAGGTATTTCCACCAACGAGATGCTTTAGCAAGTTCAGCCGAATTTCCACCATGTTTCCAGGAAGACCGTCTTCCGCGCTGGCAGTGAAAGGGGGGAGACGCACTTGTCGTGAGGGGCATCATGGACAGCGCGGCGGAGATGTCGGCTTCGGGCATGTTTTGGAGGCTGAGGAGGTGTTCGGCGAGGAGTTGCGAAAGGAATTCGTAGGAGACGCTGGGGCGGTCGGGGGGCTCGATGGTGAGCTGGCCGCGTAAGATGAGGATGTTGCCTGTGCTCGTCAGACTTGGATGTGAGCAGGAGATCATGCAACGCACATATGGCTATGAAAGAGCACGGTCTGTTGGGCGGAGTCGAATCAAATGCCGAGTCGGGCGAAGGCAAGACGACAGCGCGCACCCGTTGTAGTTCTGCGTGATGATTCTGTACCGCTTCGTCTCGCCACCCGGTTCGGGAGAGAAGGGGATCTGTTTCAAGTACCACACCTCCTCAATAGAGGACTGAACACTGCTTCGCTCATCGCGACTGGTCGCGCGGGAGATGGGCTCAGGAGCTGGTGGGGAGGTCTGCAGATGCCTCGCCGAAGCGGGGGGATGATTCGGATCGACGGAAGGTAGGTCTGCGGCCAAGCTTGAGATGCTGTCCATAAGGACCTTGGAGAATGCTCGCGGAAGTGGTGCGTGAGGCGAAGATTAGGGGTGAATTTGGGAGGGGGAGACGTTCACTTCAGTCTTCAGCGCTTCAGCCGGAACCCAAGTTCAAGTTGAGTGGACTGATTGTTTGATGACGTAAATTAGTCTTTGAATTGGCGGATACTTACTTAAGCTTTAGCTGAGGTAGAACTGCCTTGCAACTGACAGCGACGACTTGGTGAGTGTTCCTGTACGTCCCTTTATCACATATCTAACCTTTCCCCAGGCTGCCCCCATACAGAAGTCGTTAATATGCCCACACCTGAGATTCGTCAACCGGGCAACGTCAAACCCCAAAGATCGTCACCGGGCCATATCTGACATCTATGCAACACACAGCAACAAGACACCCGAAGATGAAGATTTGGACAACGCCTCGAGCGACCCCCACTCCTTTTGGCGGCAACTGGAGCTATTCATCGACAAGACCACCCTCGAAGAAGACCCGTTCCGAGATCCCAACGACGTCGAGATACACGACGCGAAAACATTCGACATTGTCAATCCCTCTCCTTCCGATTCGGCACGTCTCCGCCAGCTCTCCGCGTGGGCGTACGCCCAGCTGAAGTTCCAATCTCGGAGCTTTGTCTTCTCTGTCGTCCTCATGGAGGACTCGGCACGATTGATTCGTTGGGACAGGAGCGGGGCTATTGTGACGGAGCGGTTCGTCTGGACCAATCCTACAGATCCCCTCGCGGATTTCTTGGGGCGATTTGACCGTCTGTCTCCAGAACAAAGGGGCCACGACCCTACTTCGTGTACTCCTACCCAGGAGGAGGCCACCATGGCGCGCGCCGCTTTCGCTGGATCGCCGTCTGCCGACGTTTCCCCCGACGAACCCCTACGGAAGCTCACCGTTCGCGACGACGCGACCAATGAATTGCATTCTTTCATCGTTGGGTCCCTCTCAATGGTGTAGCCGATCCTTAGCGAGTAGGGCCACCTCTGGCTATGTCGCCTTCGATATCAAGACCAAGTACCTAGTGTACCTTAAGGATACCTGGCGCATCGTGGGGCCCGGCATGCAGAAGGAAGGTGACATCTATCGCCGCCTCCACGCAAAAGGGGTCACCCACATCGCGCCGATGAGATGTGCCGGCGACGTTGAAGGCCAAAGGACGCGCACGCAAGATTTTGTCAGCGAGCTGTGGGCGTGTGGAGGGGCCCAGATCGCTGAACATCAATGCTATCGGATTGTCTTGGGTGTTGTTGGCCGTCCCCTCGATAGCTTCAAATCAACCTTTGAACTATGCCAAGCGATCGCGGATGCTGTTGAAGGCGAGTTCGCGTTTTTAAACTACGATCACGACGCTGATCACCTTCCAGCGCATGGGCAAGCATACACTCTTCTCAAGATCCTGCACCGCGATATCAGCGCTGGAAACATCATCATCACCGACGACGGACGAGGATTGTTGATCGACTGAGACCCTTTGTCGCGACCTCAACGTCCCTGTAACAACGAAAGAGCCTCTCACAGTAAGTCGCTTTTCATCACCCTTACGCACTGCCCTTAAAGCTAATCATATTGTTCAGGGAACCTGGCAGTTCATATCCGGGACACTTCTTACCGATCCAACGAAAGAGCACCAGCTCAGCGACGACCTGGAATCCTTCGTTCATGTCCTCGCCTACCACCTCGTCCACCATCGCCCAACCGGCTTCATCTCTCCCAAGATCGAAAGTGACGTGTGGTACGTCTACCATAGACGGTTCCTCATCATCGAAGAAGATCGCGTCGCGGGCGGCTTGGGAAAGCGGGATATCTTCCTCTCCGTGGCGCTTTCTCCTGCAGGCTTCAGAGGCCACGTCCCGAAACCCTGTGCGATGCTCCTGCGCGACCTTCGTCACCTCTTTCGGGATGCTTTTTACGCCGACCTCGACAACGTCACGAAGAAGATCAGGAGGGCATGCATCGCGGCCTTGAAAACGCCGAAGCGGGTACTTGACGTCTTTCGTACTCACCTCGCTGAGGATGGATGGCCCGAGGCTGACGCGAGCCAGGATGGCCTTGTGGGTGAAAGCTCGCGAGTGTCGGCCGGAAAGCGACGGGCTCCCATGGAGAAAATAGAATTCATTGACCCGCCTAAGAAGCGGTCCCGGGAGGAGTAGACCTGGTAGACGAGGCGGAAATCTTGGACCTTTTACTTTATATGCTACTTATTTACTTTAAGTTCATACCATACATCTGACCATATATCACCCGCACACCGTTGTACTAGCTACTTTGACGCCTATTATTGACGCATTTCAAGTGCGTGCTCCCAACAATGTACACGCTACCGCGACCAGTTTTCTGTGTCTGTGTCATAACTGAACTCGAATAGTCGAAGGGCGTTCGCTCAAGTGTTGGAGGTACAAATGCCGAGTTCAAACAAAATTGTCACGATGCATATATATGATAGATACAACGCTCGGCGGTTGGTCCGCGCAGGTCCGCGCGAGCCTCAAGACCCGACACCCATCACGGTAGAACTACGACGAAAAGCACTGTTTCTTTGTGAAACGTCCGGAGTCATCCCCCGCCGTCGCTGATCGCTTTCTACTGGATCCTTTTTCCTTTCTCACCTCCAATACATCCTCCGCGGCATCGTCATTTGGCCATCCATCCATTGCGAGACGCGTGTTGAAGAAATTCAAAATTTTGGCCGACGAAGCGAGCGATTCTTGTGCGGACTGCTGGCTTTCCTCGGAGACACGGTGCAGATCCGGAGTATAGTATGCTTGCCAGAAAATGAGCCGCAGGTCCTCCACTAGAAGAGTGACTCCGGGAGAGAAATGGCGATGGAGGGCGCCCCTGGAAATGGCCCCATTGCAAAAAAATGAGACCTTCCCATCAAAGCCACGCCAAGGCTCCTCAACAGGGAAGTGCGGGGGGTAAACTTCGTTGATGGTCTTTTGTGGTTCGCGAATCGACGTGGGACGATAGCGGGCGAGGTGGTACACAAAGACGTGGACGAAGGATTCTAAATCGTCTTGTAGGGTATGCACCTTCGTCTCGTGCTCTAACCGTGCAGCGGATGTGAATTGCGATGTGCCCTGATAAATTTGAATCAGAGTATAGCGAGACCATGAATGGTAAGGGACGCACAGAGAGCATCCTCCCTTTCCCCTTGGCTGACATCGAAGGAAAGATCCCAATCTGTGAGAAGGCCGTGACCATCCGCGGTGATCATGATGCTCCTTGCGCTGATGTCAGCATGAAGTATGTTCAGCTTGGTATACGCTTGAGCGTGGGCTAGTAGTAAGGGAAACCTGTAGTCAGTGCGATGCAAAGGAACGGAAGTCGAAGGGCTTACCATCAATGGCGTCTCGAACAGCGGTGGTAAGTTCGTGTGTGGACTTGAAATCCTGGAGAGGGCGAGCGACGGTGTTCAGCACGACGCGGTAGTGCGTGTACGCCCAAACGCCTTCCGTCCAACAAGCCCACGGGCACTTGACAAAGTTTTGGTTCTCCGTTTGGTGCCCCAAGACGTCCCCACCGACAAGCATTGAGGAGACGTGCGGAACGTTGGCCTCGAACAAGCGACGGTAGACGTCGACCTCTTTGCACGCTATTTTGATATCGTGACGCCACGAGTCCTTGAGCCAGACGAGTGCATCGTCCTTGAGGTCTACCGCAACGTATGAAGTGGCCGCCATGCCCGCAACGGAGATACCGCGTCTCGCCCGTGACGCCATCGGTAACGGCGAATTTGTGCAAAGTGTGTTCAGGACGGGGACCGGCGCCGGAACGTTCGAAGACGGCCTGTGCGCGGGAGATTTCTTTGGAAGTCGGTGAGGAGACGGTGGGGTCCATACCGCACTGTTCCGGGGAGGCCGAGTCCAGACGGTGAAAAAACTCGGCTAGGGAACTGTTTTCGACCTGCCAGTCGAATCGCTCGGTGACGACGACACCGCTGAGGTCCCAACGGAAGAGACGAGCCTTGTTTTCGAGAAGGAGGACGGAGAAAAGAAAAATGCGGGGGCGCTCTTCAAAAACTTGTTTTGCAGCTGCGGCCAGTTCGCAGCGGTTCATGACCCATCTGCGAGAGCCTCGCTGGAAGGGGAATTTTGGAGCGTGGCCGTTCATCATCTGGCTCGGGATCTTGGAAGGGATCGTCGTCAAGAGCTAAACTCTCAACAGAAAATGCGGTGTAGCCTGATGTTTGCTTCTTGGAAGACTCTGCGTTGGGCAACGAGGTAGAGACTTGGGGCGAGGGGTTGTCAGACGACGACGGCAAGTCGTTGAACTTGAGTCGCTGGCAAATATTTCCGGACTCGAGAGCTTGTATCTTTTAGATCAATGAGCCATAAATCGACAAGGGGTATATGAGAGCTCACAAGCTGCTCTGCAGAGTATGGAAGAACACCCTCGGAGACCATACTGTAGCGGACGGCCGCCGCCGGCGACGTGTCAACCGTACCATTGACACTAGTCGGTAAACGAGGTACGTTGAAAAACGTATGCATAAAAGATGCCACTGGCATGGGTCCAACAAATTTGCCGTCCATCGAAGAGGATGCTGAGTGAAACGACTTGACGAGGGCTGAGGAAAGCGAGGTTGATGAGAACGTTCAAGTTGAGGAGCATGAAAACCGCCGATGCGAGACAATGGCAGACCCACGTGATCGCGTAAATTCAAGTTCAAATTTCAAAGTTCACAGCGTTTGAAATGTAGCATGTAGCCTCTCGTTCCCGGGCACAAGCATACTTGGGAATAGATGTTGTATATAACTACGTGTGGTACTGTAAGTCTGTAAATTGCAAGTCTTAACCCAGCATGCCTATCATCATATTAGTACCATAAAGCATAATGTCCCGAGGCCGTCATAGCCATCTGAGGGATCTACGTCGGGTCAGTCTACACACGATCCACCACCACCGGATACAACCCAGACTGGGGTGATCCTCCTCCTTTTCCGGTTTCCGAGGGAGTCGAGACGCGAGCGGCAGGCATGATCATTGGGTGTTTGGTCGTTCGCTTCTCGGAATGATCGTCATCAAAAGTTGTAGGACGTTTTCGCTTCCGATTTTCTGGGTTGGAGATCCGGACGATGTGCATTTGATCCATGCTCGCGTCGCACCGCGGCCAGCCGCGTTGCGCAAGGTAGTAGTCGAACCGCTTGTACAAGTAGTCGGACTTGGAGAGCGTAGCCAATGCCTCCCTGCGCTTCATGATGGCAACTGGGTCGCTATCTCGGGAATAGAAGGCGTTTTGAAAGAGGTCCCGGAGTTCCGTGAGGAGGGCACAGCAATGATCGTTGACGTGTCCGTGAAACCTAGTGTCTTCCAGAATCGAGTTCGAGAAGAAGGATTGCTTCCCCACGCCGCCGGTGTATATCGTCTCTACACGGAAAGAGGAGCGACCATCAAAGACGGTTTGCATGGCGGCCAGTAGGTCCTTGACTCCAGTATGACGGTATCGTGCGAGACAGTACGTGAAAACGTGGACGAAAGATTCAATGTCGTGGTGGAAGTTGTGTGATATCTTGCCATTTTCCGCCAAAAGTAGGCCAGATGTAAACTGCCATGTTCCCTAAACAGTCGTGTTTTAAGTCAGAAACAACAAGTTCATGGGACGACAGATTTCGAAATGCTGACCATTCTGAAAACCCCCTGCGGAGTCGTCGCCCCTTTTGACAGCACATACGACATGTCCCAGTCGACAAGCAGGCCGTGTCCGTCTTCTGTGATCAGAATACTCGACACGCCTATGTTTCCATGCAGGATATTCGCCTTCGTGGCTGCTACGTGATGTGCTGGGGATCTGATGTAAACTTGGCTTCTCGAAAGTGTGAAGGGGACGAATACCTTCTGCGGCATCCCTCATGGCCGTACAAAACTCCTTCGTCGAAGCGAAAACAGTCAGTGAGTATCCCGTTGTGTCCAAAGCAGTGCGACATTGCAAGAGGGGAGGTATCCAGGTCCGGTTATTAGAGCCATCAAAAGGATTGGTCCTGCACGCCCAGGATCGGTTTGCGTATGCGTGGGTCAAGGTCTCCTGTACTTCTCCGATGCCATCCAACACTAAGTTCGTCATACGTCGCAGGCTCGCCACCCGAAGCGCCTTGCGAGGGGTCGTCACGGCTGGGGATGCAGATCACATCACCTGAATGAACTGCTCTGGCGACATGCGGAACATTGGCGGACTCAAGCTGAGAATACACCCATGCCTCTGATGGTATCCCCGGCAGGTTGACGCGCCACGAATCCTTGAGTAAGACGATCGCGTGTGGGTAGACTAGATCCACGGCAACGTAGGTAGACGTTCCGAGACCTATTAGGGAGCGACTGTAAGCCTGAGGGCTCGGTGCGATATAGGCTCTCCTCCGTTTGGTCTTCTCGTCGTAAACGTAAAACTTGTGGAACGGTTCATCGCGTCCCATCTTCACGGCCTTGCACCTGGCCAGGACACCTCGGGCGAGATCAATTTCTTCAGGCGAAGGGATCCAGACAGTGATATCGTGGCCTCGGTCTTTGTTGGACAAGTGATCGAATCGCCAGAGAAATTCGGCCAGGGGACTGTCCCTCACTCTCCACGCAAAGCGCCTAGACACAATAGCACCAGCACGGTCCCAGCGGATCAAGCGAGCTTCGTGTTCCAAGAGGACAATTGTGAAGGCGAACGTTCGGTATTGGCTTGTGAACATGGCCAGCGCATAAGCCATAAGCTGGCCCCGTGTCTTCGTAGCAAGGATGGTAGTAGGCGAAAACTCCACCTGTGCAGGATCCTCGCCGGCGAGAGGATCTCGCCAACCGTCTTGGGAAATCCTCTTCAGCTCTATGCAGATCTCCATGTGCGACCACAGTACTTGATCGACCCGGTTTCCGATGGCAGGAATGTTGCGAAACGCTTGAAGGAGTCCGGAGACGTCGCATTTACGGTATTCATCGTGGTACTGGCCGCCCTTCGTGTTCGTCCTTCGGAGATATATGGACGGACAGACTCCCGCAGCCTCGGCGATTTGAATCTGTAATATTTACTGCCATCAGCACGATGCGAAGAAACGCATGCCATGTACTTACGAAGCTATCCTCCGTATTAGGAGGGGCGGGCACACTGATATCCATCTGAGCCGTCGCGGGGCGTGGCTCGGGCGACTGGGGGACGAGCTCCTTGATGAACTCTTCGACTGGCATTGGCCCGACGCACTGGTACTCGGCTTCCTGTCCGAGCTGCTTGTATTGTTCTGTGGATGTGGTGCCGGTGGTCCTGAAGTTGAATCGATCGAAGCCTGCCGACGTCAATTTGATGGGCGATGCGGGGGAGACGATGAGAGGAGACTGAGGTGGACCCGTTGGAGGTGTCGGCCTAGCGAGCGACGGGGGGGTCAGAGCACTCTTGAACTCCACTGGAAAAGAAGGAGTGGGATCTGTGGCGGTCGATCCGATGAGGGCGTCCGAGGGTGAGGCAGAGAGAGAGCGAAGCCTCTTTGAGAATCGTTGGGCAGGCATCGGAGTTGTGGAACGAAGTCGACGGGTGACGGGCATGTTTGTTCTTCAAGGCGAGGTGGGAGTTACTGTCGGGCGCATGGTCTCTCCTATATATATAAAAACAGATCGCCATCCAGAGTTTGCCACAGGCTGAGGTCAGTTGCCAATATTGTGACAACGGATGGGCGGGTTAGTACGAGGTACGAGTGAGTGTCGAACGACGAAGCTCTCACTGCTCAGCACATTCTCCATTTGCGCGGCGTACCAGCCCCGGGTGGCAAATGAAATTGACGAGTGGAAAACGCGGTGGGTTCCTGAGGTGACAACAGGACGACTCGGAGAACAATGCGCTCGAGTCAATCGAAGATGGTGACAACTTGCCATGCAGCGAGAGCGAACGTTTAGCCACTTAGTAACAGGAATAATTGCATAGCCCACCGGCCCTGCGTGACAATCCAGGACAATTCAGACAAGAAAAAGTGGCAAGCGTCCAGCGTCTTGGTGGTAATGGGTGAACGTGGAAATGAATGTCGAACGCGTGTGGAGAGCGCGTTTGCCACTTGGACCAGGCTCTTGGACCCGTACCACGGCGGCGTTCGAAATTACAAGGCCTTCGTCTCGTCTCTCTTGTTCTCTCTCGTTACATATAAATACGCCGATTTCCTCATGCTCCTCATCAACACATCCCCATCTCTCTCTTCACCCTCCCAAACTTTGCCATCATGTCAGACGAAGGTGTTGTTATTGGCCCAATGCCGCCTGCCGACTTTCTGGAGCATTTCCTTCATCCCTCGATGTCCTCCCGACCGACCGACGCGCAATTTAGGCTGCGCAAATCATCCAATACGGACGGAGAACCAGTGCGTTGCATTCCCTCCGTCTTACTTCTTACTGACCATGTTTGAGATCTTGTCGGTTGAAGGGGACCAAGTCGTCCAAAACCTCGTCTTCCACCGCTTGCCGTTGCCCGACGGTACCAACGATCGCCTACCAATGCCACCTTCCCCTCGGCTCTTGGCACATGCTTCCTCCCTATCCCCTCGCGCTGGAAGCCCTGCTCCCGCCGAGCTCATCTTCGAATACGTTGAACACGACCCCTTCCACGATCCCAAACCTGGCCAGGACGACTTCTGGATTTTTCGCTCCTCCGCCAGACCGCGTGCGACCTTTCGTCGCCACAGCAGGCTCATCCAGGAGATGATCGAAGCAAGGCCTGACTTTACGTTTCTCTTTTCGGTGTTGGTCACCGATCAAGGAGCTCGTCTTCTACGCTGGGATCGCGCAGGCGCTATCGTAACAGAAATGTTCGACTACAAGGCCAACGACAACCCCCTTACGGATTTCGTTTGGCGATTCGCCCATATGCCCTTGGAACACCGGGGCCACGACACTTCATTTTCCATTCCAACCATGGACGAGTCCACCTTTGCCCGCGCCGCGTTCAGCCGTTCCGACCATGTCCAAGTTTCCCCCGAAACCCTCCTGCACAAAGTCGCCGTCCAAGACGATATATCTGGAGAACGCACCTTCTATGTCGTCGCAGATCCTTACGAATACCACGAGAAGGTCTGGGCGCACGCCACTCGTAGCTATGTCGCCGTTGATTTGCGCGATGGGTCGCTGGTGTGGCTCAAGGACACGTGGCGTACAGACTCGGTGTCTTCCTACAAGGAAGGCGATGTCTACAGGAAGCTCGAAGAGAAACACGTCCCCCACATAGCCCCTCTGCGTTGTGCGGGCGACGTTGGCACGCAGGCCACCCGGACGCATGAGCTTTCGCAAGCGCCGTGGGTGTGCTTCAACGCGACGACCGTCGTCCGCAGCCGCTACCGCATGGTCCTTGGAGTCATCGGGCGTCCCCTCAACACGTTCAAGTCTACGCACCAGCTGTTTACCGCGATTCGCGATGCGGTCGTCGGTAAGTCTCCTCCCTTGTTTCACCTGGCGCACCTGGTCTAACCATGCACTAGCTCACTCTAAAGCATACACGGAAGCGGGCCTCTTGCACGGCGATATCAGCTCCGGGAATATTCTGATCACCGACGACGGAGAGGGTATTCTGATCGATTGGGGGCTCGCATTTGATGCCGCCACAAGACCACGAAGTCGCCTAGTACGTGCTCTCCCTTATTCCTGCACCCCACCTCTCTAAACCGTATGCAGGGAACATGGCCCTTTGTCGCAGCGCGACTGATGGATAAGGTAGAAACAGACCTTGTGGAGCCTCAGTTAGGCGACGAGCTCGAGTCATTCTTCCACGTCCTCATGTTTCACCTTGTTCGCCACCGTCCCAGCGGTATCCACTGCTTGAAGGACGAGATTGACAACGTGTTCTTCGCAGGACTGAAGGACGGCTTGCCCCACATCACTGCTATGCACAAAGGTTCCTTTTTCCACGGTGCATACTGGCAGGGCCCGAAAATCAATGACTATTTCAGCAAACCGTGCATCAATGTCATCGAAGAACTTCGCCGCCTGTTCTTCCGCGCTACGTACGCGGCAGCGGACAGGGTGCAGCCCGCGGTGCGCCAGAGCGCGCTGGACGCCCTCAAGACCTCGGATCACTTCTTGAAGGTGTTCAATACGGCACTCGAAGACGAATCATGGCCTGAGGATGACGGTAGCATGGACGCGGTGGCGGCAAATATGAAGAAGTACGGCTGGACGGCAGACCCAAGTCCGATTTCATTTGAAACCTTGACTTCAACCTCGTCCTCGTGTTCGTCAATCGAGACGAGGAGAAGCCTGTCCCGGAGTCCGACGCCGGCACCGACACCGTCGTCGTCCACCGAAAACCGGCCAGCTTCGGTCGCTGCTGCGAACGATGCTCGGTCTGACACTGCGCAGTCAACGAAGAGAAAAAGTTCGTCCCCAGCTCCGACCCCAGCTGCGTCGTCGCCTCCGGGCAAACGATCATTGTCAGCCACTTCTGTGGACGACTCTGGTGTTGCGAGGCCCACAAAGAAGATGCGCACATCAGGACGTTTCTCGTCTCCTTCTCCTTCTCCTCCTTCTCGTCCTCCTTCTCCTTCTCGTCCTTCTCCTGCTCCTGCTCCTGCTCCTGCTCCTGCTCCTGCTCCTGCTCCTCCTGCTCCTCCTTCAACCTTGCCACCACCTTCCAAGAAACGATCGGCGCCGGACGAGCTTGAAGATGAGACACTCCCTGGTGCTATGAGGTCTCCGAAGAGGACATGCCTTCGAGCCCGCTCCTCGTCTGCCTCTCCACCTCCGAGCTCGTCTACACCTATACCATCCAAGAAACGATCATTTCCGGCCACCCCTCCGGACAACGGGCGAGCTAGCGTCGCCAAGAGGCGTTGCTCGCCAGCACGTTCCGGTTTTTCGCCTCCGCCTTTGGTTCCAACCCCGGCTTCGCCTTCCGAGAAATCTTCCGCGCTGGCCTCGTGTGGGGACGACGCCCTCTCTGGTACTACGGATACGTTGAAGAGAGCAGGCTCGCCAGCACGCCCCTCATCTCCGGCTCTGGCTCCGCCCTCGCCTTCGTCACCTTCCAAGAAACGAGTGGCGTCGGCCGCATTTGCGGATGATTCAGAGCCCGATCCTCCGAGGTCGTCGAAGAGGAGACGCTCTCCAGCATGCTCCTCCAGTGCTTTGTCGTCGTCAAATGCAAAGCAGTGAGATCCGCTGCGCATTCCAGTTCTCATACTTCTGGCTTTTTGTTTTCATTTCTCATTTGATGGACTCTTCCGCTCTGCGCCTTTCACTTACTTTTACATGCACTTTACTTTTGAGGTTCGCCATGGACCTCTGGACACTTCATACGATGTTTACCCATACCTTGCGCAACTGCTACTCATTTTGTTTACTTTCGAGGTCCACCATGGACCTTTGGACATTTCCTACGACGCTTACCCATACCCTACGGAATTGCTACTCATTTTGTCTACAAATTGTCTACACACTGGATGGTCATGGAGTTCGAGCGAGTTAGGCTCACGTAATGTGGTTTACGCTCGGTCACGTTACTTGGGGCAGTTTTCCCGAGAGATAACTTGGACTTCACCGTCTTCAACGTTCAACGTTCAACTTTCGAACAGCATTGGCTGCACACCTTGAATCCAAGTAGAAGGATGAGTGAACTGGACCGTCGGTAGCTGTATACGGAGCTCCCTCTCACGGCTAGAGTTTTTAGGGTGAAGCTTCGCACATTGTCGACGACTCCTCGACTCCGATTTTCCAGCGCCGGTTGGTTTCTCCAGACACTTACCGGGCTTTTTCAAGGACACTGACATTTCGCGGGTATAAATATAGATCGAACACTGCACGCTCAGATCTATTTCTTAAAGACGTCTACTCCGGACTGGCGGTGGCTTCACTATTATAACTTCCTGATACGATATGGCTCACCGGGCCAAAGTACTCCGAGTCAGCGGCGGCGACGGCCTCTCTCAGACATCAGATGCGGAGCTCGAAAACAAGGCCCCTCCCAACTTTGTCTACCTCCAGTCTCATCTCCCACAGCATGCCTCTGCCACCCGCGCCCACCTAGCCGGCCAGATCGCGACTGCAGAGGGCCACCTCGAACACTCTTTCCACCCTCCCTCCGGATACTGGACACCGTCCGAAAAGCAGCTCTTCTTCCATGGTCTCGCCGTATACTCCCGTCTCCGACCCGACCTCATCGCGGCGCACGTCGGCACCAAGACGGCGGTGGACGTGGCGATATATATCAGGTTGCTTCGAGACGGGCTGAAGACGACGGCGGGCTCGCTGCTCACGTCTCGCGCGAACATGCCCCAGGCGCACGAAGCTTCGGAAGATCTCGTCGAGTTCGAGGAGGAACAAGCAGCGCTGCTGTGCGGCGCGGAACCCCACTACGAGGATGAGACGCGTGCTCTGGACCGCGAGGAGGCGGCGATCGCGTTCCAGTCGTCTGTGCGCGCGCCCCGTGGCGCGATGAAGGGCGTCAAGCGGGACCGCGCGGCCGAGAAGGAGAAGTTCCGGATTTTTGAGCGGTGGAAGGAGGAGCACGAGGCGCAGTGGGGAAGGGAGGACGCCTTGCGCAGTCTCGATGCCGTCCAGCTTGCCGTGCTAGATCGCACACTGCGCGACGGAGAAGATGGCCAGGTCTCTCTGAAGCACACTGGTGAAAAGGAGGAGTCGCAACCACCCGTGGGGCGGCCAACAGAGGCCAAGGACGCTCCCTGTCCAATCGACGACGCCCTCATTGACCCACTTCTCCTCGCGGAATCGTCTCGCGCGCATACGCCCCATACGGCTGCTTCACATACTCCTTCTCGACCACAGACTCCTCCTCCTCCTCCTCTACCCCCTGCACTTCCCGATTCATCCAACCCTTCTGCCGGTGACAACGACGATGCCATCCCCGAAAATCTCTCTCCAACGTCTCGCCGTCGTCTGTACAAGCGCCTTTACATGCGTCGTAAACGAGCAGAAGCAAGCGGCGGCGTGGTCTCCACCGAGACCTCGCGTCTCAAACCCGGTCGACGGTCTAAGGATAAAAAGGCAACATCAACCGCAGCCTCCTGCCCTGCAGAGGACCTACAACTGGAGCTCCAGAGCGTGAGCGCGGGGCCCTCCCACTCTGTCGAACTATCCGACGACGAAGATGACGAAGGCGAGGAGGATAAGGAGGGAGAGAAAAAGAAGAAAAAGAAACACAGCAAGGGCGGGACGACCCGTCCGTACAAAATCAAACGGCAACTCGAGGACTCTATATCGACTACGACCACCCCCGCGAACACAGGATGGACCTCTTCCACCTTGGTGCCCTCGGCCGGGTTACGAAGTAAGGCTCTTTCATCTATTTTCCATGGTCGCTCGCTATAAATACTACCCATCCTCTTTCTACCGACTCGTAATATCGTATTAACCCATGCGTTGAACTGACAGGCTGTACCCCCAACTCGACGAGACGGCTCCCGAGGGCGTCAACACTCACGTCTCTGGCGAGACGATCCAGCTCCTGCACACGCTCGTCGAAGACTTCGTCCGGAGGCTCATGCATCGAACCATCGAAGCGCGCGAGATTGAATATGACCTCAAGGCGCACACGAAGGCCTGGCGGCTGGGCAAGGAACGGCAGGTATGTTTTGTTCTTATACGCGGTGTCGCTGTTGGCGGTGGTTGATGAGCTGGTTGGGTAGGTGCTCCCGAGGAACGTGCGGGTCGGCCTCGGGCTTGGAGGACATGCAGGCCTGAGCAAACATGCGCACTTTTCATCTCTGCTTGGGCGGTTCCCAGAGGCCTCCGACGAGGAATGCGACGAGGAAGCAGAAGACGGAGAAGAAAACAGGGACGCTCCCGCTCCGACACGCCCACCGAAAGGCAAGGCGAAGAAGGTCCTCCATTCTGACACCGACATTGACGCTGACACTGACACTGATGTCGAGGCCGACGAACCACCGGAACCCATCTCGAGATCTGACCACTCGCTTTCGCCAACTGCCCTCATTCCCCACCCGCACCACATCTACCTTCCCTTCCTACATCACCCCACCGTCTTCACCGCAACTTACCCCTTCGGCGTCGTCGCGCCCGGCACCCAAGCCGGGCAGTCCGCGCACGGGCGTGCCCTGCGCGCCGCCGAACCCGAGCTCCTTTCTTCCGAGGACGAGAACGGGTTGGACGAGGAAATCAAAGCGGAGGAAAGTTTGGACGAGGCGGATGAGCGCGCGGCGCGGGCGGTGGAGAAGGCGGTGTGGAGGGAGCTTGGGGTACGGGTGAAGAAGGAGGAGGAAGAGGAGGGAGTCGGATGGAATCACAATCAAGAGCGCTGCGTGGGTCGTCGATTCGGACGAAGAGTAATAGTACAAGTCCATCATATTAGTACGTACGGCGCGAGCACAGACTAGTACAGAAACCGAAGTATAATCACTAGTAGATGATGATATCGTAAGTCCAAAGCACGACGAGAGCAATGATAGGGAGGAAGGTGCCCGGCAAAAAGGGATGGATAGGGTCGTGTACGGTCGCTCAGGTCGGGTGCGATTCCAGCCATTCCCCGATCCTCTCTGCAAGATCGGCCTTTTTCCCAGATGTAGGTAGACTCTTGCTCTTGAGAAACTCCTAGAAACACAAGTCCATCGTCAGTGCCCGCCCCTGCGCGCAAACCAACCAACGGACCTTCATCTGATCCACACGCAGCTACAGGCAGAAGCACCCATCAGCGCGAGCCCACCCCACTCGAAAAGAAAAGCACACCTTCCCCAATGCGTCCGCTTCCCACTTACTTCTGATCTCACTGTCGCCCACCGACACATCCTACCGAAAAACGCAACCATCAGCCACCAGAAAGAAAGGAAAAGCATGACACCGTCCTAGGAGCCAACATACTGGCTAGCGCTTCGAACCGACGGCCGCGATGATCGCGTTCGCTGAGTCGTATTCCCTCACGAGCCTCTTCCACTCCGCATCATAGGCCCGATTTTCTGTTCTCGCAAGCCTCGTCAGTCGAGCATGAACCATCCAGCGGAACGGGCGGACGGACCTTATGAATGGTGACATACTTGAGTAGTGTGTCGCGCTTTGTGTAAGCACTTTCTCCTTTCCGTGGCGGGTTTATGAGACGAAGTGATGGAAATAATGTACAGGATAATACAGGAGAAGTTAGAACAGCACGGATGTCACGATACATAAGATAAATACAATGCAATGCTCAGCCGCTACTGTGGGTTATGAGGTGGCGCCTGCAGAACCGTTGCGGCTCGAAGCTTTTGATGAAGTCGAGCACTGTTTCTTCGCAGAACGGCCCGAATCGTCTCCAGCCGGCGCCCAACGCTTCCTACTGGACCCTTTCTCCTTTCTCACCTCCAATACATCTTGCGCGGCATCGTCATCTGGCCACCCATCCATCGCGAGATGCGTGTCGAAGTAGTGCAGGATTTTCGTCGATGAAGCAAGCGCTTCCCGTGCAGATTGCTGACCGTCTTCGGAGACGTCGCCTTCCACAGCATAGTACGCCTCCCAGAAGATGCGTCGCAGATCTTCCACTAGAAGAATGGCACCGGGGCAGAAATGGCGACGGAGGGCGCCCTTGGATATGCTCCCACCTCCGAAGAATGAGACCTTGCCATTGAAGCTGCGCCATGAATCCTCGTCACGGTAATGCCGGTGGTAAACGTCGTCGATGGTACCTTCCGGATTGTGAAGGGATGTTGGACGATAGCGGACGAGGTGGTACACATAAACGTGAACGAAGGATTCCAGATCGTCTTGTAGGGTGTGCACCTTCGTCCCATCGGCCTCCAAGCGCGCAGCGGACGCAAACTGCCATGTACCCTAGGAGAATTGAATCAAAATCTAGCGAGGCAAGACGAGCGATGAAGAACTCACAGTGAGCAGTTTTCTCTTCTCTTTGCCCACATCGAAGGAAAGCTCCCAATCAATGAGAAGGCCGCGACCATCCGCGGTGATCATAATGTTCCCCGCGCTGATGTCGGCATGAAGAATGTTCAGCTTCGTATACGCTTGACCGTGGGCTAAGAGAAACACGCGGTCAGGTCGATTCGAAAGAACGGCGGTCCAAAGACTTACCGTCAACTGCGTCTCGAATGGCAGTGGTAAGTTCGTGCGTGCTCTTGAAATCCTTGAGTGGACGAGCAACGGTGCTTAGCACGATGCGGTGGTGCCTGTATGCCGCGACGCCTTCCGTCCAACAAGCCCACGAAGACTTGACCCACTTTTGACTCTCCGTTCTATGCTCCAAGACGTCCCCGCCGACAAGCATTGGGGAGACGTGGGGAACGTTGGCCTCAGACAAGCGACGGTAGACGTCGGCTTCTTTGCACGCTATTTTGATATCGTGACGCCACGAGTCCTTGAGCCAAACGAGAGTTCCGTCTTGTAGGTCCACCGCTACGTATCCCGAAGTAGCCCTGCCCGCGAGAGAGCGTCCAAACACTTGCGGTCTGCCTGCGACGAGATAACGCGTGTCGCCCGTGACATCATCCGTGACAGCGAATTTGCGTAATACGTTGTCGGGGCAGGGGTCGACACTGGAGCGTTCAAAAATGGCCTGAGCGCGGACGACTTCTTCAGGAGTCGGAAAAGAGACCGTGGAGTCTAGGCCACGCTGCTCCGGGGAAGAAATGTCGAGAAGGTAAAGGAAGTCGGCCAGAGGACTGTTTTCGACCAGCCAGTCGAATTGTTCGGTGACGACGACACCGCTTTGGTCCCAACGGAGGAGACGCGCCTTGTCTTCGAGGATGAGGATAGAGAAAAGAAACACGCGAGGGTGCTCTTCGAAGATTTGCTTCGCCATCGCGGTCAATTGGCGGCGGTTCATGACCCGTTTGCGAGAGCCCCGCTGGAAGGGTACCTTGGAGCGCAGCCGTTCATCGCCTGGTTCGGGATCCAAGAAAGGATCGTCGTCGAGAGAGAAACTTTGTATGAAAAGGGTGGTGTAGTTGTTGGACATGTCTCCGTCGGGGAACGAGGCAACGACTTGCGACGACGGGTGGTTGTATGATGAGGACGGTATGTCGAACTTGAGTTGCTGGCAGATATTCGCGGACTCGATCGTTCGAATCTACATAAGCGGAGATACATCAGGAAGTGCGAAGGTGGAAGATATGAAAAGACGCACAAGTTGCTCTGCAGAAAGAGGCAGACCACTTCCTGACGCCAGGCCACAGGCGGGCGCGGTAGAATCAGGACGTGCCGGTGGGTTGAGGAAATTGCGTATGAAGTCTGCCACCGGCATGGGTCCAACGAAGTGTCCGTCCATGATTGAGGAAGTAGTGAGAAGGATAGCGGTGGGTGCAAAAGATGACGGACGGTGTGTTGGGGGGTGGACAGTTGAAAGGAAAGCGGTCGAGTGCCGCAGCTTCGCGGAGCCGGGGCACGTGATCGGTTTACCCCCAAATCGGCCCTAATCGGTCCCACAATTGTTTCTGCGATCCTGATCAGTGCATCGATCAGCCTCCTCGATAACGAACACTAGGAGGGTACCGTGAGCTGATTTTCACCACTCTTTACACCTCTTTGGGCGGTGAATTCCACCGCTCGAAGTACTCGTTTTCAGTACCATGGAATGAATTTCAGTCCTGCACGGGGTGATTTTCGTGATGTGAAAATCACCGGAAAAAAGTACCATTTCACCGCTTTTTTGTCACGAATTCTCACTTTCTCGTAACGCCGACGCGTGAATATCAGCATGAAAAACAGTGAAAAGCAACACCCCATGGTGATATACAGCAGCTTTCATCCTCAAAACCCTTGGCAGGATCCAGCACTTTACGCGTTCATAAACAGACACATGGCATTATGAGCTCATAATCACACTACACTATACACTATATACAAATCTATGCACACCGCTGGCGGTACCCAACGAGACCCTCTCGCGTAACCACGTCTCCTCTTCGTGACGTCCACCCGCACGCCCCGGGCCCAAATGCGAATGGCTGGAATGGCTGTCGGAGTGTAAGCAGCAGCATCGAAGCGATGCGCGCGTGGGGCGTGGCCTGTCCAAACATTTAATATCGCTCCGTGGCAAGGGAGAGAAGGCGGAATACTCACCCCCATCTGATACCCTAGCATCCCCCGTTTTGTGTCCATCAATGACAGTCCCCGGCCATGCTCTATGTAAACAAAAGTCAGCAGCCGAAGAGACTGTCGCCATCACCGAAGAGAAATGAGACGGTGCGAGAGCACCGGCAACGGCGGTGAAGAGCCGCTGTCACCGATGCACAATGCATAAGAGGCCATATGGCCTGGGTTTGTGATGTTGAGTGAACCGTGAACGAGCCGCTTCATGCTACAAAGCATGCGCGGGACGAGCCGGAGGAGGATAGAAGGAAAAAAATAGATCAATACGAAGACGTACCGTTGCAAAGAGTTGCCCAGACTTAGGGTACACTTTATGTGTCCTTACGAGAACATGGAAGGGGAGGGTGGAGAGGGAGAGTGCACGACGACTGAACCCGTCGCCGAGTCGTTGAGGAAGAAGCTGAAGCGCTGAAGTCGAACCATGCGCGTGAGCTGGCGACATCACGGATACGTGACTGACCATCACTGGTTCGTGACGATTGTTACGAGTCCGTGACCAAGGAACCGCTGATGGAAATCACCATGTAAAGCGGTTATCACGCTTGTCTGAAAAACAGCTCCAAATCACCACCTGTCGAAATCACCCCAAAAATCACCTTAATTCGGAAATTCACCACATCAAACGGTGGGAAACAGTCGGACATGTCCTTATAGTGCGAACAAAGAACGACTGCCTATTGTTCGCTCAATTCGGTTCTGTCGTCGATCGTCGAACGTTCGAACTCATGGACTCCAACGCTGGCAGGGAAGTAAAAGACTTCGACTTCGGTCTTGCAGCGCTCAAACACTCACGCCTCATGCCTTCGCGCGTGCGATGCTTCGCCGTCAAACCAACGGACTAAGCCTGTTCGTGGCATGCGGCGCAAGCTGGCTGGTAACATAACAAAGCGCAACTAAAAACTGGCCGCTGCGGTACTATACATACGTAAGTGAGCAACCTATTGTGCCCATGCCGCATGAACAATGCCTGCAAGCGACTCCGCGGCCATATAACTCGATTTTCTGGTTGCTCCGATCCGCGACCTCTCTTTCCCTGCTCACTCCTTCCATCGGTAGTTCCTAATCTCCTTCAATATGCCCTCTCTCTCTCTGCTCGTTGCTGGTAACGCCGACGCACACCACCCAACCTTGCCACAGACTCCTCCGCCCGTTCCCCAGACTCCTCCGCCGAATCCCCAGACTCCTCCGCCCGCTCCCCAGGCGCCTCCCATGCAGCCACAGACGCCGACGAACCAGCCACCGACGATCGTACCTAACGGCAATCCTGGTATACCGGGCCTCCACACAACGCCAGTCCATTACAAGGCGGATGGATACACTCGGTTCTCGTCTCGACAGGTTGCGCCCGGTCGAGACGAGCAGTACATCAACCAAGCTGAAGAAATGAACTACCGTTTCGTTGGCCCTTGTCCTTTCCCTGATTTTTTCGCCTCGTTCTTGCCGGAAGCTCCAACAAGTAGACCGTCGAACGACGTCTGGGACGCTGCCGTTGCCTCCGCCACGGGTAAAGAAGTAGATCGACTTGTGCGTTGCGCTCCTCCGTATGGATTCCGGTGACCAGTATTGACGACAATTCTCCAGGTTCACGTCATCAATGAGAGCGGCGTGTGCAGCTCCCTCAGGGCATGGAACACAGAGTCAAAGGCAGCGGACGACGGTTTGAGCAGTCGTCGAGCAGACATGAACCTTTTCGACCTCGATGTTGCAGCCGAGGCGATCCCGACCGCGGAGGAAATATGGCGCCAGAATCAAATCTGGGGGGAGGGAAAACCGGCGGACCGCGATCCGTTTGTTGACCCAACATCCCTGGTGGGACGGAAAGACAAGGACTTCCAGCATGGGAAGAACCAAGAGTGCAACAAGGCTCGGGGACAGCTGGTCGCGTATGCCATTGCCCAGTTCTCAGCCCAGCATCGCGTTTTTGCCTTCTCGTTCGTGACCGTAGGGAGGAAGGTTCGGGTTATCCGCTGGGACAGGAGTGGGGCGGTTGTTACGGAGGCGGTGGACTGGAGGTCAAATCCGGACACGTTTGCAGAATTCCTCTGGCGGTTCAACTTCTGCGACTCGGCCGAGCGTGGGCATGACCTCACCGTTTGCCCCACACCTCAACCAGATGAAATAAAACTCGCTCGCAATGCATTCAAGAACCTCAGACCGTACAAAATCGCCGAAGATGCGCCACTCCAGCGAGTCGTGATCCACGACGAGGCCACTAACAAAGATCACGCCCTCATCATAGCCGGCCCCCAATGCCGTAGCATCTCCCTTGTCGGATCAGCGACCTTGTGCTATGCTGCCGTTGACGTGCACGACGGCAAGTTGGTATGGCTGAAGGATTGCTGGCGCATAGACTCGCCAGGGTACATGAAGGAGTCCGACGTTTATCAGAAACTGGCGGACAATAACATTCCATATACCGCGCGGAAGGTATATTCCGGGGACGTTGAAGGCCAATTCACGCGAACCCAGGATTTCGTGACAAAGCCCTGGGCTTGCAAGACGTCGGAGGCACCAAAACGAGTGCGTAATCGGCTCGTATTGGACAGGATCGGCCGTCCGTTGAGCGGGTTCATGTCTGAGAGACAACTTTGCGTTGTAGTTCGCGACTGCATACATGGTTCGTTACTTCGCTCTGCTTATACGACCACTACGCGATACTCATATTCTTGTTAGCACACTGGCTAGTCTTCCACATCCTGAACATCCTTCATCGCGATATCAACGCTGGCAATATCATGATCGACGACGACGATCGCGGGCTCCTTATTGACTGGGGACTTGCTCGAGTTGTCAGTCCTGGTCCTGTGACTGCACGACTCTCATTTCCGGGCCGCTCAGTAAGTTCCGTTCGAGCTGTGAAGGTCACTGTGAGCTAACGTCTCTCCGACTACCAGGGCGTATGGCAATTTACTTCGACCCTCCTTTTATGGTGTGCTGGTAAAAAGCCTCATTTTCTATGCGACGACCTGGAGTCCTTCCTTCACGTTGTTGCATTCAATATCCTTCGCTACCGACCCTCTCGGTATACCATCACCCAACTTGTCGGGTTCTTGAGGGATGTGTACGACTACAACACTTATGAAGACCCCCGCAAAGGAGGTGAAAAGAAGTTGGATTTCATCACCGCTGCACGTCACCCACGTATCGGTTATGTCAACGGCCTTCACTCAAGCTGCAAGATGCTCGTTGAGGCCTTCCGCAACTTGCTCCGTGATGCCATTCCATATGACGACATATTCTATGGTTTTCTTCCATTACCACTGGAGCCTCCCGAAACCCTGTCGACGTCGCTCTCCGTTCTCGAAATCTTCGACCATCACTTAGCGGACCCGACCTGGTTAGAAGATATCAACACTCGCAGTGTTGATCAGCTTCGATACGCTCCGATCGTCGAGGACAAACCACCCAACCTAAAGCGGTACAGATACAGGGCGGCGGACTCTGAAGCATTTCGCGACTGGCAGGACAAAGACAGCCATCACACCGACGAACCTTCCGGGATTCGAAAGCGTCGGCGCGTGCAGACGCTAAATCCGAGTGCGCGAGGGGGTTGGGTTCCTGCCTCTGGAACCGGAACCGACGACGATGCCTCGTCAATCATACCAGGCATGCTTGACTGGACTGACACCGACTAGAGCAACAAAACCGTGGCTTTGTTTGATGTATCTCCTATCCTTTAATACAAAGAGAGACGCGGTGGAGCGCTGCGTCACGTCACGACACAAACCGCGAGACAAGTGAGCTTTCTGATTGGTTGTGGGACAACAGCCACGTCATCGTAACGCGACGCGTGACAAGTCGCGTTGACAAATGCACGTGGCTGCTTGCGTCATCCTAGGCTTGCGCGTCGGCCGGGTCGCCGCGTCGCTCTTCGTCTTGACCTCCACCACGTACTTGGCCACCGTCATACCTTCCCACTCTCTATGGCACCTCTACGCACCGCCGTTAGCGTCAAAGTAGCCTCCATGGCACAGCCCTACTTATACCTTTTACTTTGTATATCAGAAAACAAATTCAAATCAATTTTCCTCCAAAGCAATGTTTGTGCAGCAACATGGACGTGTTTTGTCGCTTCGGTCACGATGACCGCGTCGCTCCCACCCCCCCTGATTGGATTTATTTATATATCTAGAGATTTTTCGGGAAATTTCCTCGGTGCTCGGATGAGGCGTGGTGGTCCCGAGCTCGAGTGATGTACGACCCGACCCGACCCGACACGACACAGTACAGCACACCCTGTCATCTGCATCCAGTGCATCTCGGTGCGTTCATCTGGATCATGTGCGCATTTTCTTTCTCTCTTGCGAGACGAACTGACATGTACTATTTGTGCAGAAGAATCTATGCGAGTTGGGGGTGACATTGGCTGGCCATTGGGACGGTGCACCGAGCAGGAACGCAGGTCCACTGATTCCGTCCAAGATGCAGCCCCCAGAAACAGTGCCCATTCAACCTCCTCGCAAGCGAACGAGAACACGGCCGTCCAGGTATGACTGACCTTAACAAACTGATCAATGTCCTTGCTTACTATATTGTTGTCTACAGCTTTCCTCGGCTGACGCCATTGGCCACCGCCGGTCTTGAGTGCGAGCACAACGACATCCTCAGGATCCTGAAGGTCCGCAACAGCATTGTATTGTGTCGTCCACGTCCGAATCAACGACAGGTGACACGATAATGCAAGAACCCAACCAACCAGCAAGCCTCGAACGGAGCTTTCATAGATGGTACGTGCATACAGTATCAATCAATGTGATAGTAAAGGCTTTACTGATCCTTTTGTTATCCATATCACAGGTGATATGTCCTCATCGACATTGCATATTCGCAGGCCTACTCGGCCCTCGGCGACTTGCTTCCTACGCCCCCAAGGACTCCAGCTCTGAACCCTCAAGGAACAGAACAACCCACTCTGCTATCGAAATGGCAGATTGCCAAGAGAGCCCGACACGAGCGAGAGCATTTGGGACCGTCACAAACCCCTCTACTGTAGGCGGCTGTAGTTTGGCAACTCGCAACCGGTGTCACATGACCGTGGGAGCGGGTAGAGGAGGGCAACCCGGCCTCGGGGACGGGGGACATCCACTTTAGGCAACGCAACCTCTTGTGAGTGAGCTCTCCCAAAGGGCCAAAGCTGTCCTATGTAGCGTCGAGTGATCATCCTCACGCTTTGGCCCATTACACTGTACACGAATCTGTATATGAATACAAGGTTTTGTGCACACTGACCACCTTATTTGTCACTGAGTGCTGATTAGCTCAGGACCCCTGAAATTCCCTATAAATGATTCATCTCGGACCACCGAAAATTTGGGCCTTATGGGAACCTATGTATGGTACTCTCCACCGAAAATGGGCCCCGTAGGGCCGACATGTTGGAGCTAAGAACCACTGAAAAGGAACCCGCCCGTCCGAAGTCCCATCTTCACCACCGAAAATGGTAAGCATCTGAACACGCCGAGGATCTGTCAGTTCCAATCACAAGTATTTTGCATATTTTGCTTCCCATGGGTCTATGGAAGCAAACTAGGCATGTTATAGCAAGCTTGTGCATAAAATGAGAGTTCTGCTCTGGAAACCTCGACGCCGAAGGCGTGGGAAATTAGACTATTTTTAGATATGTATAGTCTAAGAACCACTGAAAACGGCTGACTTGAAAAAATCTATCATGTAAATCACCGAAAATGGCCCAAATTCTGTCCCAGCGCACCACCGAAAACAGGTCACCCTGGGATGAATGCTCTATAGGGAATTTCAGGGGTCCTATTAGCTCATGAGGCTGGCAGCGCTGCGGCGGTTTGTAGAAAACAAAATACAATATGAGCGAACCTCATGTCGATTTCGTACTTGGTGCCGCTGGTGACGTATTCTTGAGGGTTTTTGACCTTTTTTTTGCGAAAATTAAGCATGGGTAAGCGGAAAGCAACTCAGCCTCGGGGACAGGAGACAACCCGCAAATTAGGCAACCGCAACCGACCCCCGGGGACAGGGGACGTTGCCTAACGTCGGCCGCGTACAGTAGGCATCCCGGCTACAGTTTCCCTACTATTGGACTGCGAGTTGAATCTTCTACACTTCATGCTTAGTACTTAGTTATGCTTATTTGTTGCTTATTTGAATACAATCACCACAGCCTTGCTACTTGAATGAGTGCAATGCACGGGTCTATGCTAGTATCATACATATCGGAAAGGAAAGAGTGGGATTTGTAGCGGTCGATGCGACGGGGCTGGTGTCCAAGGGTCGGGCGGAGAGAGAACGAAGCCTCTTTGAGAATCGTTCGGCGGGCGTCGGAACTGTGGAAGGTTGTGGAGCGAAGTCGAGTGACGGGTGACGGGCATGTTTGTTCTTCAAGACAGAGTTTGCCACAGGCTGAGGTCAGTTGCCAATATTGTGACAAGGAACTTTCCGGATGGGCGGGTACGAGGTACGAATGAGTGTTGAACGACAGAGTTCTCGCTGCTCAGCGCATTCTCCATTCGGACGGCGTACCAGCCCCGGGTGGCAAGGTGGTGGGTTCCTGAGGTGACAACAGGACGAGAACAAGAGCGCGAGTCAATCGAAGATGGTGGCAACTTACCATGCAGCGAGAGCGACATTTAGGTACTTCGTAACTCAAATACTTGCACAGCCCACCAGCCCCGGGTGACAATCCAGACAAGAAAGAGTGGCAAGCGTCCGGCGTCTTCGCGGTAATGGGTGAACGTGGAAATGAATGTCGAACGCGTGTGGAGAGCGCGTTTGCCACTTGGACCAGGCTCAGTTGGACCCGTACCACGGCGGCGTTCGAAATTACAAGGCCTTCGTCTCGTATTTCTTGTTCTCTCTCGTTACATATAAATACGCCGATTTCCTCATGCTCCTCATCGACCCATCCCCATCTCTCTCTTCACCCTCCCAAACTTTGTCATCATGTCAGACGAAGGTGTTGTTATTGGCCCAATGCCGCCTGCCGACTTTCTGGAGCATTTCCTTCATCCCTCGATGTCCTCCCGACCGACCGACGCGCAATTTAGGCTGCGCAAATCATCCAATACGGACGGAGAACCAGTGTGTTGCATTCTCGCCCATTTTACTTCTTACTGACCATGTTTGAGATCTTGTCGGTTGAAGGGGACCAAGTCGTCCAAAACCTCGTCTTCCACCGCTTGCCGTTGCCCGACGGTACCAACGATCGCCTACCAATGCCACCTTCCCCTCGGCTCTTGGCCCACGCTTCCTCCCTATCCCCTCGCGCTGGAAGCCCTGCTCCCGCCGAGCTCATCTTCGAATACGTTGAACACGACCCCTTCCGCGATCCCAAACCTGGCCAGGACGACTTCTGGATTTTTCGCTCCTCCGCCAGACCGCGTGCCACCTTGCGTCGCCACAGCAGGCTCATCAAGGAGATGATCGAAGCAAGGCCTGACTTTACGTTTCTCTTTTCGGTGTTGGTCACCGATCAAGGAGCTCGTCTTCTACGCTGGGATCGCGCAGGCGCCATCGTAACGGAAATGTTCGACTACAAGGCCAACGACAACCCCCTTACGGATTTCGTTTGGCGATTCGCCCATATGCCATTGGAACACCGGGGCCACGACACTTCATTTTCCATTCCAACCATGGACGAGTCCACCTTTGCCCGCGCTGCGTTCAGCCGTTCCGACCATGTTCAAGTTTCCCCCGAAACCCTCCTGCACAAAGTCGCCGTCCAGGACGATATATCTGGAGAACGCACCTTCTATGTCGTCGCAGATCCTTACGAATACCGCGAGAAGGTCTGGTCGCATGCCACTCGTAGCTATGTCGCCGTTGATTTGCGCGATGGGTCGCTGGTGTGGCTCAAGGACACGTGGCGTACAGACTCGGTGTCTTCCTACAAGGAAGGCGATGTCTACAGGAAGCTCGAAGAGAACCACGTCCCCCACATAGCCCCTCTGCGTTGTGCGGGCGACGTTGGCACGCAGGCCACCCGGACGCATGAGCTTTCGCAAGCGCCGTGGGTGTGCTTCAACGCGACGACCGTCGTCCGCAGCCGCTACCGCATGGTCCTTGGAGTCATCGGGCGTCCCCTCAACACGTTCAAGTCTACGCACCAGCTGTTTACTGCGATTCGCGATGCGGTCGTCGGTAAGTCTCCTCCCTTGTTTCACCTGGCGCACTTGGTCTAACCATGCACTAGCTCACTCTAAAGCATACACGGAAGCGGGCATCTTGCACGGCGATATCAGCTCCGGGAATATTCTTATCACCGACGACGGAGAGGGTCTTCTGATTGATTGGGAGCTCGCATTTGATGCCGCCACAAAACCACTAAGTCACATAGTACGTGCTCTCCCTTCTTCCCCATCCGCTACACCTCTCTAAACCGTATGCAGGGAACATGGCCCTTTGTCGCAGCACGACTGATGGATAAGGTAGAAACAGACCTTGTGGAACCTCAGTTAGGCGACGAGCTCGAGTCATTCTTCCACGTCCTCATGTTTCACCTTGTCCGCCACCGTCCCAGCGGTATCCACTGCTTGAAGGACGAGATCGACAACGTGTTCTTCGCAGGAATGAAGGACGGCTTACCCCACATCACTGCTATGCACAAAGGTTCCTTTTTCCACGGTGCATACTGGCAGGGCCCGAAAATCAATGACTATTTCAGCAAGCCGTGTATCAATGTCATCGAAGAACTTCGCCGCCTGTTCTTCCGTGCTACATACGCAGCAGCGAATGCGGTCACGCCCGCGGTGCGCCAGAGCGCGCTGGACGCCCTCAAGACCTCGGATCACTTCTTGAAGGTGTTCAATACGGCACTCGAAGACGAATCATGGCCTGAGGATGACGGTAGCATGGACGCGGTGGCGGCGAATATGAAGAAGTACGGCTGGACGGCAGACCCAAGTCCGATTTCATTTGAGACATTGACTTCAACATCGTCCTCGTGTTCGTCAGTCGAGACGAGGAGAAGCCTGTCCCGGGGTCCGACGCCGGCACCGACACCGTCGTCGTCCACCGAAAACCGGCCAGCTTCGGTCGCGGCTGCGAACGATGCTCGGTCTAACACTGCGCAGTCAACGAAGAGAAAAAGTTCGTCCCCAGCTCCGACCCCAGCTGCGTCGTCGCCTCCGGGCAAACGATCATTGTCGGCCACTTCTGTGGACGACTCTGGTGTTGCGAGGCCCACAAAGAAGATGCGTACATCAGGACGTTTCTCGTCTCCTTCTCCTTCTCCTCCTTCTCCTCCTCCTGCCCCTCCTGCAACCTTGCCTTCACCTTCCAAGAAACGATCGGCGCCGGACGAGCTTGAAGATGAAACGCTCCCTGGTGCTATGAGGTCTCCGAAGAGGACATGCCTTCCAGCCCGCTCCTCGTCTGCCTCTCCACCTCCGAGCTCGTCTACACCTATACCATCCAAGGAAAGATCATTTCCGGCCACCCCTGCGGACGACGGGCGAGCCAGCGTCGCCAAGAGGCGTTGCTCGCCAGCACGTTCCGGTTTTTCGCCTCCGCCTTTGGTTCCGACGGCGGCTTCGCCTTCCGAGAAACTTTCCGCGCTGACCTCGTGTGCGGACGACGCCCTCTCTGGCACTACGGATACGTTGAAGAGAGTAGGCTCGCCAGCACGCCCCTCATCTCCGGCTCTGGCTCCGCCCTCGCCTTCGTCACCTTCCAAGAAACGAGTGGCGTCGGCCGCGTTTGCGGATGATTCAGAGCCCGAACCTCCAAGGTCGTCGAAGAGGAGACGCTCTCCAGCATGCTCCTCCAGCGTTTCGTCGTCGTCACAGGCAAAGCAGTGATATCCGCTGCGCATTCCAGTTCTCATACTTCTGGCTTTTTGTTTTCATTTCTCATTTGATGGACTCTTCCGCTCTGCGCCTTTCACTTACTTTTACATGCACTTTACTTTTGAGGTTCGCCATGGACCTCTGGACACTTCATACGATGTTTACCCATACCTTGCGCAACTGCTACTCATTTTGTTTACTTTCGAGGTCCACCATGGACCTTTGGACACTTCCTACGACGCTTACCCATACCCTACGGAATTGCTACTCATTTTGTCTATAAATTGTCTACCCACTGGATGGTCATGGAGTTCGAGTGAGTTAGGCTCACGTAATGTGGTTTACGCTCGGTCACGTTACTTGGGGCAGTTTTCCTGAGAGATAACTTGGACTTCACCGTCTTCAACGTTCAACGTTCAACTTTCGAACCGTATTGCCAGCACACCTTGAATCCAAGTAGAAGGATGAGTGAACTGGACCGTCGGTAGCTGTATACGGAGCTCCCTCTCACGGCTAGAGTTTTTAGGGTGAAGCTTCGCACATTGTCGACGACTCCTCGACTCCGATTTTCCAGCGCCGGTTGGTTTCTCCAGACACTTACCGGGCCTTTTCAAGTACACTGACATTTCGCGGGTATAAATATAGATCGAACACTGCACGCTCAGATCTATTTCTGAAAGACGTCTACTCCGGACTGGCGGTGGCTTCACTATTATAACTTCCTGATACGATATGGCTCACCGGGCCAAAGCACTCCGAGTCAGCGGCGGCGACGGCCTCTCTCAGACATCAGATGCGGAGCTCGAAAACAAGGCCCCTCCCAACTTTGTCTACCTCCAGTCTCATCTTCCACAGCATGCCTCTGCCACCCGTGCCCACCTAACCGGCCAGATCGCGACTGCAGAGGGCCACCTCGAACACTCTTTCCACCCTCCCTCCGGATACTGGACGCCGTCCGAAAAACAGCTCTTCTTCCATGGTCTCGCCGTATACTCCCGTCTCCGACCCGACCTCATCGCGGCGCACGTCGGCACCAAGACGGCGGTGGACGTGGCGATATACATCAGGTTGCTTCGAGACGGGCTGAAGACGACGGCGGGCTCGCTGCTCACGTCTCGCGCGAAGATGCCCCAGGCGCACGAAGCTTCGGAAGATCTCGTCGAGTTCGAGGAGGAACAAGCAGCGCTGCTGTGCGGCGCGGAACCCCACTACGAGGATGAGACGCGTGCTCTGGACCGCGAGGAGGCGGCGATCGCGTTCCAGTCGTCTGTGCGCGCGCCCCGTGGCGCGATGAAGGGCGTCAAGCGGGACCGCGCGGCCGAGAAGGAGAAGTTCCGGATTTTTGAGCGGTGGAAGGAGGAGCACGAGGCGCAGTGGGGAAGGGAGGACGCCTTGCGCAGTCTCGATGCCGTCCAGCGTGCCGTGCTGGATCGCATACTGCGCGACGGAGAAGATGGCCAGGTCTCTCTGAAGCACACTGGTGAAAAGGAGGAGTCGCAACCACCCGTGGGGCGGCCAACAGAGGCCAAGGACGCTCCCCGTCCAATCGACGACGCCCTCATCGACCCACTTCTCCTCGCGGAATCGTCGAGCGCGCATACGCCCCATACGGCTGCTTCACATACTCCTTCTCGACCACAGACTCCTCCTCCTCCTCTACCCCCTGCACTTCCCGACCCATCCAACCCTTCTGCCGGTGACAACGACGATGCCATCCCCGAAAATCTCTCTCCAACGTCTCGCCGTCGTCTATACAAGCGCCTTTACATGCGTCGTAAACGAGCAGAAGCAAGCGGCGGCGTGGTCTCCACCGAGACCTCGCGTCTCAAACCCGGTCGACGGTCGAAGGATAAAAAGGCAACATCAATCGCGGCCTCGCGCTCTGCGGAGGACCTACAACTGGAGCTCCAGAGCGTGGGCGCGGGGCCCTCCCACTCTGTCGAACCGTCCGACGAAGAAGATGACGAAGACGAGGAGGATAAGGAGGGGGAGAAAAAGAAGAAGAAGAAACCCAACAAGGGCGGGACGACACGTCCATACAAAATCAAACGGCAACTCGAGGACCTCGACATTGACTACGACTACCTCCGCGAACACAGGATGGACCTCTTCCACCTTGGCGCCCTCGGCCGAGTCATGAAGTAAGGCTCTTTCATTTTCTTTCCACTCTCCCCTAGCCCTTTCTCCTATCGATCCGTGATATCATATTAACTCATGCGTCGAACTCACAGGCTGTACCCCCAACTCGACGAGACGGCCCCCGAGGGCGTCAACACCCACGTCTCTGGCGAGACGATCCAGCTCCTGCACACGCTCGTCGAAGACTTCGTCCGGAGGCTCATGCATCGAACCATCGAAGCGCGCGAGATTGAATATGACCTCAAGGCGCACACGAAGGCCTGGCGGCTGGGCAAGGAACGGCAGGTATGTTTTGTTCTTATATGCGGTGTCGCTGTTGGCGGTGGTTGATGAGCTGGTTGGGTAGGTGCTCCCGAGGAACGTGCGGGTCGGCCTCGGGCTTGGAGGACATGCAGGCCTGAGCAAACATGCACACTTTTCATCTCTGCTTGGGCGGTTCCCAGAGGCCTCCGACGAGGAAGGCGAAGAGGAAGCAGAAGACGGTGAAGCAAACAGGGACGCTCCCGCTCCGACACGCACACCGAAGGGCAAGGCGAAGAAGGACCTCCATTCTGACACCGACACCGACACCGACACCGACACTGACAGTGATGCCGAGGCCGATGAACCACCGGAACCCATCTCGAGATCCGACCACTCGCTTTCGCCAACCGCCCTCATTCCCCATCCGCACCACATCTACCTTCCCTTCCTGCATCACCCCACCGTCCTCCCCGCAACTTACCCCTTCGGCGTCGTCGCACCGGGCACCCAGGCCGGGCAGTCCGCGCACGAGCGTGCCCTGCTCGCCGCCGAACCCGAGCTCCTTTCTTCCGAGGACGAGGACGGGTTGGACGAGGAAATCAAAGCGGAGGAAAGGCTGGACGAGGCGGACGAGCGCGCGGCGCGGGCGGCGGAGAAGGCGGTGTGGAGGGAGCTTGGGGTACGGGTGAAGAAGGAGGAGGAAGAGGAAGAGGAGAGATTGAAAACGACGAAGGCCAGAACGCTGTTTGCAAAAAGAGGGAGGAAGCGTAGGGAGGCTGGAGAGAAGGGTAAGCTGAAACAGAAGGAGGTGCGGGGTGCGGCCATGGATGTGGAAACGAGAGAAGAGACGAGGACGAGGACGGTGCAAGCGGAGAAGCAGACTCCAAAGGAAATAGGCGGAAAGCCGAACGAAAAGGGAGGAGGGCCGCAGAAAAAGCGGAAGAGAAAGAAGAAGGGCGAGGACGGGTCAGACCGGGAGACGCATAGCGAGGTGGCTATGGAGAAAACGGGAGGCGGCGAGGAGAGAGACGGACGAAGGAAGCGAAGGAAGGTGGACAGAAACCCTGGACGTCTCACCGCTCGCGATCCGGATGGAATCACAATCAAGAGCGCTGCGTGGGTCGTCGATTCGGACGAAGAGTATTAGTACAAGTCCGTCTATGAGTACCATACAAACCCAAGTATAATCACTAGTAGATGCTGATATCGTAAGTCCAAAGCACGACGAGAGCAACGATAGAGAAGAAAGTCCAGGAAAGTAAAGAGATAGAGAGGGCCGTGTACGGTCGCTCAGGTCGGGTGCGATTCCAGCCATTCCCCGATCCTCTCTGCAAGATCGGCCTTGTTCCCAGACGCAGGCAGACTTTTGCTCTTGAAGAAACTCCTAGAAGCACGAGTCCACCGTCAGCGCCCGCCCCTGCGCGCAAACCAACCAACGGACCTTCATCTGGTCCACACACAGCTACAGGTAGAAGCGCGAGCCTCCCACCACCCCACTCGAAAAGAAAGGTGCAGTGACCTTCCTCAACGCATCCGCTTCCTACTTACTTCCTTTCACTCTCGTCCACCGACACATCCTACCGAAAAACGTAACCATCAGCCACCAGAAAGAAAGGAAAAGCATCACACCATCCAAGGAGCTAGTCTCTTTCACAGACCCTAAAAGATCACATGCACCTTTTCGGAAGAGGGAGGACGGTGCTGATCTATAGGGTCTGTGTGCAATCGCGCACCTGTCATAGGAGATCAGCATTTCGTTTCAGAAGGACGGCATTAGTTTCGAATGGACGGCGATAAGAATGCCTGAGAGTATGATGTCACCAATTGACACCAAAATCCGCGAATAGACGTAGTGTTCTGCAGGGCCGGGCTCGGAGGCCCTAAGCCCGACTGGCCCGGCCCGGGCTTTACAAGCCCAGCCCGAGCCCGTCGCCGGGCTAGTATGAGGCTCAGGCTCGGGCTTGAGGTGATTAAAGCCCAAGCCCGGCCCTTGAGCCCGGGCTTTTTGGTACACAGTAAACTCACCTATCTGCATCAATTTAGAGCATAAAGAGTGAGTTGCAGGAGGATGCGATGCAAGATCAGTCTCCTCGACAATGAAGGTGGCTTAACTCTGAGAGGGGGAAGCCGAAATATGGCCATAAAAGGAAGCTAGCCGTGATTACATCATCACATAACGGTCTCGTTGACTTCAGCAGCGTCAAATTGTGGTCAAAAACTAAGGGAAGACTGTCGCACTGCTCTTAGCACCAATCAAGAGAATTCCTAAGAGAGAGATATAGACACTAAAACCCCAACTACTAGCACCCTCACCTGTATGCATGAAGCCCGGGCCTAAGCCCGAGCCCGGCCTGTACCCGGCCCAAGCCCCCATATCAGGCTCGGGCCCCACTTTCTCACGGCCCGAGCCCTTCAAAACCCGGCCCGACCCGCGGGCTTTGAGCCCGGCCCGAGCCCGCAGAACACTAAATAGACGCTCAGTTAGATCACGTGAACTCGACTTTTTTTTTTGTTGAATACATTTATATCCCGCGTCAAGTACCTAAGACTAAATGCGGCTCCCCGAAGGGTACAGGTGAACGGAAAGTATGGTAGGGTAGAGTCGGACAGAAGGATGGAAGGGTCGTTGAAAGGAAGGGATGCGTCGAACTCGGGTGGCAAGAGAC
Source organism: Amylostereum areolatum (assembly GCA_012932865.1). NCBI lineage: Eukaryota > Fungi > Basidiomycota > Agaricomycetes > Russulales > Stereaceae > Amylostereum > Amylostereum areolatum. Next base: position 237,261 of record SAXG01000009.1, read on the forward strand.
GGTGCGTCGGGAAAACCACACGCGGGGGCCGCGCGGTGGTGGGGGCCAAAGCCCCATGAAGAACCGGACCCCATATCAACGGGCGTCGACGACAGCTGCAGGCACACTGCCGCCTCGCAGCGCTGGCGCATGGAGGAGAGGGAGCTAGACATTGCTAGACCTCAAGAACTCAGCGGGGGAACCAGGGTGGGTAGGAGGGGTGGGCCGTCGTCCACGTCAACGGCCTCAGTTCTGCGGGGTACCAGCGACGCTCCGCATACGTCGCTGGCTTGCGGCGGAGGGCTGCCGACTTTGACGAGCCTGGCAAGCCAGGTTCTCGCCTCCCCAGGCCTCCCACGCACCCACTTGGGGTCCCCAATCCCAAGTGATGGTGGTGGTTAGAGGTCAAGAGAGCCCTGTCACGTGAACTCGACCGACAAGGATTCACAGACCTGTAAACCTGAATATAAGAGCGTTCTCAGCTCGAAAAAGCTACCAAAGCAAGATGAAGTGAGCCAGAAACTATTGTGGATCTTTGTGCACACCTCCATTGTCAAAAATGACGAGCCAATTGGCTCAATGATATGAATTCTCGGTATGTACTACTACTGCCAGAGTGGTCCTACACTGGCAGGATAGAACTCCTGTTTTCAAGCTCCCGGACATGATAGAAACTGAACTGGACAGACTGAAGTTATGATCAGAAAGTGTTACAACTCGATCAAGGTACTCCATTTCCTGTTGCCTTATTAGGAAGAACATCGCTAAACGACGGATTACGACTGTGCCCCAGCTCGTAACCGTCCCAACAACGCAGCCACAACTGTGCCACAGCTCGTAGCCGTCTCAACGACGCAGCCATGACTGTGCCCCAGTCGCGTCCCCGTAGATACTTGACGCAACCGTTACCAAATGTACATATGTTTACTCGACCTCCTTTCTTATAAAAGGAGGCTCAAAGAACGAGCCATTCCCCAGCTTGTTCTCTTTGTAAATACAGGACTGTTCTAATAAGAACCTCCTCTTCAAACGCTAAAGAGAATCCTAAGCAAACTAAGTCGATAAGCTCGCCTAAGTCTTCAGCGAAGACTTACTGCTTCGCATATCGACAACCACCTTCGTATAACCGAGACGTCTGGATCACCTGATCCCACTTCTCACGCGTAAGAGTACTGTAGCCTGAGCCGCTTGTCACGTGATAAGGACCGTCCTTAACACTAGAACGAGCTCTCCTCTACACTAGCTCACCCTACAGTTTGGCGCAGAGCGTCAAACAAAAACACCCACCACGGAGCCAGCGGAACAACCCGCTGAGAAAAGACCATCAGACTTTGAGATCCCTCAGCTCCAATCAAACTGTCAACGAGACTTCCCAAACGGAAACGAAGATCATCACTGGACATTTGATCCCTATCATCTCCTTTTCTACTACGACGGAGCCTTCATCGCGAAAGAAAGCAAAGGGACATACACATATCAGTGGAACCCACCCATATACAGATACAACCTTCCCCCAGCAGCAGAATACTGTACCAATTGAATCGGTTCCTCACCCACTTGTGACTGTGACAGGTGCGACGAAAATTTGGCTTTGTCAGGGGTGGTTAGCGAACGTGACAATGTTCAATTTTTGGCAAATTTTGACCTTTTTTGACCTTTTTTGACCTTTTTTGACCTTTCTTTCCGTGTTGTGACCTTCAACCCGGAATTACGATTTGTCAAACAACTTTGTGACATGTTACAGAGTGCAGATTTCGTCTCGTCAGTGGTCTCTGTGACCGTGACGAGACGAACCGTTCCAATTGGTACAGTACTACAAAGATAGATCTAAAAGAGAAAAGGAAGACAGAAGCTACGACAACTCACACTGGAAGCACCCAGATTATTCAAGACCTCATATCGGGCCCCTCTCATCAGAAGAACTCTGGAAACACCCGGACGCACAGAAAGTCGAAGAGAAGCCTTACACCGGGAATATTAAGGACTACTGGGAATTTGATCCAGATACCGACACAGCCGATACAACAACCGAACCACAGAACCCTCAAACCGAACTCCAGCATCCTCAAGAAACCGCCACAACCGCACCGCCTCCAGAGGAAACCGTGCCAGAACCTAAGAGAGCTATATCAAGCAACCGAACTAAGTCCGATCCCGGAGGAAGTCGAGAGTGCAGCCCATCGAGCACAGCAGAAACGGAAGAACATACAGAGAACCCGACAAGATCCCCATCAGTCGCATCAAACGACGACATCTTCGGGACCAGATGAGGAAGAAAAGGAAATCTATTCGGAAAACCCGAGAACATCACATCAATGGGAGACGCCACCACCTCGATACCCAACCCCGCCACCACACCTGGCAATGTCCCCCCTGGAGAGACTAATGTACCGCGCCAGACGCCTGCAACTCCAACACCAGCCAATCCCGCAAACCCGAGACATGAGACTCGATTCTCTCTAGGACTTGGCATGGTCGAACCAATAGGATGGAAAATGCCATCACCGCGATCACCATCACTTTCCGACCGATCGGTCGATAATAAGAAAGGAAAAGAAGTTCAGGACTACGTCTTCGGAAGAGGAGCAACCGCGGATCTTCCGAAAGAATCGAAGCACCCACCGGGGAATTCCCCACCAGGAGGAACAGGAACAACCAGATCAAAACCCGAAGACAAGGACAAAGGATTCAAACTAAACGCACTAGGAGTATACGACGGAAGGGACCGGGCAAAAGCAGCAAAGTTCATAGAACAATGCGTACTTCGCTTCATAGCATTCCCCAACGCGTATGCGGCCAACATGCATAAGATAACCTTCGTACTCTCGCATCTCACCGATGGACCTGCCCTCCACTGGGCGTCCCTTTTAATAAGCAAGATCGACAAGATACGAGATCGCGGTCTAGATCCAGAAGTATACCTTCCATGGACGGTGTTCCGCGACTACTTCTTAGAAACCTTTGGAGAAATAGACCCAGGAAGGGACGCTAGATTCAACATACAGCGCCTGGAGCAAGGTACCATGGAAACCAAGGATTATATCACGATCTTCAGAGACTATGCCATGGAAGCTGGTTACGATCATAAAGCATTGATCGAACAATTCAAGAGAGGACTGCGCAATGATATAGTAGTCGAGATCCTCAAGAGAGATCACATCTCGAACGATATCGACGAATGGTATGAACTCGCATTGCGCATTGATAATAACTGGCGAGAAGCTCAAGCATTCCAACGGCATTACACAAGACCAATGAACCCGATGAGCGACCTCACACTCCTGTACAAGAAACCACAGACGTACGTTCCATTCAGAAGAGGAAACGGAAATAAAGGAAACGTTACAACCGCCAGAGTCGCTCAAACAGGAAACAACGGCCGAAACTTCAGACGCCTTACCCCGCAAGAACGCACAGAACTCCAGAAATCAGGATCATGCTTCTACTGCCGAAAGCCAGGACACATCTCCAGGAACTGCCCCGAGAAACGTACCCAAACAACGATCAATGCACGAACAGCAAATCTGACATCAGAAGAATCCCCGATTGATCAGATCACCAAGCTTGTGAACAAGATGGACAGCGAAACGTTTGCACGCACTGCCAACATGTTCAAAGACAATCAGGGTTTTTGAATTGTCCTTCAAACACGGCTGTTGAAAGGACACAGACAATAAACTTTTCAAGTCAATCTCCTGTGCAGGAAACAGAAGATGACGTAAATAGAACAGCATCAGCAATATCACACTTTTTGTTGGGGTGTTGCCGAAGGTTTCGGCTCTGTTGCCGGTGTTGGGGTGTTGATGGCAGTTGTCAGGCCCGGCCGAGTTTGGCAAACCCGGCAACTCCCCGCAATTCCGGGGCAATTCATCGATCGCACTTCCCGGCATCAAATTTTGATCAGAAGGGAAATTGAGCCGGCCCTAAACTGTGTTTGACCGTGAGACTTTCTCCTTTCTCATATTTCCCTGCCACGACGCGTCTTTCCTTCCTTCTCAACCACCACCATCCCTTCACCACCGCCGTTGCCACCGTCGTCCCCCTCACCGTTGCCACTGTCGTCCCCCTCACCGTCGTACCCATCGTCCCCCTCACCGCCTCGTCACCGCCGCCGTCGTCCCCATTGTTCCCCTCGCCGCCTCGTCACCGCCGCCGTCGCCACCTCATCATCACCACCGTCACCATCACGTCACCGCCGCCGACGCCATCTCGTCACCGCCGCCATCGCCGTCTTGTCACCGCCGCCATCGCCACCCTCGTCACCGCCGCCACGCCACCATCGTTCCCTTCGCCACCTCGTCACCGCCGCCGTCGCCACCTCATCATCACCACCGTCACCATCACGTCACCGCCGCCGACGCCATCTCGTCACTCCCGCCATCGCCATCTTGTCACTCCCGCCGTCGCCACCTCGTCACTCCTGCCGTCGCTGCCTTGTCGCTGCTGCTGCCGCCGCCATCATGGCCACCCTCGCCGTCGCCACCTTGTCACTCCCGCCCTCGCAGCCTCGTCACCAGTGCCGTCGGTGCCTCGTCACCCCTGCTGTTGCTCCCTTGTTACCCCCATTGTCGTCACCCCCGCCGTTGCCACCTTGTTACCCTAGTTACATGGTCTTTTCATTATCTATATTATACTTTTCCTTCTCTACTTCGTGTAGCTCATGTAGTATGTACCACTGATCAATAACAATGATATTGATTTACCCATTAAAATGTTTGGATATGAGCAATATAAATTAAATATAAGTATTGAAATGTGTTGTTGTCATGTACTTGAGCCTAAGTTGTACCCAAATGTATGGTGAATTAGACACTAGTTAGCTCAACTCCATGACAGTTGTCCAACCAGACATAGCCTGGGAGACTGTTGGGGTGTTGGGGTGTTTTGTGTGTTTTCGCGAGTTTTGAGTGTTGGACAACTCCAAAACAGGCTCAAACAAGCCCAAACAAAATGTGTTAAATTGCTGATGTCAGTGTATATAAGGTCATACCAAGACGGAGCAACGCACGCTCCATCAATTCATATACCTGTTACGTTTCATGGAAAGTTCTGTAAAGCCGCAGCAAAAGCACTACTAGATAGTGGAGCAAGCAGCACCCTGATCCATCCAGATTTCGTACGAAAACACAAGATGAATCTGATCCAACTTAAGAAACCGATACCGATATACAACGTTGACGGATCTCGGAACACTCTGGGAGAGATCAAACAGAAAGTATACCTTCCGATGACAATGGAAGGGATCAACGGAGAAATTCACCACGAAAACCTAGGATTATTCGTCACAGCCCTAGGAGGAGACGAAGTAATCTTAGGAACCCCTTGGCTCAAAAAACACAATCCTAACATTGATTGGAGAAAGAGACAGATTACACTACAGACATGCCCAGGTACGTGCTCCACTACGAGTAAAACAATGATCATCCAAGGAAAGGACGAACCCTTTCTACAATCATTCGAAGAACAAAAGACGAACCATCACGCAACAATAGAAGAACAAGAAGATCCCGAATTCGATTCCGATCTCGTCGAGATCGAGACAATCAGAACATTCTATGGGAAAGCTAACATAGAAACGATACCAGTTGCAGAAGAAACGAACGAAACCAATACCTGGATAACAGCAAGAGCAACTAAGGCACAAGAACTCGCAGAAAGAGCGGCCATGGGAGAGAAGAAGAAGACACTCAATGAGATGATTCCGTCTAGTTACAAACAGTATCAGAAGGTATTCGAAAAGAAAGCGTCGGAACGCTTTCCAATCAGCAGACCTTGGGATCACGCGATAGACCTGATTGAAGGGTGGAAACCTCGAAATTGCAAAGTATACCCAATGACAGTACCAGAACGAAAGGAACTGGACACATTTGTGGACGAACATCTACAAAAAGGATACATCCGAGAATCAAAATCAGAGATATCATCGCCCTTCTTTTTTATCAAGAAGAAAGATGGATCTCTCCGACCAGTACAGGACTATCGCTATCTCAACTCCATCATGGTAAAAAATGAATACCCGATCCCGCTCATCTCAGATCTCATCGACAAATTAAAAGACGCTAAAATCTTCTCAAAGCTCGATCTCCGATGGGGATACAACAATGTTCGAATCAAAGAAGGAGATCAATGGAAAGCTGCGTTCAAAACAAACAGAGGCCTGTTCGAACCAATGGTAATGTTCTTTGGACTAACCAACTCGCCCGCAACATTCCAAGCAATGATGAACGCACTATTCAAAGGATTAATAGACACAGGAAAAGTAGTGGTATACATGGACGACATATTGATATTCACGGAAACACTCGACGAACATAGAAGACTGATGAGAGAAGCTCTTCAAATTCTGGAACAGAACGATCTGTTCCTGAAACCAGAAAAGTGCTTCTTCGAACAATCATCAATCAAATACCTCGGCATGATAATCACACATAACAAGGTACAGATGGACCCGATCAAAGTTCAAGGACTATCCGAATGGCCTACACCAAGAAAAGTAAAAGAAGTTCAATCATTCCTCGGATTTGGAAATTTCTATCGACACTTCATCAAAGACTATTCTAAGATTGCAAGACCACTATTCCAACTTACAAAGAAGGACCATGACTGGAACTGGACGACCGAATGTGGAAATACCTTCAACAGACTGAAACACGAATTCACGTCGTCCCCAGTCTTGATCATGCCTGATGAAAACAAACCATTCCGCATCGAAAGCGACGCCTCCGACTTCGCGTACGGGGCTATCCTATCACAACCAGATGAAACCGAAAGATGGCACCCGGTCGCGTACCTGTCCAAGTCACTGTCACCTGCGGAACAGAATTACGAGATATACGACAAAGAACTTTTAGGAGTAGTAAAAGCCCTAGAACACTGGCGACACTATCTAGAAGGAGCGAACTACAAGATCGAAATCTGGACAGATCATAGAAATCTAGAATATTTTACAACAGCTCAGAAACTTAATCGACGGCAAGCACGATGGAGCCTGTATCTGTCCCGCTTTGACTACACCCTGGTGCACAAACCAGGAAGTACAAATAAAGCGGACAGACTTTCCAGAAGATCGGATCATAAAGAAGACATTCCAGACAACGACGAACGAATCCTACTCCATCCTTCAATATTCAAGGCTAGAGCCACCGGAAGAGGAACAGTCGAAGCAGTCGGAGATAAAGAACTTCTCAAGGAACTAAGGAACTTCTCACACGTAGATGATGAAGTTTGGACAGCACTAGATACGATCAAAAGATCGGGACCACGTACCCTTGCAAAAGGAATCAAAGATTGGAACTTTGAGAACGATTTGATCATCAGAAAAGAAAAGATCTACGTACCACAGAATCTCGAACTTTGACGTATGATCCTAAAATTGCATCATGATCTCCAAACGATTGGACATCCAGGCGAAATGAAAACTCTAGAACTGGTACAAAGAAACTTTTGGTGGCCAAAGATGATTTCCTTCGTAAAAGGCTATGTTCAAGGATGTCCCATATGCCAATCAACAAAGAATGTCACGCATCCGGCAAAACATCCGTTACAACCTACGGAAATACCGGAACGACCATGGGAAACAATCACATTAGACTTCATCACAGATCTTCCAATCTCCAATGGATTTGATTCGATCAACGTAGTCGTCGACAGATTCACCAAAACCGCAGTATTCACACCGTGCCTAAAGACGATCAACGCAGAAGAGACAGCCGATCTTCTGATCGACAACGTCTACAGACGATTCGGACTATGGAAAAGAATGATATCAGACAGAGGTCCTCAATTCGCGTCCAAAGTATTCCAATCCATTTGCGAAAGCCTTGGAATTATCTCGTCGCTCAGTACAGCGTACCATCCCCAAACAGATGGCAAGACAGAAAGAGTGAATCAAGAATTAGAACAATATCTTCGAGCATTTTGCAACGGAGATCAAACAAATTGGGCAAAACTTTTACCAAAAGCAGAATTCGCACACAACATACGACAACATTCAGCTACGAAAGCTTCCCCATTTGAACTCCTACATGGATACCAACCAATTTTCAACCCAACAATACCAACCGATCCGCGAATACCAACGGCCGAAGAAAGAATAAAGAACTTTAAGGACGCGTGGGACAACACAGAAGCAAGTCTGGAAATAGCTGCTAAACTGATGAAAATGCAGCATGATCAAACGTTCACACTACGAGATCAACTCAAACAGGGCGACCAAGTATGGTTAGATGGAAAAAATCTTAACACGGTATATCCGAAAACCAAACTAGCACCGAAGCGGTTCGGCCCATTCAAAATTGAAAAGGTTATAGGACCAGTAGCCTATCGCTTGGAGCTACCAACGAAATGGAAAATACACCCAGTATTTCACGCGGCACTGTTAATTCCGTTCAGAGAAACAGAACAATATGGCGAAGCTTATGAAAAACCGCCTCCGGAACTAGTAAACAATGAAGAACTCTATGAACTAGAAACAATAATAGCCTCAAAACTAGACAAACGGTATTCCGAACCATTACATTACTTCGTAAAATGGAAAGGCTACCCAGACTCCGGTAACACATGGGAACCAGCATCTAATCTCGAAGGATCAAAAGCTGTGATTGCAGAGTTCCACCGGAATAACCCGAAGGCACCGAGGTTGCTACCACAGCCAATCAGAGATACCAACACAGAATCTACTGATCCTGACGAGATCACTGTAACGCAGCAAGAGCGAAGGCCAGCACGACGAAAGAAACGCAAGACGAAAGTAAAACACTGGTGAGACTCAACACCATTCAGGCGAATGCACTGCCAACAAGGAGGGGATAAAAACCCTATGGGTTCAACGGGACAGATCACCAATGTCCACCACCCCAAACGCAGCCAACACTTTCTCTACCAATCCAATCGTCTCACCCAGCAATGTCGACCGCCTCCGCCTCATCTGCAACAAAGTACACCACACTCAGCAGGAACGCGCCCTCTGCGGAGACTGCTTCATCGCTCGATCAGCAGCAATCCTCGCAATTAAGTCAGTACCTCCTCCGTCTAGGTCAGGACCAGATGGAAGAACAGACGGAAGAACAAGGGGTAAGCCGCTTAGAAGCATACAGAAGAACCCTAACTAAAGCACCCGGATTCCTCACAGGTGCTAATGCAATCCCCGTGGCCCGGAGCGACGGAAGTCCAAACACCTGATTCCCCGATACTAGAAAGCCAGATAGCCCGCATGATAGCCGGAGTAGCGCTCGAGCAGGCCAGGGAACGGATTGACGACCTCAAGAGGGAGTCGGCCGACGTCCAGAACATCTTGGAGAATCACATCAAGATGCTCAACGGAGAACTCCTCCAGCTAGACTCGAGGTACCTGACGCTCTCAACCGAAATGGAGGAACGAGAGGTCAAACTTCTTCGACGATTCCGGAAGCTAGCGCAGCGGCTATACTCAATGTCGCAGAACTCCGGAGATTCCTTACTGAAGTCGGACACAGAGTCAACTGGCTCAACTGGGAAAGACACACCTTCCGCACCGCCTACGAAGGAGAAATCCTCCGTAGACGAATGGAAACTACCGGAGTTCCCCATATGTCATCACACAACGGCCCCGACATCGACCTCATCTTCCATGGATATCACATCTCCCCGGGCTACACTATTCGACCCGATCCCATCACATCCACCCTCGCTAGACCCCCGTCTCTTCCTAACGCCCCTCCGCGACCCGTCACCGCTCCCACACCGCCAGGACCCCTACCCATCCCCGGACTCACCCAGACTAACCCCATCCAGCCTCCCGTCGCTGGAAACGGAATACCCGGAGAGCTATCCGGACAGCCCCTGCCAGGAGAGCTATCCGGACAGCCCCTGGCTTCCCCAGAGCCCAGACAACTGGCCAGAAAACCCCCAACGGAAAGTCCGCGACAAGTACCTAGGACATCTTCTCTGCTGCCAACGGTGCCTAGACCGCCAACTCCATTCCCAGTTTCTACTGACGACACTCCCATGCCGTGGCACGGGGGTCCCCCTGCCTATCCCTCATTCTTACGCTTGCACCCCGACCACGTTCGAGATCCCATCACCCAAGATCCCCGAGTCACCCCACAGCAACGTAAACATGATCCTGTCGACCCCGACGGAAGACTGCTCAAGCGAACCAGAGACGCCGCTTTCCCCGATGCATCGGGTAATGGAGAACTTCAACGAACTCCAGAAGATAGTCGATCGGATGATGGAGGAACACGCTCGCCGGAGACAAGAGCTCGACTCAACGGACGAGTCGGACAGCTCGGCGGACGAATCGGACAGTTCGGCAGACAAGGCGGAAGAAATAGCCGAGAATCCCTCGGACCAATGGAGCAACGAGCCGACCACATGGACGCAAGAGAAGTGGGACGCGATTCCCGTGAAGCCGCGGAAACGTGGCTGGAAATGCGGCAAGCGAGGCCATCTCCGCCGAGATTGTCCCCGTCGCAAGAACGATCCCCCTCACTTCCCCCAATCACGGTCTTGCTACCCTCTCCGGTCACGGACTCCTCTTCCTCGCCCACGCCTGAGCCATCCGGATATCAGTTACGGTCCAGGAACACTGATGTCCCACCCCCGCCTCCGACGTACCGACGCTACCGCCCACGCCCACAGGCAGCTTCTGGGATTCCTCACGCGACGTGAGAACCTGACGCACGAAGCCGCCCAACACGCCACCGAACAGTGGTTGTACTGGGAAGACGCAGTACTCCGCACCCAGCAGGAACCCCCTTCGCGCTTCAACCACTCTTGGCGCGTCGACGATCTCTTCTGGAAAGAAGAAGACTGGGACCTGCAGGAAGCAGAGGAATCAAAGGATCACTGGCCGGAACCTTGGTAAGCGCACGGACGAACTTTTATCCATCATACGCACTCGGACTTTCCCTTTTCCCTCATCATCATCATCCCTGTCACGTTTTCTGCATTCATCGTTATGACACTTCTCGGACTGATCACGGACTGCGCCCTCATTCATACGCATATTTTCCTCGGACTTCTCCACTATACAGACTCCTATCGCTATGAGGAAGGCGAAGTACTCGGTATTCTCTATGCGACACGCTGGAAGCATTGCTTATTTATGACCAGCATCTGATTATGTACGTATCCCCGCTTACGACTGACAGCAATGATTACATCACTGCCCATCCGCATCGCAAGCATAAAAGGGAAAGCCACAAGGACCACAACATCCTCAGACATTGTCTAACAAACCAACTCGCACTACCCGAACCAACCAATATGTCCTCTACTCTCACCTCCTCCTCGCGCAACCTCTCCACCACTGACCACACTCCTCCTACCACCCCTCCTCCCTCGCCCGTCCTCTCACGCACTCCCATGCCCGACCCACAAGACGAAGAACTCCTCCGTCATCTCAAGCGAGTCACGGAACTCCTAAGCCGTCCGGACGTCGCTCGCGCCATGAAGAGGCCGAGAAGCCTCGACGAAGAAGCCATGCGGGAGTCGAAGGGAAGATGTGGCATCAAAGGGCTCTTCCGGAAACACGGGCCCCGGTTCAGAAGCCCGGACCATGCGACGACGGCCAGGATAGGGCATCGGTTAGGGTCTCCCACGATAGACGGAGAGGATATCAAAGTAGTGGAGGCGTTGCTAAAGCGGTAGAATAGAATTCTATCGCTTGATTCCGGATAAGGATAAAAGGAGTGAACATCAAAACAAAAAACTCAGAAGCGTGATGCAACCCACACAATCACCCAATCTTACAATCTTCACCACAACCACCCCTCGTTGGCTCATCATTGTCCTAAGCGTCATCATAGGACTCACGATCCTCACCCTTCTCGTGTCAACCATCTTCCTTCAGCGATGGCGTCGAGTGAGCGATCAACAGCCCGTTCAAGACATCCCCATGGAAGCAATACAATTCATGAATATACGGGACGTAGATTCTAGAGAGGGGGCTAGTGTTACAACTCGATCAAGGTACTCCATTTTCTGTTGCCTTATTAGGAAGAACATCGCTAAACAACGGATTACGACTGTGCCCCAGCTCGTAACCGTCCCGACGACGCAGCCACAACTGTGCCACAGCTCGTAGCCGTCTCAACGACGCAGCCACGACTGTGCCCCAGTCGCGTTCCCGTAGATACTTGACACAACCGTTACCAAATGTACATATGTTTACTCGACCTCCTTTCTTATAAAAGGAGGCTCAAAGAACGAGCCATTCCCCAGCTCGTTCTCTTTGTAAATACAGGACTGTTCTAATAAGAACCTGTTAAGGACGGTCCTTATCACGTGACAAGCGGCTCAGGCTACAGTACTCGTGTGGATGAGAGGTGGGATCAGGTGATCTAGACGTCTCGGCTATACGAAGTTAGAAGTCGATAAGCGAAGCAGTAAGTCTTCACGGAAGACTTAGGCGAGCTTTCGACTTAGTTACTTTATGCTCTCTTTAGTAGTTTTAAGAGGAGGTTCTTATTTAGAACAGTCCTGTATTTACAAAGAGAACGAGCTGAGGAATGGCTCGTTCGATGAGCCTCCTTTTATAAGAAAGGAGGTTGAGTAAATATATGTACATTGAGCGACGGTCGCATCAAGTATCTACGGGGATGGGACTGTGGCACCGTCGCGGCTGTGCCGTTGAGATGGTGACGATCTGTGGCACTGTCGTCGGGACGGTGACGATCTGTGGCACTGTCGTCGTCGCGTTGTTGAGACGGTTACGAACTGGGGCACAGTCGTAATCCATCGTTTAGCGACGTCCTTCCTAATAAGGAAATGGAAAATGAAGTACCTTGGACAAGTTGTAACAGAACCTCCTCTTCAAACGCTAAAGAGAATCCTAAGCAAACTAAGTCGATAAGCTCGCCTAAGTCTTCAGCGAAGACTTACTGCTTCGCATATCGACAACCACCTTCGTATAACCGAGACGTCTGGATCACCTGATCCCACTTCTCACGCGTAAGAGTACTGTAGCCTGAGCCGCTTGTCACGTGATAAGGACCGTCCTTAACAGAAAGGGGAGATGACATAGTGTAGATAGCAATAATTCTATGAAGACGCGGCCTGCAGCCTTGTAGGAGAAGCTTTCAATGGTGGGACAGGAGAGGCTCTTCACCTACATACAGCTTCAGTACAGTACCGAATTCCAAAGCACAACCACTTGACTACATCCTCGGGCCAAGCCCCGAGTACCCTATCCGAAAGCTCGGCGAGGCCTGGCGAGGTGACTACTGTTCATATTGAGAGGCTTACAACGGGTGCAGCATTGCTGAGAGTTGAGCTACCATAAATACACTCAGGCTGCAGCTTGATGTCCATGAGATATATACCTTCTGAGCCCCATGATAAGTACCCTTCCGAATTGAACTCCTGATATGGAAAGGATGGTGAATGAACAAGGGCAGCAGCACAGTTTGACGGTCGTCAACGGTTCAGCGCACGCCGCGCAGCATCTCGCGCCGTCAAATTCAAACTTCTCACATGGTTTAGGTAGGAAGCGCTGGAACAGGCGCCGAACGCGATACACGTTTTCGGTGATAGCTCTTGCACGTGACCGTTTAGTTAAGGTTCAAAGTTGAAATGCTCCACGCCTATGAGCATGTGTCCATTGCGCTAAGACTACCAAGGAGCCAACATACTGTACCGATCTGGACTTAGGCAACCATGCAACCAGGTCACGTGAGCGTGGGAGCGGTTCCGGGAGGCAACCAGACCTCGGGGACCCGGGACACCAAAATAGGCGACACAACCGGGATTTTTCCCAGCGTCTGACAGAGCAACGACAAGCTTTTTCGCTGTCGCGATGTCACCGTGTACACCGACCTCCCTTAGCCAAATAAGGACATTGAGACACATACTTCACAGGTCAAATAAGGTGTTGCCGACACATACCCCACGGTGGGCCCATGGGGTGTGGTCACACGTGGGCCCATGGAGGGCTTCATGTATACACTAGTTGAAGTCATAGTTAAGTGAACCTATAGTAGAAATGTAGCAATTAAATACTATTAGTTCGTGGTCTGGCGAATGTCGGAGTCTGTTGCCGGTCGGACCCATCAGACCCCATCGGACCCCGTCTCCTTGGTCTCATCAGACTCCTTGGTCTCGTCGGACCCTGTCGGCGTGTGTTCGTCGGCGTGCCGAACCTCTCAGATCTCAAGCCATGAGCATGAACACGATTTGAACATTTGATACCCTGTCTACAGTACAAGATTCACTCCCCATCCTCATCCTCATCCTCATCCTCATCCTCGCCCCCTTCTTCGCCCCCTTTCTCTTCCCCCTCCTCCCCACCCTGATCGCCAAACACACATTTTAACTGCTCTTGCACCACCTCGGCCTGGTCCCGAACCTCGCCAGCATCATCGGCAACACTCCCCATGAACTTGTGGAGCTCGTTGAGCTCATACAAGACCATCTTGTTCTTCGCCTTGAGTTTTGCGATGCCATCGACGACAGGCTTGAGGGCGTCCTGGATGGCCTTCTCCGTTTGCTCCTGCTCCGACTTCATGGCCTCAAGCAGAGTTGCCGTGAAAGCTTCGAGATGGTGCCCAATTCTAGCATCAAGGTCACTCATCGAACCTGCAAAAGTGAAAAACAAATTAGAAAGTAAAGAACAAAAGAAAAAAAAGGGGAAATATACCTTTCGTGGCACGGGAAACACCCTTACCCTTGTCCTTCTTCGCCGCCTGGGTCTTCATCGGAGCGTCAACCTCGACTATGACTTTCACCTTGGTCTGCCGAGAAGGACCCGCTGTCGGAGCCGTCGGGGTTGGAGCACGTTCATCGGGGCCTTTCTCAGGTCGCCGATAAAGTGGAATCCGGTTTACCTTTTTCACGGCCCGAAGCTCAAGCCATTTCTTGTAGGAAGTAAAAGTGTTTTTTTGCGAGTGGCTGCATGCCTGCTTTCGGAACTGGCACCGAGAGCACGACGTGCTGTTCCCTGGTGTCGACCAGCACAGTTCGTCGGTTTTCCTGCACCGATCACAGGGAGTCATGAGATATTATACAATGCATAGGAGACGAGTACGCACCTGATTGGGCCAGTCCTTGCCGTCAATCGAATGGACACTGTCCTCATCCGACTGGATGACCTCCACGTCATCCACAGCCATCGGCTCAGCTCCTTCCTCGTCGACGTCCATGGGCGTGGGTGCGGAGGCATCCGCCTTCAAGGTACGTCGCTTGATGGGGGGCGCAATGAATGCGCCACCCTCTTCGGAGTCATCGGAGTCGGAGCCGTCGGTATTCGGAGCAGGTCTAGAGGTAGAAACAACAGCAGCAGGGGCAGGGGCAGGGGCGGTGATGATGGCATTCGTCTTGGGGGCTGGGGGGGAGAATGAATGGTCACGCGCATTCGGTGAGTTGTCCACACTGCGATAGAACTCTGGGACGAAAGGTCAGTGGGACATCGGAGGCAATATTCACATGCCACATACCTCCACGCGCCCACCACTGCTCTCCCCTGGGCTTGAGGGTGGGAATGCGCAGGTCAATGGTCTTGAAGGCGAGAATCCGCTGAGCAATGTCGGGGGTCGCAATGTCGAATATGGGGTGGATGTCGGGCTCCAACCCGCTGAACACGCCGTGCGCCGACAGCTCCGATCGAATGTGGGCCTCGTCAACCTTTCGCGAAAATAAGCCCCAGAGTAAGCAGGAAAAAAACAGGACGCACCATCTCTTCCATGTAACGGTCCCACCACGTTGACACAGGCAAAAAAATGCGTCCATCCTTTCTCGGCCTCCTAGACACCGCCAGCGCATAGGCGAGCGCGTACTGCAGGCGCCTGACGGTTGGAGGGCCATCCGAAACGACTGACATGGTGTCAGGGGACAGTGGAACAATGGGAGACGCGAAAAAAGACGTTAACAGGGGAGAGGGAAGGGGAGGGGCGGTGAGGAAGAGGGTGTGACACGACTCGTCAGCAGACGCGTTTGCTTAGGTCGGCCGTTGCCGAGATGGTCACGTGACCTGACGTGGCAACGCCGCACGTTAAGTCAGTTCGCTCTGTGGGCTGCTCCTCTTCTCCTTTCATCGCCATGTCCTCCCCGCCTCTCGACGTCGACAGTCACCCGTTTTCACCGACATTCGTGCGGCTCGAGGACAAGCTCCTCACCGCAGTATACGCGCTCACCAACACACAAGGAGAGCCGAACGTCAAATGGTGGAAGGCATTTAGCCGCTACTTTGTGCATTTCTTTTTTCTTTTCTGACTCACTCTAACACAAGTCTAGAAACAAATTCTGGCCTGCTACATTGACGAGGCCCGCGCCCTGAACATCAATGAGTATCCGCGGCTTATCACAGCCCTCTTCAATGTCCAACGCTCTCGGGATGGTCGGGTCGAGTGTGCACGCACCATCAACCTGGTGCTGGTCACCAAACGGAGGTGGTGGGAGGTGGCCGCGGATCACAGGCATAGAGGTGTGTTGGCGCTCCGTGCTGCTCGCATGCCATTCTTACCATTTGTATGCAGCATTCTGGGTGAAGAACATCATCTCCCCCACGTCGCGGAACCCGCCGATGGCTCTGATCGCCGACGCCGACACTTCACTCGACATCACCCTCCCCCCCCCTCAGCTGAACGTATCGAACAGCCCACTGGCCGCCCCTTCCACCGTCAGCACGGATCTCCCCCCCACTGTTTATCTTACGCCACCCCTCCAAATCACACGCCCACTCATTCGAGTCCCTTACGACTCCGATCTGTCTGCCTCCAACGGCTCCGACTCCGATTACCAAGGCGCCGAAGTTTTGTCGAGGTCAAAGTCTCGACCTAGGCTGCCACCCCCTGTGCCAGCCTCTGGCGCCATTGTGTCCGACGTCGCCGACAGAGTCTATACCAACCCCCTGCATCCGTCCTGGTGGACGAACGAGGTACGTTCCGTCCGTTTTGTTTGTTCTTCTTCACGAACTCACCCGCTTCGAATAGCAATCATGCTACTCATGCAAAGAAGCCGGTGTGGGGTGCTGGAACAGCGGCCGTGCGTGGTCGTGCATCCATTGCATCGAGAATGGCCTTGACTGCTCGCACAAGACCAAGGAGACCACCCGAACAACAAAACAAGCATACCTCGCCCTCTGCAAAACTCCACACGCTCCGAAGCAAGTTCTCTGGCGCCCTGCCCTTCCCCCATCTGCTCCGACGACTCCTCCCGCCAGCACACGTCCTCCAAGTCCGACAAACACCGCGAACGCTCACCGTCCTCGCCCGCAGCGTCGTGCAGCCCAAAAGGTGGTCTTCCGGTACTCCTCCGACGAGGAGGAGAGTGATGACGACGACGTCTACTCCGACGCCGTCCATGGTGAACAAGGTATGTAATGTCTTCTCTCTTATTCCAACGGAACTCATGCATTGGTAGCCGAAGCGGACCTGCAGGAGGAATCTGCCGCCTTTGGCAGGTTTGTTCAAGGCCTTGCTCGACGCGGGGGACTGCTGCTGCAAGAGCAGGTTCTCAACCAGGCCGATACGGCCCTGGATGCATTCGAAGAGTCGGTCAATGCGATTGTCTCTGACCTAAAGGAGCAGGAGGCAGAGACTTCTCGCCTCCTGGAGTCCGTGGTCAAGATGAGGCAACGTGCAAAGGTAATACACGACATGTTCTGGGCTGACTACTATAGATATCAACATATCACCAAATGCCTCGAGAAGATGCCGACTTTGACCACCTCTGGGAATGTTCCCTCGCTGGGTGTTTCCTCCAGCCATGGGCTCCCTCCAATCAAGTTGCAGGGTACAATTCAAGTCGACGACGAGTCGGAGGTGTCGGAGAATGAGTAATTGGGTGGAGTAGCGTTGGGGGCCATGATGGCATATGGGTTACAATACCGGGTCCTTTTCACTGTACAATGTCACCAAACGTCTGTATGTTTTTAATACCGTATGTTTTGAATACAGTGTCCAAGTCTGTACATGTCAGTCCGATACAACTCCGACCTCGATCTCCTCCGACATCGGTGTTGTTTCCTCTATGAAAGTAAGATGTCTTTGAATCTTTTCAACATCACCCCGCACTTCCGTAAGCTCATTGTCCAGTGCACGAAGATGCTTCCAAAAAGCATGCATCTCCTGCCTCATCCTATGGTTTCTCTCCTTCAATGTTGCAAGGTCCAACATCGCCGAAGTCATTGCTTCCCGAATCATGTGATACCTCTAGTCCGCGGATGTTTTGATACGAGCCATGAGAGATATTTGCATCTGATCGATCTGCCCGATTACGGCGTGATGCAAATCGGTGGATGAACCTGCAGTACCGTGAAACCAAATATCATGTAGGGAGGTTGAGTAAGAAGTTCAGAGACGCTCTACCTTCTATGCCCGGGCTGAATCTCACCTTTTTCTTCCGTTTCTTCCTGACCCCTTTTCCTCTATCCGCCTTGTCTTCCCCAGTGTCAAAATTGCTGTCATCTAACGAACCCATTGGAGGTCTTGGGATATCATCGGCAGTCGGAGGTCGGTACACAGGAAGCTGACGACATTCTCCTCGAGCCCGAAGCCTGATCCAGATCATCCGATCTGTGCTTGTGGAACGAGTGACATGTGTACAAGGCTGTTTCGAACCATGACATCGGACATACGCATTGCCGTTTGGTTTCGCCCAGCAAGGAGCTCGGTTTGCAAAGCACCTGTCACAGTCCTCCTGATATAGGTCAGCAGATCACATGGTAAATCATACAACATCAAATAGATACCTGATTTGGCCAACATGTCCCATCAATTGAGTGCAAACTTTCGGTATCGGAGGTAATACTGCTGTCCAGAGTTCCAAGCTGCTCCGATGGTTCCAATGGGTCCAATGGGTCCGACATCAGGAGATGATTCCCATTACTGCTGAGGTCGACCATGTTTATGTCACCCTGGATGCGCATTGGCGTTCGACACTTCAACCGCGGCCTTGTGACAGTGGGCACGTGGAGGATATCAGTGTCGATGCTATCCTCATCCGATGGTGCTTCAAGCGTCGGCTTGAGCGGAACGTCCTCATCCGAATCCGAATCGGGCAGAAATATCTTGTCATCGGCAGGAAGAGATACCCTCCGATAATAGCCTGGTAAGCACGAATCAACATGTGCCATGATACACAACAGGAAGTGAGTTCATAGCAGACCCCACCTCCTATGTTCCACCAATGATTGCCTATGGGCTCGAAGTCTGGAAAGGGAACTGTCTCGTCGAAAAACCCGTGAACGGACATTGCGAGATCGGAGCTTGCTACATTGAACATGCTTCGGATCCATGGGATATCCTCCGACAGCCCTGCTGCCGAGAGTTCCGCTTGGACCTTTTTTCCATCTCCCTACACGGTGTTCAGTTTTGTTGAGTGGGACAGTAGTAAAGGTACAAACGAATTCCTGCTTGTATGCTTCCAACCAATCAACATTCGGTGCTAACACCTCACCCGTGGAATGACCAACTTGATGTAGTTCCTGCACGTGAGCGAGAGCAAACTGTAGCCACCGAACAGTGTCCATAATGGAGTGGATGGAGTGCAACCAAGGGGAGGGCAATGATTGATAGAGAAGAGAGCACTTGTTGAACGACTTGTCGCAAATCACGTCCCTCGGCACTTCCCGATCAAAATCTCGGCTTATTCCGACGGTCAACATTGCGTGATGTGGCATACACACCACTCACATTCACATTCATCTGCCACTCATTCCACACTCGGACATGGAACGTAGCTCGCCGGAAACACCGGACAACCTCAACACATACCTTTTCTCCCTGAAGTTTTCCCAACTAGAGGCACAACTGCTCACCGCCCTCCATTCCCTACATGCCAGTCCTGGAGAGCCCAACGCGAAGTGGTGGAACCTTTTTGAACGTACCTTTGTGCGTAGTGGCACCATCGTCTATTCCCAGTATTGCTAACACCTCCATTGTCCAGAAAAAGCTTCTCGTGTGCTATGTACAGGAAGCGCGAGATCTCGGCATCACGGAGTATCCGACTGTCATCACTGCGGCCTTCCACATTCAACATTCAAGAGATGGCCGTGTGGAACGTGCGCGCAATGTTGATCTTGCAGCCATATCAGGGCGACGGTGGGCGATAGGCGGGATGAAGTATGGCCACAGAGGTACGCCATTATTATCGACTCCGACGAATACATCTAACGTGACCCGGCAGCATTTTGGACTGTAAACATTGTTCCCCCAAAGACTCCGACCCCTCCGACGCTCGCGATGACCACACCAATGTTGCATGTTCCTGATCTGAATGTTTCAACCATCACCACCTCCACTGATCCGCCCCCTGCTCCCACCACAATTGATCCCCGCCTGCTGGAAACTTCAGGCGGTGACTGGAACAGGGGCAACACATTCTTGAACATCCATTGTGACCACCAACATTCACCACATTCTGATGCCCGTCCTGACTCCGACTCCGACTCCGACTCCGACTCCGACAGCCCCGACGGCCGTGACAACCAGATCACTGATGAGGAAGTGTCTCAAGATGGTGGTGCAGTGTCGGATGCCATCTCATTTGACGATGAGAACCCGACCTGGTGGACAAATGAGGTGGGTTTGTTATAACATGAAATTCTGTCCTTTCTCACCATCAATTGAACATTAGGAGACATGCACCACCTGCAGACGCCTTGCAGTTGGTTGCTGGAATCAAGGCCAAGTTCGATTATGCATCAATTGCCTGAAGAACAACTATCCGTGCTCCCACAAGAGGAAAGTGACGGCTCGCACGATGAAAGCAAGATATCAGGGCCTTCGGAAGAGTGGCGAAGGTCCGAAGCAGCCCCGACTACGAGCCCAAGCTCGCGATCTCTCAGCTCCGACGACGCCCCCTGCAAGCACGAGACCTCCAACTCCTACTGATGTCGGAGTTGGGCCTCTGTCAACCGTTGATTGTCGGGTGCGTGGCTCGACTTGCAAGACTGCCCTTCCCACGCCATCGGACCCGGCCGATCAGACAAAGGGTAGCTGTGGCCCCACGAGAAGAAGTGTTTCCAATGGTTCATTGACCATATTCTGCTCTTCGTGTATTCGTCCCTCACACTGCATTCTACAGGCACTAAAGAGACCTCCCACGACTCCCTTGATGATGATGCGATTGAGGCCACCGGATATATGGCCAACTTCATGGAACAGAAGATGGTGGCGGTGTCGGACGCCCTCTCCGACATGCTCCAAAGGAATTTGGCGGTACTCAGTGCGGAGTTGGAGGCAGAGGTAAAGTTATCGTTCGAGATCACCGACACTATGAGGGCAATGAGGAAAGAAGCGATCCGGGTGCAGACTCGACTTGCCGAGGCGCGGACACGCTACAACCAGCTTTCTGCGCGTCTCGAACAGTTGAATCTGTCGATAGAGTCTGGTCCCATTCTCGATGCCACATCATCGCCACCTTTGGTGGTAACGCATGGGGAGGTCGCGTCGGACACTATCCATGGTGATGACGAGGATGACTGCAACATTCCCCAGGTGGATGAGAACGACAAGGTTGCATGGGAGGATGAGTTGGACGAGTCGGAGGTGGAGGATTGCATGGTGGAGGCGTCGGATCGGGAGGTGTCGGACAATGCAGATAGCGTCGAGGACATGGACAGTACGAGCGAGACATAGTCATTGATACAATATTCATTCTGCTCCGACATGCAATGGGAAGGCCCCAATTCTGAACACTTGGAAAATACTGTTTTTCAAGTCATTTCCGTAGTCCGATTTTCGGCCCGGAAAAGGAACTCAGCTGCGGGCCGGGTGATGTGATGGAATGTTTGGCTATACACGTGATTGCAGGTGATGAGCTGGCACATGCTCTTCTCCCTTTCCTCCACCTACCTCACATTCATATTGTCCTTCTCATCTTACCAATATCCCATGGCCAGTGACTCCGAAGAGACCGATCTTGGTTCCTGGGCAGAAGGTGATGCTGATGGCGACGCCATAGACGAGGAACTTCCCGAGGGTGTGGTGGAAGATATACCCCCTCTGATGAAAGCAGAGGAAGCATGGGTCACCAGGCACGTTCGTGAATTCCGAGCAGTCAAGTGGGCCAACCGTCCAGCATGGCTCTCTGAACGTATGGGTACCTTCTACGTTGAAGTGCACAATGGAAGGTATTATCAACCGGATCGCCTGCCGACGAAGAAGAAGGCTCCCCATTTCTATGAACGGTGCACAGTGCGTCATCGGAGCATCCTTTTACCTTTGACAGTCATTTATCTAATGTAGGCGGTCTGGTTGCATTTATACGCACGTGCGCGGGTCCGACACCCTCATGACTGGCAATCCCATGACAATGGGTTCTCGTTCCAAGACATATTTTGCATGGTATTCGAGAACGAGATCCTCGCTCGCCGCGATGAACTGGTCGAAGTGTTGCCCGCCTCGGAGCAGGAGAAGAACCAGCGGATTCAGTTCTATCAAACCGCGGCATCGGAGGTTCTCCAAAATCTGTCCTCCGAAGAACGCGCTCGAGTCGAGAAAGTGCAAGCAGAGTACAACTCTGGTGGTCTTCCTGATGACGTCAAACGAGAGTATGTGTGGTGCTTTTCTCCCAGGTTTCCACGGTGCTCATATACATTCAGAAATGCCCAAAAGATCCTTCCAAAGATAATGTTTGAAGCCCAGAGGAAGTCTTGGCGCTTGTGTGGAGTTCCGCTGGTGTCCTTCGGTGCCATTTCCACAAAATCATCCGTCAGTGTCGAATGGTGAGTGCGGCTCTCATAAAGAGATCCATTGTTTACCGTACCCAACAGTTTCGACTACGCTCCGGCATGCGGAATGTCCGACAAGACGTTTATGCAAACATTCCCTGACTGGAAAATAGATCCATTGGATATGATGCTCGCGGAGTGGGGTGGAATCTGTCAAAGTATGAACATTTCATTTGTCCTGCCTTTCTGACGGCTTGTTCAGTGGTACACACAGGTTATAAATGTGACCTAAACTCGCTCAAGAATCGGGTGACAAAGTCGGGAAACGTTCGCAAACCATGGCCGAAGATGGTTTTCAAAGATGGATATCCACAGCCCCCTGACAATGATTGGTTGGCCAAGAAGCCCCCTCTTCCTGATAAGAGGTCGTGGTGTCGGGCGTATATAACGACGGAATACCGTACATTACACTTTCATTTCCCACCGTACGGATTCTCTAACCATCAGCACAGGGGTTGATACGGATGGTCCAAAAGCGCGTGTGCCATGGACTGCATTCCGAGATGAACCATCGGACACCTTTTTCTCCAACTCCATTCTTCCTCCTGGTTGGTCTGGCCTCTATGATCCTGGTTGGTCTGGCCTCTATGATCCTGGCAAGTGGAGCCACGAGGAGTGTAATGAATTCCGCGAGGCAATCAAGAACAATATCGCGACCACTGGACGGGGATTTGAGTTCCATCATGTCCTTCGGAACGATGACATCCTCTGTGCAGTCCACCCCTCCGAACGTACTTGGAAGCCAGAAGAGGAAGAAGATATCGAGACAGCAAATGCTGACGCCAATGACAGAGAATCACTTCCTCCGCCACCTCCTGCACCTCGTCGTAAAAAATGTTCCAACGCTCGTTCAAAGTCTCACCCTTCACACAGTATACCCAATGTTTCCGAGGCGCCCACCCAGATGCCAGGTGATGAATTACCACCAAAGAAGATACCTCGCCGGTCGAAAAAATCAACGGGCAAGCGGAAATCAAGAACCAAGTCAATGAAGAAGTCCAAGGGGAAGCAGCGTTCAGCAGGTAACAGCTCCGAAGAGACCCTGTCAAGTCCTGATCGGGGATTCGCTGACGACTCCGATGATCCCCTCTATCGTGCAGAGAAGCGAGTCATGGACATGGTGATGGAAGATTCAGGTGATGAGGATGACCCATTCCGTCCAGATCCGATATGGCCTCATCCTGCATGGCCAGGATATGCACCCGATCCTGTTGCTCGTAGCACCCCTGCAGAGCTTAAGTATCTCCGAACGCTATGCCCCGAGCCTGCGTATCAGAAAGCAATAGACCTGACATACTCCATTCCGGTGAACATCTTGTCGACGGACAAAGTTGCACCAAATTCTGACAGTTTCATGTATTAGGCATCACGAAGCGACTATCCTCTCCCAAGAGATACACCAGACTGTGGTTTGTGGTCCTGGTCAAAGCGGTGGCTCAGCGCCGAAGTTCACACATACGAAAATCATATGATCGCACTGCGGGCATTGGTTGCGGACTTCAACGGGTTAAGTCCCCACCTCCTTTGGGAAAAAGAAGATGGATCCTGGGCGGGCTGGGAATGTGCAAGAACTGCCCTTCTCCTCCTTGGATTGTACGACCATTATTACACTTTCT
The DNA here is from genome assembly GCA_012932865.1 of Amylostereum areolatum. Lineage (NCBI taxonomy): Eukaryota > Fungi > Basidiomycota > Agaricomycetes > Russulales > Stereaceae > Amylostereum > Amylostereum areolatum. Next base: position 261,507 of record SAXG01000009.1, read on the forward strand.
GGATGGCATCCCAAGCAAAATCTGTGTTATGGTCAAGCTCTGAAGCCCCGGATGGACCATATACTCGGCAGACTATTCAAGAGTCGAATATCGGTTGACTACCTGAATATCCAGGAAAGTTCAGTGATTGGTGGTGGGACAGTGCCGTGGATGCTATGGTTAAATCTGCCCAAGGTTCTGTAGCCCTCCTCACTACTCATCCTTTACATGAGCCCTCCGAAATTTCACACCGATGAACCAACCCCGCACGGACTGCAAGACCAGTGCGGGGTTCCATCATTATACCCCCACGATACGAGGATGACCTGGGGAATAGGCAAGGTCTGTCACTGTCTACCGCACTTACAGACTCCAACTTCAATACATATTTGCAGGGCACTCAGCAGAGGTGGAGATCGAGTCTCTGACCATCGGACAGGCAGAGCAACCACATGAGCATACTTTGACTACAGGGGCACGACCCAAGCCACGTCGTGTTGGGAATACTAGCAATGGTCCGATGGGGAGAACACCCACCGACCTGGTGAGGCAGATGGACAAGTCACAATTAAAACGACCTGCACTTCATATTATTTGTTCATCATCATCTGATGATGACGGCACCTCCGACGGCTCCGACTCTGACAGCCCCCTGCATATACCTCGACCACGTCTCCTTTTCCCACTGGCACTCCGTCATTCCACTCAGGCAGAGCCTCCCCGGTCTCGTGTCCATTTTACGGTGAGTATCGAGTTGGAGTAATGTTTCCATTCTCAATTGTTTTGTGAACAGCCCCCACCACCATCACAACCGCCTCCGACGTTACCTCCGACATCGGGTGAAGCCCCTGCGCCTGCCCAGGTTGTACAAACTCCGAGGTCATCAAGACGCAAAGTAAGACCACCGCGGGCACCGGACACAATTTACACTCCACCTATGCTTACAAAGCCACGAAATCACCGGAAACCAACCTCGAAGACAAACAAGGGTGGTGACAGAAACAAGGGTGAAGGTATGTCATATCTAGAATACATTTTGTTGAGTTAACTTCTGTGTAGCAGGGCCAGATGTTGGACCGAGCAACTCCAATCCAACTCCTATTGCCAACCCTGGGGGAAAGCGTCTGAGCAGTGGTGTGAATACACCACGGAAGGAGACTTCAAAGCGGAAGAGAGGTGTCGGAGCTGGTCGGTGATGGGGTTCACAGCTTCGGAGAGGGGGTGAGATGCTAAGAGAGCCATCACTACAATGAGCGAGCCAAAGGCGTAGAGACCATGTATGTACCTGTGCATGTTGCCTCCAGGCTGTCTCCACTACCTCGCCATCTTCGATTTGAGAGTTAGATCTTATGCACATCAAGTCAATAATGGCGTAGGCAATCAGACTCCGAGAGGGCATACGAAGATTTGGACCAGCACATCCACTGAGTCCGACAAAGTCTTGTATCAAAATGGACACTTGGAGCAGTTTGAGTGGTACTTAGGGTACGGTGTCGCAGATGTGGGACTGATCATCTTGGGCAATGAAAACTGCGCAACGATGAAATGTTTTAAATACATGTCTCGGTAACGGCCAACAATGGCTATATATAATGTTGTCAGTCCGACGGGACGCGAAGTCACACAGGTGTGACAGCCACATCCCTCCTTCGTCTTCCGATGTTCTCCCACACAGCTCCGACAGGTCCTCGTATCGGTTTCAGGTCAAACTCAAGGGAGAAAACCATCAACAACTGTGCACTCCCCCCTTCGTACATGTTACGAGAGGCAAGATTCATTGCGGTCACGCAGTGGTGGTGGTGCGAGGGAGAGAAGCAGAGCAACCCTGGTGATGACTGGTGGAGGTTGTTTGGCGAGGAATTGGTGAGTTAACACAGTTCTGGGGCGTGAGAACAGATGTTCTGATCTGTGGGGGCAGGAGGACGTGAGCACAGCCTGGAAGAAGGCGAAGTTGGAGGATACCCAGAACCTCCTGCCTTCGGGGGAGCCTACCTGGCTCGAGATCGCAAGGCTTTTCTGCCCACCAATCATGTGTCAGGATTCTGGGCGTTTTCGGAGGCTGGACATGTATGGGGACATCTGGGGGGAAAACAAAGAGGACCGTAAGTTCTGGATCAATCAACCTCTTGGCTTCAAGTGGTGGACGGACCCTAGTGAGTCCCGCATATTCTCTTCGGTAGGCAGCTGACTTTCGGAACTTGCAGATGTCCAGTTTCCGAACAATCTAAGGTGTCTGAAGCTGAGCCCGAGGGGTCAGCGAGAGGATAATGGGGTGGCTGACAACCACGGTCGTGTTACACTCGCAACCCTGCCAGAGCCTCCTCGTGCTCCGGGGCCGCTCGGGGGTCTGTTTTTTCCCGACCCAGAGGACGATGATGGAGCTTCGGAGGCCTAGGGGGGCAGGGGTTGGGCTACAAGTCAGTTATGTTTGTATGTTGCACATTCCTGGGAATTTAGGTGGAATCGGTAGTGTTCTCCTTTTGTATGACTATCCACGAATGCTTGTATTTAGGAACAGTCGGTGAAATCCTTGAGAATGACAGATGTCATGTCTACCTATGTGCATTGGAGTGGTCGGACCTGTCGGACCCATCGGAGATGACAGATACATCGGAGGTATCTGAACTATGGCTTCGACCTCTCAATTCATGTTTGGTAGGCGGACAGCATTGCATTACTAAACAAGAGATACTGTACACATCAGGAAAGCAAGCGCGACAGCGGAAAACATTGAAAGTAAGGTAAAAAGTACCAGACACCCTTTCCAAAAGCAGTGGACCTAATTCCCAAGATGGCTACTCAACTGCTCCAGCAGAGCCCGAATCGGATCCAGCTCTGCCTTGATCTTCGCCTCCACCATTGTATCAACCGCTGGCCAGAACATCGGCGTGGAGCTGCTGCAAACGGGCATCTGTGACGTCGACCATGTTGACATCGGCATCCGTTGTCGGAGCCACCAAGCTTGGGTCGGACACAATGTCGGAGGCGGGAGCGGGCAGATCGGACGAGATAGCGGCAGGGTCGGAGCGGCCGAGAGTGGTTGCCATCGAGGCAAGCATTTCGGTGTGTGCCTTCAGCTGGGGCTCGAGCAACCTGGCGAGGCGGTCGAAGATGGATCCTTCGACTGCCTTCAGGGCCGACATGAGCATAGCCTCTGTTAACACTAACCGAAAGATCTGTGTTAGTATGTGAGCAAAGAGAAAAGAAAATACTCACCCTCCCGATGAGGAATGGCGAGCTTCTGACGCTTCGGACCTTGAGACAGCGAAGTGTCAACATTGTCAGGAGAGAGGGAGCCGCCGACTTCATCTGCCTTGTGCTTGAGGTGGCTGGGGGGTGAGATCTGTGGGGGCAGGGAGGAAGTACGAAGCTGGAGGATAGAATGTGTTAGTTGAAGTCATTGGTGCTCAAGTAGAACACACTAGTACCTTTGACAACGAGGCACTGACTGCTGGCTGTGTACTCTGCCCCTTATCGGCATGAGCAATCCGGGGCTGTAGTCAAGTGCTGGACTGGACCAGAATGCTTGGGAGGAGGTGTAGACGTCGGCGTTGGACCCGTCGGCGTTGGACCCGTCGGCGTTGGACCCATCGGCGTTGGACCCGTCGGTGTCGGACCTATCGTGTCTGTCGCATTTTGCGGCGTTGACTTGGGTGGGGGCCCTGGAGGAGGCAGTGGTGTCGGGCCCTTCGGAGTCGGGGGTGGGGGGGGGCGTCGAACTCAACAGCGTTGGCATGGTGGGGGCCGGGGTGGTTGCCGACGGCATGGTTGACGAGTGTTTGGAGGTGCCTTTGGGCTTCGACTTCTTGGGGGCAGATACCTGTGGGTTGGGAGGCTGGGCGGGTGAAGGGTCCGTGGTGGGCGACTTGGCCTTGGTCGATGCCGCCGCCCCACTGTGACGAGGTTCAGGGTTTGACGTGTTTCGTGGGAGGGCCCTTCTTGACGGCGGCCTGGACAGTCGGCGGGGTTCCAGACTGACCACGTGCGGGGCGTCCCCCATTGTTCGAGGTGGTGTCGTTGGCCGTCGGAGCCGTCGGAGCCGTCGGAGCAGGCGGGGTCGGAGGTGCAGGGTCGGGGATAGATGTCGACAGTGGGGGAGGGAAGGAAGGATTGTCGGGGGCGGGAGTAAACATCTGGGAGGCATGGCCCTTCTTGTTCTTCTTCCACATGTCTGCTAAAGTCAGAAACCAGATGGAAAGTCACAAAAAAGAATGTACTGGGCTCGGTCCACCACATGGGGCCAACATCTCCTGCCCAGTCGCGTCGGTAAAGTGACATGTTGAAGTTATCGAGCTTCTCCGTGATAACTGCGGCCTCTGAGTCGTCGGAGATGTTGTGGTAGAAGGTGTCGAGGAATGCTGGGTAGGTCTCCATGCCCATTGCAGAGAGCTCGGCGCCGATCACGTCCAGACAGTCCTCCTGTGTATCGACTGTGAGCCGATCATCGTACAAGATGAAATCACGACACACCTGCATTTTGCAGAGAGAATTCCAGAACCTAGAAGACGGTGTGCGTGTCCCACGCTCGCGGAACGCCTTCAGCGCCAGAAACAAAGCCTTCTCCTGTTGAAGAACGGTGTCGGAGAACTTGTACCGGTCCAGGTCGATGGCTGCACGAGGTGGCATAGTCGTAGAGCAAGTAGGGGGACGAGGAGGGCGAGGCGTGAGTGGAATGTCGAAAGAAAGAAGAGAAAATAGTGTAACGTCAACCGCAGCCTAGCCGAAGTTCCCACGGTTCACGTGAGTGATGCGTCAGCACGACAAGTCCGTTTTTCCTTGTGTTCTTTCTTTCTTTTCACCTTCACCATCTGTCCTGCTATACATCCACGACAGGCTGCTAACACAGGTGAGTGTGCACACCTTACTCCCTTTCTCCGTTAACCTATCTAGGTCATCATGTCCGACCACGACTCCGATTCCGACTCGTCCGACGGCTCCGACGACGTCATCATTCCTCCGCAACGACGGCAACTTCGATTTCCTACCTTTGCAAGTTCGCCGTCGACTAGTGGTGGTGAAGAACAGTCCCCTCCGAGCTCAGCACAAGTGAACAACCCTGCACCCGACGTTGTTGATGATCGAGAAGCACGATTCGAAGCTTTTGCCCGGTTGTTCCCTCCCTCAATACGACAGAGACCACTCTCTCTTCCGATGACCAGAGATGAAGCACTCGCGTGTACACCAAGCCCTCTCACGGAGTCGGTGTCGTCAAATAGCTCTGAAGACTCGTTGGTTGAGGCCTTGCCTTCATTGGACGACCCTCCTCCTTCTCGCTCCCCTCCCGTCGCATCACCCCACAATCAGGGACATCAAAAACAAAGGATATCGAGTCCGAGGAGTCGGGATGCCAAGTGTGCACGATCTGGTGCGTTGTGCGCCTTCCTTTTCTTTCATCTTACAACTCACCAATTTCTTAGATGAGTCGGAGCCAGCGTCGGAGGCGACCTCGAGTGCGTGAAATCGAATGGGTGCATGTATTATACATTTATACCATGCACTGAGAATACAGCTTCCGCTTCTTCTTGTAATCCCCTCCACACTGCGATTTGGCGTGATGCGTAGCATGCCTGTCCTGTATTACCATTTTGACTGGATTTGTCTCGGATGTGGGACCACTGGTCCGTCTTGTATCTATGGAATCGTATGGTGTTCTCCATTTGCGCACAAACTCTACCAATCTGTTCCGTGGTCCGATCAAGATTGGCCTTGGAACGTAGTAAGTTGACACGGAGGACTAGTAGAGAAATCAGTGTGAATGTGTTGATGTTTAGGCGTATACCCTACACTCTTCCTTCCATGTTGGGTCCGATGAATCCTCCGAAGGACGGTCCATGCGCCAAAACCAGGCCAGTTGGTTACGCGATGAATGAGGATTTGACGGATCGACAATTGCGGTGCTTGCTTGAAGGTCCTCCTTTGTGAGTACTTTGAAACGGTTCAGTAACTCTGGGGTGGGGTTGAGCCTTTGGAGTGCTTTGTGGGCATCCATGTAGACTTGAACATGTTGTCGGAGGTTACCCAATGAATTGTGAACCACAGAGTAGGCACGGGTGACAGGTCTTTGTGTCGACGCAGGTCGTACGCCTGTCCGATATTGATACGAAAGAACACCGACCGCATCTCGGATATGTCCAAGCGAGTCATTGAGGACACCTATCCAAAGCTCCCGTTCCTCCTCTACAATGTGACGGTTTCTTTCGTCCGATCACCAAGCTTCTGGCATTGCAGATGGAAGCATAACTGAACGTTGCTCCACGGGAACATTTGGCATCTGCTCGGGGTCCGAAGGCTCCGACACTGGGAGGAGTTCAATTTCTCCAACTTCGTCAAGGTGTGGAATAAAATTGGAGGTAGCACGGAGCCCATCACGACCAATGTGAGCCCGTACACTGGCGTTAAACGATTGGATCTGTTTTCGAAGCTTGGACTGGCGACCAGAGATCGTCAAAGCATCTTGGCTGGGCCTTCGGATTTCTGCTTGAAGTGTCAGCCTGTATCAGATGTTGTTGAAGACCTGGAACAAACAGTGCAGTAGGAAAGGCATACTGTGCTGCTCGTAACTTGATCCCGGTTGCGAGCCATTTGATACGTTCTCCCCCACCCAACGCCTTCTCTTTCTCTGTCAAAGCCATCTGCTGAGCTCGTTGTCCTGGCGCTATTTTATGTAACGGTCAGTGGAACGCTCAGATGTTGACATATAAGTGTCGAGGTCTTACCGAGTTGTATACGGACATCGAATATGGCCATTTTATCACGACGTGTTTCTCTACATGCCAAGGCATCCTCCATTTCTTCAAGCCATGTGTTTTTCTGCTCTGGTGTTGTTTGACGACATAAGTCCTCGTAATACTGCGTGTGGTCGGGGAGATTATGTTCCGCATCTCGGAGTCGGCGGTCCAACATAGCGGCTAAAGGAGGGATATGTTACATGTATAGCAAAGGTATACATCATTGACGTACGCATTCCGATGGTTTTTTTTCCAGTTTGAGTATAGCATATGCCAATTGAGATTCTCCTCACGTGCGGCTGGAGTCATACTTCTGGAGTTGCGAGAGGCTGGATTGAGAAATGACCATAGCGTCTCCACAATCTCCCCGTCAATATACCCAACACCTGGGATGAATACAGGTGCAAATTTGGGGGAGCACGCGTCGACATGACCATGGACATGCCACACTCCGATGCCTTGAATGAGCTCTAAGTCAGGAGGAAAGTCGAGATACTTGCTCCCGTCGACTCTTTGTCGGAGATGAATGCCATACTGGCACATGATATCGTACAGTGCGAGGACTTTGGATAGGCCCTTTATGTTGTGTTTGAAGGTGCTGCACAATGCATAGTCGACGTTTGCTTGTCTAAATTTGGTCGGTCAGAGGACGTCGGAGGAGATTGGACCCAACATCTTGTACTCACCTTTCGCCTTTTTGCAAGTTTACAGTTCCGAGAGGAAACCAAGCGCCATGATCACCACATGCAACTGACATAACTCCAGAGACATCACAGCCTTTGTGTTCAGAATCTGCTTGCAACACAGCACAATGGTTTACGCATTTGACCTTGCTTGTCTGCGACATTCCTTGCATGAAAAACCGATTCCAGATGGAGAATATTGAAACTCACTTTTGTCTCTTGAGCAAGTTTCAGATGTGTCATGTATCGTGCCTCTGGTACAAAAAAGGCGGTACCATGTCCCAGTCGGACCTCCCGCTCCGATGGTGTTGCGGTGATGGCATGTTGTGCACTATAGTTTCCGTCGAGCGCACTGGTACCTATATACTTGAATCTAAAAGTGGATTAGGTATAGTTCTAGGTGAATGCACATTGATATGTCTCACTGGTCGGGATCGTCTTTCCATGTGGGTTTCAAATTGATTCCTGGCTGGGGACATGCTGGACAGAAAATTGAAAGCTGCCCCGGTTTGAGCGCCTTGGAGGTGTTCCAAGCTCCAAAATGTTTCAGCAACGTCAAATGTCGGAATTGTTGGTTCACACGTCCCAATTCGTTTACTCGGTTCTAGAATGAGTATCTCAGTCTGTCATTTGCAACTGAATGTAAGGAATACGCACTGGAATTTTGTGAGGGGAAACACGAGAAGTTTTTACTTTGAGGTGATTGTAGAAAGAGCTGATTGTAGTGTTTGAGTTGAGGTTTTCATCGCTGGCATCATCAAGCACAGATGTTGTAAAGGCAGTTTTAGGGGTCTTGACGCTAGCTGGATACAACCCCAGCTTCAACAACTGTAGGTCTGCACTAGCAGCACCTGGACAATCACAGAAATGGACACCCATTTGATGGATGCCAGTAGAGTGTGCTAGAACCATCATTCAGTTTCCAAGAGCGTGTCATGAACAGTCTATAATTTTCTTTTTACTTTACATCGGTTACACGCTTTAGGACTTATCGACTTATCACCGGTCCGGCTCCACCTTGGCCCGGACCCGGCTCATCTATACCCCGCCCGGACCCACGTGACTCATCTCGGACCGGGTCTGACTCCTTTCTCTTGACTCATGCTGTACGATACTGACTCATGCTGTGCTCTTTTACATATGACTGCTTACTTATACTTGGTCTGCTTACTGATCGCCGTGTATTGGTTGCTTACCTAAGTCTCTCTCCTCTTGTGTATATAAGGCTCGCTCTCGCTGTACATATTCCTTATCTCGAGTTAGTCAATTCTACCGACTTTGCTTGCTTTCCCTCGTCTGTCGCCGTGTCTGATCGGCTCCCCTCTGTCGTCCTCTTCCTCTGTCAGCTTTGTCGTAACTTGGTGCTGTCGCACTAGTCGTTGCTGACATAAGCTCGAGATCTGTTTACTCTTGCACCACCCTACGACCGTCCCTACGTACTGTAGCGTAGTAGTAGTAGTACCCGTCTGGTACTGACCTTGTTCTTCCCCCGTGCCGCCCTAGACCGTTGCCCCCAGAGTACGCGGCTCGTTACCCTGACATTGTGGTCGTGCGCACGTATACCAGTGCCGGCTTGACGTTTCCTCGAAACGTTACACCTACTCGAGACTCTCCAATACCAGGAGTTGAAAGCTCAGAGGTGACAGTAGAAGGTGCACCTTTGGTGTAGGAAACGAGTAAAAGCGGCGAAAGGAAAGCGGTTTAGGAAGTCTTTGGGCTCGTGTCCCCTAGACGAAGAGACAGCCAACAGGTCGAGAAGACTGAGGCAGACCGTCTTGCGATCTCATAACAGAACCACCTTCCCTCGACAAAATCTTCCCTTGCCGCACAGAGTAACCATTTCGACTGGGGGCTCGTGCATGGAAGATTGGCGCTCGCAAGTACAAGAATTCATCCCCATCAGCCACGACGCTATCATCTCCCTCATCAACGAATCTAAAGACCCTTGGGCCTGGCACAATTGGAAGGTCGCCCTCGGCGTAGAAGAACTTGAAGACTCCATCATAGACATCCACTTCTATCGCCTCAAAATAAGCGAACAAGGAAACGGAAACCTCTACGTCTACTCCTGCCCATACGTCACCTACCGCTACAAACTCGAGCAACCCCCAAAATCCTTCTACGCGCCCAACGATAAAATACCAGTAGACACTCGACACACCCACCACCTCCTTACACCAGGCAACACCCCCAGCCCCACACCAGAGCCAGAGGTCATCGACCTCACCCAGCCAGAGGTCATCGACCTCACCCACTTATAAACAATTCCCTCGTTCGGACTCAACGGCTCCGACTCCAGTTCTGACTCCGACACCGACGTTGAGGACGAAAACTGCTACATATATCCCCTCCCTCTAGGCTTCACTGAACGAGGAAACGACTTCTTTGTCCAACTCGGAGACACCACTGTCGAAGTCGCCTTCGTAGCAACCCAAACAAGTGGCATCAGTTGGTACTTCGCCAACGAAAGCCAAGACGACCTCACTGAAGCCGACTTCAACCTCATTGCCACCTCCGCCCTACCGCCTGTCACCAACGAAGACTTCTCCGACCTCGACGAACCAATCATGGCTGCCCAGTGGATCCGCACCGACCCCCAACCCCCTCTCCCCGCCGAACTTGCCAACTGCACCGAAATCGGTGGAACATGGAACATCGTCATCGGCCAAACTGGCTCTCCCATCCAACACATGAATAACGGCACCGACGATGCCTGGCTCATGGAAGTAAATGGCCAATGGGTTGCCATCCCTGCCGTGCTTGTTGCTGCCCTCAACCTGCCACCCCCCACCGTCAACGTCACGGCCCCCCCCCATCACCGTCAACCCCCCTGCGGTCACTGTTAGTGCCCCAGCCGCTGCCGCCGCCAGACCCCCCCGAAAGAAAGTCCACGCGAAAACTCCTGAAGGCTTCTCTGGGAAACGAGAGGACTTCAACGACTGGATGCGGTCGTGCGAGGAATACATGCGAGCCGCTGAGGATGACCTCGTGACGGACAAGGACAAAGTCCTCTTCATTCTCACCTACATGACGGGGGAGGCAGCACGCACCTGGAAGGCCGAGTATGAGGATGCACACTTGGCCAATGGAGCCATGGTCGCCTGGGTGGACTTCCACAAAGCACTCAAAGGCGCCTTCACCGACGTCAATGAGCAGCACCGTGCCGCGGTCGAACTGGACGGGTTCAAACAGACGAAGGGTACCACTGCCCATGAATACTTCGCCAAGTTCGAGCAACTCGCAAGGAAGGCAGGATACTCCACGGCGCAGGACCCTATCCACCTCATGCAGCTGCTCAAACACAACGTCTACTATCGGACCATCGACTCCATCTACGACAGCGGTCACGTTCCTCAGAAATATGAGGACCTCAAAGAGCGCATCATCCTGATCGACGGTCTGCGACAGGAGCGGGAGGACCTTAAGACCCAGCGCAGTGGACCCGTGCAGAACCAAAAACCCAAAGGACAAGGATCGTCCAATGGGCAACAAGGGGGGCAGGTCCCATGGCGCCGCGATGGAACCGGCACGGTGCATGGTGGCAAAGGTCAGCCGATGGACGTCAACCGTGTCGACATCAAGGGGCGATGCTTCCGCTGCGGACAGAATGGCCACCAGGTGCGGGACTGCAGGGTGGACGTGAAGAACATCCGAGACATGTGGGGGAGGGACCGGTACACGGAACCACCAAAGCGGGAGGCTCGAGCACAGACGTTCGAGACGCCCACCGCCTGGGCTAGGAGCCTGTCGGCCGAAGATCGGAAAAGCGTGATGGACGCGCTTCAAGCTCAGCCGAAGGTGGAGGAGAAGAAGGAGGGTTTTTGAGGGGGCTGACGATGTACACGGCATCTGAAGCCCAAGTTTCTGTCTCTCGCTCATCTGGTTTTGTGGCGCCTCGGTGGCCTGGTTCTCGTTTACATATGCGCATTGTTGATTCGGACTGTACTACTACAGGGGATATCCCCATTATGACTTCTCTTACGGACTCTATCGGTACGGGCACGCGTCCCGTTGTTATTTTAGATACTCAGGCTTCGATTTGTGAGCCTTCGGCTTTGGATATGGCTTCGGTTTCGGCTTCAGTTTTGGATACGGCTTTGGATACGGACTCGGTTTTGGATATGGACCCTGTGAAGTCAGGGACAACGCCGTGCGATGGAAGGGGCACGGCGCCCAAATCATGTTATATGGCACCTGGAACGGCTCAATGGACGCTTCGTCGCTTAAGGGAAGACAAACCCGAAAGTGCGATTGCAATCCTTCGCATCTGGACACACCACCGACGCCGTGACGAGGCTACTTATGAAGCCATCAAGGAAATAACTGGCATGGGAGACGAGTTAGCATGTCAAGCTCTACTAGAGCTCGCCACTCCTATGCAGTTCATACGCTCCTCCAGCGCCAAGGAACAAACGGTCATTCCCACACAACTGGTGGTAGATTCCAAGTGCATTGTCAAAGCTCTCGCACTCCTGGACAGTGGTTGCACTGGCTCGTGTATCAACACGAAGTTTGTGCAGGAAAATCACATCCCCACGCGACGGACTGCTCGCCCAATCCCAGTACGAAATGCAGACGGCACTCTCAACGCAGGAGGTCCCATCACGGAATATGTCACACTTCGCCTAAATATTCAAGACCATGAAGAAAACATTGACCTGGCGGTCTCCAATCTAGGAGATACGGACCTTTTCATTGGACACGAGTGGCTAAAGAAGCACAACCCTCACATCGACTGGAAATCCGGGTCAATTGAATTCGACCGATGCCCTATCAGCTGCTCTCGTCCCCCTCCCCTCCTCAATATCGATGATGATGAAGAGGAGGAGGAAGAGCCAGTCCACATGGAAAAGGACGAGCAGCTGTTTGCCTTCGACTGGGATGGCTACAAAGCGACATACCACATCCGGACCCATGCATCGGACATTGCAATTGAAGAGCACGCTAAGAAAAAGGAACAGACCTTCTCTGAGCGAGTCCCAACGGAGTACCACGAATTCAAGGACATCTTTGACAAAGACGACTTCGACAAGCTCCCTGAGCGACGCCCATGGGACCACGCCATTGAGCTCACTCCTAACTTCAAACCGGTCGATTGCAAAGTTTACCCCCTCACATTGGACGAGCAGAAGCAACTAGACGCCTTTTTGGAAGAGAACCTGAGATCTGGCCGGATCCAACCGTCCAAATCACCCATGGCCTCCCCATTCTTCTTCATCAAGAAAAAAGATGGCTCGCTACGTCCTGTGCAGGACTATCGAAAGCTCAATGAGATGACAATAAAGAACCGTTACCCGCTCCCGCTCATCCAAGAGCTGGTTGACAAACTTAAAGGAGCACGGCACTTTACCAAGCTCGATGTCCGATGGGGGTACAACAATGTTCGGATTAAAGAAGGGGACGAGTGGAAAGCTGCATTCCACACGAACAAAGGTCTCTACGAGCCTACGGTCATGTTCTTTGGACTCACCAACTCCCCGTCTACGTTCCAAGCCATGATGAATGACCTGTTCAAAGACTTGATCCATCAAGGAGTCGTGGTCGTCTATTTGGACGACATCCTCATCTTCACACATACGCTAGAAGAACATCGTCGGATAGTCAAGGAGGTCCTTCGGATCCTGCGAGAAAACAAACTCTATCTGAAGCCAGAAAAGTGCGAGTTTGAGAAGGCAGAAATCGAATACCTGGGCATGATTGTCGGCGGAGGAAGGGTTCGCATGGATCCAGCAAAGGTCGCGGCAATCACCAATTGGCCAGCCCCCAAAACGAAGAAACAACTTCAATCGTTTTTGGGCTTTTGCAACTTCTACCGTCGCTTTATCAAGGACTTCAGCGGCATTGCTCACCCAATGACTAAACTCACTGGGAAGACGGAATGGGTCTGGGACACCCCACAGCAGGAGGCTTTTGAGGAACTCAAGCGACGTATAACATCGCAGCCAGTTCTAGCAATCCCTACAGACGATGGGCAGTTCCGTGTCGAGGCGGACTCCTCTGACTATGCCACGGGCGCGGTACTTTCGCAACAACAGGACAATGGCAAATGGCACCCAGTCGCCTTCCTCTCAAAATCCCTCAGCGAAGCTGAGAGGAACTATGAGATTTATGACAAGGAATTACTGGCTATCATGACGGCGCTAGAGGAATGGAGACAATACCTCATGGGGGCACAACAGGAGTTTGAAATCTGGTCAGATCATCGCAATCTCACGTACTTCCGCAAGGCGCAGAAGCTAAATCGGAGACAAGCACGATGGTTAACGGAGCTACAAGAGTATCATTGTACGCTACTCCACAAGCCTGGCAAAACAATGGGTAAACCCGATGCTATTTCCCGACTAGCGGGCCTTGAGAAGGGGGAGAAAGACAATGAAAACATTGTCCTCCTGAAACCAGAACTCTTTCGCGCCCTCAACCATGCAGGAATTATAACCAATGGACCTGACAATGTCTTCATTGAGCGGATTCAGGAGGCTACCTTACTCCGAGACCATGCAGTAGAACGTGCCTTAGCACTCAAAGTGAAGGGATGGCTGGAACACGCAGATGGAACGATCACCTGGCAACACAGACTCTATGTCCCAAGAGACAAAGGACTCCGTGCAGACATCATCCAAGCTCATCATGACGGCCCGCTTGTCGGTCATCCAGGACGATACAAGACCCATGAGCTCATCACGCGCAACTACTGGTGGCCTGCCATTAGAGACGATGTCCGGAAATATGTTGAAGGATGTGAGACCTGCCAACGTACCAAGATTAGACATGATCGCATTGCCGCTCCACTCCACCCACATGACCCGCCACAAGCGCCTTGGGAGCATGTATCCATCGACTTTGTCATGCCGCTCCCAGTCTCGGATGGAAAAGACGCCATCTGCAATGTGAACTGCATGGGTACCAAGCAGGTTGTATTCTGGGCCACGACCAAAGACCTAATGGAGGACGAACTCGCCTTCGAGTACCTACGCGAGGTGATCCCCCATCATGGAATTCCTAGAAAGATCGTCAGCGACCGTGGCAGCGTGTTTGTCTCCAAATTCACCACGGCATTGTTCCAACTGTTAGGCATTGAAGGGAACCCGTCCACGGCGTATCACCCTCAGACGGACGGACAGACCGAACGCTCCAACATGACCATGGAAAACTACCTTCGCATCTTCGTCAATCAACGACAGGACAATTGGACACGTTACCTCCCACTTGCCATGACTGCGCTCAACAACATGGTCCATAGTTCGATTGGGATGTCTCCCAACTTTGCCAACTATGGTCGGGAACTCTACCTGGGGACAAACCCTCGACGTGAAACAGACAACCCATCGGCGAACGAGTTTGCACAACGCATGCGAGACATCTATGAGGAAGCCCGCTCTGCGCTAAAGGCAGCACAGGACGATCAAAAGCGCTTTTACGATCGCAAGAAGGACGAACCAATAGATTACAAAATTGGCGACTTCGTCTGGCTGGAAGCCAAGACCAGAGATGGCCAAACCGTAATCAAAACGGCATGTCCTATGCAAAAGCTAGATGACAAGCGCTTTGGTCCTTTCGAAATCCTGGAGAAAGTCGGAGCATCGGCTTACAAGCTTCGCCTCCCTACATCCTGGTCACGAAAACATCCGGTCTTCAATGAGTCCCTCCTATCTCCACACAACGGTCCCGCCTTTGACAATCAGAAAGCACCTACACCTCCACCGCCAGAGTTAGTCCAAGGAGAGGAAGTCTATGAGGTCGAAAAGATTATAGACTCCAAGAAGGTTGGTCGCGGCTTCAAGTACCTCGTCAAATGGAAAGGCTACCCAGACAATGACAATACTTGGGAGCCTCTCACCAATCTCCAGAATGCCAAGAAACGCATTGACGACTTCCACCGTGAACATCCGGGTGCCCCGAAACCTGCACGCCTTAATCGTTGGAAACTCCTGTCGGAGGAAGAAACTGGATCTGATTACGACGAGGACGTCGAATCTAAGGAAGGGGTGATGTCATGAACAGTCTATAATTTTCTTTTTACTTTACATCGGTTACACGCTTTAGGACTTATCGACTTATCACCGGTCCGGCTCCACCTTGGCCCGGACCCGGCTCATCTATACCCCGCCCGGACCCACGTGACTCATCTCGGACCGGGTCTGACTCCTTTCTCTTGACTCATGCTGTACGATACTGACTCATGCTGTGCTCTTTTACATATGACTGCTTACTTATACTTGGTCTGCTTACTGATCGCCGTGTATTGGTTGCTTACCTAAGTCTCTCTCCTCTTGTGTATATAAGGCTCGCTCTCGCTGTACATATTCCTTATCTCGAGCTAGTCAATTCTACCGACTTTGCTTGCTTTCCCTCGTCTGTCGCCGTGTCTGATCGGCTCCCCTCTGTCGTCCTCTTCCTCTGTCAGCTTTGTCGTAACTTGGTGCTGTCGCACTAGTCGTTGCTGACAGAGCGTCATGGAATCCAGGAGCACCAGGATCAGGAACTGCTGCAGGAAGGATGTTGTCCACCTCGAAGTCCTCCTCGTCTTCAGCACATTGTGCACCACCTAGAAATCTGGGATGAGACGAAGAGGGTGTAGGTGTTGGAAGTGACTGGGGGGTGCTTTGGTAATCAGCCGTGTTTTCTGCAGGCTCCCTAGAATCTGGAGGAGGTGTCGGATCAGGTGTTGGTAGGAGTGTTGGGTTCGTCGGAGTATAGGGACGCGGTGTCGGAGGGGTATCAGGTAGGGTCAAATGGGAAGCACAGGGTGTCGTTGGAGTGGATAAAGTCTGGGGGGTAGGCGTGACATTGGTTGTTGACTTCGCATGATCTTGTGGGCAGGGTTTACCACCATGTCCTAAAGAAATGAACACTCCTACATCTCGGAGCCAACCATCTGTGAACTTGTCTCCATCCCATTGTTGCACACGGTGAAATGGGTGGCGCATGTGTTCTTGGCGAAGGCAGTGGGCACAGACATTGGGAGTTCCAAAGCATTGTTTGCAACACCAGTTTGCGTCTCCGATGCTGCAGTCGAAGCACTTGTCAGAGATCGGAGCCTCAAGACTAAGAAGAACTGATAAGAACAGTGGAGCGCGGGCCTTCCACTCTTTCATAAGGTCATTCTGGGTCTTTATAGATGTCGTAAGAAGAAGAAATAAAGAGAAAAAAGTATGACACACCTTGCCAGCTCGACGAGGAAACAAGGGCAAAGGTTGTATGTTAGTCTGCCACTGGTCATTGAGGTCAAGACCAATCCCATCGATATTGGGAGTATAGTCAGTTAGTGATGTGCGCCTGTTGGTGATGGTGCGCGTTCGTTTTTCAAGGTTGAGTTTGTTGGGGGCAGGTCGCTTGACCTTATCGATGACGGGGCGATGTCGAAATACGCGTGTTCCATACCAGTTTATTTTTGCTGTGTTCTGTGTGATACAGGATTGGGTGATTATAGTTGTTCTTCCCATAACTAAAAGAGAAGAGGATGAGAGACAAGGTAGATGGGAGATGAGAGGGATGTAGAATGATGTAGAGGACAAATGGAAGAGTGTGATGGTTTATCTGATGACACTTAATCACATGGATGATGAAATATCAATAAGGGATATTATGTCCGTCGGAGTGGTCGGACCCGTCAGGAACGTCGGAGATGATGGACACGTCGGAGGTGTCTGAACTATCCGACAGTATGAGAAGATACTCTCCGATGATTACCGGCCCTCGTGGGTCCATGTGTAACATCACACCCTATGGGCCCACCATGGGGTATGTGTTGCTAACACGCTAGTAGACTTATGAATTATGTGTTGACAACAAGTCTATTTGACTAAGTTATGTGGTACACCATGGTCCACAACGCGGTAAGCGTTGGGCGAATCATCCACTGAATTTAACCTGCTTTCCTCTTTGCAGTCGGACAGTCAGGCTGCAGTTACGAACCCGAGAGGCAAGAAGACACGAGTCCAGCCCCCATATACAGCCAGCGGTGCTCAACGGTGATAGTGATCCCCGCTTCACATAAATGTACATGATTGGAAGATGACCAGACTGGATATCTTACCACTATGTGACAATACGATTTCTTCCCGGCTTTTTTGCGACCGTTTTTTGCGATTTTGGAGAGCATTTATGGTTAGGGTGACATGATGCAACCCACCCTTCGGGACACGGGACGGCCGAAAAATTAGGCAACTGCAACTGACCCTCGGGGACCGGGACGTTGCCTAAGTCCAGATTGGTACAGTATGTACCGCCGCCTTGCGCTTCGAACCAACGGCCGCGATAACCGCGCGTGTTCGCTGAGTCATCCTCCTGAATCAGAGGTCCAAGTTTCTGCTCTCGCAAGCCTCGTCAGTCGAGCATGAACCAACCAGCGGAACGGGAGGACATGAATGGTGGCATACTTGGGTAGTGTGTCGCGCTTTCATGTCTAAGCACTAGGGGGGTTCCCAGTAGCGCTGAACGAGCAGATTATTGCTCTGATGAACGGCCAGATGAATTCGCTCAGCTTGGCTCGTGATCGCTGAACTGGCTACTTGCCGCGTCTCCGGATGGGAAATTTTAAACCCCGCTATCGGTGCCTTCCGTGTACAGTGCAGTGCGGCTGCAGCCTGCAACAATTATATTATCTTTTTCCCCTTTCTCTTTGCACTCCCACCATCATACCATGTCAGACGGAGCAGCGACAGCTCTCCAACGGGATTATATAGGTTTATTTAGCCCAGTTCAATGCAGAGACGGAGGCACCGTGCGACAATGGCTCCGATGACGTAATGTCAATTGATGGCTTTGAGTCTTCGATGTCATCGGGTACTACCGAGCAGTCCTCCACTTCCACTTCCTCCTCCTCCTACTCCGGTCAAGATACGGGCTTCAAGGGCCTTGACTTCGTCCACATTCTTGAGGCATTTGGGCCCCAAAGCGGAGGACAAAGGAGAGTGCGGTCACGGAGTAGCACGGACGCGTCTTGGACGCGTCGCGTCGCACTATTATGTAATATACAAAAGTGTTCAACCTCCGACAGCCTTGCCGTGGTGCCGAACGCGACGCACCGTTCATCTGAGAATTCATCTGGCCGTTCATCAGAGCAATAATCTGCTCGTTCAGCGCTACTGGGAACCCCCCTACTTTCTCCTTCAAGTTTCCGTGGCAGGTCTTTGAGACGAAGCGGTGAAAATAATATACAGTATAATACAGGAGAACAGCACGGATGTTACGATACATAAGATAAATACAATGCAATGCTCATTGCTCAGCCGCTACTGTGGGTTATGAGGTGGCGTCTGCAGAACCGTTGCGGCTCGAAGCTTTTGATGATGTCGAGCACTGTTTCTTCGCAGAACGTCCGGAATCATCTCCAGCCGGTGCCCAGCGCTTCCTACTGGACCCTTTCTCCTTTCTCACCTCCAATACATCTTGTGCGGCATCGTCATCTAGCCACCCATCCATCGCGAGATGCGTGTCAAAGAAGTTCAGGATTGTGGTCGGCGATGCGAGCGATTCCTGTGCAAGTTGCTTGCTTTCCTCGGAGACGTCGCTTTCCGCAGCGTAGTATGCCCGCCAGAAAAGGCGCCGCAGCTCTTCCACTAGAAGAGTGACGCCGGGAAAGAAATGACGTTGAAGGGCGGCCCTGGAAATGCCCCCCCCACAGAAAAATAAGATCTTCCCATCGGAGCTACACCACGACTCCTCGCCAAGGTAGCGCCGGTGGTAAACGGTATCGATGGACTTCTCTGGGTCGCGAATCGACGTTGGACGAAAGCGGGCGAGGTGGTACACAAAGACGTGGACGAACGATTCCAGGTCGTCTTGCAGGGTATGCACCTTCGTCCCATCGGCCTCCAAGCGCGCAGCGGACGTGAACTGCCATGTGCCCTGAGAGGATCGAATCAGAATCTAGCCAGACAAGCCGAGCGATGAGGAACGTACAGTGAGCAGCTTTCTTTCCTCTTTGCCCACATCGAAGGAAAGCTCCCAATCGATTAGCAGGCCGTGGCCGTCCGCCGTGATCATAATTTTTCCCGCGCTGATGTCGGCATGAAGTACGTTCAGCTTGGTATACGCTTGAGCATGCGCTGATAAAACCTATGGTCAGTGCGATGCAAAAAAACAGTGGTCGAAGGGCTTACCGTCAATGGCGTCTCGAACAGCAGTGGTAAGTTCATACGTAGATTTGAACTCCTTGAGAGGGCGAGCCACGGTGCTCAGCACGATGCGGTGGTGTCGATACGCTCCAACACCTTCCGTCCAACAAGCCCACGACGTCTTGATCCACTTTTGACTCTCCGTTCTATGCTCCAAGACGTCCCCGCCGACGAGCATGGTGGGAACGTGGGGAACGTTGGCCTCAGACAAGCGACGGTAGACGTCGGCTTCTTTGCACGCTATTTTGATATCGTGACGCCACGAGTCCTTGAGCCAAACGAGAGTTCCGTCTTGTAGGTCCACCGCTACGTATCCCGAAGTAGCCCTGCCCGCGAGAGAGCGTCCAAACACTTGCGGTCTGCCTGCGACGAGATAACGCGTGTCGCCCGTGACATCATCCGTGACAGCGAATTTGCGTAATACGTTGTCGGGGCAGGGGTCGACACTGGAGCGTTCAAAAATGGCCTGAGCGCGGACGACTTCTTCAGGAGTCGGAAAAGAGACCGTGGAGTCTAGGCCACGCTGCTCCGGGGAAGAAATGTCGAGAAGGTAAAGGAAGTCGGCCAGAGGACTGTTTTCGACCAGCCAGTCGAATTGTTCGGTGACGACGACACCGCTTTGGTCCCAACGGAGGAGACGCGCCTTGTCTTCGAGGATGAGGATAGAGAAAAGAAACACGCGAGGGTGCTCCTCGAAAATTTGCTTCGCCATCGCGGTCAATTGGCGGCGGTTCATAACCCGTTTGCGAGAGCCCCGCTGGAAGGGTACCTTGGAGCGCAGCCGTTCATCGCCTGGTTCGGGATCCAAGAAAGGATCGTCGTCGAGAGAGAAACTTTGTATGAAAAGGGTGGCGTAGTTGTTGGCCTGTGTCTCCGTCGGGGAACGAGGCAACGACTTGCGGCGACGGGTGGTTGTATGATGAGGACGGTATGTCGAACTTGAGTTGCTGGCAGATATTCGCGGACTCGATTGTTCGAATCTACGTAGATATGTGGAGATCAGAAAAATTGCGAAGGTGAGATGTATGAAAAGACTCACAAGTTGCTCTGTAGAAAGAGGCAGATCGCTTCCTGTCGCAAGGCCACACGCGGGCACGGTAGAATCAGGACGCGCCGGTGGGTTGAGGAAATTGAGTATGAAGTCTGCCACCGGCATAGGTCCAATGAAGTGTCCATCCATAACTGAAGAAGTATCAAGAAAGAGAGTGGTGGGTGCAAAAGATGACGGAGGGCGTTGGGGGGTGGGTTGAGCTCTTGAGAGGAAGTGGTCGAGACTCGAATGCATTGAACAACTTGAACAAATTGACCTTACGTGCGGAGCCTAGGCACGTGATTTTAGAGCTTCCCTCCAAATCAGGGTCCTACTTACGATCCAACCACAAGCGCAGTGCGCACGACCATTGGCATCAGCCACCACTAAAGATCAAAAAACAGCACACCATCCAAGGAGCCAACGTACCGCCTTGCGCTTTGACCCGACGGCCGCGATGACCGCGTTCGCTGAGTCGTCCTCCCTCACGAGCCTCTTCCACTCCCTCATCATAGGCCCAAGTTTCTGCTCTCGCAAGCCTCGTTAGTCGAGCATAAACCAACCAGCGGAAGGGGCGGACGAACCTCATGGTGGCATACTTGGGTAGTGTGTCGCGCTTTCACGTTTATTAAGCACTTTCTCCTTTCCGTGGCGGGTTTATGAGACGAAGTGACAAAAATAGTGTACAGGATGATACAGGAGAACAACACGGACATTACGATACATAAGATAAATACGATGCAATGCTCAACCGCTACTATGAATCTAATGGGTTATGAGGCTGGCGCCTTGCAGAACCGTTGCGGCCTCGAAGCTGCTGATGATGACGAGCACTGTTTCTTTGCGGAACGCCCAGAGTCGTCTCCAGCTGGCGCCCATCGCTTCCTACTTGACCCCTTCTCCTTTCGAACCTCCAATACATCTTGTGCGGCATCGTCATTTGGCCATCCATCCATCGCGAGATGCGTGTCAAAGAAATTCAGGATTGTGGTCGACGATGCAAGCGATTCCTGTGCAGCTTGCTTGCTTTCCTCGGGAACGTCGCTTTCCACAGCATAGTACTGCCTGCCAGAAAAGGCGCCGCAGCTCTTCCACTAGAAGAGTGACGCCAGGAGAGAAATGGCTGATGGAGGGCGCCCCTGGAGATGCCTCCATTGCAAAAAAATGAGACCTTCCCATCGGAGCTACACCATGACTCCTCGCCAGGGTAGTGCCGGTGGTAAACGCTGTCGATGGATTCCGCGGGGTCGCGAAGGGACGTCGGACGATAACGGGAAAGATGGTACACAAAAACGTGAACGAAAGATTCCAGGTCGTCTTGCAGGGTATGCACCTTCGTCCCGTCCGCCTCCAAGCGCGCAGCGGAGGTAAACTGCCAGGTACCCTGCGAGAGTTGAATCAGATCCTAGCGAGACAAGCCGAGCGATGAGGAACGTACAGTGAGCAGCTTTCTTTCCTCTTTGCTCACATCGAAGGAAAGTTCCCAATCGATGAGAAGGCCGTGTCCATCCACGGTGATCATAATGTTCCCCGCGCTGATGTCGGCATGAAGAATGTTCAGCTTCGTATACGCTTGAGCATGGGCTAAGAGAAACACAAGGTCAGGTTCGAATACGAAGGCACGGTGGTCGAAGGGCGCACCATCTATCGCGTCTCGCACGGCGGTAGTAAGCTCGTGTGTAGACTTAAACTCTTTGAGAGGGCGAGCGACGGTGCTCAGCACGATACGGTGGTGCCTATACGCCCCAACGCCTTCCGTCCAACAGGCCCATGATGACTTGATCCACCTTTGACTCTCCGTTTTGTGCTCCAGGACGTCCCCGCCGACGACCATCGCCTGAGACATGGGAAACGTTGGCCTCAGACAAGCGACGGTAGACGTCAGCTTCTTTGCACGCTATTTTGACATCGTGACGCCATGAGTCCTTGAGCCAGACGAGGGAATCATCCTGTAGGTCCACCGCGACGTATCCCGAAGTGGCCCTGCCCGCGAGAGAGCGCCCAATCACCTTGCGGTCTGCCTGCAACCGAGATAACGCGTCTCGCCTGTAACGTCAGTCGGTAACGGCGAATTTGTGGAAGGTGTTTGGAGGATGGGGGTCGCTGCCGGAACGTTCGAAGGCGGCCTGTGCACGGGCTGACTTCCTCGGGAGTCGGAAAGGAAACCGTTGAGTCCAGTCCACACTGTTCCGGGGAGGAGACGTCTAGACGGTGAAGGAAGTCGGCCAAGGGACTGTCCTCGACCAACCAGTCGAATTGTTCGGTGACGACGACGCCACTGTGATCCCAACGGAGGAGACGTGCTTTGTCCTCGACGATGAGGACGGAGAAAAGGAAAACACGGGGGTGCTCGTCGAAGATTTGCTTCGCCATCGCGGTCAATTGACGGCGGTTCATAACCCGTTTACGAGAGCCTCGCTGGAAGGGGACCTTCGAACGCCGCCGCTCATCGTCCAGTTCAGGATCTTTGAACGGATCGTTGTCGAGGGATAAACCTTCGATGAAAAGAGTGGTGTAGTTGTCGGATGTGTCTCCGTCGGGGAACGAGGCAACGACTTGTGGCGACGGCTGGTTGGACGATGAGGACGGTATGTCGAACTTGAGTCGCTGGCAGATATTCGCGGACTCGATCGTTCGAATCTACATAAACGTGGATACATCAGGAAATGAAAAAGTGACATGGATGAACAGACTCACAAGTTGCTCTGCAGAAAGAGGCAGACCGCTTCCTGACTGCCAGGCGACACGCGGGCGCGGTAGAATCAGGACGCGCCGGTGGGTTGAGGAAATTGTGTATGAAGTCTGCCACCGGCATGGGTCCAACAAAGTGTCCGTCCATAATTGAGGAAGTAGTGAGAGGATAGCG
This sequence comes from Amylostereum areolatum, assembly GCA_012932865.1. Taxonomy (NCBI): domain Eukaryota; kingdom Fungi; phylum Basidiomycota; class Agaricomycetes; order Russulales; family Stereaceae; genus Amylostereum; species Amylostereum areolatum. The sequence goes on from SAXG01000009.1 coordinate 284,912, forward strand.
GTGGGTGCAAAAAGATGACGGACGGTGTGTTGGGGATGGACGTTGGACAGTTGAGTCGAGACTCGAGTGTCTGTTGCGCGGAGCCGAGGCACGTGACTCTGGATCTTCCCCAAATCGGGGTCCTACGATCAACCACATCGATAACGGCAAACGACCAAAGAACGACTGCCTATTGTTCGCTCAATTCGGTTCGTCGAAGATTCGAACTCGTAGACTCCGGAGTCGAAATCTCTACTGTGCGTAACAGTGGTAGTGAGTTGCGTTGACTATGCACGCGCGAAGGCCTTCGCGCGTGCAAGGCTTCGCCGTCGAACTGATGGACTAGGCCTGTTCGTGGCACGCGGCGCAACCTGGTAAGTTGACTGAAAACTGGCCACTGCGGTACTATACCTACGTAAGTGAGCAATCTATTGTGCCCATGCTGCATGAACAATGCCTGCGCGCGACTTCGCGGCTATAAGTATAACTCAATTTTCTAGTTGCTCCAGTCCGCGACTTCTCTTTCCTGCTCACCCCCTCCGTCCGTGACTCCTAAGACTCTCCGTCAATATGCCCCCTCTCTCTCTGCTCGTTTCCGACAATGCGGACGCAGGCCACCAAGTCTCGCAACAGCCACCTCTGCCCAGTTCCCCAGACACCTCCGCCGGTTCCCCAGACACCTCCACCCATTCCCCAGACACCTCCGCCAGTTCCCCAGACACCTTCCCTGCAGCCACAGACTCCGGACAACCAGGCACCAACCATAATTCCCCCTGGTATACCGGGCCTCCACACAACACCAGTCCATTACAAGGCGGATGGATACACTCGGTTCTCGTCTCGACAAGTTGCGCCCGGTCGAGACGAGCAGTACGTCAACCAAGCTGAAGAAATGAACTACCGTTTTCGTTGGCCCTTGTCCCTTCTCTGATTTTTTCGCCTCGTTCTTGCCGGAAGCTCCAACAAGTAGACCCTCGAATGACGTCTGGGATGCTGCCGTTGCCTCCGCCACGGGTAAAGAAGTAGATCAACTTGTGCGTTGCGCTCCTCCGTTCGGATTCCGATGACCAGTATTGACGACAATTTGGCAGGTTCACACCATCAATGAGAGCGGCGTGTGCGGCACCCTCAGGGCATGGAACACAGAGTCAAAGGCAGCGGACGACGGTTTGAGCAGTCGTCGAGCAGACATGAACCTTTTCGACCTCGCTGTCGCAGCCGAGACAATCCCAACCGCGGAGGAAATATGGCGCCAGAATCAAATCTGGGGTGAGGGAAAGCCGGCGGACCACGATCCATTTGTTGACCCAACATCCTTGGTGGGACGGAAAGACAAGGACTTTCAGCACGGGAGGAACCAAGAGTGCAACAAGGCCCGAGGACAAATGGTCGCGTATGCCATTGCCCAGTTCTCAGCCCAGCATCGCGTTTTTTCCTTCTCGTTCGTGACCGTAGGGAGGAAGGTTCGGGTTATCCGCTGGGACAGGAGTGGGGCGGTCGTTACGGAGGCGGTGGACTGGAGGTCAAATCCGGACACGTTTGCGGAATTCCTTTGGCGGTTCAACTTTTGCGACTCGGCCGAGCGTGGGCATGACCTCACCATCTGCGCCGCGCCGCAATCGGACGAGGTAAAACGCGCTCGCGCTGCGTTCAAGAAACTCAAAACGCACAAGGTCGCCGAGGACGCGCCGCTCCAACGAGTCGTAATTCACTGACGAGGCGACTAACAAAGATCACGCCCTTATCATAGCTGGCCCCCAATGGCCGTAGCCTCTCCCTTGTCGGCTCAGCAACCTTGTGCTATGTTGCCTTCGACTTGCACGATGGAAACTTGGTGTGGCTAAAGGATTGCTGGCGCATAGACTCGCCAGAGCATATGAAGGAATCCGACGTTTACCAGAAAATGGCGGACAATAACATTCCATATACCGCGCGGAAGGTATATTCCGGGGACGTCCAAGGTCAATTCACGCGAACCCAGGATTTTGTTACGAAGCCATGGGCATGTAAAACATCGAAGGAGCCTAAACGGGTCCGTAATCGGCTTGTCACAAACAAGATCGGCCGTTCACTGAGTGGATTCATGTCCGAACGACAACTCTGTGTTGTACTTCGTGATTGCATACACGGTTCGTCGCTGATTCCTATACGACCTCCGCGCCGGACTCATCTCTTTGTTCAGCGCACTGGTTAGTCTTCAAGATATTAGGCATTCTTCACCGCGATGTCAGTGCAGCCAATATCTTGATCGACGAAGACGGCCGCGGGCTCCTGATCGACTGGGGGCTTGCTCGAGTTGTCCGAGTCAGCCCTCCGGCTGGTCCTGTGACTGCTCGATTTCCATTCCGCTCAGTAAGTCCCGTCAGCTGTAAATTTGACCATAAGCTTACGGTTTTGATTGTCAGGGTGTATGGCAATTCACTTCGGCCCTCCTCTTGTGGTGCGCCGGGAAAAAGCCTCACTTACTCTGCGACGACCTGGAGTCCTTCTTTCACGTTTTGACATTCGAGGTTTTGCGCTATAGACCCTCTCGATACAGCACCAGTCGCCTTGTCGGCTACGTGAAGGAAACCTACGACTCCAGTATATACGAAGACAGCCCACGAAAAGGGAAGTGAGAAGAAGTGGGGGATCATCGCTGGAAATCACCCCCGTATCAAGTTCGTCAATAGTCTTCACCCAAGCTGCACTAAGCTCCTCGAGGCCTTCCGAGTCTTGTTCCGCGATTCCTTTCCATACGATGCCATCGCCTTTGATTTGATCCCTATGCCACTGGGGCCTCCCGCAATACTGTCGACGTCACTCCCCGTCCTCAAAATCTTCGACCATCACCTAGCGGACCCGGCCTGGGTAGAGGATATCAACACTCGCAGTGTTGATCAGCTTCGATACGCTCCGGTCGTCGAGGACAAAGCACCCAACATGAAGCGATACTACAAGGCAGCGGACTCCGACGCATTCCGCGACTGGCATGACAAGACAGTCATCACACCGACGAGCCTTCCGCGATTCGAAAGCGTCGGCGCGTGCAGACACAGAATCCGAGTGCGCGAGGGGATTGGGTTCCTGTCTCTGGAACCGGAACCGGCGACGATGACTCGTCAAACATACCAGGCATGATTGACTGGAACGACACCGACTAGTAAACCATTTCGACGTTCTTTTACTTTATCTTCCGTTCAACCCCGGTACTACCAACTTCAGCTCATTGAACGCCGCTCGTTTATATATGGCTATGTTTGAATTGTTTGCTTGTTTGACATGTCTGTAATACCATTCCTATGATAGTGTCTACCTATGATCAACTTCCATATAGGAATCGCAGATAGATAGATAGATAGATAGATAGATAGATACAAGGCAAGGTCCCGTTGCGGAACAGCCAGGTTTTTGGTGGTTATCACAGCGTCGCCACGGCCGCGCCACCAGACCCCCTCCGACAGTAAGGGCGATTAGTACTGCATTTAAAGCCGTCTACCCACAACATAAAGAGGAAGCCACATATAACATTTTAACGGCGGAGTAATAAACGACCGAGGTAGATTTGGTAGTCTGGGTGCGCAACCCAGGTTCCCTTAGCAAGCTCACACCGGTCAGACGAGCGGCACGGTTTCGTAGACAAAACTTCGCGAGTACAGCCACCGCCCCTGCGTCTCCCAGCATCACCCTCAGCGCTCCCAGGGATGTGTCATCGTCCCAGCTGTCCTGGTACGACGGATCCTTCCCACCCATGTCCCCTAGAAACACCGTCCTCCTGACCGTAAGCTCCGGCGATGCAGCGCAAACCAGCAGAGCGTGCTCCGGAGTCGCCACCTACGTTCGCGCACTAAAGGTACAAGGGGCGATCTCCATGTCACGTGCCGCCCTCTAGCCTACGCGACTGCAAAATCCGCTCCAAGTCGCAGTCCTCCATGGTACTTACGCCATTTCCCAACTTCTCTCCGCACATCCTGAACGCGCCTTGACATGTCGTCAAAGGCAGTCACAGTCCCCGCTACCGTCACTGTCAACCACACCTGTCCATTCTCATCCACTCTTATCAGAGGACGCTTCATCACGACGGCGAAACAACCGTTCAACACCACGCCGACAGGAAGCGACGACGACTGCGACGGAGACGACGCGCAACTACTTTACGCTCAAGGCACAACTGGAGGAGGATGCGAAGTCAGGATTCTCAACACACGGAAGCCAACTGGGACGGGAGCGTGCGGGGTTATGGACGCAAGGGTGGCGCGGGCGACGACAAGACGCGCGCGAGTCTGCCAACGCTTTGGGACCATGAACAAGCCCCGGTCTTCGTCGTCGGGTCCTCGCGCGACGGCCTCCCGACGCATCCCTCGGCTGACGCGGATCTCAACGCGGTCATCGCGGACACCCACGGCGCGAGCCGCGCCGCCGTCTCCCAGATCCTCTCCACGCGTTGGCACGAGTACTCCGACGAGGCCATCCAGTCCGCCATCGCCCTCTCCAGCACCGCCGACTCGCCTGCAGCCGCCCCGAGTCACCCGTACCACACTACCCTCCGTGTGCTCTCGTCCGCGTCGCACCACCTCACGCAGATGCGCCGCGAGCTCGAGGAGAGCCGTCGCGTGCTGCAGGAGAAGGAGGCCGCCCGCCGTGCACGCGCAGACGCGCTCATGAAGGAACTCCAGCCGTCCGAACGCGACGTCGCGCGGCGCGTCATCCAGTCGCTCTTTACGGACGATGACGAGGGTATCCATCGTATCCAACGCAAACAAAGCCATCTTGTATGTTATTTGCTCTTTTGAGCATGCGGAGTGCTAACCCGTTCCAATCACAGTCACTCTCCGATACCCTATCCGAAGCCATGGGCGAGGAGGTCACCGTCGCGCATACAGAAGAGTCCCACACCACCCAGGGCGCCCACGGCGGCGCAGACACCCCGACCGCGTCCAAAATCACCATCACCCCACCACCCGCCGACGAAGCCCCACCGATACAGTCGGAGACAGAGATAGACGCGGATGGTCTGCCCCCAGACAGCAGCAGTACCCATTCATCCAGCAAGCGGAGCGTGCGCACGCAAGGCAGCGCCAAATCCGATCGTTCTGCGCTTGGGGACTGGATGGGCACGTGGTGGGGCAAGGGCCGGCCCAAGGAGACGCTGGACGCGCCCGAGGGCGAAGATGAAACTGGAGACCGACGTGGTCAGTCAGAGAATGCGGACGTTCTCAAGGAGGCGGTACCGCCTACTACACCCGTGCCGGCGAAGGACAACCGGCGCAGGACCAAGAGCGTCTTTGGAACCCTTGGTCTATCCATCTTGAATCCAACATTCGGCGGTACTGGGAAGAAGAAGCGGACAGCGGTTTCCGACGCAGATGCGTTCGAACCACCAACCCCTGTTGCTGCCATAACTCCCGTATCTCCCGTCCCAGAAAACTCAACGACCGTTCCCTTAGGCGTCGATCCTGTCCGACAGCTTTCAGCGGCCAATTCACCCACACCCTCCTTCCGTTCCACCCCTCCAGGCGAGAAGCCACCCCAGGGAGCGTCGCTGCAGGCAATAGTTCATGCTACACGCGTGATGACCACGGACCCCGGCAGTGTCCTGGTGGATTCTGGGCGGGAAACAAGCCCTTTGATCGGGAAGCTGGCCCTTGAACTCGTTCGTCATGTCCGCGATACGGGCGTGGAGGTGCGCACGGCTCCTGGCATGAAGAAGAAGAAATCCGACCGTGGCGAGCCGGTAAGGCCCTCTGCGTCACTTTCTCCCAACGGTTCTCCAGACGCATCGGCGATGAATCGCTCTCTAAGCGCACCTGAAGAGCGGCAGAAGAAGTCGCGCGGGACGACATTCAGCATGCCCGGCTCTGGCTTTGCATCGCCTTTGTTTGGGTCGTTTTTACCCCAACAGTCGCGGAGGCCGACGCTCAACACAGACGTGGGTCCAGAGGCCTTCAGGGGCCTCGACGGATAGCCCAGTCCAGGGAACACAGGCTGCTCCAGCTCTTACCGCCGCTACCACTGCCAGGAAGAACGTCCCCTCAGTGCCATTGGAGTCCATCATCCCTGTAGCCGCGAAACCGCCAACGGAATACCTCTCCCGAGCCTATACGTCCCCGTTCTCCCGCGATTTCCGGCCGTCGATGCCCAGGCCCAACGCCGCATCCCGTCTTTCCCTCTATCGTGACGATCACAACCAAGAGCCGCTGGCGGACCGGTTTGGATTCGTGTACGATGTATCCCAGTACGACGTCCTGTTGCTCCTGAGGGCGAAGGAGTGTCGCAACGCCGCCCCGGCGTGTCTTACTGGGATAAAAATCGCGGACAGGACGGAGGGAGACTGGTCGGACGACGAGGCAGACGTCGACCCGCTCGACATCGTCAAGGACGCTTGCGAATGCGACGGCGAGCCTTCCGAGACTTTGGGCAGCGCGACGTCCGCCAGCGGTCGACCGTCCGTTGCGCAGCGTGCCGACGTCGGACTCCGCGTCCTCACCCTCCCGCCCCGCCTCTCCCACCTCTTTCCGAAGCCGCGGCAGCAGGCGGCGTTCGATTCCAGCGACCACTGCGGCCGCGACTCCCGCCGCCTCCCTTAAAGCCAGCACGTCTATACTCTCCGTCGACGCCAACACGCCGCATCACGTCTGCGCCAACGTCATCCGCCGACTTCTGACCTGAGCTCAAGGACATCCACGACGAGCGTCAGAGCGCGCGGCGCAAGGAATGGGACGCCGTTCGTCGCCAAGCGGCGCAAGGCCAAGGCCGGCATGACGCTCAACAAGGCGTCCGTCTCCGGCGCGCTCGCGCAGGCAGGCGGGGGTGCGGCGGCGATGCTGGGGCTGGACACGGACGTCGGCGACGACGAGCTGTCGCACTCGGAGGGCCTAATCGGATTCGCGCAGCTCGGGCTGTCGACCAACAGGGACGAGCGGCGGGAGCTGGACCGTCTGGCGAAGGGCGGGATCCCGCTCGTGTATCGTTCGAAGGTGTGGCTCGAGTGCAGTGGGGGCCTCGAGATGCGCGAGCCGGGCTTGTTTCGGGATCTATTGGCTGAGGTGGATAAGGACCCGGGCGTGGTGGCTGAGATCGAGAAGGACGTGGGGAGGACGATGCCGTTGAACATGTTCTTTGGCGGGGACGGCGCGGGCGTGGACAAGCTCAGGCGGGTGCTGATCGCAGTACAGCAGGTGAGCCTGTCCCCTGTTTAGCCTCGCGCTTTGGCTTCGAGGGATGCTATGCTGACGAGCACAGGCGCAATCCGGCGGTGGGGTACTGTCAAGGCATGAACCTCGTCACGTCGACGCTGCTCCTCGTGCACGCGGACGAGGAGGAGGCATTTTGGGTTTTGAGCGCACTCGTCGAGCGCATCCTGCCCGAGGGCTTCTTCTCGCCGACGCTCCTCCCGTCGCGCGCGTGCCCGCTCGTGCTGCTCGACTACGTCCAGGAGCACCTCCCCAAGCTCTTCCAACACCTCAACGCGCTCGGGATCGACCTCCCCGCGATATGCTTCTCCTGGTTCCTGTCGCTGTTCACGGATTGTCTGCCCGTGGAGGTGAGGTCTTCTTTCTTTTTCCATGCGTGGCGATAGGTGGCTGACAGGACGGGGTGTCGCGTTTGCAGACACTGTTCAGGGTGTGGGACGTGCTCATCATTGACGGGCTCGACGTCCTGTTCCGTGTCGCCCTTGCCATTCTCCGCAGCAACGAGCAGGAGCTCCTTCACTGCGAGTCCATCCCGGCGGTGTACGTCGCGCTCGAGAGCCTGCCCACGCGCATGTGGCAGGCGGACAAGCTGATCCAGGTCGGTCCCCACTCACTCTTGCTCTCTCCTTTCGTTCGTCCGGGTTGGGAACAGGCTGACGGGTGGAATCTGTGACGCAGCTGGAGGCGGACTTGAGGTCGACCCTCGTCCACGCGGACATCGTGAAGAAACGCAAACAGCACGCAGCGGTGCTGCAGGCTGCGTTCACGGCTTAGCTTACAATACTTGTCTTCATAATGTTTCGGACTCGGACGGCCGCGTCTTGGCATTGGGCGTGTGGGGAGAAGGAACACCGATGTTGTATCTTATAACTAATCCACACATATACTTACACACTTTTTGACAAGGAACTTCTAAGAGCTCCCAAGTCACTAAGTATGAAATTGACGCTACTTGTCCCGATGGCGTGAAGTACGAACCAAGTCCTAAAGATCGATTTTATTCCTGTCGAAGATACTACACAAATGCACAGGCCCCCACTACGTAGACGGTGGATTGAAATGCATGCACCAGGGAGACAAACTGGAAGCAACGATATACACATGACAAGTACGGACACAAGGGGAGGGGGGTATGGGTCATGGAGTCATAAACGGGAGTCGTAAAGCATCGTAAAAGTATCGTGAAGGTTGCGAGAGCAGTTATACGGAGGAGATGAAAGCCTACAAGCCTATATCGGCGGAGGATCATCGATCAAGATGGACCAAGCAGATCGTTAGAAAGGAAACGAAGCGTCAACGCACAAGAAAAGCAGGGAAAGAGATGCGGAGGGAGAAGGGAGATAGTGGTGTATGAAGCTACCGCAGGATGAGCGTTCACGACTTGCGCCCGGCGACGACCCGCCTCAGCACCACCTTGAACACAACCGCGCACACGCCGAGCCCGACCAGCAGCACGTACGAGGGCAAATCGGAAACGACGCTCGGGGGCACGAATCTAGCCGAGCCCTGGCGCGAGGACTCGGCGATCGCATCGTCGGGGTCATCTCTACGCTCGTGTGTCTTCGAGCTGGACTCTGGGGGGAGTCGCATGGGCCGCAGCCAACATGGCCTCCAGCGCCGTGCGCTCCGTCTCCCACCGCCGGCGCTCCTCCTCGAGCGTCGCCTGATACCGCGCCTCCGCTGCGGCCAGCCGCGCGTCGAACGCGCGCACGCCCGTGTCTTCGCTCGCCTCCATCTCCCGCACCCGCGCCTCGACCTCCTCCAGTCTCCGCCGAAACGCCTCCAGCATCTCCCTCGACCCGCGCACCTCCCGCTCCAACACGCTCTCCAACCGCTCGATCACCTCTTCCTTCTCTTTCGCGTCCGCTATCGCACCCGTCTCGCCGTTGGCGTGCTCTTCCTCTGCGGTCATCGCGGAAGGGACGAACACGGCCGTGACGATCCTCCTGTCCGCACCGCCGTTGGTTTTCACCCGCCCCGAGCTCCCGAGTCGCTTCCCGCTACTCCCGCTCCCGCTCCCTTCCCTCCGCACAACGACAGTGTCGCCCGTCTCCTGCTCTCCGATATGCTTCACGGTCGCGCCGACATCCATCGCCTCCCACGCGCGCGCACCCCACGAGCCCGTGGACGCCTCCGGCATCGCCGCAAGGAGCTCTTCCATGCTTGGTTCGTCCTCCTCGTTCGTGGGGGCATGCGCCGGCGGCGGAGGCAGGGCGACGCGCACGGTGTCGTTCTCCTGCGTAGGCGGGAGGTCGAACGAAAGTTTGGTGGGCGAGTCCGCGTCGCTCTCGCTGCCCGCGCTCTCCTTCTCCCATTTATCCACGAGGCCCTTCACGCGGCCGACGCCCCGCGCGCGCAGACGGCGGCGGGGGGAGGTAGATATGTGTGAGAGGTCGACGGAGCTGGAGGAGGACGCGAAGAGGTCCGAGGAGAAGGGATGGGCGGGGGAGGGGGAGGCAGGGGGCGAGGGGGAGCCGGGGGGCGAGGGGGAGCCGGGGGGACTCGTGCCCCAGATACGTCCGCGGAGGACGTTCTGTCGCAGGTTGCGGGCCGCATTGAGCAGCGCGGTGCGCCAGAGGGTGTTGATTCCGAGTCTACACGACGCCATGGTGAGACGAGGAGAGAAAAAGAGGAGAGCACGGGGACGTACAACTCGAGGTCCTCAGCGCGCCAGCGAAGGAAGGTCCGGCCTGTGATGCTTTCCTTGCGCACCCAGGCTGCGATGTCGCGGGCAACGGGGGCGGCGATGGGCGCGCTGCTGGTGTCGGCTCCGCGCACGCGCAGGGCGGTGACAAGGTAGGTGGACAGCTGGGACGGCGTCCAAGTCTTGGGATTCGATGGTAGATCTTCACCCCCAAGCAAGCCAATCCCCAGCCCCAAACCCAGGCCGACGCCCTCGTCGTCGCCGGTATCCGTTCCCGTCTCGGATAGACGGAGGGACGGCAGTGTGTCCGCTCGTTTCGTGCGGCGGTGTGGGGAGCCGATGCTCGCACCGTCTTCGGAAATGCTGCGCTGGGAGCGAGTGGGGGAAGGAGGACCGGGAAGGGGCTGGGCGGACTCGGAGGGCGAGGGTGAGGGCGGAAAGTCGATGTCGCTGCCGGTGAGGCTCTTGGAATAGCGGTGCCCGCGGTACTCGCTGCTGCGCTCTTTGCTGGTGCGCTCGGGGCTGCGCGGTGGGGGTGGGACGTAGTGATGACGGGTGGAGGGCGTGGCGTGTCCGGAGGAGTTGGAGCGGGAAAGCACGCCTGTGGACGTGGTTTTGATGGCGTAAGGATGAGGGTTGGGTTTGTGGGGTGAAGGAGGGAACGGGGAGAGCGGCGGAGCGGCGGCGGCGGCGGTACTCATAGTGGGCGGGAAGGGCGGGAGGCGGGAAGCAGAGAAAGGGGCGGGAGGATGTCGCAGAAGTCGGGCGGACAGCAGGTGTTGTTGAGTTGGAGGAAGCCTTTGTTAGGACGGGTCCGTGTCAGCGCAACTCCAAAGCAAATGGCGACAGCGTACGTTGTAAGTAGGTTGAATAACTTTATAGTACTGAGCTTCACAGAAGCTTCAGATCGGCGTCGAGATAGACAACTTGAACTCGGGAAGTCAGTACTCAGTTATAGCTTGATCTACGGGAACGATACGTGAGTTCTGGTCAGCCAGGCTGTGACTAGTTCTGAAAGGACCAGGACGTACTCGTTCGATAGAGACGGCTTGTCAGCTCGCTACAAGAGAACGAGCTGGGAGGAGGCGACTTGGGAAGTTTGTCGACTTGTCGTCGGGAACAAACCAAAGTCGAATGACGCGACCTCGTTGTCCCTCCTTCCTCTTATGGGCATATCCTTGCCTTTTATATCCTCACACATTGGCTAAGTATTGGAAATGAAAATCCGACGCAAACGCCGCTGCCAAACGGTCACAACTTCACATGGCTACTTTTGAGTGTACACTGGTGCTGCGAGGTATTTTCTCTCGCTCCAGACTACGAGAGATCATGCTCAAGTAGTCGCTCGACAATAACCCAAGGTGTCACATCCGTCACACAACGCTACCAATCGCGACTTCACCATTGGCTACCGGCTTTCTACAGCGTCACAGCTTCTAACCTCACCGTCGTAGTGCTCGATGCAATCAAGGACCACAAACATACTAACATTGTTGCAATGTTCTATGAAACTTGATCGCCCCCGGATCTTACAACAACAACAAACCAACCGTGGCCACTGCCGTCGCACCAAGCACAGCATATCCAGTCTGGTACACGCCCTTGACAGTGATGACTATCGCAGAGTAAAGGTCAGAAGAGAACGCCAGATGAAGAGCGCGAAAGAGGAAACGCACATTTGCCGGTATCCCACACAAGATGGCGCACGCCGTTGAACGAGTGGAAAGCGAACGGTGCGGCCAGGATCGTCTTAGCGGCGACCTTGACCGACGTGGGGAGACTCTTGACGGTTTCAACGATGTTGGCGCTGCTGAATGTGCTCGGCGCGACGAGGTACGCAAGCGAGAAGCCGTAGAGCACTGTGGGGTGTGCATGTGTGGTCAGAGACGGAGTTCGGAGGATGGCATGGGGCTGGGTACGCACGAACGCTCAGGCCGGCACCGGTAAAGCGGTGAGCGATGGAGAAGAGCCAGGTCAGCTGGGGCTGGTAGATGGTGAAGTGAGGGCTGGACGGGCGTTTGAGGCGTTGTGTGTTCAGAATCTCCTCCGCGGCGGAGGGGGGGAACGACTGTGTCTTCACAGTGCTAGAGCATCATTAAACAATAAGTTCGTGGATATTGAACCGCTATTTCTCACCGTTTGAGGAAGGCCTGGCGCAGAACGACCTGGTTGTTCGCTGAGGGGAGACCGGGAAGTCGTCAGGCGGGATTCTCTCGATGAGATACCGAACAAGACGTACCCATCCTTGGGGCAAAAGCAGCGCGGCGCAGGGCAGCGCCCATCCCGACGCGAGTGCAGTTCATCGTGGACGAGGCGAAAGTTCAGAGAGAGAAGAAAGTTAGGGAGGAGGGTGAACGAACAGAGGGGATCATGATGAGCGGGAAATCGGGAGGCTTCGGCGATAATTTCACGTGCAAGTGTCACGTGCAATTCACCCGATTGGGAAAGTGAAGTCACGCATATCGTCGCGTCGCGTCGACTCGTCCTTTCCTCTCAACTACCACCATCCTCCTCTGCATTTGACTTTCTCCACCTCACCTTTTCACCGGCGCAGAAAGAAAGAAATTGTATTCACTTATAGCTCGAACATTACGAACGTCAGGTTGCGAACACGATGGCGCCATACGACGACTGGAACAAGCTGGACGAGGAAGAAGAGGAAGAGCTGCAGGACGCGTCTGTTCGTGTTCTCATCGCACTCATCTGTTATCGGTCTGACATCCGTTTTATATCAGGCGTACGAAAGCAAACGCGACGTGATCCTCTTCTGTATCGACTGCTCTCCATCCATGCTCGAGCTCCACGAAGACCCTCGCTATGAAGATGTCCAAACGTGCCACCTCCTCACCGCCCTCGAAGCTTCCATCCAGATTCAAAAACGAAAAGTCGTCGTCGGCCCGAACGATTCTGTTGGAATTGTATTCTTTAACACGGTGCGCTGCATCCTTTCCCCCCTCTCTAGGACCTAGAGTTGACACAAGCAGACGAGGCGGAACGAGCCTGGGGAGGGCACGGAGCTGAAGAACGGGACCTATGTTTATCAGCATATATCTACCATCAACGCACCCCAAATTTTGGACCTTACCCAGCTTATGGAGGGTGAGTCTTTTCAATGCATTGCGAGGCGCGCGTCATCTTCGAGCTCATTGCCTTTCGACGGGTAGAGGCACGCGAGAATGTGGGCCTTCTTCGCGAGTCATATCCACCAACTGACAAGAAGATGCCCATGGGAGATGTTTTCACCAGTTGCAATTGGGTGATGCGAGACTGGGTGTGTATATGGTCCTTCCTGCTTCACATCGCGTCCCTCACCTAGCCCTCCAGCGCGCCTAAAGCCGCCTCAAAGCGCGTCTTTCTCATCACGGACGACGACAACCCTCACTCAGGTCCAGGAAGCGACAGACTGATCATGTCCGCCCGCACCACCCTCGTCGACCTCGTCCAAGCGGGCATCACCGTCGAGCCCTTCTTCATCAGCACCGACGACAAGCCTTTTGACCGGACCAAGTTCTGGGTTGTGCGTCTTCAACTCCCTCTCTCATCCTCTCTGATCTAACAGGATTTTAATCAGAACGTCCTACTGCCCACCAGCACAGACCCCGACGCAGACGCGAACGCGGATTCTACTCTGCCCGACAGCTTCTCCATTACCCGCATCGACGACCTCCTTTGAACAAATGCGTTTTCACGAGGTACCCAAGCGTGCGCTCTTCAGCATACCGTTCACGCTCGCGGAGGGCTTCATCAGTCGGCGTCAAGGGGTACGGACTCGTCACGGAGCAGAAAAAGGGGGCGTACAGGTACTTCGTCGACCTCGGCGATCGAATGGAGGTTGCGGAAAGTAGGACCGTGTATGTCGACGAGGTGATCCGTCTGTTCTTTCTCTGTGACGCTGTTCTGACCGTCTCGTCCAGGGTCGGGAAGCGGAGGTCAACAAGAACGATATGTTGTTCGGGATGACGCTTGGTGCAACCGCGGACGATGACGATTCAGTTGATCATGGATTTGGTGCACGAGCTGTGCGACCTGGAGAGCGAGTTTGTCCATTTCATTTTATGTACGATCCCAGTGTCTCTAACGGTATACGACCACAAGGTGTTTTACACGGCCGAAGAGGTGAAGTCCTTCCGCACCTTGGGTTTAGAACCCGGTATCAAACTCCTTGGCTTCAAAGACCGGTCAGATCTCGCCTTCGAAGACAACGTCAAACATTCCCAGTTCATCTACCCGGACGAGATGGTACGTCCTCGTCCCTATTGGCTCCTCCGTCCTCTGACGAAACGCACAAGCAGGCCTACGCGGGTAGCAAACGCACCTTCAGTGCCCTCCTCAAGTCCATGCTCAAGAAGGACAAGCTCGCGCTCGTGCGTGCGATGATGCGGAGTAACTCCACGCCCACCTTCTGTGCGATGCTGCCACAGGCCGAACGCTTCGACGACGCGGGGTGGAGCGAGCCCGCCGGGTTCCACCTCATCCCACTGCCTTTCGCAGACGACATCCGCGCGGCGCCGATCGAGGAGGCGTTCAGAGGTAAGTTTGCTCCTTCCTCCCTGTGTTCGGTGCTGATGGTGCGGGTCGGTTTTAGCGGGAGAAGACCTGGTGGACACCGTGCGGCCATTCGTGAAGAAATTGTCTCTCAAGAACGCCTATGAGCCCGAATCGTATCCGAATCCTGGTACGTGCAGCTCCGGTCTGCATCTATGTTACTCCGCCGCTCATGGACATGCGTTCTGGGCAGCTCTGGCCTTCCACAACGAACAGCTCGAGGCGAGCGCGTTCCGCGAGGAGTACGACCCTGAGGCATTCGAGGACCTCACACTGCCCAAGTATGCCGCCATCCATAAGGTCCGTCCGCCCGTTCTGCTGGTTGGCTCGTCCTCGACTGACGAGCGTTGTGAGAGCAGAAGATTGGGCCCATGATTCGGGAGTGGAAGAGGCTTGTGAGGGAGGACGACTCAGCGAACGCGATCATCGCGGCCGTCGGTTCGAAGCGCAAGGCGGTATGTTGGCTCCTTGGATGGTGTCATGTATTTCTTTTCTTTCTGGTGGCTGATGGTTGTGTTTTTCGGTAGGACGTGTCGGTGGGCGAGAGTGAAATCAGAAGTAAGTGGGAAGCGGACGCGTTGGGGAAGGTGCGCTTTTCTTTTCGAGTGGGGTGGGCTCGCGCTGATGGGTGCTTCTACCTGTAGCTGCGTGTGGATCAGATGAAGGTCCGTTGGTTGGTTTGCGCGCAGGGGCGGGCACTGACGATGGACTTGTGTTTCTAGGAGTTTCTCAAGAGCAAGAGTCTACCTACGTCTGGGAAGAAGGCCGATCTTGCGGAGAGGATCGGGGAATGGCTGGAATCGCACCCGACCTGAGCGACCGTACACGACATTCTCCACCCCTTTTTGCCGGGCACCTTCCTCCCTATCATTGCTCTCGTCGTGCTTTGGACTTACGATATCAGCATCTACTAGTGATTATACTTGGATTTGTATGGTACTCATAGACGGACTTGTACTAATACTCTTCGTCCGAATCGACGACCCACGCAGCGCTCTTGATTGTGATTCCATCCGGATCGCGAGCGGTGAGACGTCCAGGGTTTCTGTCCACCTTCCTTCGCTTCCTTCGTCCGTCTCTCTCCTCGCCGCCTCCCGTTTTCTCCATAGCCACCTCGCTATGCGTCTCCCGGTCTGACCCGTCCTCGCCCTTCTTCTTTCTCTTCCGCTTTTTCTGCGGCCCTCCTCCCTTTTCGTTCGGCTTTCCGCCTATTTCCTTTGGAGTCTGCTTCTCCGCTTGCACCGTCCTCGTCCTCGTCTCTTCTCTCGTTTCCACATCCATGGCCGCACCCCGCACCTCCTTCTGTTTCAGCTTACCCTTCTCTCCAGCCTCCCTACGCTTCCTCCCTCTTTTTGCAAACAGCGTTCTGGCCTTCGTCGTTTTCAATCTCTCCTCTTCCTCTTCCTCCTCCTCCTTCACCCGTACCCCAAGCTCCCTCCACACCGCCTTCTCCGCCGCCGGCGCCGCGCGCTCGTCCGCCTCGTCCAGCCTTTCCTCCGTTTTGATTTCCTCGTCCAACCCGTCCTCGTCCTCGGAAGAAAGGAGCTCGGGTTCGGCGGCGAGCAGGGCACGCTCGTGCGCGGACTGCCCGGCCTGGGTGCCCGGTGCGACGACGCCGAAGGAGTAAGTTGCGGGGAGGACGGTGGGGTGATGCAGGAAGGGAAGGTAGATGTGGTGCGGATGGGGAATGAGGGCGGTTGGCGAAAGCGAGTGGTCGGATCTCGAGATGGGTTTCGGTGGTTCATCGGCCTCGGCATCACTGTCAGTGTCGGTGTCGGTGTCGGTGTCGGTGTCAGAATGGAGGTCCTTCTTCGCCTTGCCCTTCGGTGTGCGTGTCGGAGCGGGAGCGTCCCTGTTTGCTTCACCGTCTTCTGCTTCCTCTTCGCCTTCCTCGTCGGAGGCCTCTGGGAACCGCCCAAGCAGAGATGAAAAGTGTGCATGTTTGCTCAGGCCTGCATGTCCTCCAAGCCCGAGGCCGACCCGCACGTTCCTCGGGAGCACCTACCCAACCAGCTCATCAACCACCGCCAACAGCGACACCGCATATAAGAACAAAACATACCTGCCGTTCCTTGCCCATCCGCCAGGCCTTCGTGTGCGCCTTGAGGTCATATTCAATCTCGCGCGCTTCGATGGTTCGATGCATGAGCCTCCGGACGAAGTCTTCGACGAGCGTGTGCAGGAGCTGGATCGTCTCGCCAGAGACGTGGGTGTTGACGCCCTCGGGGGCCGTCTCGTCGAGTTGGGGGTACAGCCTGTGAGTTCGACGCATGAGTTAATATGATATCACGGATCGATAGGAGAAAGGGCTAGGGGAGAGTGGAAAGAAAATGAAAGAGCCTTACTTCATGACTCGGCCGAGGGCGCCAAGGTGGAAGAGGTCCATCCTGTGTTCGCGGAGGTAGTCGTAGTCAATGTCGAGGTCCTCGAGTTGCCGTTTGATTTTGTATGGACGTGTCGTCCCGCCCTTGTTGGGTTTCTTCTTCTTCTTTTTCTCCCCCTCCTTATCCTCCTCGTCTTCGTCATCTTCTTCGTCGGACGGTTCGACAGAGTGGGAGGGCCCCGCGCCCACGCTCTGGAGCTCCAGTTGTAGGTCCTCCTGCAGAGCGCGAGGCCGCGATTGATGTTGCCTTTTTATCCTTAGACCGTCGACCGGGTTTGAGACGCGAGGTCTCGGTGGAGACCACGCCGCCGCTTGCTTCTGCTCGTTTACGACGCATGTAAAGGCGCTTGTATAGACGACGGCGAGACGTTGGAGAGAGATTTTCGGGGATGGCATCGTCGTTGTCACCGGCAGAAGGGTTGGATGGGTCGGGAAGTGCAGGGGGTAGAGGAGGAGGAGGAGTCTGTGGTCGAGAAGGAGTATGTGAAGCAGCCGTATGGGGCGTATGCGCGCTCGACGATTCCGCGAGGAGAAGTGGGTCGATGAGGGCGTCGTCGATTGGACGGGGAGCGTCCTTGGCCTCTGTTGGCCGCCCCACGGGTGGTTGCGACTCCTCCTTTTCACCAGTGTGCTTCAGAGAGACCTGGCCATCTTCTCCGTCGCGCAGTGTGCGATCCAGCACGGCAAGCTGGACGCCATCGAGACTGCGCAAGGCGTCCTCCCTTCCCCACTGCGCCTCGTGCTTCTCTTTCCACTGGGCGAAAATCCGGAACTTCTCCTTCTCGGCCGCGCGGTCCCGCTCGACGCCCTTCATCGCGCCACGGGGCGCGCGCACAGACGACTGGAACGCGATTCGCCGCCTCCTCGCGGTCCAGAGCACGCGTCTCGTCCTCGTAGTGGGGCTCCGCGCCGCACAGCAGCGCTGCTTGTTCCTCCTCGAGCTCGACGAGATCTTCCGAAGCCTCGTGCGCCTGGGGCATCTTCGCGCGAGACGTGAGCAGCGAGCCCGCCGTCGTCTTCAGCCCGTCTTGAAGCAACCTGATGTATATCGCCACGTCCACCGCCGTCTTGGTGCCGACGTGCGCCGCGATGAGGTCGGGTCGGAGACGGGAGTATACGGCGAGACCATGGAAGAAGAGCTGCTTTTTCGGACGGCGTCCAGTATCCGGAGGGAGGGTGGAAAGAGTGTTCGAGGTGGCCCTCTGCAGTCGCGATCTGGCCGGTTAGGTGGGCACGGGTGGCAGAGGCATGCTGTGGGAGATGAGACTGGAGGTAGACAAAGTTGGGAGGGGCCTTGTTTTCGAGCTCCGCATCTGATGTCTGAGAGAGGCCGTCGCCGCCGCTGACTCGGAGTGCTTTGGCCCGGTGAGCCATATCGTATCAGGAAGTTATAATAGTGAAGCCACCGCCAGTCCGGAGTAGACGTCTTTAAGAAATAGATCTGAGCGTGCAGTGTTCGATCTATATTTATACCCGCGAAATGTCAGTGTCCTTGAAAAAGCCCGATAAGTGTCTGGAGAAACCAACCGGCGCTGGAAAATCGGAGTCGAGGGTGCGAAGCTTCACCCTAGAAACTCTAGCCGTGAGAGGGAGCTCCATATACAGCTACCGACGGTCCGGTTCACTCATCCTTCTACTTGGATTCAAGGTGTGCTGGCAATGCGGTTCGAAAGTTGAACGTTGAACGTACGTTGAACGTTGAAGACGGTGAAGTCCAAGTTATCTCTCAGGAAAACTGCCCCAAGTAACGTGACCGAGCGTAAACCACATTACGTGAGCCTAATTCGCTCGAACTCCATCCTAGTCACCGTGACAATTTGTAGACGAAATGAGTAGCAATTGAGTAGGGTATGGGTAAGCGTCGTAGGAAGTGTCCAAAGGTCCACGGTGGACCTCGAAAGTAAACAAAATGAGTAGCAGTTGCCCAAGGTATGGGTATACATCGTATGAAGTGTCCAAAGGTCCATGGCGAACCTCAAAGTAAAGTGTATGTAAATGTAAATGTAAGTGAAGGGCGCAGAGCGGAAGAGTCCATGGAGTGAAAAATGAAAAAAGAGCCACAAGTATCAAAACTGGAATGCGCGGCGGATATCACTGCTTTGCATTTGACGACGACGAAACACTAGGCGACGAGCAGACTGGAGAGCGTCTCCTCTTCGACGACCTTGGAGGATCGGGCTCTGAATCATCCGCAAACGCGGTCGACGCCACTCGTTTCTTGGAAGGTGACGAAGGCGAGGGCGGAGCCAGAGCCGGAGATGAGGGGCGTGCTGGCGAGCCTACTCTCTTCAACGCATCCGTAGTGCCAGAGAGGGCGTCGTCCCCACACGAGGCCAGCGCGGAAGATTTCTCGGAAGGCGAAGCCGCGGTTGGAACCAAAGGCGGAGGCGAAGAACCGGAACGTGCTGGCGAGCAACGCCTCTTGGCGACGCTAGCTCGCCCGTTGTCCGGAGGGGTGGCCGGAAATGATCGTTTCTTGGATGGTATAGGTGTAGACGAGCTCGGAGGTGGAGAGGCAGACGAGGAGCGGGCTGGAAGGCATGTCCTCTTCGGAGACCTCATAGCACCAGGGAGTGTCTCATCTTCAAGCTCGTCCGGCGCCGATCGTTTTTTGGAAGGTGGAGGCAAGGTTGAAGGAGGAGGTGCAGGAGGTGCAGGAGGTGCAGGAGCAGGAGCAGGAGCAGGAGAAGGACGAGAAGGAGAAGGAGGACGAGAAGGAGAAGGAGAAGGAGACGAGAAACGTCCTGATGTGCGCATCTTCTTTGTGGGCCTCGCAACACCAGAGTCGTCCACAGAAGTGGCCGACAATGATCGTTTGCCCGGAGGCGACGACGCAGCTGGGGTCGGAGCTGGGGACGAACTTTTTCTCTTCGTTGACTGCGCAGTGTTAGACCGAGCATCGTTCGCAGCCGCGACCGAAGCTGGCCGGTTTTCGGTGGACGACGACGGTGTCGGTGCCGGCGTCGGACTCCGGGACAGGCTTCTCCTCGTCTCGATTGACGAACACGAGGACGAAGTTGAAGTCGAAGGTTTCAAATGAAATCGGACTTGGGTCTGCCGTCCAGCCGTACTTCTTCATATTTGCCGCCACCGCGTCCATGCTACCGTCATCCTCAGGCCATGATTCGTCTTCGAGTGCCGTATTGAACACCTTCAAGAAGTGATCCGAGGTCTTGAGGGCGTCCAGCGCGCTCTGGCGCACCGCGGGCTGCACCCTGTCCGCTGCCGCGTACGTAGCACGGAAGAACAGGCGGCGAAGTTCTTCGATGACATTGATGCACGGTTTGCTGAAATAGTCATTGATTGTCGGGCCCTGCCAGTATGCACCGTGGAAAAAGGAACGTTTGTGCATAGCAGTGATGCGGGGTGAGCTCTCCTTCAGACCTGCGAAGAACACGTTGTCAATCTCGTCCTTCAAGCAGTGAATACCGCTGGGACGGTGGTGGACAAGGTGAAACATGAGGACGTGGAAGAATGACTCCAGCTCGTCGCCTAGCTGAGGTTTCGCAAGTTCTAGCTTCTCCATCAGTCGTGCTGAGACAAAAGGCCATGTTCCCTGCATACGGTTTAGAGGAGTGTGGTGGCGGAATAAGGGAGAGCACGTACTACGTGACCTCGTGATCCAATGGCAGCATTATATGCGAGACCCCAATCAATCAGGATACCCTCTCCGTCGTCCGTGATAAGAATATTCCCAGAGCTAATATCGCCGTGCAAGATGCCCGCTTCGGTGTATGCTTTAGAGTGAGCTAGTGCATCGTTAGACCAGGTGCGCCAGGTGAAACAAGGGAGAAGACTTACCGACGACCGCATCGCGAATTGCAGTAAACAGCTGGTGCGTAGACTTGAACGTGTTGAGGGGACGCCCGATGACCCCAAGGGCCATGCGGTAGCGGCTGCGGACGACGGTGGTGGCGTTGAAGCGCACCCACGGCGCTTGCGAAAGCTCATGCGTCCGGGTGGCCTGTGTGCCAACGTCGCCCGCACAACGCAGAGGGGCAATGTGGGGGACGTGGTTCTCTTCGAGCTTCCTGTAGACATCGCCTTCCTTGTAGGAAGACACCGAGTCTGTACGCCACATGTCCTTGAGCCACACCAGCGACCCATCGCGCAAATCAACGGCGACATAGCTACGAGTGGCATGCGACCAGACCTTCTCGCGGTATTCGTAAGGATCTGCTACGACATAGAAGGTGCGTTCTCCGGATATATCGTCTTGGACGGCGACTTTGGCAGGAGTGTGTCGGGGGAAACTTGAACATGGTCGGAACGACTGAAGGCGGCGCGGGCAAAGGTGGATTCTTCCATTGTTGGAAGGGAGAAAGAGGTGTCGTGGCCCCGGTGTTCCAATGGCATATGGGCGAATCGCCAAACGAAATCCGTAAGGAGGTTGTCGTTGGCCTTGTAGTCGAACAGTTCCGTTACGATGGTGCCTGCGCGATCCCAGCGTAGAAGACGAGCTCCTTGATCGGTGACCAACACCGAAAAGAGAAACGTAAAGTCAGGCCTTGCTTCGATCATCTCCTGGATGAGCCTGCTGTGGCGACGAAAGGTGGCACGCGGTCTGGCGGAGGAGCGAAAAATCCAGAAGTCGTCCTGGCCAGGTTTGGGATCGCGGAAGGGGTCGTGTTCAACGTATTCGAAGATGAGCTCGGCGGGAGCAGGGCTTCCAGCGCGAGGGGATAGGGAGGAAGCGTGGGCCATGAGCCGAGGGGAAGGTGGCAGTGGTAGGCGATCGTTGGTACCGTCGGGCGGACGGCAAGCGGTGGAAGACGAGGTTTTGGACGACTTGGTCCCCTTCAACCGACAAGATCTCAAACATGGTCAGTAAGAAGTAAAATGGACGAGAATGCAACACACTGGTTCTCCGTCCGTATTGGATGATTTGCGCAGCCTAAATTGCACGTCGGTCGGTCGGTAGGACATCGAGGGATGAAGGAAATGCTCCAGAAAGTCGGCAGGCGGCATTGGCCCAATAACAACACTTTCATCTGACATGATGGCGAACTTTGGGAGGGTGAAGAGAGAGATGGGGATGTGTTGATGAGGAGCATGAGGAAATCGGCGTATTTATATGTAACGAGAGAGAACAAGAGAGACGAGACGAAGGCCTTGTAATTTCGAACGCCGCCGTGGTACGGGTCCAAGAGCCTGGTCCAAGTGGCAAACGCGCTCTCCACACGCGTTCGACATTCATTTCCACGTTCACCCATTACCGCGAAGACGCCGGACGCTTGCCACTCTTTCTTGTCTGAATTGTCACACGGGGCCGGTGGGCTATGCAAGTATTCCAGCTACCAAGTGGCTAAACGTTCGCTCTCGCTGCATGGCAAGTTGCCACCATCTTCGATTGACTCGAGCGCATTGTTCTCCGAGTCGTCCTGTTGTCACCTCAGGAACCCACCGCGTTTTCCACTCGTCAATTTCTTTGCCACCCGGGGCTGGTACGCCGCGCAAATGGAGAATGTGCTGAGCAGTGAGAGCTTCGTCGTTCGACACTCACTCGTACCTCGTACTAACCCGCCCATCCGTTGTCACAATATTGGCAACTGACCTCAGCCTGTGGCAAACTCTGGATGGCGGTCTGTTTATATATATATAGGAGAGACCATGCGCCCGACAGTAAGTCCCACCTCGCCTTGAAGAACAAACATGCCCGTCACTCGTCGACTTCGCTCCACAACTCCGATGCCTGCCCAACGATTCTCAAAGAGACTTCGCTCTCTCTCTGCCTCACCCTCGGACGCCCTCATCGGATCGACCGCCACAGATCCCACTCCTTCTTTTCCAGTGGAGTTCAAGAGTGCTCTGACCCCCCCGTCGCTCGCTAGGCCGACACCTCCAACGGGTCCACCTCAGTCTCCTCTCATCGTCTCCCCCGCATCGCCCATCAAATTGACGTCGGCAGGCTTCGATCGATTCAACTTCAGGACCACCGGCACCACATCCACCGAACAATACAAGCAGCTCGGACAGGAAGCCGAGTACCAGTGCGTCGGGCCAATGCCAGTCGAAGAGTTCATCAAGGAGCTCGTCCCCCAGTCGCCCGAGCCACGCCCCGCGACGGCTCAGATGGATATCAGTGTGCCCGCCCCTCCTAATACGGAGGATAGCTTCGTATGTACATGGCATGCGTTTCTTCGCATCGTGCTGATGGCAGTAAATCTTACAGATCCAAATCGCCGAGGCTGCGGGAGTCTGTCCGTCCACATATCCTCCGAAAGACGAACACGAAGGGCGGCCAAGTACCACGATGAATACCGTAAATGCGACGTCTCCGGGCTCCTTCAAGCGTTTCCGCAACATTCCTGCCATCGGAAACCGGGTCGATCAAGTACTGTGGTCGCACATGGAGATCTGCATAGAGCTGAAGAGGATTTCCCAAGACGGTTGGCGAGATCCTCTCGCCGGCGAGGATCCTGCACAGGTGGAGTTTTCGCCTACTACCATCCTTGCTACGAAGACACGGGGCCAGCTTATGGCTTATGCGCTGGCCATGTTCACAAGCCAATACCGAACGTTCGCCTTCACAATTGTCCTCTTGGAACACGAAGCTCGCTTGATCCGCTGGGACCGTGCTGGTGCTATTGTGTCTAGGCGCTTTGCGTGGAGAGTGAAGGACAGTCCCCTGGCCGAATTTCTCTGGCGATTCGATCACTTGTCCAACAAAGACCGAGGCCACGATATCACTGTCTGGATCCCTTCGCCTGAAGAAATTGATCTCGCCCGAGGTGTCCTGGCCAGGTGCAAGGCCGTGAAGATGGGACGCGATGAACCGTTCCACAAGTTTTACGTTTACGACGAGAAGACCAAACGGAGGAGAGCCTATATCGCACCGAGTCCTCAGGCTTACAGTCGCTCCCTAATAGGTCTCGGAACGTCTACCTACGTTGCCGTGGATCTAGTCTACCCACACGCGATCGTCTTACTCAAGGATTCGTGGCGCGTCAACCTGCCGGGGATACCATCAGAGGCATGGGTGTATTCTCAGCTTGAGTCCGCAAATGTTCCGCATGTCGCCAGAGCAGTTCATTCAGGTGATGTGATCTGCATCCCCAGCCGTGACGACCCCTCGCAAGGCGCTTCGGGTGGCGAGCCTGCGACGTATGACGAACTTGTGTTGGATGGCATCGGAGAAGTACAGGAGACCTTGACCCACTGCATACGCAAACCGATCCTGGGCGTGCAGGACCAACCCTTTCGATGGCTCTAATAACCGGACCTGGATACCTCCCCTCTTGCAATGTCGCACTGCTTTGGACACAACGGGATACTCACTGACTGTTTTCGCTTCGACGAAGGAGTTTTGTACGGCCATGAGGGATGCCGCAGAAGGTATTCGTCCCCTTCACACTTTCGAGAAGCCAGGTTTACATTAGATCCCCAGCACATCACGTAGCAGCCACGAAGGCGAATATCCTGCACGGAAACATAGGCGTGTCGAGTATTCTGATCACGGAAGACGGACACGGCCTGCTTGTCGACTGGGACATGTCGTATGTGCTGTCAAAAGGGGCGACGACTCCGCAGGGGGTTTTCAGAATGGTCAGCATTTCGAAATCTGTCGTCCCATGAACTTGTTGTTTCTGACTTAAAAACACGACTGTTTAGGGAACATGGCAGTTTACATCTGGCCTGCTTTTGGCGGAAAATGGCAAGATATCACACAGCTTTCACCACGACGTTGAATCTTTCGTCCACGTTTTCACGTACTGTCTCGCACGATACTGCGAGACTGGGGTCGAGGACCTACTCGTCGTCATGCAAACCGTCTTCGACGGTCGCTCATCTTCACGGCCAGAGACGATATACACAGGCGGCGTGGGGAAGCAATCCTTCTTCTCGAACTCGATTCTGGAAGACACTAGGTTTCACGGACACGTCAACGATCATTGCTGTGCCCTCCTCACGGAACTCCGGGACCTCTTTCAAAACGCCTTCTATTCCCGAGATAGCGACCCAGTTGCCATCATGAAGCGCAGGGATGCATTGGCCACGCTCTCCAAGTCCGACTACTTGTACAAGCGGTTCGACTACTACCTTGCGCAACGAGGCTGGCCGCGGTGCGACGCGAGCAGAGATCAAATGCCCATCACACGGATCTCCAACCCAGAGAACCGGAAGCGCAAGGTTGCTTCAGTCTACGACGAAGATCATTGCGGGAAGACAACGATCAAACGACCGATGATCATGCCTGCTGCTCGCGTCTCGACTCCCTCGGAAACAGGAAAAGGAGGAAGATCACTCCAAACTGGGTTGTATCCGTTGGCGGTGGATCATGTGTAGACTTGTTCGACGTAAATCCCTCGTACGTCCCTGACGGCCTCGAGAAATTATGCTATATGACACCAAGTAGTTGTGATGCTATGATTACACTGGCAGGCATACTATAATTAGTTCTGGGACTCTTAATTGTATTTATCCTATCTATGTATGTACCACCACCTTTATTTGTTTTCCCTGATACGTACTATCTTGCTGTACGGTTTCCTTGACTTACAATGGCCCCTTCGCCTCATTGTCGAAGACAAGGCGCGCCTCCTCCGTTGGGACCACAGCGGTGTCGTCGTCACCGAACAATTCGATTGGCAGGTCGAAAACAGTCCCCTGGCCGAGTTCCTTCACCGTGTCGACCTATCCTCCCCGGAACAACGTGGACTGGACTCAACAGTCTCCTTTCCGACTCCCGAGGAAGTCAGCCGTGCACAGGCCGCCTTCGAACGTTCCGGCAGCGACCCCCATCCTCCAAACACCTTCCACAAATTCGCCGTTACCGACGACGTTACAGGCGAGACGCGTTATCTCGTTGCAGGCAGACCGCAAGTGTTTGGGCGCTCCCTCGCGGGCAGGGCCACCTTCGGATATGTTGCAGTGGACCTACACGACGAATCTCTCGTCTGGCTCAAGGACTCGTGGCGTCTCGACATCATAATTGCACGCAAAGAAGCTGATATCTACCGATGCTTGTCCGAGGCAAACGTTCCACACGTTCCTGCAATGCTCGTCGGCGGGGATGTCTTGGGGCACGCAACGGAGAGCCAGGAATTTATCAAATGCCCATGGGTTTGTTGGACGGAAGGAGTTGAAGCGTATAGGTATCACCGCGTTGTGTTGCGCACTGTCGCTCGTCCTCTCAAGGATTTCAGGTCAACTCACGAACTTACCATTGCCGTTCGAGACGCTATTGATGGTGCGCCTTTCGAGTAACTTCTTTCGAACTGAACCAACTCTGCTCTTAGCTCATGCTGATGCATACACCAAATTGAACATTCTCCATACCGACATCAGCGCGGGAAACATTATGATCACGGCGGAGGGCCATGGCCTGCTGATCGATTGGGAGCTTGCCGTGTCGGAAAAACCGGATTTAGCTGATCAGCACCTTACGGAAATCTGACGACAGCTGACGGTTTCGGACGGCTTATCTGAACTCGTGAGTGGTGCTCAGCCCATGATCAGCCGCTGGCAAGTGGCTGCAAGGTGGCGCCGTGAAGGTAATAATTGGTGATTCGATGACATCACCTCTGATATGCAGTGCACGTGCAAGACAGAACCGCCGGTCCGACGGCGAGAAAAATCTGCGAAGTCGAATTGCACTTTGGGCCAGTGGTTCCCGCCACCATCTGGCGACTTATATAGCCTCTCTACGAAAGAAATTTGAGTAGCATACAGATTATATGTATAAACATGTATATATGTATCAGAAGCCCATTTACTCGAGTGAAGACGAGAAGGAAATGAGCTACATAGCAGCCGCGGGACTCACAGACAGCCTGCACTAGCAGGGGCTGCCAGAGTCAGACACCCGTGGCTCAAACATAATTCAAAACTCGGTTGGTATCTTTTTGCCCCACTCATAGCTATGAAATCTTAGGACACCCCACTCGGAGCCACTGGACTTGGAGCCATCTCTAGCACTTGCTTGTAATCTCGGATCTCGGACTTGGACATCTCAGCACTTGGACATCAAGTAAGCAGGCAAGCCGCCGGAGAAACTCCTGATGAAGTAAGAAAATAAACATTTTCTTTGATTTCTTGCGTGACCTTATCACCCCTGATAGCCCCACAAGGCATGGCTGATACGAGTAGTGTTCAACAAATTATAAAGTATACTTAAATATAATCGTATTCATACAAAAAAATACCGATATATTATGGCTTCTACGTATTCTGTTCGGCCTCGATATGGTTGAGTACAATATGTTATATTACGAGTACGATACAGTACGCACCTGATATTTAATTGTAATACAAGTATGCCAGGAACACGGCTACTTACCCAGTCTACCGGCTTCAAGACGGTCTTGCGAGTCCGGAATAGATATCCAAATCGAGAATAGCATCTCCGGCAATAGCGGGAGCTGTCCGGGACCCTGCCCCATTCTCAGAAGGTGTGCCGCCGCTGTTTCCCACGACATGCTGCCAATCCCAGCGGCCAGTATCAGCACCCCGTCACTGCCAATGGTGGTAGACTCAGTATCTCAACTAAAGTCCCAATAAACATGCTCTTGGGGTACATGGTTAGCTCATTAATGAGGTTGGACATAGTACAGAAAGTTCATTAGGTCTAGTTGAGGTCTAGAGCAATAACTTCAATTAGATACAAGTAAATAGGAAGATCTGACAAATACGATACAATATAGTACAGGTACGAGTAAATATTGGAATGGCCGCCTTCGTAATAATACGTATTCGATATAATATGGTCGGCCAGCATATTTACTCGTATTTGTTGAACACTAGATACGAGTTTATCGCCCATTTTTTGAGTGAAACCCCCTGGACAAGGGAAGTATAATGTAGTCGATTTTGCACGTCTATGTGGCAAGGAAAAACAAGGTACTCACGGTGAGTTTCTCGTCGTTCGGATTTGGTCACTATATTTCTGATTGAGGTCGCGCAGGGTACATGGCGGTTCGCGTCCTCCGCGCGGTTGGAATCCGACGGAACGAAGGTTTCATACCCTACAAGATGACCTAGAATCGTTTGTCCACGTTTTCGTGTACCATTAGTCCGCTATCGCCCAACATCTGTTCGTGATCCGGAGGCAAACATCGATTGCGTGTAAGTACCGCCCGCACTACCTTGGCGAGGAGTCCTGGCGTAGCGCCGATGGGAAGCTCGCATTTTTCTGTGGAGGCGGGGTTCACCATGGGGCCATCCGACGTCACCTTCCTTCCGGTGCAGTTCTTTTGGTGGAAGAGCTGAGGCGCTTGTTCTGGCAAGCATATTATCCTGCGAGTCGTCGCCGAACACTCCGCGCGGGAATTGCTCGCTTCCTCGGCAGGAGTCTTGACTCTGTTCGAGAAACACATCGCGATGGATGGTTGGATGGAAAACGACGCCGCGTATGATGTATTGGAAGCTGCACAGGAGAAGGGTGCTAATGGAAAGCGAGGGGCGACAGCGGGATGTGACTTCGGACGTTCACCGAAGAAAGGGCGCTCCTTCGGCATCAAAGGTTCGACTCATAGCAGTCCTTCCTGAAACTGCAGATGGCAGCCAGTTGTTGCATTCATCTCATGTATCAAGTACGACTCGTCGGTGCTCTGCATTCAGCGCGATATGTAGCGAAATATTGTTTTAATCACACGCGCTCCTTCGACGTCTACATGACCGCCACGGCTGTAGTAGATTAACGGAACATCAATGCATCGCACAGACCACTGGCCAGTGCCAAATGGTGGAGGTGTCTGGAAGAAATATGAGTTAATACATCAAGGGGTAGGGAAGTAAAAACATGGCAGGGGGGCGAAAAAATAAATAGTAAGAGTCCATATAAGGTGACAAACTCGAGACGGTGAGACATATAGAGCAGTACTACGAGGAAGGGCTGGAAGGTGTGGTATGCGGCTCCTTCAATGGGTTCGACGATATCAGAGATTTCAACGAAGACGACGAGCATAGACGTTTCGACGACCCTCTACGGTCCTCGCACGTCGACTCCTCCCGCTTCCGCTTCCGCTTGGACTCCTTCACACCTTTGGACTTCTTCTTCTTCAGCACGTCCAGGCTCGCGTCGTCGCTCTGCCACCCAGGCGTCGTGAGGCCAATGTCGAAGAGCTTCAAGACATGTGTCGGCGTCTCCAAAAGCTTGAGGGCTGAGGCGTTGCGTTCCGGGTCGACGCCTGTGTATCGAGGATAGAATGCGTGGAAAAACAGCTCTCGCAGGTCATATACGAGATCGAAAGCGCCGGGAGAGAAATGTTCTTGCAAATTTTCCGCACATACAATGCCTCCTTGGAAGAACAAAATTTGCCCTTCGTACTCCGAAACAGAGGCTCTTCCTCGCTAGAGTATTGGTGAAACACCATGTCGAGGTCCATTTCGAGGCCAATGATATTTGTGGGTCGGTGTCGGATGAGCTGGTATACGAGAACGTATACGAAGGATTCAAGGTCATCGCTGAGCGTGTGCACCTTCTTGCCTTGGCCCTCCAATAACCGAGCGGATGTGAATGGCCAAGTTCCCTGAAAAAGACCAAGTTAGTGACACCTGCGAGCGTACGGAACGAATAAACGCAGTTAACTTTGGTGGGATTGTCCTTTGTGACGTCGATGGCCAATTCCCAATCGATTAAGATTCCGTGCCTGTCTTCAGTGATCAAGATATTCCCCGGGCTGATGTCTCCGTGAAGGAGGTTGAGTTTCGAGAACGCCTTGACCATGTGCTGAAAGATAAACGTCAGCGTCGGACAGGGACTGTGGAATGATAATAGCCGTACCTTCGACCGCATCCCTCACCGCCGTCGTCATCTCAAACGTGCTCTTGAATTTCCGAAGAGAGCGCCCGACCATACCCAGGACCAGGCGATGATGAATAGAAGGGCGGACGCCTTGCGAGGCGCAGGCCCAGGTCGCTTTCCTGAACTCGGCGGTCCGGGTCTTCTGGTCTTCCACATCGCCCCCAGCCAGCATCGGCGCGACATGCGGAATTTCCGCATCCATCAGACGGCGATAGATGTCGGATTCCTTGGGCATGGACGGGTGGTCGGAGCGCCACGAATCCTTGATCCAGACGATGACTCCGTCGGTTAGCCGCACGGAAAGGAAGCCTGCAGAGGCACGGCCAGCGACGTCGCCACTCGTGGGTCGAGCTAAGTAGCAGACGTATGAATCCTTTGCGCCAGAAATCTCGTCTTGGACGCATATCTGGATGGGATTTTCGTCGGAAGGGATGCGAACGCCAGCGCGCTCGAAGGATGTACGCGCAAAGGCAACGTTGTCGGAAGAAGGATGTGATACAGTGGGGTCGAACCCCTTTTGCTTAGGGGATAGGGAGTCAAACCGGGTCAGAAACTCGACGAGCGGGCTGTTTGCTTCGTTCCATTTGAAGAGCTCTGTGACAACGGCGCCACTACGGTCCCAGCGAATGAGTCGGGCCTTGTCGTCGAGGAGGAGGACGGAGAAGAGGAAGTGGCGGGTAAGGGTGTCGAAGGTGGTGAATGCATGGTATGCCTGCTTTCTTCGGCTGGTAACACGTCGCTCAGACGTCCTCTGGAAGGATATCTTTTGACGGCCTTCCTCCGCCTCCGGGTCTCTGAACGGATCGTCCTTCAAAGCAATCCGGTCGATGAACATTTCTGCCGAGTGGCAGGAATCCGTCGAGCCGCCCTCCTTGGGGTAGACGGCGATATATGGCATGGGGTCTCCGTCGGCGTCGACGGCCACCTTGGTGGCGGGGTTGATGAAGTCAGAGTTTGGGCAGATATTCGCGGATGTAAAAGCGAGTATCTGAGCTGAGAATAAGTGCACGCAAACAGATAGGGAATGCGCAGGCGTACCATCTCGTCTGCGGTATGTGGCAGCTTCTCGTCCGCGATGGTGAGGCCGCGAACGGCGGTTGGAAGGGGATATGAGGGAAAGAAGTTCTCCATGAAGACGGGAACAGGCATCGGACCAACAAACTTTGAGTCCATGGTGGGAGGACACGATCGATCAAGAGGAGAGACTGGAAGAGGGGAAAATATGGGGAGGGGAGATGAGTGTCAAGGCAAAGGACCGCCAACCAAGTTGAACCTCCGCAAGTCATCAAAATCATGTGATCCCCTATTGTCAACCTAAAATGGCATCAGGAGTCGGATTCAGGACCGTGACTGCAATTGTTCGTTCTCATATCGATGATATCGGCTGAAAAGTGATTGGTGACCCGTGTAAGTTTGCTTGTACGTCTACCGACCCAGTACGTCATCCGCTATCTCTCTCTGCTACATACGCAACTCATGTCGAAAAACCAGATTTGGGTGCTGATTCTAGCAGGAGTGAAAGAGATATCAACACCGCTTCACCGGCGGTCGGGCGGCGGTCGTGTGTATAGTGATGCGGCCGATAGTATTTCCAGCCCATTGGTAGCACAAGTAGACAATGACAATGGGTGCCCCTCGTATAACCGAGTAGCAAATTTGTCACGTTGGCTCCGGGTGGTGCGTACTTATACCTCTCGGCCCTTTCGACAACTCCTTCCCGTCGACTTTGCGAACTCGCGCCTGGAGTGCCTTCAACACCATCATGCCATCTTCTTCTCCCTCGTCTTCAAATGACAGCGATGACAGCGACGAATATCAACCATCAGACGTCGACTCTAACGACGACTCCTACGACTCAGAATCTTCTTCTTCTTCTAGTGATGAAGACCCGCCGGTCCCCATATTCCCTACCAGTCCTATCCACGCGAAGAGGTCGGGAAATGTACGTTACTCGTCAAACACAAAACCCCTCAAGTATGAAGATGTGTACGCCGCCAATATCGTCGAAATGAAACAGCAGTTCATCGGTCCCATGCCCACTTCCGACTTCATGCGTGAATTCGTTCCTCCCGCCCCAGAGCCGCGCCCCGACGGTGTTGACCTATCGGCCCCTCCTAGTTTCCCAGGAGGCACGTATGAAATCGACTTCGTGAGTTATATCAACCATCTACACCTTGCTTATTATAACCCTATGCCCAGAAAACGGTCGTCGAAGACAGTGGTCTATGTCCCAACTACCGCGTGCATGACGGGAGGGCTATGCATGCGTACGCCGAGCAAGATGAAGACCGCCGTGCGGATTTTCAGGTGTTTTCGTCAAGTCTCGTCATCGAAAACATTGGAAAAGACGAAGTGTGGGCGTTCTCCGAACTTTGGGGAGAGCACAAAAATCTCTCTGAGGATCCCTTCTGTGATCCTGTCGAAGAGAAACACCGCAAACGCCTCGAATTTCAGCATGACACTCATCAAGGCGCCAACAAAGCTCGAGGTCAAATGATCACCTATGCTTGTAGTTCTGGGCAGCGCGAGGCACGAGCACCGCCCAGAACGTAGTCTATGGCCGACGCCGGTCCTCGGTAGATGCCGGCGTCTCTCTCGTCTTGCCTCCACACTCTGCAGCTCGTCGTGCCGCTAGGCCGTCGAGATTCTTTTCCTTTCCTCTCGAACCATTTCGGCTCCGTCTCCTTCACAAATCCCTTTCCGGTACCCCGAACATGGCAAGAATCCTGGAAGACCCCACCAACGAGGCGCGGCCGGACTTCTCCGAGCAACATTTCGAAGCCCGCAGAAACGCGGTCGCGGACGGGGAAGACCAAGACGTCGCAGTGGCAAGACTCAACGCGCTGTGGGACAGCGAGCACGACAAACGCGTGGCAGCCTGGAACGTGCAGCAAGACGAGGACCGCGCCGACGGCGAACGTCAAGCGGCGGAAGCCGCAGCAAAACCGGACGACGATGCACCCGATATTCCGGACTTTGATGAAGACGCCGAGCCGCCGGACCACGTCGAGGCGCAGCCAGCCGCCTACGCCGTGAACAAGCTACGCAAAGGGGAGTTCATCGAGCTCTACTATTTCACGGTGGAGGGCTGTAGGGACACCACCACGCAGACCTCCGCATCCACGGACGGTTTCGGTCTCACACGAGGCGAGCACGGCGTTGTTCTGCAGCCCCTGCTCGCGCAGACCCCGAGCAAGAAAGCCGTCCCGGACTCCGCTCTCTCTTGGCAGCAAATGGCGGTTGGTGCCACCCTATTCATCACGTACATGCGTACATGCAAATACGACGAGAAGCATTGCGAGGCCGTCACCAAATTCTATTTCGCCCTGGAGCACCACGACCTACGGCGTCAGCCGTACGGAGAGGAGGTCCTCATCGAGTATCACGCGCTCGTGCGCAGAGCCTGGTTTGACGGCATCAAGAGCCGCCACCTCTTCAACATCGCCATCATCAACAAGGAGCTGCTCAAGAGCACGACACAGACAGTCATGTTAAAGCACCAGGCGGAAAACATCGAGAGGTGCGTTACACCACCATTCCCGCCTCGCCCTCATCGCTAATCCCCGATCACGCTCCCCCCCCCCCCCCCTCTCCCCCTCACGCCCATGTGCCTATAATGTGCGACGCACCGCGGCTTTGCGTCGACCTGCCACTCTGCGACGGCACGCGTCATTCCTGCGTCGCCCCCTCCCCGTCGGGCTGTCTTCCTCGCGACACGGCGCCCTCCGGCAGGCTCGGCAGGCTCACCGAGCAGTATGGCGGCGCCCTTGAGCGGAAGCGGGGTCGTTCCCCTTCGTTTTCCGGCGAGAGGACGGACAAGAAGCTGCCGCGCGGCGACTACACCCCCCGTTGGGAGCGACGCAGCGACCGTTCCCCTAAACACGGCGAACGCACGGACCGCGGGCAGCGTCAGCGAGAGCCTCGCTCATCCGACAAGCACACGGCTGGTCCCCCATATGGGAGGGGGGCTGACAGCGGGCGAGCGCGCAGCATATGCGCCATATGTCTTAGCCGTCAGCCCCACAACGTCGCCCAATTCCGCGCGGGCACAACCTGGGACGGGAAAGCCTCGCGCTGTCGGCGCAACCCGAAGGGCGTCATCCTCGACCCCGAAGGAAGAGCACTTTGTCTTGATTGGCAACGGGCAAGAGGGTGCGCGTCGCGAGCCTCCCACCACATCCACGAGTGCGCGGGGTGCGGAAGCCCAGAGCATGGCGCCGAGGCTTGCCCTCGAGGAGAGAAGGCTTAAGCCTCGGTCCCCGTACCACGTTGGCGCCTGGCGGCGGGAGCTGGAGGGAACAGGTCTCCTGGCGAAGTACCCAGACCTGGCGCGCAGTCTCGCGCAGGGTTTTGACATCGGGTTCCCGCCCATCCATTTTACGCACATTCCTTTAAACAGTTCATCCATGCTTGACCATGCCGCGGAGTTCAAGCGCATTGTCGAGCACGAGTTCGAAGCAGAGCGCTACATTGGTCCCTTTTCTTGTAGCGTTGTTATTTCACTTATCGGTCCTTTCCAAACTTCCCCCTTATCCCTGATTCCCAAACCACATAAGCCTGAATCCTTCCGTCTAATCCAGAACTTCTCCTACCCCCGATCGCTCTCCGCTCCTTATGACTCCATTAATTACCACATCCAATCGGACGACTTTCCGTGTACTTGGGGAACATTTCGTACCTTCTGCCTCATGATTGCATCCCTTCCCCCGGGCTCTGAGGGAGCCGTCCGCGACGTATCCGAAGCGTATAGGACAATCCCGCTGCACCCGTCGCAGTGGCCTGGGGCCGTCGTCCGGCTCTCCAATGAAGAGGACTCGTTCGCGGTAGACACCAGCGCGAGCTTCGGAACGGCATCCATGGCCGGGGTCTACGGCAACCTGCAGGACGCAGCGGTCGACATCATGCGCGCGAAGGGTCTTGGGCCCATTTCAAAGTGGGTGGATGACCATGTTTTCATTCGGCTGAGGCGGGAGTACATCCCGGCCTATAACGAAGCCCGCCAGTACTTCCGACGCCGGATACAAGAGGGAGGCGGGCGGCAGCAAACAGGAGGCAGGATATGGTATGCGGGCGGGCTCTCGCAGAACAGACAATTGGAGGAGTTCGACGATGACATGAGCTTTCCCCTGCAGGATCTGTCTGCGCGATCACCGCGATCGGAGCGAGACCAGCAGTTCTCCTGCAACTTAGATGACATTGACTGCATCTCCGCAACACTGGGTGTTCCGTGGCAGGCCGACAAGGACAAACCCTTTAGCGTATATTTCGAGTACACCGGTCTCGACTGGGACCTCGATGCGCGCACCTTAGCGCTTCCCCAGCGGAAGCGGGAAAAATACAGAGATGCCATACTTAAGTGGCAAACCTCGCGAACGCACGTGCTCAGCGAAGTGCGGGGCCTTTACGGAAAATTGCTCCACGCTGCACGGGTGATCCCGCAGGGACGCGCGTACCTCACAAACCTTGAGGTCGCTCTCTCTCTCTTCAACGACGACGACACCTTCAAGCCTCGAACACCGCCGCAGGGAACCCAGGACGACCTATTGTGGTGGCAAGACCGGCTCTCGCGCTCGCTGTCAAGGCCCATCCCGGGTGTAGCAGCAGTCACCGACGTGCACGCGTACTCGGATGCAAGCTCCGGAGTGGGGCTGGGCATCTGGATTTCTAGCAGGTGGAGGGCATGGAGGTTGTTACCGGGTTGGGAGACGGAAGGCAGGGACATCGGCTGGGCAGAAGCCGTTGGATTTGAGTTTCTTGTTCGCACCCTCTTCATCCTCGCTCACCCATCACCGCCCCCGTCCCACATCCTCGTATACGGCGACAACAAAGGGATCGTCGAAGGCTGGTGGAATGGCCGCAGTCGGCAACGCCACATCAACACCGTCTTCAAGCGGATCCACACCATCCTCGAACCCGGCCAACACACCGTGGCCACGCACTACGTGCGCAGTGAAAGCAACCCCGCCGACAGGCCATCAAGGGGGCTCTACCCACCGCAACACCTCCTACTCCCTCCCATTCCCATTCCCGACGCTCTCGGCGCGTTTGTCGCGGACTTCAATGCACCAGCCTTCCCAGCCGAATCGCGGGCCGGTGCGCAACGGCAGCTCCTTGCCTTTCCCCCCCCTCGCGAGACCCCACGTTCCGATCAGCGGCAAGCCGGCGTGCAACGGCAGCGCCATGCATTTCCCGTTCCCCATAAACCCTCGCGTCCTGATCAGCAGCACGCGGCGCACCATTTCGCAAGCTGCAATTTCTCCGAAGCATCCATCCAGGCGGAGGCGCATTGGGAGGCGTGAAACCCAGCGCACCTTCCCAGCCCCCCTGCCTACCGAGGAGTGAGCAGCGGCCAGGCCGCGACCCTATCGTCCCGGCCTCGCCCCCAGTCCTTCAGACCTTCGCCCGCACTGTCTCGCGCGCGAGCGCCTCTTCAAATGGGCGCCAGCGGTGTCACGCCCACAAATGGTTATGGGCGGGACAGGACAGACAACAACCAGGTAATAGCTAGAGCAGAGTCACCCGGAGACAGGAAGGGCCGGACAAAGAAAACACCGAAGATCGGCATCCAAGAAGCCCAAAATAGAATGCAGATCCAGAAGGCTGATCCCGCAGCGTATAGGCAGGCGGCACGCAGACACCTCCCTCTTTGTTCCCCCCATCTCTCACACCATGCAAAGCTCCTCCTCCCCTGCCAGCAGCCTGTTTGCCCCCCTTCCCTCTTCAACCGCTCCACCCTCGACACGCCAGTCAGCATCTCCCGACCCGTACACCTCGGCACGAATCCTGGACGCCCGCCTACGCTCCCACCAAGGCCACGTCGACGACGTAATTTACGATCCTGTCTTGTCGAACAGGCTGATTAACCACCCCTATATGGTTCCATCCATTCCTTCCTATCAGGCCCGCGACGACATGGCGACCACACGGGCCAAGGTTCTGGCCAAACTGGTCAAGGACAACGCCTCGCACCAGCAGTGGCTGGAGGCCAATGAGGCCCTTAACGCGGGATGGGGACCTAACCCGTCCACCGGCCCCGTCGAGATAAATGGTCTATGGATCGTGGAGGGAAAGGCACAGCAGCTCGGACCCGCCATGCTCGTCGAAGCCGTCACAGGATGTGGCTTCCATTACTACGCAACGGCCGGCGAGTGCCTTGGGAGCGACGGACAGAGCGCGATCTATGTAGGACGAGTGCGGAATCATACCTCCGCTGGTGCGTCACTGTCTGTCTTGTTCGCAACACACACTAACCTGCCACCAGAACTAATCGTGTTCATCGTCTGCAATATCAACTGGACGCTCAACCTCGAGCCCAACACCCCAGTCTCCAGTTCCATCGCCGCCGACTGATACTGGACTTTCAACCTTCGTCGCGACGGTCTTATCGGTCCCCCCTCGCAAGTCGCTGTAGCAATCGCCCGTCTCGTCGATCGCCACCTCCCCCAGATGCTTTACTATGCCACTGGGTGCGAGGGGTATTCGGTATTCGTGTTTCCCCCTTGGGGAAATGCCACAGGTACGCCGCTCAACCCCCATACACTGCTTGTCCACCTACCTCAACATATCTGCCAGGCATATACAAGATAGATCCCTGGACGCCCATAGACAAAGTAGCTAGATACTTCAAGCGTATCCGGCACGCAATCTATCCCAACTCGTACGAGACGGTGGAGACGGCACTCTCCCAGCTGATCGCTGAGGCGAAGTACGATGCCATGGTCCAGCTCTCGCACGAGGTTCAGGAGCGGGTGGCGGAGGTAGGATGGATCAGGGAGGCTGGGTTATACACTCGCCAGTAGGAGCTGACTCTTCACCTAGCCCTTTCTTATCTGCACTCCGTTTGTTGATGTCCTTATTAGATTAGCTTGCCTCGTTGTACGATTACCGGCTCTGGTTGTGCTGTCTCGTGTCGCTTACTGTCTCTCCCCCCCTCTATGTCATACTTCTACGTACACCTTGGTTATGTTTGCCATCCTCCCCTCTCTCAACGCTGCACTGCCTTAAGTAGTCGGCATAGCCGCAGATCAGAAAAGGCTACGTTGCCTGTGTGGCACTGATACGGCTGCGTTGATTGCTCATGAGGCAGGACTGCACTGCTCTTGCATAGCCAACAACGAACAGTGCACAAACAAAGCTAGAGCACTATATAAAGGCCCTGCTTCAGGCATCAGAGGGATATACCCACGAAGTCCCATACCCAAGAAGTTCCCATCACCCAGTTATTCAGTAGTCCCCAGTTCCCACGATCAAGTCAGTTTTCAGCTAGTTCTCTCTCAGTTCTCAAGTTAGTTTCAGTCCCAGTTTAGTCCCCCGTCAATCCAAGTTCAAGTTTCAGTCTCTGCAAGTCAAGTTAGAATCTAAGTTCCGTTCTCTATATATTGTGTCTATCACCGAAAGGTAGATTCAGTATCTCCACGTCCGTCCGTGTACCGAGCCCGTCTACCGTGACCGTCTCCTTACACATCCCCCCCCCCCATTGTTTGGAAAAACAATTGGAAGGAAAGGCAACCTTTGGTAGCATATCCCCTAACACATTTCCCTAAACCCCCGAACAACTAGGTATCATCTGGGAAAGAGGAAAACCCGATATATCTAGGAAAGTGTTTAAACCCACTTTTGATCTGACAGCGGGAGGGAGCCCTCTACCCGCCCCTTTTAGCACGGACGACGAGGCGAGGCTCCTTCGGGTCCTCGGGGAGGGTTGGAGGCCCGGCACCCTCGAGACGTACGCCGCAGGCCTGCTTGCCTACCATGTCATTTGCGACGGGCGGCAGATCCCGGAACCAGAGCGCGCCCCAGCGAGCCCGGAGCTGCTGCTCATTTTCGCGGCTTCGCTCGTTGGAGGTTACTCCCAAAGCACCATCTCGAACTACTTAGCAGGAGTGCGTGCGTGGCACATCATCCACCGCAAGCACTGGTCCATGGACCCCGCATACACCCCCATCCTCCTGCGTGCCGCAGCGGCGTGTGCCCCACCATCCTTGGCCAGACCCCCCCGCCTCCCGTACCTGGTCAGCGACCTCGTGGCTATACGAGCGCAGCTAGACCTGTCCGCCCCGCTTGACGCCGCGGTTTGGGCGTGCACCACCTCCCTTTTCTATGGCATCGGCCGCTCCGGGGAGCTGGCTGTCAAGGCCGCGAAGGGCAAGGATTCCTTTGCGCCCGGGCGGTATCCCACACCCGCCCATGTCGAACATGGTGCAAAGGAGGGCACGGGCGAGCCGTTCACCAAGATCACCCTCCCTCGCTCGAAATCACAGCGCGTTGGAAAACCACGCGAGTCGATGGCATGGGCCCCGCAGAACGATGTCACAGACCCGCGCGCTGCGCTCGAGAACCAGTTCGCGGTCAATGCGCCTGGGGAGAAAGAGCACCTGTTTGCCTACGCAGACAGCACCGGAAAGCGCGTTCCCCTCCTGAAGGCTAGGTTTGTTGCGCGCCTGCAGGACGCGTGCCGCGCGGCGGTCATCGACTTCAAGCTCTGCCACGGCTTCCGCATCGGGGGCACTTTGCACTACCTCCTGCGAGGGGTTCCCTTTGCGGAGGTCCGGGGTGATGGGTCGCTGGGCCAGCGACACCTTTTTGCTCTACCTTCGACGGCACGCGGAGGTCCTCGCACCGTACATGCAGCCAAACCCGCCACTCCAGGGCGATTTTCTGCGGATCGCATTGCCTCCGGTGCGCTGAGGTGAGCCTGTCTCCTAGCGTTTTGGGAATCGGGCGCCCGCTGATGCGTCGTCAGCCTCCTACCTTCTTGGGTATCGCGGATGCCCGTTCGCCTACGCTAGTGCTGTTTGGTGCCGGTGGATCCGCTGCGCGGATCCTCGCCCATTGTTCTGATACCATCATTTCGCCTCATGTTGTCCCATTTCTACTTAGGTGTTCTCCGTTCATGCTCAATGATTATGTGTTGTGTCGCGCGGGACGTTCCCGCTCTGTCCATGGGTGACACCGAGTGAGGCAAGTCTATAGATTGTAGTTCTGGGCAGCGCGAGGCACGAGCACCGCCCAGAACGTAGTCTATGGCCGACGCCGGTCCTCGGTAGATGCCGGCGTCTCTCTCGTCTTGCCTCCACACTCTGCAGCTCGTCGTGCCGCTAGGCCGTCGAGATTCTTTTCTGCCCGCCCAGACGCCGGCATTGCCGGCGCGTCTCCCACCCCCTGATTGCTGTTCCTTCGGATGCCTCTGGGCCAAGTCCTGCCAGGCATATATATATATATACGAGGTTATCCTAACCACTGTTCCTGCCATTTTCTCTGCCGCTGTGACAGCGCCCATACACCCATGTCTCCTCTCCCTATCTCAGACAGCATGCCTATGTCTTCTCTCACTGCTATGGAGAGCCCGTCCCTCTCGGACATCTCCCTTCCCCCTTCTCTCACCACCGTCCATGAGGTTTCCCCCTACGATGTGCACACGCTTGTGCAGTCCCATGCGATGCCCACCGCCGCTCCCCCAGTTTTCCCCTTCCCCGCTATCAAGGTGCATGCGGAGCCTATAACGCGTGAATCCCTTGATGGTGGTAGCAACACAGTCTGGGCAGCCTGCTGCGCCCCAGTGCAGCGGCTAGGCCTAGGCGTCTGGGTGGAGCTACATTGGGACAGCGTGGGCCAGCCAGGCGTGGCGCCTCTCCACCCTAACAAAGCGGGTTGTCTCATGCGGGTTGACGTTGTTGGCCGCACACACATCCAGTTCTGGGTTGTCGGTGGTGCAGAGAGATTCCACCTCTGCGTCCCATATAGGTGGGCACGCACACCCTTTAGCGCCTGTCT
The DNA here is from genome assembly GCA_012932865.1 of Amylostereum areolatum. NCBI lineage: Eukaryota > Fungi > Basidiomycota > Agaricomycetes > Russulales > Stereaceae > Amylostereum > Amylostereum areolatum. The sequence goes on from SAXG01000009.1 coordinate 325,153, forward strand.
CTCTTGGCTCGGGCAAGCCATCTCGTGCGAAGGGTTTGCACAGGGACCGCCAGGAGCACAGGGGGAGGTTGAGGAGGAGGAAATATTGGGCAGCCACTGCCTCCACATTGAAGCTGCTATCAGGGGAGGAGTCCAGGTGCCGCTTGACCTGTGGGCCATTCCTATGGGTGAATGGGAGAGCTAAGCAGTCCATGCTCTGCGCCCAAAACCTGACCCCCCTTCCTTTTGTACGTCAGCGCCCATGTCATGATCCACCATGCAAGCCAATTGACCATAATTGTAGCTTTGCTTTCCTTGCTTGCCCTCCAAGCAGCCATTGGCACATAGTACTATATTGGTCGCCTTCTTCAAGTTCCTTTCTTCCTTCCTTCCTTTCTTCCTGCATCTAGGGCCCAAACATCCCCACCAGTGAACGGGCGCGATGCTGGGCAGAGTATCCCACCCTCCACTCCCTTGAGTAGCCCAGCACACCCATCGCGGATGCCCGTTCGCCTACGCTAGTGTTGTTTGGTGCCGGTGGATCCGCTGCGCGGATCCTCGCCCATTGTTCTGATACCATCATTTCGCCTCATGTTGTCCCATTTCTACTTAGGTGTTCTCCGTTCATGCTCAATGATTATGTGTTGTGTCGCGCGGGACGTTCCCGCTCTGTCCATGGGTGACACCGAGTGAGGCAAGTCTATAGATGCCACCCAATTCGCATCCCAGCACCGTGTTTTCATATTCTCTTTCCTTCTCATGGGAGATTATGCCCGTCTGTTGCGGTGGGACCGAAGCGGGGTCGTCGTGACTGAGCGCTTCAATTGGAAGACAGACCCTACCCTGGCCGAGTTTTTCTGGCGTTTCTCCAGGCTCTGTGACGAACAACGAGGGCACGATATCACTGTCTGCCCCAATCTCACCGTTCAAGAAACCAACCTGGCTCGAAGAGCGTTCGCGACTCAGGATATATGCAAGATCCCCGAGGACGAGAAGCTACATCGGGTTGTGGTTCACGACGATGACACTGGAAAGGACTACGCCGTCATCATCGGAAGTCCTCAGTCGTACAGCGAGTCGTTGACAGGACGCGCCACCTTCGGTTATCCTGCCGTCGATACCCGCAACGGCGCTCTTGTCTGGCTCAAGGATTATTGGCGTGTGGATTCGCCCGGTTTCATTCCAGAGCACCAAACATATAATCGTCTAGCTGAACATGACGTTCCTCATACAGCTCGGAAAGTTTTTGCCGGCGACGTGGGGGAGCAGGTCACACACTCTCAGAACTTCGTATCCGCCTAGTTGGGCCTGCAAGACTTCGAAAGTTATCGTCCGTCGCAAACACTACCGTCTCGTCATCGATGTTGTAGGACGTCCTAGCCACGCGTTCAAATCTTCCAAGGAGCTGTTTAGGGTAGTGCGAGATGCAATCGAAGGTAAGGATTGCAAGCATTTGAAACCGATACGATCTGAACACAATGGCTCTGTCTCTTTACAGCGCATTGGATTGCATACACTCTCCTGGGGATTCTCCATCGAGACGTTCACCCAGGCAACATCCTGATCAGCGTGGACGGCCGTGGTATTCTCATTGACTGGGACATGTCTCGAGAAACAACAGAGCAGCCCCAGCACGCAAGGCTTTTCATGCGCTCCGTGCGTTGGCCCTACATAGTACCTCTTTTATGTGTCATGGCTGATTGAGACCTGCTTCAAATCCAGGGAATGTGGCAATTTGTCTCTGGTGTACTCGCTCTGAGTATAGGAGCAAAGCCTCATAAGCTCAGCGACGATCTGGAGTCATTTCTGCATGTCGTGGTTTATAACCTAATGCGTTATCTTCCATCGGACTACAAAACTGCTGCCCTTGTTGACTGATTTCAAGATCGTCTACGACACGTGCATCACGGACGGTGATGTACGGTATGGAGGGAAGGGAAAGGCAGCGTTTTTTCGAGGATCTTCCCTTCTGGTCAATATGATCCAAGGCCTCCCAGACGGCTGTGTTGACCTTGTGGCAACGCTCCGGGACACGTTTCGAATTGCGTTCTACGATCTCCCTAGTACGTGGCGTAATCCAACCCAAGTCGAGGTTGAGGCCAAGAATAGCGCAATCGACTCCCTTTCGACGTCCACCTTATTCCTCGACACCTTCCAGAACTGTTTAGACGACAAAAATTGGGACGAAGATGACGGTCTTTCTGCAGGGAAGGATCAACTTACTTTTCCATCAGAGCCTGCAGCAGTGCATGTACCCGTAAAATCCAAAAAACGCAAGAAGCCAACGAAAAAACACCGACCCAACACCAAAGCATCTTCTGCTTCCACTCGCGGTACTCACACGCAGGACATAACTTATGGCGCCAACAAGAAACGTCGGATTGTGACGAGTTCCAAGGGGACATGGGCTCCAACACAATCGGAAGCGGCTCAGGCGGAAATCACTGGAAACGAGTTATCGGAGAAAGACTCAGATGATGATGCATGATGTCGATGACGACTGATAACATTGTACCAACGTGCTTCGGTATACTATATATATAGCACACAACACTCATTGTATTCCTTCAAATCTGTATCTAGCACAATGTTACACTCTTTCGCGCGTCGCCATTCATCGCAAGAGGCTGCCAGCCTGCGTTACATAACAGTCGACCTACACCTCACGATTTTATCAAAACCAAAGGGCATGTCTTCCGTGGGCCATTGGATTTAGGAATAATATATTTCGCGGGCCACTGCAGTCATTATTCCAGCTCTGCGCAAATGAAGGTCGAGATGGCACACTAGATTCTGAAATCTCGGGTCTTTACAAGGTCGTATATACGTTTATACGCGTCGTAAACAAAGAGAACTACAGTACAGTTTCAGAGAGCTAGAAGAGCACCGACCGTACCTAACAACGCCGGTGCGAAAAACCCGGCGGAGGAAACATGTACGGCACCGCTTGAGGACGACGACGCCGACGCCGACGCCGAAGAGGAGGCAGCCGCCGACGTCCCCGAGGCCGTAGATGAGGCCGTGGATGAGGACGAAGAGTCTGTCCCGTTACTGCAGCTTTCGTTGGTAGTAAAGCTGTCCGAGATGATCAAGTCCGCGCACTGTCCGTCCTTGCGTTTCAGCAACCCAAACGCGCCTCACGGGGAACGAGAAAGGAACGCACCTGGAACAACGACCCGTCCCCGCCGTTGAACACGAGCTGGATCGTGACGTTCGCCGCGTTCTGCACGCCGGAGATGCCCGCGCTGCTGAGGTCGAGCGGGATGCAGAAGTCGCCCTCGCCGGACCCGGACGCGTAGTTGCGCGCGAGCTGGTCATTGCCGTTCGACCTGAACGCTTCGAACGAGTTCGGGTCGCTCTGCGTGGACAGCAGCACGCCCACTGAGTGCAAAGACGCGTAGAATCAGTCCCCATGCGCGCGTACTGGACGGAGGACGCGCTTACAGGTCCAGGACGGGTGTTCGCTCGTGATCTTGACGAACCCGCCGCTCAAAGGGAACGAGCTGCGATTGCTCGACGCGTGCGCGTACCCATCTAAATGGGAACCCACTTCAGCCATCCCGTCGCACGACACGTTAGAAAGGCATTCTTCAAACGCACCACAGAATGTAGGCTCGTCATCTTCAACAAACGCGCCACGCGGGTCGGGAAAGTTCAGCGTGAAATGGGCCTGTACGGCCGCGAAGAGCGCGAAGGGTGCGAGGTGAGCGAAGCGCATCGTGACGACGTAGTGAACGTTGGTGTAGAGCAAGGGGGCGACGCGTACAGAGGAAAGCGGCAAGCCTGAGCTCCTGTCGGGAGTACCCTCCTGGCTTATATTCCGGAAAAGGCCAAGGCGCATTCCCAATTCGGCAGGGGTGAAAAAACTTTTTCACGCGTGCGAGCGCCCACCGGCAAAAGTTCGTTGCCAACCCCCGATGATAATTGCACGTCTTCTTGACCATCAGTTGGCAAATCGCATGCCTTGGTCAGGGAATGGAGACGGCACGCACTCAAGGACAAGGCTGCCAGTACCTCAGTTATGGTCGTATCAAGTAGAACAAGCGCTGTATACACCTATGCCTAAGTACAAAGATATTGGGCGAACTGTACAAATCTATGAAATTCGCAGAACATACCACACATTATCATCACACGCCGGCATCAGAAGCCGTCGCCTGAAGGGCTGCCAAGGGTCTGCTGTGACATGAAGGAAGAGGCACCATTCTTCATACTCGGGAACGGAGGTATCGTCAGGAGGCAACCGGCCATGGTGATGAAAAGCGGACACTGTTCCCATGTCGGCGACATTCTTACGACAGCCCACATCCTGTAGAGTGCACGAAGGAAGTGTAAGCCAGCAAAGATAGTAGACTGGTGGGGAAGGGAATGTATGCTCACAAGAGGGGGACAACGCGGAAACAGCGGGAGGCAGTGTGAAACATCGTACGACATAACCGCAGCCAGCGTGCGCTCGGCGTCGACAACCATCAGAACGACGACCCAGATGACCCCTCTTGCACATGCTCATCTCCATCGGCCGTTGCACGCCGATGATGTCCTCGAGATAAGCCGTCCTCTGCCAGACATCAGGGGAATGAATGGGTAAGGAAGAGGGACTACACCTGCTCGCGACGCACGTTCATGAGACACAACGGTAACCTTTGGGTGTTCTCTCCACGGAATCCTCAGTGCCAAGAAGTACCATTGAGACGTGCAGTTAGGGGTCCGCGAATGGAATCCTCAGCAAGGATCGTATTGAAGGCGTTGAAGGAAAGGAAACAAAGTAGATGGCGATGAGGCAAAGTTCCATCACGGTGCCGACGTTTCAGAGCGAAGGACTTCCAAGCGTCACCAGAGGATATCAGCCCAGGCTAGGAGGCGTCGCAGATAGAGATTCTGAGAACTACGCTCGCACTCGTCTGAAAATGGCACCAGTCGAAAACTTGAAGACACCACCAGAGAGAATGGTCTTCACCAGTTGTTCGTTCGTTGCAAAAACTTGTCCTCGTTCTGGCAAGGCCGATGGCGGGAATAAGCATGGTGAGAACTACGCTCCCGCTTATTCCACGGCCTGCGATTGGGGAACGTCGAGAGGGAAAAACGGAAGTGGGATGGGATGGGTGGTGGAGGGAAGGAGGAGGAAGGGAACGACGCGGCATTTCCGCCTCGCGAAATGGCCTCAAGACCCCGGAACTCTCCTGGCACCCTGGAACCGCGTGAAGTCTCGTCACGGCTCGTCACCATGTGACCCTCCCATCACGTCTGGTCTGCCGCTGCGTCACGCTCATCCACCACGATCCACCACCCCCTCCGCATCTCCCTCTGCCTCTTTTCTTCGCATCTCGCACCAGACTCCGCATATGGGCTGGTTTAGCTGGAGCAGCAAGCCCTGAACCACCGACCGCGGTATCCCGCCAGGACCGCGCCAAATGCTGGGAAGCGCGCGACGCGTACTTCGCGTGTCTCGACGGCGCGCGCGTCGTCGTCGCGGGGAGCGAGGGCGGTAAATGCGCTCCGACCCACAGCGCGTACGAGCACAACTGCGCGAAGAGCTGGGTACGTGTCTCGACTGCATCGTCCTCGCGTCGTGCTGATCGCGTGCGGGTGCAGATCGAGTATTTCAACAAGCGGCGGGTGCTGGCGGAGAGGCAAAAGCCGATTTTGGAGCAGGCGGCGATGCAGGCTGGGGAGGCGAGGAAGAAAACATGACCAGAGCGCATCACGGACGAGGCGAAACTTGCTGCTAGCCCTCGGCTCTGATCTATGAGGTGCTTTCGTTTTTGGCCGTCTGCGCTCTGACCGTGGTCTACAGTCAGCGTCGTCTTGTAGACTCACCCTTCGGCTGGTTGTTTCTGACGCCACGCGACATCCATGTATCATATCCACATCGATTCTCTCTCACATATACAAGCCATCTCAACTCTTTACCCGTGTCCAGCGGTATTGACCTATACGTGCGTCGCGAGACACGGCAGTTTTTCACGACTCCGTTGAATCACGGCTTAACGGTATGTCTCCGCACACTCTTGTCGCCGAGGATTGTACCGCTACCGGTAGCTGTTGAGATGGTGGGCACGAGCAGGTGCGTACACACGGCCTCCGGCGTGCAGTCTATCCAGCGCACATGGAGAACTCATCATGATATCCGACAGAAACATCGCCGACACATATACATTCATATCTGCAAATACTCTGCAATGTTCTCACCTACACCTTGATACAGCTGCACAGACACATAACAAACCAACAACAGGTGCGTGCACGTACGGTGTGGGCGCGCTCCACACGGAATATAGCGAACTCATCATGATATATGGTAGAAACGCCGTTGTGAACACATTCCTGCTTCCCACAGTTATGAGCTCTATGATGCCCTCGCCCATACCGGGATTTAGAAGCACAGACAAAAAAACGCGACAACACAGCAAGTGCGCCCTCTCGGGCTACAGTCCATCTCGCCACACGGAGGACGTATCGTGATACATATCCACCGGAAGCGACACCAGGACCGCCACCGCGCACTCTCACTTCCCATCGTCACGAGCTCGATGATGTTCTTGCTCATTCCCGGATTACAGCTGTACAGGACCGGCAGACCATCCCCGGATTACAGCTGTACAGGACCGGCAGACGCGACCAAAAAACATTGGATTCGCTGATACTCATTTTCCCGAGCGCGTCGGGGATCACGACAGCCCCCTTCCTAGCATCACCTCGTGTCGCCCGACCGCTCTCGTCTTCTGACGATCTATTCAGTCATGTATCACGAAGCCCCTCCAGAAGAAGCCCACAGATATCGTGGCGGTTCACCTCCCGTTTGCAACCTTACGCCGTCCCACCTGCAATCTTCATCTAGCCCAAACACATCTGTTTCAGCTCCTCGATGCGAACGCAGGCGCTCAAACGTCCAGCCGGGCGCGTTGATTGCATTGTTCACGTCGAGCTCAAGCCCCAGTTAGAACATCGCCCTCCCATGTCCGCTCGCCACATCCTCCCGGAATCCCACCCCTCGCGATCCTATTATCCTCCCTTTCCACACGTAGCCGTTCGTTCAGCGCCTACCCCCTTCTCCTATTGTGTGACAGGTCGCGCTCGACTTCCGGATGCGTGTCGGGTCTCCCTCGGATGTCCCAAGGGTGATACATACGCTAATCCATCCTTGGCGAATGGCGGTGGCTGGGAGACGCCGTCTGATTCTCCCTGGCAGTGGCGAAGATAGCCCACGTCGAGTGTGCTCCACCGTCACCGCAAACGCGGCGCCATCCAGTCAGATTGACTTTTTTTCACAACTCCTGTTTCGGTTTGCTGCAAGCTCGCACAGGACAGCCCAGCGCTCGCTCGTGATTATCGCGGATCCCCGTCGGACGCGCCGGCGACAGAGCAGAGCTGCAGAAGACACTGACAGTGATTCAGAAGCCTTCCCCGTACCCGCTCGACAATACCGAGGCCCGACGGCCTTCTAGCCTCCCCGTGGACATTTTCCTTTCTCCCCAATAGAGCACAATGCCCGTTTCTGAGCTCTGATGGCATCCGATCTCGCACGCGTCTTCTTCGACGCGCACCTGCTCAGGGTGGTAGCGCCGCGGCGGGAAGCCCGAGATGACGACCTTCTGCGGCGAAGTCGTCCTACAAATCTAGGAAATGTCCTCCGCTGGCACGCTTTTGTTTCTCCTTCTCGTATCGAGGCACGTTCCCGCCCCTAGTGCCCAAACGAACACAAAAGCCAGACAAATACGCCCCCCTCCGCGCTCGCATCCGGCGCGCGTTACGTGGCGCGACGACGACGAACAATGTAAATCGCGCGTGGCAACGGATGGGTACGAGTCCCTCCCTGCGCGGACCCTGCTGAGGGCGAGGAGTGCACGGCGCGGATCACGGCGGGCGGCGGGTCAAATTCTCGACAAAGCCGCACGCTCGCACGCGCAGACAGCCCTGGCGTGTGTGCGTCATCCGCCAGGACGCGCCACCGAACTCCGAGCATCCAATCCAAGTCATCCAAGATCCCAAGCATCGAACGCGGGTGTTCCGTGCAACCCAGGGGCGAGGATCAGATCGGTTCGATGGGACCGCGGGTTGGACGGGGAGGGATTCTATTTGTGCTAGCGAGTGGAAGCAAGATGCACGGTGCGAGAAGAGGAGAACAGGTTGAAGTGAACGGCATCGCTTCAGGGCGAGTGGTCTGATGATGGAGACGGGACGGGGCTTGGTCTCGCTCGGAGGCTGCGGGCGGCAGTAATAAAGTGAGCTCCATCTGGACCTCATCCTGGGACCTGGCACTGATCGTTTATATAGAAAGGCGCGCTCAAGCGCCTCCCACCTCCCAAGTACAAGTACCAGCCGTATCTCGACCTCGAGTCCCCACCCTTCCTCCTCCCCTCCCGGGTTTTCTTTCCATTCTCTTTCCTTCTATCTTTCTCTGTTGTATTACCACCCACCGCCCCCAAGAACGAAGATCACGCCCCAACATCGCGATGCTGTCCAACGATTACTCCCAGCTCTTCTCCTCGGGCATGCGCGCCCTCGCCTCCGCCCGCCGCCGTTCCTCCGTTGCCGTCTCCCCAGGCGCATCCTACATCTCCTTCGAGGCCGAGTCCCCGCTCGAGACAGAGCAAGGCTGGAAGGCGTTCTTCACCCCCAAGGTCCTGCGCAGGAGCTCGACCAAGGGCAAGAGCCCGCTCTCTCCCACGCCCGTCGACAGGGAGGTCAAGAAGAGCCGCAGGACGACCTTGCCCGGCGGCTTCGTCCCCCGCGATCTGTTCAACACGAGCATATGGGAGAAGCGCGACCCGAGCCCGTCCGCCGTCCCGTGCGTGTCCCTCTTCCCGTCTTTGCGCGGTCGCATGCTGACCTGCTCGTTTCGCATCGCAGGGAAGACGAGGAGGAGACGCCGAGCCCGTACACCGAAAAGATGACCTTCGTGCCCTCGTCCACGGTCGACGACCGCCCGGGCAAGCCCCGCCCGCTCATCATCACCCTCACCGACTCATCGCTCTCCTCGCCGATCGACCTCAACTTCCTCTCCTTCTCCGCGACGTCCCCCGAGTTCCCCTCCCCGCACTTCCGCCAACGCGCGATGTCGCTCTCCGTATGCTCTCCGCTCTCGGGCCACCCGTACAGCGCCGTGTCCGCCGCGCAAGAGGAGGAGGAGGAAGAAGAAGAGAGGGAGCGCGACGCGGACGACTGGAGGCGGTTCCACGAGAACGTGGAGTGGGCTGCGTACGAGTGATTCGAGGACCGCCGCCTCGTTCTCCTTCCCCTCCCCTTCCTCTTGCGGGCTACGCGCTCCTAGGGTCCTGCGCGGGCTGATCGCTCGGCGGCAGGGTGATGCACGTCCCCGAGCAAACTTGCAGGGTCGGCGACCGCGATCCTCGTGATTTCCCCTCCACCCGTACAGACGATCTCCCACTCTAGGTGGTCCCCATGCTCCCCTCTGCGCATTTTTCTTCTTCTTTGTTTCACTTCACACTACGGGTCTGTTCGCATCTCCATCGTCATCGCATCATGCCTCCTCGTCCCTCCGTTTCATCTGCGGCTGACGACCGGGTTCCACGTCTCCGTCCTACGACCCGCATCCACGATTGTACACCCCCTATTAGTTAATTTTATTACCCATCGCTCTGCTACTCACTGAATATTCTTGTTATGTTTCCCGCACGGACTTGTCGATCCACTTACGGCTGGCGTACGTACGTTGTACCATAGGATCCCCCCATTGTAATTCCGACGACGGCTTCTTCATCTCCATCCATGTGAGCTGTGCCTCCTCGCGCTCGCGCTCGACGTCCGGCCTTTCGAGTGAGACAGTGTCATGCGCGCAAAAGCCGCGATGTGCGCGCCAAGCTTCGCGTTCCAACGGCCGAGCCGATGACGGGGGATAAGCACTGCACGACCCCCACAAATTGTCCGCTGGGGGAGTGTGAGTACTACTCAACCACCCAATCTTATCCTTACTTCCACCTTCATCTCCCCCCGCCATGTCCGCCCTCACCGCTAAGCTCACCGCCGCCCTCGCATCGCGCGACGACCGACACATCCGACGCCGCCTCCCCGCCCCCTCCTCCCCCTCCGCGCCGACCCTCACCGATTTTTCCGCGAACGACTACCTCTCCCTCGCCTCCTCGGCCCACCTCCGCGCCCAGCTCCTCGCCGCCCTCTCTTCCGCGCCCGACATCCTCGGCTCCGGCGGCTCCCGACTGCTCGTGAACGGCGCCGCGCACGCCGCGCTCGAAGCCCGCCTCGAACGCTTCTTCCGCGCGCCCGCCGCCCTCCTCTTCAACTCCGGCTTCGACGCCAACGCCGGCTTCTTCGCGTCCGTCCCCCAGCCCTCCGACGCCCTCGTCCTCGACGCCCACGTCCACGCCTCCGTGCACGACGGCGCGCGCGCCTCCCGCGTCCCCAAAGCCCTGCAGCGCCCGTTCGCCCACAACGACGTCGCCGCGCTCCAGCGGGTGCTGCGCGCGCTCGCGCAGACCGAGCGCGGGTTCGCGGAGGGCGATCGGAGCGTGTTCGTCGCGGTCGAGAGCGTGTACAGCATGGACGGCACGATCGCGCCGCTGGAGGCGATCGTGCGCGTTCTGGAGGAGACGTTCCCCGCCGGGAACGCGTATCTGGTCGTGGACGAAGCGCACGCGACGGGCGTGTATGGGCCGCAGGGACGAGGGCTGGTCGCGATGCTCGGGCTCGAAGACAAGGTGCTCGCGAGGCTGCACACGTTCGGCAAGGCGCTCGCGGCGACGGGCGGTGCGTGTCTTTCTCTCCCTCCCGCGATCTCTCTCCTGCGTTCGCCCAGTGCCATCCTCCTACATGATCTTTTATTTTTCGAGTGCGATGTGGAACTAACGAACGGACGATCGACAGCGGTCGTGCTGACCACGCCCCTCGTGCGGGACTACCTCCTCAACTACGCCCGCCCCCTCATCTACACCACCTCCCTCTCCCACGCCAACATCGTCGCCGCCAACTGCTCCTTCGACCTCCTCGAAAACGGCACCGCGTCCGCGCTCTCCGCCCGCCTCCTCGCCAACGCCTCCCACTTCCTCCACCTCCTCCGCGCCGAACTCGCCTCCGTCCCCGCCGACCTCCTCAGCCTTCCCCCGCACCTGCGGAGCCCCCACTCGACGACGCCCACCCCGGACCGGCCCACGGCCCTCCCGACGGCGATCATCCCGCTCCTCACGCGCTTCCCGCGCCCGCTCTCCGCCTTCCTCGCCGCGCGCGGGATGAACGCGCGACCGATCACGTGGCCGACCGTGCCCAAGGGCGAGGACCGCGTGCGCGTGTGTCTGCAGGCGAACACGACGAGGGCGGAGTTGGAGAACCTCGTGGGTGCGGCGGTGGAGTGGGCGAGGGGGATGGTGGCCGAGCGGGAGGAGGAAAGGAGGAGGAGGGAGAGGAAGGTGAGGGCGAGGGCCGTGGATGGGATGTTGGAGGCGAAGTTGTGATCGGCCTTAGGATGGGGCGAGACCTAGGTAAGTAAGTAGAGGGGAAAGTCAAAAGGGTGCATGGTGTACAGTACTGTATAGACTTACTGGTTAGAGGTGAAAACATGCTATCAGTCCTGGAGCGCGGTGATCTCTTGCGTGCTCTCGACCAGGAACTGTTCGTAGGTGTCTTGATATCCGACTACGCCCGCCCCACGCGTCAGATGTCCGCGCACATCCAGAATGGCTGAACGACGCACCTGGTGTCTTCGCCTTCGCTCTATACCTGGCCACGATCGCCCTGTTGTGTTCAATCGCAGCCAGCTGTGCGTGCTTGATTGTCCCTGCAGCAAGGGCACCGGTGGACTGTTAGCTTCGCCCTCTTTCTCTGCGAAATAACAAAAACGCACCGGAGACGTGCACCACGTTCGGTACGACGGCGTGTCCGTCGATAGACGCGAGCAGCGTCACCGCTCCCCACGCGATTCGGTATGGCTCCCGCCCGACGCGCGCGATGCATAAATTGGTTGTCGGGGAGAAGTACTTCACTGCCGTTTATCCCACGTCAGAACCTTCTCCACGCAGAAAAAAGCAACGAACGCACCGCTGATGGACGTGCCCACCGCGCCCCATCCTGTATCGCCAAAGTGGGCGATCACGCTCTGGCGCAGGGCAGAGAAGACGGCTTGCCCGTTGAGCGCTTTGCCGTCGGGCGGGGAGGAAGGGCCGGCGGGAAGGAATTCGACCAGGAGCCAGCGATTCTGCCACGGGGCATCAGCCCATACATACTGAGATGTTGAGACCTGTGGAGGGGGGACGTACTTTGAATCTGACCATTGAGAAAGGAGGCAAGTTGGAACTTTGGAAAGAAACGCCGGCTCATGGGGCGCTGTGAGTCTGTGACTTTGGATGTTAGCTGCATGCTTCGATGTCCAGATACGTGCCCCATGGCTGAGTTGGTTACAGCGTCCGACTGTTATATCGCGATCGGAAGGTCGTGAGTTCGAGCCTCACTGGGGCAGGATGTTTTTTTGCCTCAGTCTCTGGGAGGGCGGTGTCCAGAAGAAGTCTTTGAAGTTCGACCTTTCTAGACTCAGCTCTAGAGTACCACTAGGTCCACTAGGTCTAGCAGATGCCAGAAACTAGAGTCCACGCGACGAGGACTCGAGGAGTCCGAAGTCGAGTCCGCACCAGCACCACACTGGCACGATCATGCTATTTTCCCCCTCCCACACTGTAACCCCGTGGAGATCTCCTCAAGATTACGAGCTAAGTACCTCGACAGGACCATCACGATGACCGTCGACTCATCGAGTGCTCAAAGTCTTCTGGTCCTCGCACACCAGTTATGACTCAAAGTCCGACTCCATATACTACCGTTCGCCGTCGTTCTCCTACCAGTTCCAGGTTCGGTTTCCCGTAAGTAGCCACAAGGTGTGAAACAAAGAACAACAGCTCACGTGGCCAATTATCTTGTGAGTGCCCTTCCATCAACCTACAGCATTTCTCTTCGTCCACTGCCACTCGGTCTAACCAGCCTCCAGCAATCTGTACTACTTCCTCTCCTTCCATCCTCCTTCTCATCCAAATGTCTCAAAAATGCCTCGGCCCGATGCCACCTGCTGAATTTCTAGCCAATTTCGCAGGGAGTGCAAAAGCCTTGCCCCCCTCACTGGGCTCCGAGTCGCAGTCGCGCCTCAAGTTGTCCACATCGCAAAGTGGGAAACATCGAGTGCGTCTACTTCCTTCCATTGCAATGCACATCCCTCCTGATTTCGTTCATATCACAGACCCTTCGAATTGAAAACCATGGCTTCTGCGCCCACCTCAGCTTTTCGTCTTCTCCAAGTGGCAGCCACACTGAGGTTGCCAATGCGGATGCATGTCCCTCCCGCGTATATGCTTTCTCCGAGGGCTCGAGGCCTTCTTATGATTCAGAGGGAAACAAGTTCTCCCCATCCATCGAGCTCGTTATCGAATATACTCCGTCTGACCCGTTCCGCGACCCCATACCCCACTCAACCGTGGATCGATCCCGATTCGAATTCCAACGTACCTCCTCCAGGGCGCTGGACATCCTTCAAAGACACGGTGTAGCCATCAAGGACACCCTTGCGTCGCATCCCCGCGCGTTTTTATTCTCTGTTCTTATCAGTGATGAGGGTGCTCGACTGCTACGCTGGGACCGCTCCGGGATCATCGTCACGGAGCGATTCGACCATACATCTGACGACAGTCCCCTCCTCGAATTCTTATGGCGACTTGACCACATGTCGGACGAGGAACGAGGCCACGACACATCCTTTTCGTTCCCGTCCGACGACGAAGTCGCTACCGCCCGCGCCGCTTTCGCCGCTTCCGTCCATTCCTCTATGCCGCCCGATGCTCCGTTGCGCAAAGTGTCCGTTCGCGATGACCACTCCGGCGAGGACACCTTCTACGTCGTCTCTAATCCCCAAACCATCAACGGTCAACTTTTTGGAGTCAACTCACGTGGATACGTCGCCGTTGATTTGCACGACGGGTCGTTGGTCTGGATGAAGGATGTATGGCGGGACGAGACCTCGCTGCTCTTCAAGGAAGGAGATGTATATCGCAAACTCAACGGGAAGAACGTGCCCCACGTCCCCATGCTTCGCACGGCGGGCGACGTGGGCTCGCAAGTTACCCTATGTCAAGATTTCTTGGATGCGCCTTGGAATTGCGTAGAAACAGACCTACCAAAGCGCAGGCACTACCGTCTCGTTTGAGCACGATCGGAAGGCCGCTCAACTCGTTCAAGAGCACTCACGAGCTGTGTGCTTCGATAAGAGATGCCATCGAAGGTGCGTTCTCACATTTCTCCTCCCGGCGCGGGCGTTTCGTCTGACCATGTTTCAATCAGGACATGCGAAAGCGTACACGGAGCTTGGGCTCCTCCACGGGGACATCAGCGCTGGCAACATCCTTATTACCGATGATGGAGGCGGGCTTTTGATCGACTGGCATCTGGCATTCGACGTCGTTGCCGGGCGGAAGGGATCTGTCGTCGTAAGTACTTCGTCCAGCTTCAGTCCCGCGCCTTTCTTCTGACAGCTCGCGCAGGGTACCTGGTCTTTCATTTCGGGACGTTTGATGCAAAAGCCCAAGGAGAAAGAGCACGTTCTCCATGATGACTTGGAATCCTTTTTCCACGTTCTCCTCTACCACATTTCTCACTTCCGTCCTACCGGGTGTCTCCCTTCCGATCTGGATTTGGTTTACTACGCAGGCATGCGCGACAACGTTCCATACAGGACTTACCTTGGCAAGATAAGCGTTTTTTGCCAGGCGGTGCTGGACAGGCCATGCTTCGAGGGGTACGTCTGCGCGCCATGCTCCGCCCTCGTCGAACAAATCCGGGAGCTATTTTGGCGCGGCATATACGGTAACACCACGGTCACGCCAAGGTCGCGGAACGCGGCACTCACGGCTCTTCAGTCGTCAACGCGGATCCTTCGCCTGTTCAGCATAGCACTCAGGAAGCCGGGATGGCCGGAGGACGATGGGAACATGGACGCGATGGCGGCCTTTCACACCTCGGAGTCGCGAAGGATCCAAGGATCCGGCGGGATATCGTCGAGGAAGAGGTCGATGTCGATCGCCTTCTCGGACGATTCTGAATCCGAGTGCTTGGTTGGAAAAAGGATGCGTCTATCCTCGTCAACGTCGTCGTATGCGTCTTCAGCGAAGGCACCGCCGTAAGGTGCAGAATTGTAGTAAATTCAACCAGAGGCTGGTTAGTACTTACCTTAGAGCATAAGAGGTACATTTTACTTACTGACTGTGCTTATGATCATGTCACAAGCAAATGTATAAGTATTAGTAGCACTCAGGCTGATGATCGCATCGCTGACGGATTAGGAAGGAGATCTTCCGTTTTGTCCCTCGACAGTGCTGGTCTTTCTGTCGGATCTTCGTCGCCTCAGTCAAGCTTTAGTTCAATGCGCGATGCTTCTTGCTGAGCATCATAGCTCAACCCTAAGACCGGTACTATCTGTCGTACTGACCTCGTCGAAGACAGATGACGCATCTCACGCACTCGTGCAAGAGCCTGAGGGCGAAATTGAGGGAATCGAACGTGGACTTGTCACTCCATTTCAGTTGCCGTGCCGTGCTGTAACTGTTGGCGGTTATTTGGTAAGAATCACATGCGTTGGAGGCCATTGTAAGTAGCGATCGCCAATTGTAATCATGACGTCCAACAGCATCCAACGACCAACGTTCATTCTTCATAAGTATCCCCTCTGCACAGTGCTCTCTTTTTTAACAATCGGACTCGACCATCATGGATTCCAAGTTTATCGGCCCGATGCCTGTTCCCGTTTTCATGGAGAACTTTCTCCCTTCACATCCCCAAGCTCCAACCTCCGTATATAACTTCTCCTTCGCGGACGAGAAACTGCCACATGCTGCAGACGATATGGTACGTTCCCGTATCTCTCGACTTGCTTTATGCATGGTCAACCTGAGCTTAGGTGCTAGCTCTTGCATCCGCAAACATCTGTCCAAATTCTGTGTTCATCAACCCTGTCACCGCCGAAGGTCACTCCGGGGACCCGCTGCCTTTCATCACCGTCTACCCAAAGGAGAGCGGCTCTACGGATTCGTGTTATTCAGTCGATATGTTCATTGACAGCTTCTCGTTGAAAGACGACCCCTTCAGAGACCCCGAGGCAGACTCGGAGAAAGGCCGTCGGAAGATCTCCTTCCAGAGGACGTCTGAGCGATGTGTTTCCAGCCGAAGAAAACAGGCATACCATGCATTCACCACCTTCGACACCCTTACCCGCCACTTCCTCTTCTCTGTTCTCCTCCTCGACGACAAGGCCCGACTCATTCGCTGGGACCGGAGTGGCGCCGTTGTCACCGAACTTTTCAAATGGAACGAAGCGAACAGCCCGCTCGCCGAATTTCTGGCCCGGTTTGACTCCCTGTCCCCAGAGCAAAAGGGGCTCGACCCCACTGTATCTTGCCCTTCTGCCGACAACCTCGCCTTTGCGCGCACATCCTTCGAGCGCGCTGGCGTTCGCATCCCTTCCGACGAAAATCCCATCCAGATATGCGTCCAAGACGAGATTTCCGGCGCAAAAGACTCATATGTGTGCTACTTAACTCGACCCACGAGTGGCGACGTCGCTGGCCGTGCCTCTGCAGGCTTCCTTTCCGTGCGGCTGACCGACGGAGCCATCGTTTGGATCAAGGATTCGTGGCGCTCCGACCACCCGTCCATGCCCAAGGAATCCGACATCTATCGCCGTCTGATGGATGCGGAAATTCCGCATGTCGCGCCGATGCTGGCTGGGGGCGATGTGGAAGACCAGAAGACCCGGACCGCCGAGTTCAGGAGAGCGACCTGGGCCTGCGCCTCGCAAGGCGTCCGCCCTTATATCCATCATCGCCTCGTCCTGGGTACGGTGGGGCGCTCTCTTCGGAAATTCAAGAGCACGTTTGAGATGACGACGGCGGTGAGAGATGCGCTCGAAGGTGCGGCCATCGTCATTCCACAGTCCCAGTTCGACGCTGACGTTTATGATTCAGCACACGGCCAAGCTTTCTCGAAACTCAACCTCCTTCACGGAGACATCAGCCCGGCGAACATCTTGATCACTGAAGACGGGCACGGAATCTTAATCGATTGGGAGTTGGCCATCGACGTCACAAAGGACAATCCCACCAAATTAACTGTGCGTTTAATCTTTCCGTACGCTCGCAGGCGTCACTAACTCGGACTTCTCCCAGGGCACTTGGCCATTCACGTCCGCTCGATTATTGGAGGGCCAAGGCAAGAAGGTGCACACGCTCAGCGATGACCTTGAATCCTTCGTATACGTTCTCGCATACCAGCTTATCCGCCATCGACCCACAAATATCTTCGACCTCGAACTGGACCTGGACATGGTGTTTCACCAGTACCCTAGTGAAGAAGAGTCGCTAGCTCGAAGTACGAAGGGCAAGGTTATGTTCTTTCAAGGGGGCCTTGTGCGACCATGCGATCTGGTTGAACACCTCTCTCGAGGCGTTTTCGATCTCTTATTCGACCTCCGGGAGTTGTTTTTCCACGCGTTTTACCCGCGATGCACAGGCATCGACCCGGAACGCAACGTCGAGGCCCTCAGGCTACTGGAGACGCCGACACATGTCTTGAAGCTTTTCGACATTGGCCTCGCGACGCCTGGGTGGCAGAGTGACGACGCGAGTCTGGACGTGCTGAAGAAGAAGAAGTCCAAAGGTGCGAAGGAGTCCAAGCGGAAGCGGAAGCGGGAAGAGTCGACGTGCGAGGATTGTAGAGGGTCATCGAAACGTCTGTGCTCGTCGTCTCTGTTGAAATCTCTGACGTCGTCGGACCTGTCGAAGGAGTCACACATCAAGCCTTCCAGCCCTTTGTCATAGTACTAAGTACTTTGTACGAGTCACCGTCTCAAGCTACTTATCCTGTTTGGGCTTTTACTGCTTACTTTACTATCACTCGCTACCATATCTTTTGTCACTACGCCATCGACGTTACTGTCTTGCCACTTTGTATTTGTATTGTACGCGCATACATTACTACTTTATCGACTCATCCAGCCAACGCTCTCGAGGGCATGATGATGAGCAGATGGACGACAGCTAAATCACGTCTCCGTTGTCAGGCAATAGATCATGCCGTTCAAAACCTCCAACGGGTCTTTGTCTACGAATTCGACGCATCCGAGTCGCCCTTCTACCCGTTCAGTGACATCCCGCCCATTGTTAAGCCATTGGTAGAATCCCAGCTGATCAAACCCGATGCTACATAGATTGAACGTCCTTTGGTCCACTGTCCCGTGTACATGATGCATGAACGACCCCCTTATTCTGCTCATTCCCCTCTTTTCACGACTTAAGTTCCCTCCCGTCGAGCTAGTTCTCGGATACGTCTACCAGAAATCCATCAAGTTCGACCAAACGGGGGCGTTGGACCGAGGCTGAGAAGATCTTGATTAACGGATTTGCTAGCTTTCATCGTCCCTCAAATAAATAAGAACCGAACCTGAGTCCTTGGTGTTCAAACGACTCCGTCAGACCGGATCGCGCACTGGCCGAAGTCATGCTTCGTGAGGCCTTCATCCTTGGGAAGGATATCCTGGGAACATGCGTCAGTACCGAAATTCTTGGCGAGGCGCCATTGGGAGTTGCGTACGAAGTCGAAGATGCCCACGGGGAGCGCGAGAGTAACGCAAGCGTTGGGTGAATCCTAGGTGCGTCACATATGAACAATCATGGAGAGGGAGCATAACATGGTGCTTACGACGACGGCACCGACATGGCTATCGACGGGTGCGGCCGAAAGGAGCAAGTCTGAAAAACAGAAGTTAGGACGGGGAAGGGAAGGGCGGGTGGCAGGTTGCTCACAGGCTTGTTCACGCGCTTTGTGTTCCAACCGGAAAAGTAAGAGCGACGTTCGGCCACAGCGGTGATGAACACGTACTATAACCGAGCTGAGGTAACGGGGATCAGTATTGTGTTGGAGGAGAAGGCGGTGGGGGTTAGACAAGGTTACCTTTTGCAGATACGCTATGGCATTCAACGCAGCCTGCTTATACGCGACCGTTCTAATCACCCATCAGCGCGATATGTATCCTCGGCTGGCAGATACGTACGCGTCCATGTTGTACTGCTTTCCGTCGCCATCTACATCCATGCCGATATCAGCCGACAGTAATAGGATGTCGTGCCGACCAACGATGCCACTAACGGTAGTCGACGCTGATGCCTTCAAATATCAGTTTGGAGGAGTAGACGGGGTCGATGGGCGATGGCTGCACCGGAAGTTAACGATCATCACACGGGAGACAACAAGAGAGAGAGAGCGTACGAGGAAGATGGGCTGCTTCAGAGCGAACTTCTCGATGCCGCCTTTGATGATAGTGGCACTGAAGGTGATAATGCCCGCCTGGACAGCGCGTGAGTGGGACGCCGTCTCGATAGTTTGCACAATCACGCTCACCATCTCGATGGCACCACAGAAGGACAGCTGCACTCCACCGCATCATCAAATCATCTCGATGCGGTACAAACACACTCAATTCGTACCTCTCCCTTCATAAAGAAACGTCGTGTTAGCGATCAGCCCCGCAGAGAAAGCGAACAGCGACTCACGTCGCCCTGAGAGAAGTGCAAATCTCCGACCGACAAGTTCGCACCTTTGACGAACACGGGGAAGTAGCAACGCGATCCTCTGGACAGGTTCTTGATCTACGCCCACATACCCATCTATCAGCCTTCTTCCGACCCACACCTACGTCTTGTTCTACTCACGTCACAGTTCCCACCATGTTCCCGTCCGGGGACCGTGCGCGCGCCCTCCCTCGCGATCTTCTCCATGACCTCCGCGTCGATATCCTGGCCTACATACGCCCCCTTTGGCTCGGGCGGGAACGCTACGGGTGGCACCGCATTTACGTGCGCGGCGATAAGCTCGCCCTCACGCCTGTTCCAGGTGGCGAGGAGCTCGGTGGAGGGCGCAGTACCGATGAGACCGGGGTGCGATACGCCCGCGAACCGAACGCCGGGGATGTGACGCGATGTAGCGTATACACCTACAGATAACTTTGTACGTCTCCGAAAGTTGAATTACGGATTGCATACCTTTGAAATCCCAGATGGCCTTGGCAGCACGACTATTGAATTCACGGGCTGTGAACGCTCTTGAGTCCATACTCGAGCCATAGCGGAACTGTGTACGTACCAAAGAGACCACCACCGTTCTCCAGTTCGAAAATACCCTGCAGTCCGGGAATGAGGACGAAATTGGGAAAGCAAGCAGACACCCTACAGTATATCCCCACGGCATCTTTTCAAATGGCGTCACTAGTCAAGCCATCAACCAATCAGTTTGTCTATGAAGCCCAGGGAAGGCGCACCGTCGAGGATGTCGACCACCAGGCAGTCGCCGGGCTCAGCGCCCTCGACGGCCACGGGACCGGAGAGGTTGTGAATCTTGGTCAAATCCACGTCCTTGATGTCATCGCTGCCTGTGGTCCGATCCAACACATAAATATCTTCCATTGAGAGGAATGAGACAACGCACAATCATTGTTGCCAATCTGGGCCCCCGTCCAGTCTTGCGAGGAAGGTTTACAGCCTATACAACGTGCGCGGACGAGGAGGTCGACGCACCCACGCATTCCACCTTGAACACCTACGCAGAAAATTGAGATTTATGCAAATCGCGCATCGACGAGCAGACGAACCTCGCCAGGTTTCACTGTCGCAATCGGCGGGAATGTCGGGACTAAAACACGTCAATGATGTTATTAAGCGTGCCATGCTCTCGTTACCCGAGGACATAGCACTCACTGCCAACGGTTATGCAAGCCCTACAAGAACATCAGCCACTGATCCACAAATTCAAGGGATCCCGCCCACCTTCTGCTGATCCGCGGGCCTTCAAAGTTACAAGCATCAGCCTCCAAACGTCCCCGCGGTTCCAAGACAAAAAGGGAAAGACGGCGCTCACACGAACGGGTCTACCTGCGATGACCGAGGCCATAAGCGTCGTCGCACTGGAGAGAATCGGACGTACTCACGCTGACGACAGTCTTGTGGGGCACCGAGTTTGCCTTCGTAGCCATACCTTCTTCGTCGATTCTCGCAGTCGGTAGCGTCCAGCTAAGGGAGAAAAAAGCGATACCGCCCTCGGAAACACCCCCAATATATACCCACCTCCTCTGCTCCCATGTCTTGTCTCTCTTATCGCGGAGTCCCAGGAATCAGTCAGAAGACAAGGGCGATTGATAAGAAAGTTAGGCTAGAGAGGGCGGACCGAGCGGAGAGGTGATAGCCCTCACTGACGTCACGCGTGCCCTGCGACCGGAAGAGGGTGAGAATCGTGGTTCGACTTTGGAAGGCGAGGAGAACTCACGAGGTGGATAAAGCCAATGGTTACGGCAGTGACGCGGAATCCGCGAGGTAAGTACAAAGAGAGAAGAAACCAGGTCAAGAAAGTCGGGAAAGGCAGCGAGCAAAGGGAGGATATGATGTGCAAACGATTATAGCATGCAATTGTCATAAGCAGTCATAAAATGTCGTCAATAACGATACCAAGGCAAAGAGTAAAACAAACGAAGCGATGTAGACGAACCTGTGTAGACGAGACGTATGAGACGGAAACCCGCGCTGAAGGTAAGAAGAAGACATGAACGGGAAACGCAAAACTATACAGTAACGGTACACATCCAGCCGACAGGCGCATATTCGAAACGGCATCGAAAGAAGGGTCTGAACGAGAGAAACACAGACAGACAGAGGGAGAAAAAATGGGAGTTTGAATAAAGATAACTTGAAGATACCGCCTTCACCCACACAGATACCCCCTCTCCAGATCATGCAGCCGCCTGCCCCTGATATTTACGAATCAGATCTCTCAACCTCGCCTGCCCAAACGCCGTCTCTCCACCGGCTCCAGCACCAGCCCCCGTCTTCGCTTGCGCCTGCGTCAGCCCCACAGGCTCGCCCTTCCCGGGCGCGTCCTCCACAATCGCCGGCGGTACCCGCGCTCCGCGCTCCCTCCGGGTGGGCGACTGCCCAAACGCAGGCGGGGGTCGCGAGAGCGACGCAGTGGACGACAGCATCGGCGTCGCGTGCGAGGAGGACACGATCGCGGGCACGGACACGCTCTTCGGCACGCCGAGCGAGTTGGGTGGGCCCTTCTTCGCCCCGGGCGACGCGCCTGACGCGCCCGTCGTCGGCTTCGACACCCTGGGCGTCGACGCGCGCAATGCTGCCGGTTTCGGGGCTGCCGTCGGAGGTGTTGGTTTGGGTTTCGCAGGAGGTGGCGTGCTTGCGTTCGTTGGCGCGCCGCTGGCCCAGATCGCGGTCACAGCAGTGACCTTGCCACCCCGACCTCCGCGCGCAGAACGCACGTCGTATTTGGTCGCAGGAGCGGCCAAATTCTGCGGAGGGAAGATGGGCAGGCGTTGGGCACTGCTGACCTTTCTTGGTGGGAGCAGATCCCTGTTGAGCTTGGGCGAGGGCGCCGCCCGCAGCGCTGCTTCGAAGCGGGCACGAGGAGACAGGGAGGTATCGAACGCGGTAGTGACGCGGGGACCGACCACGGGGGTGTTTTCCGGGTCGACCTGAGCCTTGCGTGCGCGTATGGTAGCCATAGGCATGAACCCCGACGAGCGAGGGTTGGGCGCTGCAGTGGTATCCTTAGCATCGGCCACAGGCTCTGCATCGTCCGCGGTGACCTCCCGATATGACGGGCGTTTGGGCAATGGGGGTCGTTCCTTGGGGCTCTTCTTGTCCACCTTGACCGCAGACGACTTTCGAGAGGTCGGGTCATCCGGGGGTAATAGAGATTCGGGCGGCGCCATGACCGTCCGGGTCGATGCTTTGCGCGATACGGGCGGATGCGCCTCGACGGGCAGCGAAACCAGCGCCACCGGCGGCGATTCGGGTGGAGGGGGTGGTACGGGAGAGGTCGGCCTTGGGCTTGAGGGCGCGGAGGGTTGGCGGGATGGTACGGCGCGGTCCGGAAGTGGGGGCACATCCGCATCGATCATGCCCAACCACTCTGCAACACGTCCCTTGGCCGCCTTGCGCAAGCGTACAGCTTCGTCGTCCCCCTTCTCCTTCTTCTTCGACCCCCGCTTGCTCTTCTCTTTCTCCTTCTCCCGCGCCCGCCCCTTCCCAGACGAGGCCACGCTTCTCGCCTTGCCTTTGCGCGTCCTGCGCTCGTCTTCGCTCGACAGGCTCCCACTCGCGCGCCCGCCCCTGCCCTCCTTCTGCGTTTTCCCGTCCGAGTGGCGGTCCTCCTCGGCCTCCTGCGCGCGTTCGCGTTCGTGCTCGTGCAGCACATCCGCGCCGAGGGATAGGCTCGAAATCGCAGAGTCGTTCACCGCGTCGCCTTCATCCGGACGAACGGGTTTCGGCGGGATCGTAATAGGCATTGGCAGCACCGCGCGCACGTCCGGGCGCGCGTCGTTCTTCTCGAGTTTGCGGGTTCCAACCTCCGCGAGGAGACGGCGCTCGAGCGCATCCAGACCGCCCTCAGTTGGGGGTGGACAAGGTCTGGGCACCGCGTGGAGGCTTGAGTAATGACAATGCAGACAACGATGGGGTCTTCGGCTCGGGGCATGGGGACGGTGGAGAAGCCTCGCCCTTTTCCAGTGGTTCGAAAAGCTTGTCGGCGCGGAGATACGGCGGAGAGCGGACAACCCTGTTCTTTCCCGACGGGACGGGAGGTCCAGGGAGTGTCTTGTCCAGTCGCGGTCCCAGGGCAACGTCGTTGGATAGGTTCTTGTGCTCCTGCTCCACCGCAGCGGCGATGCGCTCGAGATTGGCGACGCGCTCGGTCTTAGGAAGGGACAACTGGGTGAAAGGGTCGACGGTATGCGTCATCTTGGGTGAAGGCATCGGGCGCGGTGAAAGGACTTCTTGCGAAGCTGACGACGGCGACAGATTGGCCAGGGAAAGGTGGGGGCTGGCACGTTGCGAGACCGATTGCGGGATGGGAATAGGATGTGGAGCCGCTGCCTGCTGACAGGAACTGGAAAACGATGAGATTGTGGGGATACGGACCGATGTCGGGAGGTCATCCGCAGATGGTGCGTGAAACGCGACGCGCGCTCGCCCTTGCCCTCTTCCGGCTCAGTAGCAGCAGCCACCGCTGGACTCGTTTCCAGAGGGAGCATTGGACTGTTGAACTGAGGATGGGGGAAGGCCCGGGAGTAGACCAGGGAATGGTTGTGAAGCGACGGGCTCCGCGCTCGAAGGACGAGGGGGCGGCAGGTATTGAGGTAGTGGAGGAGGGTAGTAGTACGGTGGTTCGGGAGGTGGAGGAGACGACATGTAGCCATATAGAAAGGGAGTTTGAGACGGCGGTGGGGGAGACCATAGGTGCCCTTGGTTGTAGTATAGCTGTGCTGGTGGTGGCGTCATAGGGAACGCATACGGCGATGCTACCCGGTCTAAGTATGGCGCCGGCGAAAGCGGCGCTAAAGGCGGAGAACCATAAGGCTGTAAAGGCGGAAGAGGGGTACGGATCTGGTGGCGGTGGTGGGAGTGTGTCAGGATGGAAGATAGTCACCGGGAGGTCAAGGAGGATGTCTTTGCTATAAGGAAGAATAGGTCGGTGGGAATGACACCGGAGGACAAGAGAGATACGTACTTCCCGATGGGCATCGCAATCTTAATATTGACCGTACATCGAACCTCGAAGAGCGACTCCTTCGCGTGGACGGCCTCGTCCGAAGCCTTGCCGCGCACCACCCTTGACCGTCCTTGCACCGCGAGGTACGTCGAATACCAAGCTGGGCTACGCCTTCCGATCCTGGTGGAGCCGTATACTCCGGTCCACGAAAGTTGACTGTTGTGAGGGTGTCCGATATGTGGAGCGGCTGTTTTCTGCGTTGGTGGTACTGTCGGGAGGTGTAGATGCCGCGTCAACGTGACCGACAATCCTGTCGTCTGTCCGCGTGTAAGTGCAAGATCGACCAGAAGCGGAGCGCGCAAGTCACAGACCTTCTTCGTGGAATGGTTCTTCACTTGGAGTTCGACACAGGCGCTCTCGCCGGCCACTATCAGCCCTCCGACAACTTTTCCCTGAACCCAGATCTTCCCGTGATCGCCAACAACTACGCCCTCGGGCACGACGTGATCGAAGTCCTCCTCGTACTTCTCCACCACCTCCGCCACCTTCTGGTCCGTGACAAGTTTCCTGTCGCCTTTCCACGCGGCGCCGACAGAGGCACGCACCTCGTACCGCACGCACGCGAGCCCGGCGCCAAAATTGATCGAGGAGGGCGATGATGGTGGCAGGGGGAACTTGAAGAGGAAGCTGGTGATGCCTTTGCGGGCTTGGTAGTAGTTCGCGGGGAGGAGGGGCTCGCCGGCGAGGGGATGTGGTAGCACGGCGTTAGAGGGCGGGACGCCTGCGCCTTGGTATATCCTGCGACTGTGCAGAAACGTCGACTTGGCGGAATGATCGCGCGAAGTGAGCTCTGTTCGAGCCACGGTCAGCCTTGTTATTGGTTCACTCGGGGGAGGAGGAGGACACACCTTCGATAGCGACGAGCTCGACCATGATCACGCCGATGCCGAGGCCTTTGTCCGCCTTGCATTCGAGCTCCATCTTTCCGGTGATGGCACCGCCCGCGACGTAGTGGGGATCCGAGAGCGTGAGGGTTGCTCTGACCTTGGAATGGTACGGAGACGCATTCATAGGTTCCGGTCTGGATTGCGCGGCCATGGTATCGTTGCGAGGATGCGGATAAGTCACGCAGGTGTGTCAAGTTGGAGGAGAACGGGGCTTTGAGGAGGGGCTACAACTCGAAAACTTGACAATGATAGATGACGTCTTTGACCGGGCGAGGTGGGGGCTTGTTCTACAAAAAAATGGGTGTTATGTTCCACGAGTAAGATTGATTATGGGGGTGTGAGGCATAGTTGAGGCCCAACTTCTGCACACAAAGAACGCGTGCAGAATTCAGATCGAGGCGCAGGCGGCCATTGTCGGCGACGAGGAGGAGGCGGCGCACAGACGGTCTCTGAGTTCTTGATGACGGCGGCCAGACGGCGACCAACCGGGTCCATCGCATCTGGAAGACCGTTCCCAGCACGTGATCACGACGCGTCTGCTAGTTTCTCCCGCCTTTCCCTGTCCCCCTCTTGTCGTGCTGGGCTACGTAAGAGTAGCATAGTCCGATACGCTTAAGGGATAAGTGCTCCTAATCGAGACTCGTTGCGGCTCTGTAACCCACACCTTTGACTTGGTATCGTCACTCCCGTCACTCGGCGCGCGAGGTGGAAGTCAACTAAAGCAGTGACATCGTATTCGAGAACCCAAATCACAAAAAAACCTGCATGATGGTAATCATGGATAGATCGTGCCATTTCGACCACTTCCATCCACTCTCGAAGCTATGAGTGGACAACCTCTTTGATCACCTGTACTTCGTGCCAGTGCCCGAACGCCATATCTCCCATCCCTCGGATGTCCGGCCGTCGCGCACGCTCTCGCAGAAGTCCCCATTTCACCCACCAGTTGTCTGCCTCGGCGAGGGCGTCGTACCCGAACACGACCTGGTGCTCTGTCCAGAGTTCCGCAATGCCCGCGTCTTCCGCATCTTCCGCGCCCTCCACTTCGGTCTGGAGGACGTTCTTGCCTGCTGCTTGGCGCGCGCGTAGGGCATGATCGCGCTCTTCGGCTTCGGGGCCATCGGGGATGGTCATGAAATGTATGTTGCCGACATCGACGAGTCGGATGCTCAGGCAGCGTTCCTGGCGGAGCTCTTGGAAAGCGTAGAGCAGGCTCGGAATTTGTTCCTTGTCGTGCAGGTGGGAGAAGAGCGTGGAAAGAACCGCGGCGTCCTCGACTCCCATGGCGTAGCTGTTGACGGGGCCAGGCTGAAGGGAATACTGGTCAGATCGGGAGAGTGGGGGCGGAAAAGGAAGGAAAACGTACAGGATAAGGGTGGGCTTCCTCACCGACGACAACGACATGGCCGTTGTCCAGAACCCAGTCCTCCAAATCTTCGTATTCGGCGAACTGTGCTCGACATATGTCAGACGAAAGGCTGACGAGCTGTTTTATCCTGTATGGACGCAATGTCAGCATCCGCTCTGAGGCGGGATAAGCAGGATACGAAGGTCGTTACCTTGGCTCGGCCGTCGAAATCCAGTCCATCACCTCTTCTTTCGCAACAGGTGTCCACTGCGGCGACAAAGGCGTGTCGCCCTCGAGCGACTGGATGTATATACCATGATCGCCTTCCGCATTCTATTGGAAACCCTAACATGAGCGCCTGGAGATCCGAGCAAACGTGACGCTCACCATCTGGAACGCCAGAAAGCCAAAGTTGTGGCCAAACCATGTTCGCTGTGACTTCTGCATCGCGGACGAGCCGGTCAAACAGAGGGGGCATGATAGACAGCGACAGCGACCCACGATGTTGGATGTCACTAATGCTGCGAGTTCCGGCTCTGAATACATGCGCTCTGCCGCGACGGTGGTTCTGATAAACGAGCGAGGGTTGTGAGTGAGGTGGAAATCAAGTTAGGCGAAATCGTGTACGCACACATACATCGCCCTCCCTGTCGGCGTCGGTGGCCCGTGGTCCTTCGCAAGCAACTTGCGACAGATTCCCGTGGTGCCGCCCGCACCAATGACCACATCCGCCCTCAGCGTCTCCCCTGAACCCAGCTCGACCGACTGGCCGTCTTCACTGATCGACACGGCTTCCGCGCCCAAGCGGATTTCGGCGCCGAGCTCTTTCGCGGTGTTCAGCAGCGTTGTCCAAAGATAGGGATACTGCATATAGACACATGAGTCATGCTAAGGAAGACTGAGAAGATTCCACACGCACCGTCACGTAGATGAATTTTCCGTCCGCCTCTTCGAGCATCTGCTCATCCCATCTGTGAACGCCTAGAAGATCCCCCGTTTCCCCTGACAAAGCAAGGTCAATTAAGTCACGCGCCCCGAATACATCGTTGAGACTAGGTGGGATGGAATGCTTACAGCGCTTCATGATGAGCCTCGCTGACGCGAGACCCGTGTCCGTCGTTATGTCCACCATCCCCCAGCGATTGTAGATCTTAGTCATGTTGGGTGGCAGCATCAAGCCACGGAAAAATGCGGGTATCTGTCGAACGTCAGGTCTTTCTGAGGAGCGACGGGGAGAAACGGGGACACTCACCTCTTCGACGCTCGCGGCTTTCTCGACGAGCGTCACGCGATGGCCGACGGTTCGGAGGGTGATCGCGCACATGAGGCCCGTCAGACCGCCGCCTATGATGAGGAAATCGATAGACTTTGGGGCGGGCTTCACCGGAAATTTGACGGAGGCCATCTTATCGTAAGGTCGTGAAGGGTATATAGGAGGTCTCGCGAAGGTGGGTATGTGGATGAAGAAGACAGGTGATCGGCGCGGGCGACGAAATAGAAGAGGCGGGTATATAGGAACAGAGAAAAGGGGAGGGAAAGGGTAGTGAACGATGTGTTTCCGCGATGCTTGTAGGAGCTAATGTGCCGCAATCTCGTTAGGCGTTGAAGCTAAAGATATCGAGGTTGGGTGGAGATCTGGCCAATCGTCAGCACGCCGCACGCCGTAGAACATGCCGCTACGCACCTTTTGTGTGGCGATGGAGCGTGGGTCGCGGGGGAAGGGGATGACAATGAAAGGAAGCGGCGACGACTCAAGGCCCCTGATGATATTATAGCATGGCTGAACTCCCGCCGGAGGGACGATTCGACGACGGGTGGAGAGCAAAATGTCACCCTAATTTCTCGGGAAGGGCGGCATTTACAACCGGAAAGGACGGATGGGACTGGAATAGTATGTCTCAGATCCAAGGTACCGTCTACTGGCAGGCGCACCGTCCGGCTTCCGTTTTGAAATCGGTTTCCTACAGGCTACCGTAGGACTATGGGCTCGATCGCAGGCCTGGACGGAACACGTCTGAGAAGATACCCGCCCCGACTCGGAGACACGACGATGATACGAACGCTGAAGAGGACCCGCCAGAAAGATGTTCGGCCTGCTTCGGGGTTGATGCAGATGTGCTGTCAGTTCGTCCTGTATTTCGCAGCCGAACATCGTACTTACGATGAACTGTGGCCGTGATAGAAGAACGTACCAAATGAACATGTACCGGAGAAGTACGCATATTAGCGCACACCCTGTACGTTGGTGGTGGTGTGAAGACTCAGTTATAGCGTTGGATGCTTTGGATCGCGCGAGGCTGGATCGACGATTTTGATCGCGTCATCGAGGAAGTAAGTAAAAAGGGCCTCGAGAGGTACCGATGCTTAGAATAAAAATGAAATCAGAAGCCACGTCGCCGGTACCTTCTAAAGTTGAAGCTCTTGAAGAGGTTCCACTTCCAGATAGATGTTCCGTTGCAAGGCGTTGGTGAAGATTGCAGAGGACCGAGTGCAAGCCAGGGCATCGGCCGGACCAGCCGATACCTACCATATATGGGCTCCCCGGCCCCGCACGTCGAACCCGCGGGCACGTCCTGTCCGAGTCATGACTGCATTGAACCCCTCCGTCTTTCACCACACATAGATAGACTCCCGCGAATGAAATATTCTCCTTGAATGGAATACGTGAAGTGAGATTCTCTCTGATTTCCATAGCGGCCTTGGTTTGCTAACCTGCCATAACCGTACAGTCTCCAGGTTAGTACGCAATGTACTATACACCGGAAGCGCAATCCGTTCAGTGCGCTGAACCGGATACAAGTCTTCCAAACATACCAATACCAGCTTCAATTGCAGTGTTGGACGCCTTCAATGGCCTGCTTAAGTTTTTCTGTGTCGGGTTCCTGCATGTTTGCCCTCCGTGTTGTATCACCGCCCTTCGGCGCCGCCTACGGAGCTCCAAGCTCGCTTCAACCACCAAAGATATCGGCCGGCCCTGCGCGCCACGTTTGCCTCAGCAGCCTACTTAACATCAGGCCGACTTCATATGCCTGATCGCCGTCGCAATGTTTCCTTCCCTCGCATATCCAAATCTCACCGCCCTATGTCTCCTCGGAGGCTTCCTGCTCACCTCGACTTTCTACTTCCGCAACAAACGACGCAATCCTGCGGGCCTGCCGTATCCTCCCGGGCCCAAGGGATACCCTATCATCGGCAACCTCCTCGACATGCCAAACGTGTTCATATACAAGCGCTTCCGGGAGATGAGCCGCGAGTTGGGTGCGTGTGGTTTTCCGGCCTTGCTTCAGACGTCTGACGGAGGGTCTCGCAGGCTCGGACATCATTCACTTTCAGGTTCTTGGCTTTCACTTGATTGTGTTGAACACCAAGGAGGTCGCAGACGACTTGTTCGAGAAAAAGTCGGCGATATACTCAGATAGGTATAGATCTGCACCTTATGTCCCGTCACAGCAATGAACAGACGAGTGTCTTCCCTCTAGACCCCGTATGCCAATGCTCTGCGACCTGTGCGCCTAGCCGCTCTTCTCCGTCTTGATCCGGCTTAAATAACAGAATTCAGGATGGGCTTCGGGTGGTCGCTCGGCTTTACCCCGTACAACGACTGGTGGAAGAACTCCCGCAAGCTCTTCCACCGCCACTTCCAGCCCTCCGCCGTCGTCCAGTTCCGCCCGAAAAAGCTCAAGGCCGCACACGAGTTCCTCAGACGCCTTCTCGATGACCCGGCGAACTTCCATGCGCACATGCAGCTGTGAGTCCTACGACGGCGTGTTGCATAGGTTGTGGCTAACGCATCGCCACCGGAAGTATGGCTGGCGGCGTCATTCTGGACGTAGGATACGGTTTGGATATCAAGTCCGCGGACGACCCCTACATCAAACGTGCGGAGGAGGCCCTGGGTATCATCGACAAGGCGGGCAACCCCGGCGCGTTTTTCGTCGACATCATCCCCGCCCGTACGTGCTCCCTCCTTCCAGTCTCCACTACCCTACGTTCGTCTCGCTGAATGGATGCACGTGTACTGCAGTGAAGTACGTCCCAGAATGGATGCCCGGCGCGGGCTTCAAGCGGAAGGCGCGCGAGTGGAGCGCCATCGCGGACAGGTTTGGATCCATCCCGTTCGATTTCGTGAAGCGGTCGATGCGGGACGGGACGGCTGTACCGTCATTCACGTCGATTGCTCTGAGGGATATCAAGGAGACGGACGACAGGAAGTATCAAGAGGATCTCATCAAGGCACTGGCCGCTACGATGTACACGGGTACGAGCGCGCGTTCTCGCCTTGGTAGATTCATTCGTCGGTCCTAATGCTCCTTTCGTTCTTTCCTTCTTTCCAGCCGGGGCTGACACGGTGCGCTTAACTTCATTGCTATGTCCCCCTTCACTTACGATGATTAACTCCACATAGACGGTAGTCTTTGATCCTGACATTTTTCCTCGCGATGTTGAAGTATCCCGAGGCGCAGAGGAAAGCCCAGGAGGAAATCGACGCGGTCATCGGTACCGATAGATTGCCGAACTTTGACGACGAACCAAGATTGCCGTACGTTGCTGCCCTCGTCAAGGAGGTCTTCCGCTGGCAGCAGGTTGCACCTTTCGGTACGTCGTCCCTGATAGGCAAACCCTGGCTCCAGTATTCAAATGCCGCCTTCAACAGCGATCCCACACCGCGTCTCCGCAGACGACGTGTACAAGGGCTACTTCATACCCCGCGATTCGATCGTCCTCGGAAACGCCTGGTATGTGTCTCCTTCCCTTCTAGTCGTCTCTTCTCACCGAATTTTCGGACAGGGCACTCCTTACACGACGACGCCCTCTTTCCTGACCCGTTCACGTTCAAGCCTGAGCGCTTTTACGGGCCCGACGTCGACCCGCGCCTGAGCGGCGCGCTCGACTACGCGTTCGGATTCGGGCGGCGCGTCTGCCCTGGGCGTTGGATGGCCCAGTCATTCACGTGGATCACGATCGCAAGCACGCTTGCGGCGTTCCGTCTGGAGAAACCGCTCGATGCGAACGGGAACGCCGTCGAGCCCTCTGCGGCGTATTCGGGCGGTATACTGGCGTACGTTTCTCTTTCCTGTGACTCGGGTCTAGGGGAGGAAAACTGAACACGGAGACAGATCGCCCGAAAAATTCGAGTGCATCGTGAAGCCACGGTCGAGGGATGCGGAACTGCTGGTCCGCTCGACTGCCTGAGGGCAGGAACGCGTGACATCCTGCGTGTTCAAGGGCTCACCGTGATTTCCGGGATGTATGCTACATATATAGGAAGTGCATCAGAAGAGAACTACCGAAGCGACGTGTGGCGGTAGCGATAGAGTATAGTATCAGGCTGTCGAACGTGCGCAATTCAGGAGCGTTAGTGCTCGGTACTTACCACCGTGCGTGTTATACTTCTGGATATTGACCAGTGTGCTCGCTGCTGAACGACGCTTGGAGGGGGGTTTGACTTAGAATTTGCGGGTGTCTCACGGCGGGCGCGAGGCTCGCGCGGATTCGAAGCGGCGTGTGGGTGTCGCCGAAACGAGGGCTCAAAAAGTCGCTCCACAGCGCTTGGCGACGGAAAAGCACACCCAATTACCCAAAACGACGCTCCTTTCTTCATGTGTACCGGCGGGTTGAAGAAACGTTTATCAGGTCGGGGGCTTGATAATACATACTCGCAAGTTTTCATCGTCTTTTCTTCCACCCTCTTGACAGTTTCTGCATTCTGGCTCGCGCTTTCCAACTTGTAACTTCCCCCTCGCAAGCTCCCCCGGTAGCCTACGAGAAGCGGACTATGTCCGACATCGAGAAGAGAGACGTGGGTTACGACGCTAAAAACGATCTTCGAGAGGTCTTCCAGCGTCGGAGATGCTTCCAGTGCTGTGCTGGAGCACGACGCCATTCAGAGGGCGGCAATCTCAGCTGCATACGAGGCGAAAAGCCACCTTAGTGCGTCGTTCGTCACTCTACTTGTGGACCCGACTCACTCCCTTGCTCCCAGTTAATGAATGCATGCAAAATGAGTGCGTAAACCGCCCGTCGCGGGTTCCATGCTTGCTCACGCGCTCACGCCTCTGATGCAGGATCGGCTTCGGAGCATACCAGATCCAAGTCTTCATCCTTACGGGGCTGGGGTGGATGGCAGACAGTACGTGGTCGTGTGTCATATCGGTACCATGGCTAATAAGGTCTGTTGTAGACATATGGTTGCAAGGCGTAGCTATCGTTCTTCCTCAAGTACAGCAGGAGATGAACCCTTCACACGTTGAGTACACCACGCTCGCCCTCTACGTCGGCCTCATCCTCGGCGCAAGCTGCTGGGGCGTCCTCGCGGATCTCATCGGTCGCCGGCTCTCCTTCAACATCACTCTCTTCATCGCCGGCGTGTTCGGAATCGCAGCAGGTGCGCCGACGAACTTCACGGCGTTGGGCGCGCTCGTCGCGTGTGTCGGTTTCGGTGTGGGCGGAAAGTGAGCACCCCCTTTCCATGACGTCGCGTCTTCCAATGTTCTCACCCCTTCCCCCGATCACAGTCTTCCGGTCGACGGTGCGATCTTTGGAAGCTTCCATCGTCCCTGTTTTCACTGACTTTCCCTGTGTATGACGTCATGGTCCTGTAGGTGCGATTTTTCTTCGAGACGGTGCCCCAGTCGCACCAGTGGCTGCTCACCTTGCTTTCGGCGTGGTGGGCTCTCGGCCAGCTGTTCGCGTCTTTGATCGCGTGGGCGTTCATAGGAAATTTCTCCTGCGATGATAGCATCGCGGCTGGAGAATGTCCGAAGGCGGATAACATGGGTTGGCGGTACACCTTCTACACGCTGGGCGCGGTCACCTTCGCGATGTTCATCTTCCGCTTCATCCTCTTCGACCTGCAAGAATCGGCAAAGTACCTCGTCGCGAAAGGTCGCCACGCCGAAGCCATCGAGGTCCGTACATCTCTTCCTCTCTCTTTTCATGCCGTGTATGCTGATTGACGGCTCCTCACACTGGCAGGTGCTCCACCAGTATTGCGCGCAAGAACGGGAAAGCGATCACGCTCACCGTGGAGCATTTCGATGCTATTGGCGGGCAGCGCGAGGCGAGCAATTTGACGAAGATGGAGACGATCAGAAAGTCGCTCACGGGGCTCTCCTTGTGCGCTTTCCAAGTTCCATTTCATTATGCATTTCGTCTCTGACGCTCCAACTCTATAGGTCACATGTGAGGCCGCTTTTTGCGACGCGTCGTTTGGCCATCAACACCACGATCACTGTTCTGCTATGGGGGTACACACCTCTTCTCTCCTGAGTGTTATAAGTACTAGCTAACGTCGAAACGTTCCAGGATCATCGGCCTCGCGTACCCGCTCTTCAACGGCTTCATCACGCTTTACCTTAAAGCGCGCGTGCCAGCGGGCTCTTCGAGCGTCGGAACGACGTACCGCAACTACACCATCATCTCCGTGCTCGGCATCCCTGGGTCGATCCTCGCGTGCTTGGTCGTCGACTTGGACGCGCAAGGACAAGTCACGGTTCGCACTCGGCGGGCGCAAACTCACCATGACGATCACGACCGCGCTGACAGGCGTGTTCTTGTTTCTGTTCACGACGGCGAAGGGCGAGGACGCGGTGCTGGGATACAACTGCGCGTCTGCATTGACGACGTGAGCTCTCATTCTTCACTCTCCTTCACGCCGACCCACTGAACGTGCCGTTTCACAGGAATGCCGTGAGTTCCCTGATTGTGTTGTGTGTGGCAGGACACATTTATTGATTTCTTGCATGCAGATGTACGGCGTGTTGTACGCGTACACGCCCGAGGTGTTTCCCGCACCTCATCGCGGGACAGGCGACGCCATCGCGTCCGCGTTCAACCGCATCACAGGTCTCCTTGCGCCCATCATCAAAATCGCCACCACCAGCGGAGGCGCCACCACATCCGCGGCGAACGGGTAAGCTACCCGCTCCTTCTACTCTTGCTGGACCTTTCTAACGCGTACACTTAGTCCGATCTTCGTGTCTGCGTCGCTGTTCATGGCCGCTTCGGCGCTTATGATGCTCCTGCCTATCGAGACGGCCGGAAAGGCCGCGCTTTGATGAAGGGCCTGGCTCGCGCTTGTGTTGTGAGCAAAGGAGCTTTGCGCTCGACGAGCCCCGAATGGGCTCGCTTCGCAGTTTCGACTGCTGCAAACCTGGATACGCTCTCGTTCGTAAGGACAGTGTGGAGCCTAGTATGCCGTGCCGTACGCGTCGTACGTCGTACAAGCAGCACGTCGCGACGTTTTCTTTGGAGTAGTTTGAAATGTGAATGTGGTGTCATTCTCTTGACATGCTTCGTCTCTTGAGGTGCTGGGGTGGATAATCCACGTAACACTGAACAGAGAACAAGCCTCTCGAGTGCTGAGTACTTGAGTTCAATGAGTTGTGCAATCGTTCGCAAAAGCGCCGGCTCGTCGTCAGTCGATCATGGGACCGGGGACGCGATGCCCTATATGGAAGGTAGGCTCCGCTGGTCCGGCCGGTGCCCTGACCTGCACTCCTCCTTGCAAGTAAGTAGTAAGTTAGTACTGGCAATCTTCGCCCTTCTTCTGTCACCGACGTCGACACCTTAGAATTCGAAGTTTAGAACCCCTCAAACTTGGTAAAGACAGGGAAGGGCAAACGACGGAGCTTCTTCGTTGACTCGATTCCAATTTCAATTTTTATTTGAAGCACCGGTCTCGAGGCCCACAACCGGTAAGTATGTATGTGACAAGCCTTCTCAGCTTCACGCAGCTTGAAGCCTCCCAAGCTTCAGAGCTTCAGCTTCAAGTTCAACAGCCTTCAACGGTTCTTTTCGCTCGACCTTACGATAATCCATCCAAAATCATCGATCAATGCGCGAAGTCGAACACTAGGGGCCAAAGTAGTCTTCACGCCACCATCAATGAGTAGGGTGCGTCCTGGCGCGTCCATCCTTCGCCGGAACTCCGACATGTAGTCATTTGATACGTTCTTCTATCATAGCTAATACACGTTGTCCACGATGCTCGGCTGCAAAACGCTGCATAATTAGACCTCACAGCAACGCCGAACGTATCTGACGGATTCTCTCCGACGATTGTATCATCGTGTCCTCTCCGAGTCGGCGCCGTTTTCTGTTCGTACTGCATATCAGGAGTCTGGGCTCACGGACCTACGGAGGGAAATCGACGGGCGGGGACTTCAATACAGAAGCCGGACGATGCGCCTGGTGGGCGGTACCAGCTGGTACCAGCTGGTACCTTGGATCTGAGACATGCTCCTCTCAATTTATCTCAGTCCTGCAGTGACGTTTCTCCCCCCGTAGTCGCTCCGGCGGGGGTTCAGCCATGTTATAATATCCTTGGGGCCTCTCTTTTCCTCTCCTCCCCGTCTTCTTGAAGTTCTCCTTCACACACACAAGACATATTTCATTGCCACCCGAAAGGTGCGTAACGACCACTGACGATTGCCAGGGCTCCGCCCAGCCTCGTCTTTGAAATAGAACGCTTAACGGGACTGCGGCACATTTGGCTCCTAAATAATACCAACATCGCGGAAGCAAATCCCCTCTCCTCTGCTCTCATATACCCACTTCTCCCTGTCCTGCCCCCGATCTCTCAGCCCATTGCCTCAATAGCTACCTTTCGGGGCTCCTGATACCCTTCACGACCTTACGACGAAAATGGCACCCATCGATTTCCCGGTCAAGTCTGCCGCAAAGTCTATCGATTTCCTCATCATAGGCGGCGGTCTGACGGGCCTCATGTGCGCGATCACCCTCCGAACCGTTGGTCATCGCGTGACGCTTGTCGAGAAAGTGGCGAGCGTCGAAGAGGTGAGTGTCCCCGTTTCTCTTCGGAGTCCTCGTCGCTCTTCAGAAAGACCTGACGGTTAACAGATACCCGCCTTCTTCCGTGGAATGATGCTGCCGCCCAACATGACCAAGCTCTACAATCGCTGGGGGATGGAGGACATAACGACGAATGCGGGTCTCGCATCAGTGCAGCTCATCCTGAAGCGCTGTAAGCATTTCACTCCATCTAGTCTTGGCGATGCATCCGGAGCGCGTGGCTGAAGTCTCTGTGGTTTTCCAGGGGAAACTGGGGACCTGCTAGGCATACACAAATGGGATCAGGAGATGCTGGAAGAGTCTGGCGGAAAGTTCACCTACCTGACAGTACGTATGACGTCCTCTCAGCCTTTCCTAGCTCGACCCACACGTCTATACAGTACCCTTACTTGTGGACGACGCTCCTCAACACTGCGAAGGAGCTCGGTGCGGACATTCGCCTAGGCACGGAGGCCGTGTCCGTTGGAGAAGATGGCCAGTCGGTCGAGCTGAACTCCGGGGAGACGCTGAACGCGGATGTAGTCGTCGGGGCGGGCGGTCCCCAGGGAATTTGTCGCAAGTTGCTTGCAAAGGACCACGGACCGCCGACGCCGACAGGGAGGGCGGTGTATGTGTGCGTGCGCAACATCTTTTCCCTTGTTTCCAGCGTCGCTCACGTCCTTCTGTCCTCAGAGTCACCATCGCGGCGGAGCGGATGCATGCGGACCCAGAGCTCGCAGAGTTCGTGAAATACGATGCCGTGAGTTCATTCCCCTGCGCCTTTGCTTTGTATTTTGACGCACCCGTTTGCGATGTAGAAGTATCAACGCACATGGTTTGGCCATAATTATGGCACGGTAACCCACCCAACGGTGCGTATCCCATTCGCGCTCCTTGGGCCTCACGCTAATGATTATGTATTTCTACAGAATGCGGAAGGCGATTATGCTCTATACATCCACGCACCCGAAGGGGACACGCCTTTGTCGCCGCAATGGACACCTGTAGCCAAAGAAGAAGTGATGGAATGGATCGCGACGGCCGAGCCAAGGTACTATCCACCGGATTTCTGCCCGTCCCGCTTGGAAGATAGTGTTGACGGACGTGTGTATACAGGGTGAAAAAGCTCGTCAGCCTCTCGTCTGCTGTATGTCGAGCGCAACTCGCCGAGTACGAAGACTTGGAGGACTGGGTTGCGGACAATGGCCATGTCGTTGTCGTCGGGGAAGAAGCACACCCGTACCCTGTCCGTCTTCCTTCCTTTTCCGCCCCCACTCTCCCGATCTGACCAGAATGCCCCTCAGCCTGGCCCCGTCAACAGCTACGCCATGGGCGTCGAGGACGCCGCGGTTCTTGCCACGCTCTTCTCCCACTTGCACGACGAGGAACAGATTCCGAGCCTGCTCCACGCCTTCCAAGAGCTCCGCCAGGAACGCTGCCTGAACATCCGACTCGTCGATGTCGGCAACATACATTTCATAACCCTCCCCGACGGTCGTGAGGCTGATGAGCGCGATAAAGCCTTACGCGCGCGCCAGGCAGCGGGCAGGAACGTTCTCCTGACCGACGTGAACGACGCGGGCATTGCAGACCTCTGGACGGAGCACCGGGTCGTGTTCGGATACGACGCCCTGGGCGAAGCGGATAACTGGTGGGTGCAATGGGGACTTCTGCGTGAGCGGGCACAACGACCGGACATTCGAGGTTTGGGAGATATGGTGTTCGGGCACGGGGTGCGGGTGATGAAAGAGGTTGTCCTCTCATAGCCCGAGAGTGGACAAACGTAGACGGAACGGTATAGTCTATTCATGATTGTACGATGTGTGCAGTCTTCTTCCGATTTGGGTTCTGGAGGTATTTGTGATGGAGCCACAGAAGTAATGATTTGCTTGTATTTGCTGGACGAAGAGCTTGTTGGAACGTAATGTACGAGTACAGTTGGGCGTCGACCTCCTCCTGGTTGATATCGAAGCTAAGCACCCCTTTGCCAAGGCGTTAGCGTTGCACTATGCAATAAAGCCCGAGGAAGCAAGGTAGTCGCAGTGATGTGCGCTTCCCAGGCGGCATCCTTGGAAAGGCGTGTCTCGCTCGGGTGGCCTCCTAGAGTTCAAATATGTTACGGGGGTGTGGAGAATGAGAAGAAGGTTGGGCTAAAGACGTCGAGGGTCAGACGGTGACGAAGAAGGGTGGCGGACACACATACCCCGTTGTGTAACAGCTCCGGTACACAAGGTGCTTCTCTCAACGACTCTTTATCCCTCGGCTGATCGCTCTACTTATCCTTCTCCTTCTCCAAGCCCTTTCCTTTCCCCTTCCCTTTTGTTTCCCCTTGGCCTTCACCCGCGCCTTCGCCATTTGCCTGTGTAGCCTCGGTACTTTTTTTCATCTTCTTCTTCAGGCGACCTCGAGCCGACTTGGACATTTTTCGCTTTTCCGGGCGTTGCGCTCTGTACTGCGTGGTGAGGGATCGTGGGGATAGAAAGAAGGGTCGTTCTTACGTTGCGGCGGGGGCAAGTGAGGGTAGTTCTTTGCGGCAGAGAGTTACTTTCATATAAGGCGTCCTCTGAATACGAACACTACGGTCACATCGGTATGAGAATAGGTATGCAGAAGGGCTGGAAAGAACGTACTTTTTTGTGCCCTCAAGCGCGGCGACCAGCATCTTCGCCCGGTCCCCTGCGCCTCCTGGGGCATCGGCACCCTCCGCGACATCGCCCGCAACTGCCTCCAGGCATCCGAGCTCGTTATATTGGAAGAGGCCTACGAGCCCACCCTCCGCTGTCGGCGATTTGAGATACTCGCGTTTGATGATCTCAACGACAGAGACGAGTTTGGGTATGGCAGTTGTCGACGGCGAGATCTTCTTCTTCCCTTTTGTCGGATCAGTCTTTAATTCAGAGACCATTTCCTCGTCGCTGTGATCTTCCTCAGCCTCTTCTTCCCTGCGGTCGTCCACGACTTCACGCGCTTTCGTCGGTTCCTTGGGTGGTGCGGGAAGTGTATGCAGAGCGAGTGGCCGCTCCGCGTTTTCCTACACGACAGAAGTTATTCGGAGTTCTAGTCACATAGTGTAGGTATGACCGTACCGCGAAGAACTTGAGAGCGAAGTCTACCCAAAAGTTGATTTTGCCACCGGAGGTGATGCGAATCTCGTGCGCGTTCAGAGACGAAGACCCCGGGAATGTCGCAGGCTCTTCTTGCGTGGCCATCACAGATGTTTACAGCAGTGTTCCTTGGAGTCCTGGTTGAAATGAATACGAAGTAGATGATGCTAGGACGTTGAACGTTGAACGTTGAACGTTGAAATTGAAACGTTGAAACTTGAGACGCGTCAGTGACGCGTCGCGTCGGGACGGGTACTCGGCCCGGGCATCCGCCCAACAGTTTCGTACTACGTCGAAAGGCGCGGACTTGTCCTCGACCATCACCATCACCTCATCGCTCTCATCGTCGTCGTCGTCGTCGTCGTCGTCGTCGTCGTTTTCGCCGACTCTCTCTTCAAAAAATATGAGCGCTCGCCAGCCGTTTGTTCCATCCCGTCCTGCCTCTCGTCCATCGCACCTCTCTCCAGGGCCCATCCACACTCCGCGTCCTGCTCGTCCTGGAACTGCCGATCCTGGCGACTCCTCTAAATCGACCACGCTGACATCCCATTCGGTTCCGGCATTCAACCTCTCGGGCTTCATGAAGAAGGCCAGGACGAACGCCGGCGAAAAAGGCGCGTCTCATATCTCCCTCGGTGGACCCGGCTCGAGCAAAAAACGCGTCGATGACACCCTTGTGCGTCCCCCGACGCGTCTCGGAAACCCCCAAGTATCCGAGTCCAGCGACCCTGGATTCAAAACACCGCCTCTTCCCATTCGCGATGCGCATATATCCAGTCCTGTATCTCGCACGAGCCCCTCCGACCTCCAGCACATGTCTAAACACAACGGCCATTCCGTTGGACTCAGCCCCTTCGCCCCTCCTTCGCTGCGGCAGATGAACAACGCCCTGGGCCACCTGGGCCATCTGGATCAGGCTGGTCAAAACTCTGACCCCAACGCAACAGACGAAGTGCTGGAAATCGACCACAACGACGACAGCGGCTATTTCTCGGCTTCCACCTCTACTGATTTCTTTCTCCGTGGAGCTCCTGGAAGTCCTTTCGATACCGACACCCTGGAGGACATGAAAGAGGCGCATACACGCAAGAACAAACGCTCGACAGGGCCAAGGGACATCGTGGGAGGCGGAAGCGGGTATCAGGCCAAACGGTTCAAGTCCAACGATGCCGCGTACGAGGATAACTATCAGCAGGGCCAAGATCATGGTCAAAACCACGGCCGCGATGAATATATGCGTCATCCTCCCCAACGACGTCCTACCCAACACCAGCCACAGCACCACCAAGCAGCTCAGCCGCAGCCCACCTTCTTCAATGCCTCCGCGCCCGTCATGTCAGACAACGGCCAACACCAGCATCCGCAACATCTGGATTTGGGCACACTCACCGTGACTGGATTGGAGGCCTCGCCCGCTGAGGCTGCACACCTTGTAGCCATACATGAGCGTGGTTCGGCGCGCTGGGCAGACGCGACTCTGGACGAGTGGCGCGAGGGTGCCGAAGAGCTCAAGAAGCGCTGGTCGGAACTGTTGAGCATGGTGCGTCCGGTGGTCTTGTTCGTTGCGTGTCCCGTCGCTCATTCCAAGTCTACCGCTCCGACAGGCTATAGATCACATAATGTGCGTGTCAATACGTTTGGCCTTTGGCCATATTCTGCTCCTTCACGGCGCCGCTGCTCTACATGTCCGATCGGTCTTTCTGAGTATGCCTCCTCACAATGTTACCCCGCTTGCGCGTACAGGGATAGGACGGCTTGCTACGCAAACCTACACGCGCGTGCGGCGGATCATCAATCTCAGCTCATGGAACGCTCCGAGCAGCTTCAGGAAGCCCGCGAGGAGTTTGCCCGCGAAAGCGGAAAGGTGGCAGGTGGTATCGGACCGTTCGGCGGCGGATTGTAGTCGACGAGGATCGCAATTTCGTACCGGGGGACAAGGTTCTGCCAATAGGATGTTTCTTGGACAGTGCCTCTTGGACAACTTCTGCTCGCATATGCTTTTGTCTCTCTATGTCGGTTTTCTCTTTTTGCAACATTTCTTATGTGGCCACCTCGTCCCCGTTCGGTGTGTCTATTGTTCTCCCGTCTCCCCATGTACCACTACCACACGCAACCCGTCGTCAGGCGATTTCATTGGTGGCACTGCGCTCGTGGCCTCTTCGCCACCATTATCTTGGTCGTTCTCGCAAGATGAAAGGACAGTGAACAACCCGTTGGCCAGCCTCTTCATTTCCCAGAGGCCTGCCTCATCTTGCCTCGCGGGATGAACAGTTGTATAAAACGGTCTCTCTCGTTCTGCATCCTAACTCCCAACCCCCTCCCCCAGCCCCATCTTACAACCCCAAACAAACCACCGACCATGTCCTCTTTCTGCATCTCGCCATCCGAGACCTATCTCAACCATTCCAACCCCCAACCCCCCGCATATTCCCACCCTCCCCCTATGAGTTTCAAGGACATTGTCGCCCTTTCCCAGGTCCCTCAGGCTTCCCCGCACGGAAATTTGCCGGATGGTATAAAGATAGGCCTTCCCCGCAAGAGCACAGACCTGCTCTGCGGTGACGCGCTGGGCCCGTGCGACGACGATTCATGGCATCGTGGGATGGAATCCTGGATTGTGCCGTTGCGCCCCTCTAACCCGCAACCATGTGGCTCGCTGGATGTATTTTTCTTCTCAAAGAAAGGGAACGCGCCGGGCGTTTCGTTGCGGGACGCGATAGAAGGAAAGGACATCGTCGAGGGTACAGGTGAGACGTTCAGAACGTGGGACAAGTCCGCGAGGTTGATTCCTTACGTGAGTCTTGTATTCTTTCTATTGTTCTGTTTCGTTGATGTGCGGCGTTGGTATAGTGGCCGGGTTATCCTCACGTTATGGATGTGAACAAGAGCTCCGTTCTTACCTTCTTCAACACCATTTCGTTCACCGCCATCGCTGTACAGGTGGGCCGCATTATGTTCCCCCTGCTCGAGGCAAGTCTCCCCAGCTTCTCTTTGGCCTCTACTCATTCTAATACATGGTTTATAGGAGTGCATCGACAAGCAAAGAAACATCAGAAGATGCCCGGAGGAGTTGCCCGACGCGAGGGAAAATGCTTTTTACTTCGCTCATTCTCGTGTAGGCCTTGCCGGTATTGATATCAGGCAAGTGCGCCTGGTCAAACTATCCACGACGGACGGGAAAAAGTACTGGCCCGAGTTCTGCGTTGTCGCGCCCAAGTCCAAGCCCGAGTAGAAATGAGGATCATTTGTACACATGTCTTTTCACTATTTTCGTAGATTACGCTGTACACCTGTACACTTATAATGTTGTATGCAAAAGAGCAACGGTGCTGAAGCGATCCGCTGCGAAACGTCCGGGTAGCTTGAGTGAGCACTTCAAGGTTCGAGCTTCAAGCTTCAAGCTTCAAGCTTCAAGGTCCGGAAGGCGGGGAAGGCTCGGAGTGTCACTGGCACGAGAAGTCTGTGGTAGTTGCACAGAACTCTCAACTGCTGAAACTTGGATAGGCAAATTACTCTGTGATAAGTTAACAGTAACGACCCCGGCTTTTTTAGGTTCACTATAAAGCTAATCCACGACAGCATACACCCACACAGATGACCGAACATAACCATGATATAAGGAGCGCTCGCTGACCAACACAACCATCACACCGTTCCTCTTGAAATCCTGTGACGGCAGAGAAAGCTTGCCGTCATGCCGTCATGCGAACTGGTCTACCGATTCGTGGGATGGTACGGGTGGAAGGGGGTGACTTCCAAATTGGATGTAGTCTTCGTGTGCGCGCTACGGAGGTCGTCAGAACCGTGATACAGCTGAATCGCGTTGGCAATTCGGACTCACTGCGTCGTCCAGGCTGGATTTACCCCCGCGCGTGACCAATTCGTGCTCATAGTGCGACGGTTGAGATTCCACGCCGGTATCCAGGTTTGGGTCGTTCAGCCGGGGCATCGTCCACCGTCGGGGGGGACGGGGAAGAGAACCTTTGTGGGGCGTCCCGGAGTGCTGCGATCCCGATGACTTCAGCCCTGCCCGAACAATGATCATCGTCGGGGCGATGGCCTGTGCATCACAGTCAGCATTTGGATCAGATCATGGGCGCAAAGAAAATCACGCACGCTAATCTGCCCGAGCCCCGCGACGAACAGCCCGCCCACGGTCGTCGTTGAGAAGCCTATCAAGAACGCGCTGCTGGCGGTGTACCAAGCGCCGGATTCGACAAGGATCCAGAGGACGTTGCCGGTGCCGCCTCGTAAACCCTGATGAGAGGAAGTGTAGACTTTGTAGGCGATGAGGAGCGTCGCGGCAAGCTGCGTGGCGATTGAGATCGACCACGAGGCGAGCAGCCAGTCGTGAACGCGCGGCTCGAAGACGGAGCCTGTGGAGCCAAGCGAGGGGAGATTTCCGAGGGCGACGTATCCGGTAGCTGGGAAAGGCGTTGACACACATTGTGGGCATGAACCTGGACCGATGCTCACCTCCGGTCACCGTGCAGAGAACAACCTAGAGATGGGTGAGAGGCAAGTCTTCGCAGACAAACGAAGGACTGACGAATGGAATGGTGAGCCAAAGATTACGGTGCCATATCACATAAAGACGCCAAATCTGGGACCCCCGTCAGTAAAGGCGGCAACATCGGCAGAGCCGTGTATTCTCACAAGGATCGCGTCGCCGATGAGGCTCTGGAGTCGCACCGTCGCATCAGCATCGACCTTTTCGATATAACAATAAAATGCACATTTGTGATGTAGAGCACCTCCTGCGCGACGTGCTCGGGGGTCGAGTTGTTGATGAAATATGCGATTGTACCGGTGGGGGTGCGTCCA
This sequence comes from Amylostereum areolatum, assembly GCA_012932865.1. Classification (NCBI taxonomy): domain Eukaryota; kingdom Fungi; phylum Basidiomycota; class Agaricomycetes; order Russulales; family Stereaceae; genus Amylostereum; species Amylostereum areolatum. The sequence continues at coordinate 369,687 of SAXG01000009.1, forward strand.
TGTGTGACGAAACCTTGGTACAGCTGGTAGAAGCAAGTGATTACATGCCCCGTGGACAGGGAAAACTGAGCGATGGCAGCGGCAAGCAACACCCTGGCGCCAGAGAATGCTCTATCAGTTGTCCCGAGTATCGTGGGACCAGCATACGCACAAGTTTGGGCCTTTCATCCCCTTGACGTATAGAACCCGAAGACAGAGAACGAACACGCCCATGCTTTCAAGCCGATATGAGTGTGAGAATGCAGTAAAGCCGTAAAACACACTGACTTGATACCTGTCCAGCCAAACGACCACACGATTAAACAAAAGTTGCACTGGACATGGCATACACACATACCGTACAGCGGCCCCACAAGCCAAAACGCGATGAGAGTGCTCAGATCCCACGTAAAATGCTCGAAGGCCATATCGATCGAGATCGGACGAAGAGGGGAGAAAAAGGCGCTCTCGTCAGAACGGTGCTGAGACTTTATAGCCTGTGTTACGTAGCATTTCCGTAGCAGCAACACTTGGGAAAGCGCCTTGGTGCACGGCGGTAGCCTGAGATAGGAACAGTCATGTAAGTACAGCATTCAAATCAGGCCCCCACTAAGTACTGAGGGTCCATTCAGATTGGATGAAACACATACCGGAGGACTGACGAATGGCATATTGAAGTCGGTCACCCACTGCACGTTAGCTGATAGCATCTGATTTGCCCCCTCTTACCCGACAGATGGAGCTTCATTCGAAGATGGATAAGAACGACAACCCAAACGCGTGAACGCCCGTCCTTCTTCATATAGTGACCGGCGCTCTAGTTAATAGTAGCTGCCCTGGCGGAGGTGAGTAACGATCTAGCAGCGACCGTTGACCAATCGTTTTGGTCCCCCCTGAAGCATCCAAAATGACAAGGTGGGGCTATGTCTGTCCCAAACCTCCTCGAGGAAAGCATCGATGGGCGCAAGATGGGCGCATTGATTATGTCAAGTTCCGAAACGTCTGGGAAGAGACGCTGATGCGTGGCTGAGACATGCGACTGGAGAAAAAAGATTCGAGTGAGCGAATGAGGTGCACGATGGGTGCGACAGGCAACAGGAGGCAGGACTCACAGTGGGAAGTAGATCGCAGAAAGAACAAAAGTGGCACCGAGGACTTCGGGCTGGCCATTACCAAGGATGGGAACGCTATACCAAAAACGACAAACCATGTTGCGAAACTAACGATAATAATTTCAACCTATGAAACAAGACACAAGGGGGGGGTAGATGCGCGAAGTTGAAGGTCATAAACATATCGTTAATCGTGACGAGATCGTGAGCAAGGTGCGGTGGAGTAGGTAAGGAAAGAAGAGATAGAGCACAAGGGAGATAGAGCGGAGCGGATATGGTGGAAGGAGATTTCGCAGCGGGGTGGATGAAGAGAGGGGGTAAGGCGGTCGTAAACGGCGAGAACGGAAGGAGAGAGATAAAGAGGATGAGCCAGCCCAGGAGTGAAGAGACAAACGCGTAAGCAAACACACTCTAGGTCTATAGCTAATGACAACAGACCGTCCACTAGTCAAATCCAATCTCGTCCACAAAAACCAAGAAGTCCAAGAAGATCGGAGCTCGTATAGTACTCCTCACGCATAGCTGGCGTACTCTGAATCCCCATTCCGACGCTGCATTGCACGAAGGTGGTCCGGGCTGCCCCAGCTACCGCCCCATCCTGCACTCGAACTGTCATCCTCCGTCTGCGGGTCGAGCCCCGCGGTCGACGGGACATGAGGGAAGCGCAAGACTTCCCCAGTGATAGGGTCCGTGAGTGAAGTATGCGTCGTGACGCTTGAACGAGTCTGATCCGTTTGCGTCGTGGACGTGGACGTGACGGTGGTGCTGGGCACGGCCACAATGCGGACGGTCGCGCGGGGAGCTGGAGCGGGGGCAGGGGTCGGTTCGGGACTCGGGGCAGGAGCAGGGGACTCTCTTGTCACGAATACGGGCAGCGTGGTCGCTACCGGCGCATGTCCAACGGCGGAAAGGGCCGGAGACATCGCATTCCTGCGACGGCCGTCAGAGGTGATGGAATTGATGTGGGATGCGCCGCTGCTTCCGGAATGGTCTTGGGAATGGGATGGGTGCCGCGAGGATCCTGAACCGTAAGTGGACGACGGGCCCGAGCTCGACCCTTGCCGATGTCCGAACGGGCTCAGGCGAGAATGCAACGACGCTTGTTCCGAAGGCAAATGAACGTTTTCGCGCGACGCTACAAGCACGGGCGGAGGCTGAAGAATATGTCAGACCCTCCAAACCTCAGAACGTGAACAGTAAGCGACTTACAGCACCGAACGTAGTCCGTCTTTCGGGGTCCGGACCAGATCTACGCATCATGTTCCAACTTTCCCCTGCGGCCGGCGGAGCGTCCTCGAGAATGTCGATGTTGATCCCTGCACTACCAGACGACCTGGAGACCGAACCCGCGGAGTTGCGCCACGCCTCAGGATCAGGCATGACCAACCCGGGAGGGATAGTTGGACGAGTATACGCTGTTGCCGTTGAAGCCGTAGCAAAGGGCGAAGCGGGACGAGGAATTGGCAGATCGAGGATATCGACTGGTTCGTTGGCGGTCAACGCTTGAGGTGGTGGCTGAATAGGGTGAGGAGTATAGGCTGGTGGTGCGTGATCCTGGGGAGGGACGGTGACATTGGACAGGGGAGAAGGACCGTGGCCAGTCGAAGCAGTGCCCGTTTTGTCTACAGGTGTGTTCGGTCGCGATGAGGCGTCGAAGAAGACGGTGTTGCCGGAGGCGGCACTCTTTGCGCTTACAGTGGACAAGGGGCGGGGATCCACATAGCCCATCTCAGCGCGTTGACTGATCCGGGGGGACCGGGCTGCTTCGAGGTCGTCGTCACTGAAAGCCCGGCTGGAAAACGAGGTAGGACGGGAGCGGAGGTCTGCGCGCGAACCACGGCGCGAACTTGGCGGAGGAGTGCGGTTGAACCAGCTTTGACGACCTAGGTTGCCGAAGCTGCTCAGCCCGACGGCACGAGCCCATCGGCTGGCCAGGGACTCGTGCGGTTCTTCGTCGTCGCTGGTGGAGACAGTATGGACCGGGGCGTTGAAATCCTCCATGCGGACTCGTCGTGCGGTCTGTACAGTGGCGCGCTCGGGCTCGTTCCCAGGAGTCATAGAACGTTCTGTGTGTATGGACAGACTCGAAGGCTTGCGAGGTGCTTGACGGGGAGAACCCACTCCATCGAGGTCGATGAGACGGGGAGGAAGTAGAGGTGCGTCAACTTCGAAGTCGGCTTCGTCGGCACCGGGACTACCAGGACTTTGAGGACTCCTTGGGCTTCGAGGACTGGTGGGAGGGTCGGCATACATGCGAACCAGAACATCGCGGGGAATAATGTGACGAATCTTGGCGAGGGGATTGTGTTGCTCCGTTCCGGACGTTGCCGCTCTCCTGCGCTGGCATATTCGGTCCCGGAGCTGCTCTTCTCACTGGCCAACGGAAGAGGTGGTTCAGAAGAGGCCGGATGACTGGAGCCGACGAGGCGTGCGCTAGAATCGGCCTCCTTCATGCCGTCGGTCGCGCTCACGCTGCGTCGAAGGAAGGTGTCGTGTTCTTCGCCGCTTCCGCGCGGGGAACCTTCGCCAGGATTGCGGAGATCAGAAGGCGACGTTAGCTGCTCGTCGCCGTCGACCATCTCCCACATCCATAGAGGGGTGTCTCGGCGGGGTCGGAAGATGTGGCGAGGGCCTTGCTTGCGGCGGCGGCGAATGCAGAGGATCAAGCAAAGTATGACTAGCATCGCGCCTATGACTGATCCAAGAATAGGTGCGACGATGTGGGCGACGACGTTGTCTTTGCCATGGGAAGACGACTGGGAAGAAGGTAGGGTGCAAGCGCGGTGGACGATGACGTCAATGATATAGGAAGGCGAGAGGGATGACGAGGATGAGGGAGATAGGGAAGACGGAGATAGGGAGGAAGGGATTATGGAGATAGAAGGTGTCGCAGTGGTAGAAGGTGTCGCAGTGGTAGTGGGAGATGTTGACGCAAGCGGGGTTGTAGCAGAAGGACTGGATGTCTGGGGCGCAGGCGAAGTGAGTCCGCCGTAAACCCAGGACCCATCGGTCCCGAGAGGTATCTGAGGAATAACGAGGTTAGGCGTAAATCATGTTCGCGGACAGAAGATGGCAAGTCGAAAACGGGTTCGCGGGCTGTTATCAATTGCAGGTAGAGAAGAAGCCAATACGTCCGTGGTTCCTCAAGGAAGGAAAGCCCGCCAGGCGTACCCGTCGTCGGCGGTTTGGGAACTCTCGCAGAAATATGATGCCCACCCTCCGACGCTCAAGGTCATGCCACCCAAACCCAGTCCCCGACGATCATTGAACTGCCCTCCCGGCCACCAAATATCTCCGAGTCCATTCAACAGAACGAGATACATACCTGATGGGCCGTAGTACGTGAGTGGTAGGTTCAGGACAGTTGAAACGGTTGCAGTCGGTGCGCCGTTGGAGTCGGTGAGAACGGTGACGGACACAGAGAGCCAGGGAGGATACACTTGGGTGGGCGCGGCCATCCTTCGTACGAGTTCAGGGTAGAGGGTGCGGTAAACGCAAGGCTGTTGTGTGAAGAAAAGAACGTGGGCGTCACTGTACAATCAAACTTTGTCAATGCCATGCGAGATAAGGTGCACATGGAAGAGCGCTCACGTATATTCGTGGTAGGAAGGAGCTCGTTAGATCTCGTGTGCGGATGGGAGGGAGGCAGGGCTGGTAAACAGCGTCGGAGAGGAGGAGAGGAGGAGGAAGGAGGAAGAAGTACGAAGCTGCGAACCGAGTCGAACATCGGCTAGCTCGCATTACGTAATTCAAAAAGTCCAACCACCTTTGGAATTCTGGAAGACAACAATGCTCACGGCCTCCTTTGGCTCTCTCCCGTGAATCTTTCTCGCATTTATTTCCATCCACGCGCCGCATATATTTGTCTACAGGGAGTTTGCGAGACGCGAAGATCCATACCGACTTGACCGCGACGCGTTATTAGGACGCGGGCCACGTGATGGGAATTGTGCGCGCTCATGTGCACCTCAAGACAGAATCCAGAGCTCCAGCGAGCGAATTAAATAATTACACACGCTCTTCATGAACTTATACGAATACACATTTCAGTGATACCAAAGCTTACCAAAAACACAGTACAATTCAATGCTTGATTCTACGTTGTTGGACAACCGTACGGCGTATCATGCGCCAAAACAGACCAAAACCTGCCTTTCACCCGCTCCAAACGGCCGGACCCGCTGTATGTGGCAGGATAAAGTCTTGAGCTTGAGCACCAGATAGACAAAAGACGCCAATGACGAGATCGACTCACGCGCTTGGTAACCCGTGTAGTTCGCCGGCAAGTCGTAAATATTCTGTCATAGAGACGTCATGAGTCGCGTCTCTTCTCGCAGTGGCCGCAGCGAATAGGCTTACGATGAGAATTCCAGGTTCGTACCCGGTATAAGACGCCAGGGATCGCGACGGTGGGGCTGGGCTTGCCACTACCTCCCCCAACGATGTTCACTTGCGCACAGCCGATGTAGAACTGCATATGCATCCACCGATCAGTGTGAGCGCGCGACCCTGCGAGGGAGAGGGGAAGGAGCGTCACCTGTGCGCCTTGATACGCCTCGGCGACGTGCAACTGCGATCTGCTCGACGCGGAGAAGGTACTGTCCATTGGGAAGGCTGGCCGGGACGCTGAAGTTGACTGACTGAATGTCTGTCGCGCCGTACCTTCGTCAACATCTCAGGCCGAACGCGACCGAGCACGGCGAGGACGTACTTTCGGAATCGAACACCAAGCCCGTGCTGGGCGAGAAGGTCGGGGGCCACTCCCAGATCTTGAACCAGGTGCTCCCCGTGCCGGCCTCGGAAGAGTTGGCCGCGGGGCTCGCGGGCGTCATGTACGCAGAGAAGTACTGCATCACATTCAACACAGCCCACAGATCAGCTTCGACGAAAGTATAGATCGACCGAAAGTCAACCTACGCCTGGATGGCCCATCACGGCATCGGCGACGAAACCCACGTTGGAACCAGCGGTAACGGTCGCCGTGCCCGTCTCGCCTGGCGTGGCGTCCATGTCGAGCTCGTAGCAGCGGAACTCGGGGTCGTCCACGTCCGTTATCTGGAGGCGACGGCTGAGCGAGGCATCGAACGGAACGAGAATGCAGACCACAACGTACTGGGCCGTTGGTATAGTGGTTGGCGGTGATGCGGACGTACTCCCAGTCCGCCGAAACCGCGCCGTCGTTCACGAAGTCCGGAAATGTATCTGCGACCATGAGCGATACAAACCGACGGACAGACCGGCAGATTTGGCTTACAGTGAGCCTTGACCGCGCACAAGGCGGTGAAGAAAAGCACAGGGGACAAGAGGAGCATCATCGCGTCCCAGTCGTCGAGAGGTGGACTTGGGGGCTGGTATCGTCACCGCACGCCTTGCGGTCCTTTTATATCCTGGAGCACAACGCGATCAGCGCGCTCCTCGCTCGAACCGCGCGGAAAAACGTCCGACCACATGAGTGGGCAAGAGAGAAAGCAGAAGGCGATGGCGTCTGCGGGCCGCCAGCCGTTGCATAGAACATGGCATACGGCGTGCTCCTCGGATCTGACTGTCGAGCAAGGTTGGGCTTTTTAGACGGTGGGACAAGTCCTACCTCCAAGGGGCATCGTCAGGTCTCTGCAACCTCGGATGCTACGGTGATATGTCGCGTAGGATTGGAGCTCAGGGCTCATAATCCCAGAGATTATCCTGCGATGTGACGTAGATACATGGGTCGGAGATCACCCTACGGCTGGACCATGTAGTAGGGCGCGAGCATTCGTCGCTACGTATAATTCTCGACAAGTTTGTTATGATACAACACAGTAGATCCTTCTTTATTCCATGCAACCTACACTCAATATGTGAGGGAGACCCTTGCCACGAAAGTAAGACATATGCTTACTATACTATATCGTATTCACGCCAGCACTTCATGCAAGATCCTCGATGATCTTCTCGACCTCATCGACCGTGTTGTAATGCACGAGCGAGATACGGACGATACCGTCGGCAACATCGAGCTTGGGCTCGAGGGTTTCAATAAGGGTGTACGCGTAGAAGTGGCCGTACCGGATGCCCACCTGTTGTGAGCCACCGTCAATTCGATTTCTAGCAATAAGAAAGATGTGACAACACATACTCCGCCCTTTTTGTCAAACACCTGAACGACGTCCTTGCTCTTGATCGGGCGATCGCCAGTGACGACGAAGCTGATCGTGGGCACCCTCCCGAGCCCTGCGCCCTCCTCCCCAACGATCCTCACGCCGCGCGGCTCCTGCGAACGGAGGAACTCGAGGAGAGGCTCGACAAGTGTTTGTTCATGCTTTGCGACCGCGTCGAAGGACGATTGGAGGGTTCCTTCGGGGGTCAAGGAGAGTAGGTATGGAAGGACGCCCGTGGTGCCATACACGACCTCGTATCCCGGGCCACCGGGCATAAGTTTGTAGGAGACTGCGTCAACGGGGAGGAAGTGGTGGGCGAGGCTCCCCAAGGAGGATTGGATAGAGGAGCCACGAGCGTAAAGAGCAGAAATGTGGGGACCGTAGACCTGATTGAAAGACTAAGACGGCAACAACAGTGAGCACAAACAAAAACAGACCTTATAGAAGGAGAAGAAGCAGTAATCGACGTCCCAATCTTGGACGTCAATGCGACGGTGGGGCGCATACGCGACGCAGTCTACGGAAAACTCGACCTTGCGCGCTCCAAGCTCCTTGGCCTTCGCACGCGCACTGGCGATGACATCCTTAACCGGAACCACGGAGCCCAGGATATTCGAGCAGGCGGTGAAGGCAACCAACCTTGTCTTCGAGGTGATGAGGGGGAGGAGATCTTGTACGTCGAGCACAACGGAGTAGGGGTTGTTCGGGTTGGAAAGGCGGGGAAGCCAGTACTTGACAGGGACGCCCTTGCGCTTGGCCAACTTCTTCCATGGGCCAGTGTTGGCTGCGAAGGATCGAGTTAGAACCAGTTGCGACGTTGTTAGAATATATGGTACCTTCGTGCTCCCCCGTCACGATAATTTCCTCCCCATCGAGCACATCGCCCTCCAGGGCCCTCGCGAGGATTTTCCGCTGCCATCGTCGAGCTCGATCCAAACGCGATCTCATCGGGCGACGCGGCGTTGAACAACTTGGCGGCCTGCACGGACCCATCGGCGACGCGTTTCGTGCTCTCGACCGATACCGAGTAGTCTGCGCCGAGCTGCACGTTGGTGTTGAGCAGGTAGTCGGAGATGCGATCGACGACGCCCTTGGAGCACTGGGAGCCGCCGGCGTTGTCGGCGAGATGTAACCAGAGGCAAGTGCGGGAAATTGGGCACGGGCGGTTTCGACGAAGGACGACATGATAGGACGAGTAGAGGTGGGAAACCGGTCGATAGGTTCAGAACGAAGGATGAGTTCTGTCCAGGTTGTTATCAGCACCCAGAAGATACAGCGATTGAGTCTCGCCTACACATTTCGGCCGTCGTGAATCGGACCCTTGACTTTCCCGGTCCGCCCGCGTTTGAGAGAGGTCATACGGACGATTGCATTTAGCACAGACGGTGTACACGCTTGTCCTTGTCCATCGATCTTCTAGAGGTGAATTGGTGGGAAGGGCCGTGATCCAGAGGGAGGAGCTTCGCGGGATGAATGCTCCTGATTCGGTGCCGAGGCGATCCATAAACGCGCTAATTTGTGGGCAAACACACTTTCACCATTGATCTCTCCCCGAAAAAGGCACACATGTATGCGAACACGGGCCATGGCTGTCATTTTTCGCACGACGACACTGCGCGCAGGCCTTCACGCAGATCCTCCCGTCTACTTGGTCGCTGCCCAACGTGCTAGGTGCTATCGAGAAGAAACTGCCAATACTCATCTTTGGTGGACATGGATTCGATCTCGGTGCGTGCGCATTCTATTCCGCGCGTTTTTCTTCGCCTAACCGTCAGGTTAGTAGGGTCACAACGCCCTCAACAAATCAGTACAAGGCCTCTGGTCCACCCATCGCAAAAAGGTCAACCTGAACTCCCCTCAGCTCATTGCATCTCCTACCATCACCCCACCGATACCCTCACCAGCGGTCGAAGACCTAGCTCCTTCTCGATCCCGCTGCACCTATCACTTCGCCAAACGGGAACGTCGACGGTCAGACTACTCCTGATCCCAGGCCGCCGGTATCCAATGGAAAACGCAAGGTGCGCTCCACGAGAGGGGAAGAGACCAACAAGCGGTCACGGGTTGCGACATCGTCGTCTGCCGGCATCGCGAAAGAGTACACTCCTCCACCTGTCAGGACTGGCAGATCTCGGCGGCGTGGATGCATGCGTAGAAAAAATGCTGGAGCTGGTGGCGATGCCTCTCTCGCATCCAGAGATATACTTGCATACGGGCGTTCAGCCTCCTCGCGGTGTCCTTCTACACGGCCCTCCTGGATGTGGCAAGACTTTGTTGGCACAATGCCATAGGCGGGGTGCGTTTGTCGGTCCTCCACGATAACATCTCTCTGAACGATTCTTCCAGGAGCTCGGGGTGCCTTTTATCTCCTGTGTCTGCTCCATCCATCGTCTCAGGCATGTCAGGCGAGTCTGAAAAAACGCTACGCGAGACCTTCGAAGAAGCAAAGGTGTGTTTGACCCCTGCTTGTTCACTCCGACAAACTTTTCTCATCCTTGATATCAGCGTGTCGCCCCGTGCCTCCTCTTCATCGACGAAATCGATGCCATTACCCCTAAAAGAGAGAGCGCGCAGCGCGAGATGGAGCGGAGGATCGTGGCCCAATTTCTTACCTGTATGGATGGTGAGCACACGTCGCCCAGGTTATGCGACATCTTCTCATCTTGCCCTCGTAGAACTGGCATGGGAAAAGACTGACAACAAACCCGTCATCGTCATTGGCGCGACGAATCGTCCGGATTCTCTGGACGCGGCACTGCGACGCGCTGGTCGGTTCGACCACGAGATCAGCATGAGCGTCCCAGACGATGAAGCCCGCGCACAGTGAGTCTCCTAGATCGCCATTATGAGGAGCGTCCCGTGCTGAGCACATTTCAGAATTCTCCGCGTCCTGTGCTCAAAACTTCGCATTGAAGGGTCGTTCAACTTTGTCAGCCTCGCCAAAGCTACGCCTGGCTACGTCGGCGCGGACCTCTCCGCACTCACAGGCGCTGCCGGCATCATCGCGGTCAAACGAATATTCAAGGCTTTATCCGACGGTACTCTGGTCATCCCCGACCTGGAGGATTCCCTGCCATCAAACAACCAAAAGGACGACGCAGGATGTTGCCATGCAAATAGACGTCCCACCAGGCCTCCGAACCCGGTACCTGCACCCAGTACCGCAACCTTCAGAACCGCCGAGACACGTCCCCTTTTCCGCCCTCGCCCTGCCCGCACTCGCGAACTCCTCCATCGCGCATTTCCTCCAAGCCCACCCGAATCCACTCACACCCGCCCAGCTCGCCCCCATATGTATCACCTCGGCAGGACTTCTCTCTGGCACTCAAGCAAGTCCAACCCTCCGCCCAACGCGAAGGGTTCGCGACCGGTGCCCGGCGTGACGTGGGCGGACGTGGGCGCGCTCCACGCGACGCGGAGCGAGCTGCATATGGCGGTCGTGCAGCCGATACGGCGGCCGGAGCTGTTCAAGGCGGTCGGCATCGACGCGTCCTGCGGGGTGCTTATGTGGGGCCCGCCGGGGTGCGGGAAGACGTTGCTTGCAAAGGCGGTTGCGAACGAGTCCCGCGCGAACTTCATCAGCGTGAAAGGCCCGGAGCTGCTCAACAAGGTATGCCATCGCGTTTTCGTTCTCTTTCGCTTCACGTCTTTGACGACACTGTTGCACGTAGTACGTCGGTGAGAGCGAGCGCGCCGTCCGTCAAGTGTTCTCCCGCGCTCGGGCATCCGCGCCTTGCATCATCTTCTTCGACGAGCTTGACGCGCTCGTCCCTCGTCGGGATGATAGCTTGGTACGTTTACGCCCTCCCCTCGCAAACACCCTTTCACGCCTGACCCCCCGAACCCACAGTCCGAATCCTCCGCCCGCGTCGTCAACACCCTCCTCACCGAACTGGACGGCCTCGACGCCCGACGCGGTGTCTTCGTCCTCGGCGCCACGAACCGGCCGGACATGATCGACCCCGCGATGTGCCGTCCCGGTCGACTGGACAAGCTTCTCTACGTCGACCTCCCCACGCCCGACGAGCGCGCCGAGATCGTGCGCACGCTGCTCACGCGACGGCAGGTCCCACTCGCGCTCGGCGGAAGTCCCGATACTGGGGCGGAGGTCGAGAGGCTGGTGAGGGAGCGTGGCGACGGGTACAGCGGCGCGGATCTGGCGGCGGTGGTGCGCGAGGCAGGCGTGCTTGGCGCTGCGGCGGACGTTGGGGCCCCTGGAGGATATGGATGAGGGGGTGGCCGGGGAGGAAGGCGAGGAAGGCGAGGATGTGAGGGTGGGTGTCCACGATTTCGAGAACGCGCTGGAGAAGGTGAGCCCGAGCGTGAGCAGGGCGCAGAGGCGGAGGTATCAGGTGTTGAGGGAGAAGTTTGCGGGAATGCCGATGACGGGAGGTGGGTCGAGCATGGCTGGGGATGGAGAGGGGAAAAGCGGAGAAGGGTGATGTGATGTGATGCGATGCGGTGGCCGTCTTCGTTACGTCTATTAAATTGGTGCGGTGGCCGTCTTCGTTACGTCTATTAAATTGGTCCAAAGAGTGGCTGGTCGGCAATGTTTATATTGTCGTCTGTGAATATACTTCATGGTTGTATCTCGTCGGTTTCCCGACTCTCATCGTCGCTTGAGCCCGTACAGTAGTCTCCAATGCCGATACGGCAAGAACATGGGGATAAGATCATAAGCCCGTCATCCACGAACAACCGTGTTTATGCATAAAGCAGATCGCCCATTCCATCTCCTCGTTATATATAAGTCAGTGACTTTGTCATAAAACTCCGAGCACGGCCCCCAAACGCGCCTGCGAGTGACTGGACCGAAGTCAAACCTGCTGTGAGCCCTGCCAGTTATACGATCCTGCATCCAGAGTGGTGGCATCGACGCGTCGTCCACCGACTCTCGCACCAGGTCGATACACATAAACGGTCTTCTCCCGTCCCGCTCCTAACTGTCCGCCTGCGTATCCTGCAGCGGCACTGGCCGTAGAGATCACGCCGCCGCGTGCGCGAGTGGGGCCGTGGGCGGATGCCGGTGTGGGGAGGAGGGAAGGGCGGGGATTCCGGCCAGGCGCCAGGAATCGACAGCTTGGATTTGACGACCATGGCGGGACGGTCGGCATTGCCATGCTGGATCTGTCCGATCGGCGGGACCGCGGTAGGACGACGCCCTGGCTGGGGCGGGTTGCACCCTGATTGCGTCGAATAAGTGGTGACCTTGGGCCGGGGCGCGTCGTGGATGTTTTTACCCGAGGTCGGAGGGATGGGTAGGCAGAAAGAGCCGAAGGAGGTGTTCGGTTGAATTTTGGGAAAGGCCGGAACACCTGAGCACTTCGGATCGACAGGGGGGAGAGTTTTGAGCCAGCGTTCGACTTTCACTCTGGACTTCTGGTTTGCATCGAGCATGGACTCCGCGCTGTATTCTAAGTCGGGTTCGTCGTCGGGGTAGAGGTTGCTGCGAAGCGCTGGCATTGCTGAGAGGCCGATGACAGGGGGGCAGGCTACAGGGGGCCAGGCTAGTGGCAGACTGCGACGGCAGGGATGAAGGGGTGCGGTTTATATAAGGTTATGTGACGGTGCCACCAGAAATCACGGGAACACAATGGTTTGCGTGATATAGAGAACAATGAGCGAGGCCGATGAGGCAGGCATACATGGGCCGAGTGGCGGTCCTTTGTACAGCCGTGGCCGTGTGGCACAATGGAATACAGACGAGTGGCTCGCAGGTCGATCTCATATATCCCGCTAGGGACACACACGAGACGAGGGGAACGCATCAGCTTTGGTTGAGCGGGGGTAGTAAATACAGAATCGTACACTTCACGTCGTGACGGAACACTATAGCTCCCCAACTTTCCTTCACCCCGACCACGACCTGCTCATTGCGCCGCCAAAATTCTACAATAACTTCCGCAAGCTTTTCGGGGTCGTCCTTAACAACAACGGTCAGATGTGCGGTCGAGCGAACGAAGGGAAGCGGGCGTACTTCGTGTAGCATGTGCCCCGTGAACGGGACGACGACCATCTGAAACTTGCCCTGCATCTGGCCGATCATGAGCTCCTTGTCAAGACGATCCGCGCCTGCGAGGACGAGGAGGCGCGCAGTTCGTGTGGAGAGGAAGGACGAGGAGAGACCCTTGAACCAGCCTATTCAATTCGAATGTGAGCTGCGGCGGTGTGAGGAGACTACGTTTGGACGACGCACTCTCCCAATAAGGTCCTGTTGTTCCTAGGGGAGTTCGCCACACAAATGGACGCGAACGAAGTGTGCTGGGGTCGGAAGGTGCCGGTACCACAAGTGAGGGAACAGATACACGAGCGGACGTTGGATTGCGGATTTGGTTGGCAGAGATACTGGAGGAAGCGTATAAGGATGACAGGAATAGAACATCATTGAGTGAAGGACGTACTGCCATTCAATAGCCTCCTCAACGCTATCGAACCCTGTGGGCCTAGAGTTGAGAATCACGGGCATCATTGGGAGGGCTTCAAGGGCAGTGCCTATAGACGAGCGAGTTGTGTGAACGAACAACAGGAACGACGAGAAGAATAAATTCACCTTCCACCACGTCGAGAACAGTAACGCCACCCACGCGATACTTCAGCTCTTGGAGAAGAGGGCAAACGCGGACAACCACAGCACCACCCATGCTATGTCCGACCAACTGGAAACCCCGGCTCTCAAAATATAGACCAGAATAGCAGAGATGGGATACACACGATGAAGGTAGGGGCGGTCGCAGGGTCGGGGAACACGATTTGAAGCAGGTTGAAGAGGTCCTGAACAAGCACGCCAAGTGACAGATCCTCATCGGACTCGTTTGTAGGCGTGGTCTTCCCTGGCAATCAGACCGATGATTCGCTGAGCGGATGCAATAGTGAAGGAACATACCATGCCTCCTTGCATCCACGGACAGCACTCCACATTCTCCCCGGCTAGCCGCAGCCACCTCTTTAGCGAAGGGTGCAAAACTCAGACCAGAGAATCCGGCGCCATGATGGCACACCATAACGGTGCCAGTTTCTGAGGTAGTCTTCGGCGCGGTATAATAGATGCGCATGTCGAGGTGCGATGCGGGTACATCGACTTGGACAGCCTGCTCGAAGTAGGTCGACGCGGAGATGGGCGTATATGCAGGATTGGGTACACGTCGTGGCTTAGACCTGTCGAGATCGTCAGATAAAGAGGGGCGTTTCCAGCTGAAGCAACGGACCGAGGAGGACCCATCGTGCTGGGCAGGTTTCCGATAGAATCGCCGGCCTCCTCTTCTTCATCCCCATCGTCTCCGCCGATTTCAGGCGGCAACTGGGGAAGTTTCGCGATTCTGGCTTGCATCGCAGATCGTGCAAGATGAGACATTTGGGGGCTTTAGATGACGGCCAAGTGGTTGCAGGAGTTTGGTGGAGAATGTGGGCCGTGGTGAACAATGGCGAACGTAACAACTGGAACGGTGCTCTGAGTCTCTGACTTAGTTCTCGACGTGGTTTTTTCTAGGGTTTTCCGGATAACCCACTTGACAAGAGTTTGCATTGAACGAGATACCACAGATTGGCTGTGAATCTACCACTACAGATTCATCACATCGTCGATACTCGAGACAGGATATCTGGAAGCAGGCGGCTGAAGGCACGAAGCTACTAAAGCCTGAAGCGTTTGAAGTCGAGGGTGGAAAGGCGAAACGAAAACAGTTGCGAAAACAGGATTCAACGACAATTACGGTCACGTGCTTCTCAGCGCGCCGGAAGCCCCGCCTGTCAACAACATTCGTTGTTCTCCCTCACCATCGTCCCCAATACTCGCGCCCGTTGTCGCCGCCCTCCATCTCCCCACGATTCATTGGTTGAATCTGCGACGTGAAGCGTGCCGGAGAACCTCATCGCATCTCGCAGAAATCCCGAAAGGATGGCAACGCGAAGGTCCAACAAGTCTCATAGGGTGCGCACTCACCGTTGACTTGAAGGTTCAAGGTTCACGCCTTTCTGACCTACCATCTGGACTGTGCCTAGGTACCTAACGTAAAATTGCGCCCCTACAACCCACAACTTTCTCGGAGAAGAACGCCCCCTTCATCTGTGACCCCATCCTCCTCCCCACCCGCTCACGACGACTTCCCCGCTAGCTTTTATGACCCATGTCCTCGACCTTTCAAAGGAGTTCTGCTATGTGCAACCGGCGTAGACAAGGTGTGGGGCGCTTCATGCACTATTCCTGATCTTGCGTGGCATAGGCTGTAACTGACCTTGAGCCGACAGTCTACAATATTCGGCAAGGCGGGGGAGATGGGCGCGAACACAACTTCAGACTTTACCGACCGCGTCACACACTTAATAGCGGAACAGCATGGGGGCGCGAAGTATCAGGCGCGTGACGACTTCCATCGCTCGCCATTGTGGCTCACGCGAGTCTTCCAGTGTGCCGTCCAGCGAAAGATTCCAATAATGAAGCCGTCTTGGATACTCGAAAGTTTCGACATTTGGCAACGAGGAGACGACATTGACTTTGCGGAGGTACGATCTCCTTCATTTCATATTTGGGCTGCCGTTCTTAACCACACATGGCAGAGCGTCGAGCACCATCGACTACCCATATTTTCTGGCGTCATCCTTTCCCTGTCCGGTTTTGACGACATCCCACATCGAACCGAGATCAACCGTCTTGTCACGCAACAACAAGGCACATACGTCAAGAATATCGAACGACCCGTACGCGTTACCCACCTCCTCTGTACCGGCGATGTGGAGACAGACAAGATGAAGTACTCTCGCAAGTTCAACGAGCACGGAGAGGCAAATATCAAACTTGTCTGGGAAGAGTGGTTTTGGGATTCACTAGAATTTGGCGGTAGGTGAACCTTGTCACACCACCCAAAGCTGCCGCTCAACGATGTTCGCTCATCCACAGGTCGCTTCGACGAGTCTTCATACAAGGTGGAGCATCCTCGTCCAGAACGCAAGACATTTACACAACCACCACCGCCCGCTGCCACCGATCCTAAAGCGGTCGCCGAGGCCGCTTCAGCCGCAAACGAACCAGAAGAGGAGGAAATTGCTCCCGCACGACGTTTACCCGCAGTTACACTCCAAGTCTGGGAAAGCCTTCTCCGCCCACGCGGGTACGTTCGCGTCGGTGGCGACCTCGTTCGCGTTAACGAGGGCCCCTCTCAACTAGACGAGCCCTCGCAGGTCCCACCAGTAGCAGCACCAGTAGCAAGCGCCAGCAAACCCAAACCTAAAGCGAAACCCAAGCCATCGCAGCATCCGGCAGTGGATCAGGAACCGGAGCGCAAAGCCCACAGTGCGCTCTCAACGTTCGATCGCACCAAGTCTTTCGCACCTCCACGTATGGAGGCAGAATCGTCAAAACAACCCTTTCGTCGTTCTGCATCGCTCTTTGGTTCGGCACGCGCCTCGCCAGCCCCTGGTGCGGTCCATGAGACTATCCCGGCGCTGACGGGCATTTTTTCTGGTTTGACCTTCCGGGCTCGTGGAGAAGCCAAATCAGCAAGCGTCCGAGATGCGATACTCGCAGGAGGCGGAAGGTGGATCGATGGCGCCGTTGAGGAGGAGGACTCTGTGGATATTATCATCGTACGGCTGGTCAGGTATGGTACTTGACAGACCTTTTGCTACGAGAGGTGCTCATATTGTGCAACAGTGGGAGCATCCTATTCCGTGCCGAGGTCGACGAAACCGAACGCGCGAAATATAGGACGGAGTGTTGGCTGGAAGGCTGTCTAGCTCGGGAACGCGTATGTGCACCCGACGAACATGCTAGCTTCGTCCCACTCAGCATGCAACTACCGCTCCCTGGCGGGGATAAAGTCATCATCAGTCCATCAGGACTAGATATGGCAGAAGATATGTGGATAAAGCGTCTAACGCGAGCATTGGGTAAGCTGCCTCTGCTCTGCAACGGAGTTATATCCCTAACATGGTTCTCTCACTAGGTATCTCTCACGCGCCGAATTTTAGTCGTGCGACGACACATCTACTTTGTCCGTCAGGGAAGGGTGCCAAGTTCGATAAAGCGCAGGAGTGGGGGACGCCCGTGGTGAACTTAGGCTGGCTCGAACAAATGATTGCAACGAGCGCGGTACCTCCTGTCTCCGACTATCTAGTCCTCTATCCGGCCGGACAGGGAGCCTGAAAGGAAAGGAAAACAGAAGGCCGTCGCCCTCGAAGACTCTGGCTTTATGGCCGATATCACAAACGGTAAGCTTGGTCTTGTTTCTATCCCAGGATCCCTTTGCTGATATTGCGTGCGTAGATCCACGACCTGCTCCGCCTGTCGCGCATGCGGTTCCGATGCCAGAGAGAACACCCTCGCCCCAAAAGCAGTCATTAACGCGGGCACCTACGATGGTCGTCGATATCCCACCAGATCCCGAACCTATGTTTGGAAGGCCAGCATCACTGTTAAACAACGCGCGGCCCCCCTCTCCGCCCCACTCCTCCCCACCCATCGATCACCCTCCCCCCGTTCCGGAATCTCCTTCTGCACCTCTCAGTCTTAACCCCAACCTTCCTCCATTAGTCCGAGTCCCCACACTTCCTGTCGCGCCAGCTGCCGACGACAGCGATACCGAACCTGAGGACGAAGAACCACCGAAGGTGCCTTCCTCTTCGACGCCGTCCCCATTGAAGATGCCTGGCGCGAGCTCGACAGGAAACTCGCCCGTTCGACCAGGTGTGTCCGACGCGGCCGCGCGCGCGTTACACGAGTCCCTATCGACAGTCCTTGGGAAGCGAATGTCAGGGAACGAAGACGCACCGTCAGCGGCGCGCGGGAGACCAGGGAAGCGTCCGCGCCCAAGGCCCAAGGTTCGTTTTGCGCCATTGGGCCCTTTCCTCAAACCCACCTTTACTGACCTTGTACAATCGATAGAACACGACCTCACGCCAGGGCTCGGGCTCGGGAAATAATGGGGAGAACGGCATGCACGAGGCGGGACTGCTGCCCATCCCAGAGGCGTACGATACGTCGTATGCGTACAGCGAGGAGATGGGCGGGCCGAGGGCGGCTTCGGCGGGCATGGAGGGTCATGCGAGGGTGACGTACGAGGATCCGGCGCAGTCTGAGGAGAGGAGGAGGCTAATGAAGTTGTTCGAGGGCGCGAAGACGGGTGACAATGCGGGTGTTGTGGGTGGGGATGCTATGGATTCTGGAGGCGCTGGCGCTGGCCAAGGTAAGACACGGACGGCGGCGGGTGTGGCCATGAGGAGGAGCTCAAGGATGGCTGGTTTTTAAAGAAGGGTTTCGTGCATGTGTCTGTATCTTAACATTAGGTGTTATTCACGAGCTGATTTGTTGACGAGAGCCTAAGGTTTATGTAGCAGGTTGCAACTCTCGCAAGTACGTTGAGATGATAACTGATCTCTCGAGTCGATGCAGACGGGTTGACTCTAAGACATTCTCATACATAGGTGTGTAACTCTAGTACTGACTTTCTGCTTTGCGCGACGTATAGTATACTCGTACACAAGGGCCAATTGAAGGCTCATTCTACCTGGGGTAGCTTTTCAGGTAGATCCAAGTTTGTTTCAATAATCCGATTCGCTGGAGTCGCTCTCTGACCCCACCTCACTCGATGGTCCAGCCGCCGAACCATCATCCGAACTGTTCTCCGAACTGTTCTCTGAACCACTCCCCGAATCATCCTCCGATCCCGAGTCGGAGAAGCCATCCCATATGTCCTCTGAGTCCTCCGCATCCCCGGGCCACTCTCTCGATAGAAGAAGATCCCATATCTCCTTTCCCGCATCTGTCTTCCAGCGTATACCTCTCTGCCCTTTTCCATAAGCTTTCAACGCTACTAGGTCGCGGATCGCCATACGATAACCGATATCGTGTACTTCATGCGCGGGGAGTTCGATGGCTGTCTGTTCCGCCATGAAATTCACCGAAAGGCACCACTTGAGATGCTGGCGGAGGAAATTGACTGTGCCACCCGTCAAGTTATCCTTATTTTGCAACTTGAGGAAGCCGGGGTTATCGTCCATCCGCTTCCTCAATTGGGAATCGAACACGATGAAAACGGAAATCGTTCTTTGGAGGTATTGGTGGTCAGACCGCGGAATGAGTGTGCAAAAATCTGCACTCACATCGACGTCGATGCCGACTGCATTTCTGTGGAACAAGTCTGCCACCTCCTCGCACATCATTGCTGCATTCTCGGCTGTCGAGTAGCTTGCTTTGAGTGCGCGCATGTATCCCTTACTAGAACCGTTTTCAACGCGCTGCTATGGGTGACTTGTTACTCTCTGTACAATCCTAGCCTTGACAGTGAAACTCACAGGTAATTTCCCGTGTCCATATAGGGGGGACAATCCAGTGGACACTCGGGGGGCCGTCACTGCCGGTCAAAAAACAGCGATCTCCATCCCGGACTTTCACTGCACTCTGTATCTCTTCAGGAGGATTATACTAAAGCAGAGCGTCGTGTCAACCGTACTTCGCAGTTCGAACGCCATAGGAAAGTGACGTACCATATCCGTCACTTGGAGTCTCCGTGCTGGAGTCCTCCAGGGTTTACGATCGGGATTGTTCAGTGCGTCTCTTCTCAGCTCATCAAAGGAGAGCGTCTTGCGAGCAGTCGTAAACGGTGGAAAGTTACCCGGCGGCATCGCCGCATCCGGATCTACAAGTAGTAAGACACGACAACGGTGTAAGCGACGTACGTGGCTTTGCGTGGCCTCGCAGTATCGAAGACTCACCTGTTACATTGGTGACATCATAACAGCAGTAGTTTCTGCCAGCGGGCCCAGGTTGCAGGATGTACGAAGATTCAAGAGCGGAGGACCTAGCGCGTGGCTTTGCTATATACCCTACCGCATTTCGGATTCTGACTGTAGCGGGATAAAGTTCGAATTCTATTGGTTCGAGATCTGGATTCTGGCTCGAGTAGTTTGATCCATGTCTTGATCTGCCCAACATTGATGTCAGGGTTTAAAGTCGAATTTATCCCTAGAGATACCAATGAATACTACCTACCGGTGCATGACAGCACATCCTACTTACCTGCCATGACTACCCCTGGGTCTGACGGCCAAAAGATGAAGATATCGAATCCTGCCACACGAGAGCTGTTTGAGAGAATGTGGTTCCCTGGGCCCGTGTTGGATGGAACTTGAAGGTTTGAATCCGTGAATTGTGACATAGCTATGATCGTAAGAAGGAAACTGGGGTTTACGCGTACTAGTTGATGCAGTGCTTGTCTGCAACAGCAGTCAAATTTTCCGGCTACGCGAGTCGGCGGAAAGACTGCACGTAAGGCCACAGTGCATTCCATCATGGACCACAGCGCGGAAGACCAGACGAACTTCGAAGAGGGCATCCAGATTCTCCAACTCTTGAAGCGGAGTTCTAAAAGGATAGCGTGCTCGAGCCTATCCATTATCATTTGAACGTTGAACGTTGAACGATGAACGGCCAAACTTGATAAACTAGAACTTGAAGGTATTACTTATTGCATCCTGGGCCCCAACCCCAGCCTACTCTCAACGTCATGTTTCCTTTCTTTATTAAACAGAGGTTTCTTGGACAATTTGGATGTCGGGCCAGAGGTCAGTTATCGTACAAGTAATCCCAATCGGAGAACGAACGGGCCACTAGCTCTGCCTTGACGAACAAATCGCTCTCGTTCTGCGGCCACTCCTCCTCATCCTCATCCCCGGAAACGTCATCCCAGTCGATGTTTTTCTCCTCCTTCCAGTAATGGTTCAGTAGCTGCTCCGAGGTGTCTTTTCCGGCGGCAGTCAACCAATCCCGCTTATACGTCCTCCTGGCACTCTTGACCGCTTCTTCGTCGCCCGTTTGCATCAGCTCTCCCACTTCTACTACGTACCGCGGATCAGAGAATTGAGACCTGTTTAAGTCACTCATGAAACACGCTGCGAGACACCATCTGAAATGTTCGCGCAGGAATCTCATCGTGGCTTCGCCATCCTTGCCTGAGAGGGGGAGCCTCCCAAAATTTCCGTTAAGCTCGTCTCTGAGCTTAGGAAAGCGATCGTCAAATACGACGACGTGACACCCATGCTGTTAAAGCGGTTGTCAGATAGCAGAACTGGTGAGTGATGAGCAAGCTCACATCGACGTCGATTCCGAAAACATTCGTATGGAATAATCTGGCGAACCTTACGCACATCACCGCCGCGTTCGCAGAAGTTTGAAAATCCGTTATTAAATGTTCTGGATGCGGGTCCATGTGCCATCGCTGCAGATGATACGTCAGCATTGTACACTATAATGAGACGCTCTGGAAGCCTACGCCAAGTTCCTTCGTCCAAATCGGCGGGAAGATCCAGTGGATATTTGCAAGAGTACTACTCGTACCAGTCAGAAAGCATTGGCCTTCGTCACGAGATTCCACCACCTCCTGAATCTCTCCAGGGATCTGGTACTATAATCGCAGCGACCACGTCAGGGTTGTATCACCAGTACGGGCAGGTGCCGGTCACGGTGGACAATGGCACTACGTACCGATTCCGCCAGAGCTCCGTTATGAATCCACGGATACAAGCCGGGATTAGCTGTTGCGTTGAATTTCATCGCTTCAAAGGTGTGAACCCTCCTAGCAACTGTGAATGGGGATGCGGGTAGCCTACTAGTATTGCTATCTGAAGAGATGTCGAAATTAATTGTTACAAAGTTTGTCATAATTTTATACTGCGAGACGTACAGCAGCAATAGCTCCTGTCGGCAGGATTCAAAACATATGCAGAGGCGAGGGGCTTGTGAGCTGTCCATCGGCTGCGCCTCGCATTCTACATCATTCCACGGGCCAGTCTTGGCGACATATATTTCGAAGTCTGGTAACATATCAAGAGTTGACTCGAGAAGTAGAAGCCAGGTCTTCATTTGCCCAACGGTGATAGTATCGTTCAAAGTTGAGTTGATTCCTGGGTATGAGATATTCAGTGAGTTGGCGTGATTTTGACACGGCTAGGATGATACTTACCCCCCATCAAAGTCGCTGGTGTAGAGCCCCAAAATATGAAGACATCGTACTTTCGGGAATGCGACAGGTTCGAACGGACGAAGTTGTAGGGGGAGGTATTGGTAGACTGTAACATGGCTCAAAATGGGATCGATTGAGAATGTCCTGTTGAAGTTGAGGAAGTGTGATTCGGGGTTTCCGATGATTCACAAGAACTCGGAAACAGCTGGGCCTCTTAACGCACTTTGTCGGCAAGGGGTGCATTCGGAAGGAGAAGTATCAGAGCGACGTCATATAGCACGCCACCGAGACGCACGAAGCAGAAGCAGAGCTTAGTGGTAGTACCCATTGTCGGTCGATCGAAGGACGAGGTCGCCGAACAGGAGCGCAAAAGCACTAGAGCGCGCGTACGGACGTAAAGGAGGGGGCTGACTTGCCTGTAAACCAGAAGAGTGCGGTGAATATCCGGATCGTACTGTTTATGTCGTCAAGGGGAATTTGAATGAATGATATGGCGAACTTGAGTACGAAACGAAAGTGGTAGAGAGCAAGTCAAGTATGTTCCTCATGACAAGGCCTCGGCATCTCTCGGCATCTCATCCCGGCGATTCACGAAGCTTGACAAGCGCTTGGTGTCGCTCCAAGTTAGCCTCTAACTCTCCGCAAACCTCTTCTGTCAGTCTGCCGAAAATCGACCAAGGCAACCAAAGGAGCGATATAAACACGATGGAGGACAATAATACCCATTTATCGACGACCTGAAGGCGAAGGCCTCCTTCGGCCGCAAACATCGCACTCCAAGAAGAAAAAATGCGACACCTTTGGATTGTCATATCGTGGTATCGATGGACTCTCGCTCGCAGAGTCGCAATGTGTTTTCAGAACTTCGACTTGAATTATCACCGCCGTGGTCTGAGTATGGGAAGCGTAACGCGAATGTACGTGTTTCCGTGGTTCTGTTATACATATCGATCTCACCTGAACGTCCAGCCTCGTCCAGCAACCGATCATTCGCTCGTCCTCGCCTTCTTCCTCTGTCTGTCATCGCCACCACTCTCCGTCATATCCTCCGTCGCCTGAAAGGCCCCGTTACCTATAGCCGCCATCGTAACTCCTTCCGCCATTCTCACCCTACAGTCCAAAGGCCCAATCACGTCTATAGGCCTCGCGACATTCACAATCCCGGCCCTTTTCTTCCTATCCACGAGCGCGTCCAGAAAGCGCAAATTCTCCTCCCACTCTCCCTCCATGGCCTTGATCGATACAAATGGGATGACGTCCGAGCCATTCCCTTCCTTGTACGTGATCCACTCGTTCAAGGCGCCTTGGGTCGCATTCAGGATCGCCTCACACTGGTACGTGCTTGTTTTCTTGCGGTATTGGTGCCTTCTGACGGAATCCGGGCGCTTGTAGATCTGAAGACAAAACCCGCAGCAATACTGGATTCGCGGGTCGTGGGTTCGGATGTGACGAAGGCGATCCTTCGCGCGGTTGAAGACGTGCTCCTTGTAGCAGCAGTTGGGGTGGGGACATCCGACCCTTGCTCTCGAGGTCTGTGTTGGAGACCCCTGCGGATCCCGGTGCGGCGGCGCTCTCATTTGAAGCATTGGCTTGTCCTTTTTCTCTCTGTCGGCTTCCGCTGTCGCGCTTCCTCTTTCGCGAGTCCGGGGATGTGATCGGCCCAGGGTGTGGCAATGACAAAATCCTAGAGCAGGATGCCATCGGTTGAGGAAACTCCTCGCTGAACCCTGCCGAAGATGTGGTGTTGTGCATGCTCTGGGCCTCGAAAGCATCCGTTTGCACGTCTCTGTGCGGGGGGCGATTTGGCCACGCTGTCTGGGCATAACCCCACGGGTTCACCCAATTCTGATGCATCGTCGATTCTTCGCGGGCGCTCCTTGAAGTCATGGGTTCTGCAGCTGAAGGCTGCACGTAGGCGAAGCGATTTGATGCATACACGTTCGTTGTCCAATGGGAGGAGGAACCAGGAGCGAATGCAAACAACGACCCGGGATTCAAGGATAGATGTTCGTGTGTAATGGCCTGGGACGGCGGGTGCCCGTGGATACCCGGGGCCATCGGCAGGCTGGGGAGGGCAACGGTGGACGTCGATGCTGACTGGGTTGCAACGTTGATAGGAGCATGCTCCAGTTCGGCGCAGGGACCAGGGACGTTCGTGGGTGGCAGTTCCTGGTCGCGCATGTTTGCGTAGGGCAGTTGCGTTCGGGGGAAGTCGTGCCCAACGTCTGAGCGAGCGATCGACCTCTGTTGGGATCGGGCGAAGTGCGCGGTCAGTTTGAGGATCAATGTCTACTTCGACGGTCACGTACAGAGTGTCCTTCATCCATAAAACCGTCTGCTTCTTTGACATTTTCCCTGTGGTGGGACCAGGGGGGCGATGGCTTTCCTCGATACTGCAACAAATCCCGGAGCGGGCATCTACGGCATGGGCGCTCAATCAACTCGTCCATTCCACGTCCACTAGTGGAGGAAACTTACAGTTTTGTTCAACAGCGTTGCTCCCGCTTTGTGGCTCAGGATTACCGGTCTGCGGAAGGTCGAGCGGCTGCTGCCGCTGCACCCATCACTGGTAAACAAAATAGGTAATAGGTCAAGGCAACCGGTCGCTCACCTGAGTGCATCCGGCTTCATTCGAGACGTCGACGTCGACCGTGGTCTCATCGAAGGGGTTCTCCGTTGACTAGGGTAAGGTGTCAGTCCCGAGTTCACTGTATTTGTGTGGCAGGTGTACTCACTCGACTATCGACAGGTGGATGCCACTCGAACGCTGTGCCACTAGGGCCTGCGACCGCTGTCTGGTCGTCCACGACCTGTCGTATCCGCGACTCTGTATGAGCATGTTTTATCTCTATATTGGTGGAGAACCACTCACTACGTGGCGGTGGTTAACGGGCGCAGGCTTAGGACTGGGAGGAGCTTCAACCTCCGGAGAACGCGTCTGGTCCCGGTCATACGGAGGAGTGGGCGGGTGGTCGCCTCTATGGCCCATGTCGGTGCTGTTGCTGCAACTCATCGAGGCGTCGGCGGCGAGATGCAAGGTGTTCGAGGGTGTGGAAGGGGTGCGGAAGGTAAGGTCTTACCTCTTTTGCCCCGTTCGCTTTTATATTTATATTATAATCCATAGCACTGCATTCTGTCACACCAGATGTGAACAATGGGCCTCCCGGTCCCGTTGCGGTGCCACAATGACCGGCGCTTATTCCTTGAAGGTGCTTTTGCCTCCCTTGGAGTACGTCGCAACGAATAATAACAGTGTAAGAGGTGCACACTAAGTAGGAAATCGTTACTCACATTGTTACTTTCTAAAGCTCTGGGAGTCTGCTGACAACTGGACCGCCGAGTCCCGCTCGTGCAGCACTGGCCCTTGAGAACAGAATCCAATCGGGTGGGGCGCCGGGACGGATAGACTCTCCAGAACCCGATCTATTACCATTGATATTCTCCATTGTCATTGTCATTCAAGTTCTATCGCCATTGTCGTTCAATCGGATCGATATCAGTTCAATGGATCAATACAGATTGATATCGAGCATGTGATCGTGTCTGCTCCCACGCCCCTCGCTCCTCGTCCTTTATATCAACGGACTTTCATCCCTTTTGTCTGGACCGCGTCCCCACTTCTCGCTTTGACAACTTGTGGTGGGTTTTCCTTCCAGCCTATTGATACTTGCTGCTTCCTGACAATGATGCGATCGGATCAACCGCACTTCCACAGACTCACTCAGCACGATGCACGACTCCGCGATTTCACGTTTGGGACACGCAGCCGACGCGTCTGTCAACCATCCGCCCCTGCACGAGTTATGCACGCTGTTGCAGCCCTTCGTCCTCGGTCCTAAAACCACCTCGCATTTACCGGTCGAAATTCTCAGCAAGATCTTCGCACAGCTCCCACCCTTCCTGCTCCTCCGAAACGACGACGACGGCTTTTCGTCCATTTCCGTCACGCACGTTTGCAGCCGCTGGCGACAAGTTGCGATCGAAGACCCCAAATTGTGGACGTTGGTTCCCCTATACAACTTGAAGTGGGCCGAATTGTTTCTAGAGCGATCCCGCGCCATGCCGGTGTACTTGTTCGACACGGTCGATACAAAACCCGAGGTATACCAGGCTGCGACGATGCTGGCCTTGCAGAAGGCGTCGGGAAGGCTCCGCAATATCCGTATCGTCCGTTCTGCGAGCGACCCGGACGTCGAGTGGGATCGCTTCTCAGGAGAAGTCCTTCATTTTCTTTCCACGACGCCTCTCCCGAACGCCGAAGCCGTCACGATCGACAACGGCGATCACCTCAGGACCTTCAGACGCGCGCTTCCCTTCCCACTGACCTTCGGTCAAGTGTCTTCGAGGCTCACGGAGCTGCACCTGTCCGCGTGTACCATCGCGGGCCCGGCACCCTACCTATCGACCTCCCTCTGTGACCTTTCGCTCGCCAACAGTCGAGTGAGTGAGGGATTCCAGGACCTCCTAGAGGCCCTTTCCACCCTTCCCAACCTCGAATATCTCCGACTCGTTCACATGGCCTCGCAATATCCACCACTTTTCGACACGCCTCCGTGGGTCATTGCATTCCCGAAGCTCCGTCACTTCTATATGAGGGACCACATTGACGCCGTCGCGGCGATCAAGAGATGTCTCGTCGTTCCACAGCGGGCCTGCATCAACGTGGAATGCATACCGCGTCCAGGACACGACCTCGACCAGGTTGACGAGTCCATCCGCTCCCTCCTTCTCTCCATGTTCTCCAGCGCAATCGGAGCTGGCATCACCTTGCGTTACGCCAGAGTTTGGCTAGGCGAGAAGCGCCTGGAGATCGACACGGTGAACCCGCCTGCGCTTTCTCCGCCCTCTGCGCACCCGTTCAGTCCTGCGACCTCCCCGCAAGAAGTAGAGGCACGTCGCAGTCTCCGTGCTCAATACAGCATGGAGAGAATCGCCGCTCACAGGAGATGGGACGATGAAGACGACTCGGTTCCAGACCTGTTTCAAAGTTCCATGTCGATCGTTGTATCCCTCGAAGGTGACGACGAGGGCAACGAGTCTCCGGACCACAATATCGACATTAATGTCCTTTCCTTGCTCCCTCCCATCTCCGAAGTTCATCTACGCATATCCCATCCTGATTTCACCATTGCCGAGTGGGTGGAGCTCGGTACCAACTCGTTTTGGAACCAAGTGGAAACGGTTTGCGTCGGAGGGGGGCAGGCTATCCGGCTCATCATCGCCCTCGCTACATTGGATGAAGGAGCTCCTTTCTTTCCTGCCTTGTCCAACCTGAACATCTCATTGGCGGGGGCTACACTTTCTCCTCAGGAACATGGAGCTCCTTGGGAGCGAACTTTTGACAGGGCTGCGAGCGCGAGCGCAGATTGTCTTCCCTCTGCCACGCTTGGAACTCCTTGGATGCCATGTTCCGGAGGACATGAGGGCGGAACTGGCAATCAGTGCGTTCAAAAAGTAGCGTTCGCACTGAACCAGTAACTGCGCAGGCGAGTTCCTTCTTTCTGTTGACCACACAACTCTCTGACTTCTCCATTTCCTCCCATTACAGCAGCTTCAATATCACTAAACCCAGTCGCGGAGGGAAACGAAGCCAGAAGTTGTACATGTGGTGTAAGATATCAGAATGTGTCGAGGCTTGAAAACGTTGTTCCCGCTGTAAACTTTCACTTGCTATCAATCGTCCATATCGTGCTTCAGCCTGAGGAATCGGGCTTCGAGTCTCGATACATAGATGTGATTTCTGTTGAGCCTAGTCATCAAGCAGTAAGTAATCCACCAGGTTCACTCGGAAACCAGCAGAGATTCAGATGTTTGCTGAGTTTGGGGTCTTGGGCAATGGATACGAGGATACCAGCGTATTGGCTTCGGTATGGTTTGGTTCGGTGATTATTGGGTCGACGCCCGTCACGCCCATGTATATGTATGTAGTACTTAGCCAAAATAAAAAAGATGCATTGACCCTCAACCTCAAAGGTACAGGACCAGGCAAAGTCTACTGTTGCTGTTGCGCTTCCAAAGCCTCAAGACGAGTAATCTGTCTGTGAAAGCACGAGAAAAATGTTGCATTAGAATTCCAAAGCGACGACTCGAGGGAAGTGCGAAGCGCACCTATCTCTGACGGCCTCCTGCCAGCGTTGCAGTTTCGCTATCTCGTTGACCTTGAACCCGAATATATGCGGCCTGTACCTC
Organism: Amylostereum areolatum; assembly: GCA_012932865.1. NCBI lineage: Eukaryota > Fungi > Basidiomycota > Agaricomycetes > Russulales > Stereaceae > Amylostereum > Amylostereum areolatum. The sequence continues at coordinate 398,055 of SAXG01000009.1, forward strand.
TCCGCTCGCGCCGCAACGTTCGCTGTGCTGATCCCCTCGCCAATCCCTTCTCCGGCACCTTCCATCTCCTCTCTTGCCCTAGCACGCCTGCGTGCCGCAACCTCCTCAGCGTTGTTTGTGGATCCAGACGGACGACCGATCTCGGAAGGTCCGTGCTTTGGCGGAATGAGGCTCGGATAGACGAGGTAAAGGAGGTGAGGGAATGAGGAACCAAAGTAGGCACCGTCGATGGACCCATGCCGAGAGGATTTGGGAGAGTAGATATCTTCGCAGCGGCCGCAGTATAGCTTGACAGACTTCTCGTAGGGCACGTCGGTCAGGCCGACGGGGAGGAGGGGTTGAGATTGGCAGAGGACGCGAGGGCAGCGACCGAAGTCCGCCTTTTTGTACTTCTCAAGCTATATAACAGAGGGGGTCAGTGTTTGAACTGGAACGAGCCATGCTACCACGCACCATCTTCTGGAGACCGCGAGCGGTTACGATCCAACGTGCGTGGATGAGACCATACAGCAGCCTTGCTTGGATGTCGAGTGAGCCGCGAAGTTCGTCGTGAAAGTCTTCATCTGATAAGGTTTAAGGGTTGATGACAGAGGTCATAGAGTGCTCACACACCAAGGTTGTCGGTGATCAGGTCTAGAGCTTGAGAGTAGTTCTGGACTTCGGTGTTTAGGCCTGTCAGGTTGAATCTGTCGAGGATGTAGTCCTCCTCGACTTCGCAGAAGTACTCATTTCCCTTGGAGGAAAGGAACCAGGAGATCCACTAGGCAACTACTGAGCGTTTGTGCTGCGCGAGCGAAGACAGGACATACCGAGCTGTGGCAAACGGTCGCATGAGCAAAGTGAACGGCGATGTTAGCGTCCCGACTCACTTGGAGTAGTCAGAATCGGATCCGGTGGAAGGATCGTCCACTTTATGGCAATAAAAACGAGTCAGGACGACAATCGGAACGGATAGGCGGGAAAGAAGGACTGACTGGTGAGGGTAACGAAGAGAGCGGCTATGGTCACGATCTTGGATCGAGTAACGTGTGACTGAACGGTGAATCGTGGTGACATTGAGCAGTCACTAGTCACTCTCCGGTCGTTGCCATCGTCTACTTACTTACTTTGCCCTCGAAATACGAAATGGTACGCTGGTCCTTTGGAAGCCAGAGCTGAACGCACAACAGGTACTCGTTATTTTCTATTTGTACTGATGTCACCCAAGTCTCACCGAGTTCGACGCACAGGAAGTTGAACATGGATGAAGAGAATGTCTCCCAGTCCACGACGCCCTCGCACACAAGTGGCACAGGTAGTGCCACTGCTCCTGTGACGGCTCGAGCACTCCCAACACTAGCGTATCCCGATTCTCCCTCGATCATTTCAAGGTTTCCGACAGAAATCCTCATGGAAATATTTAGCTATCTTCCCGTAGACGACCAAACCCCGCCAAAATGGGTTGACGTGTCCTACGTCTGCAGATGGTGGCGAGTTGTCGCTCTCGACCATGGCACATTGTGGACACAACTTCCACTGCAAAGCCCCAACTGGACCAAGGTGTTCCTTCAGTGTTCGAAGGCGGCCCTCATATCATTATCGACTTTATTTCCTCGTCCGGACGGGAGGTTTCTCTACTACGACTCCATGCGCCTTGTCCTTCCAGAACTCTACCGGCTCGTCAACCTAGTCCTTCTAGACAAGGGGGACGACGAATGGCAGGATTTTATCCACTACGCATTCTCAGAAGTTGCTCGGTCCTCTCTCCCGGTCCTTCAGAGGTTCATCATCTGGTCGATAGACGGGCGAGAAACACGCGAAGTTACCACCGACATCCCAGACGCTCTATTCGCCACCAACTCCCCGCCTCCGTCTCTGCACGAGGTCTCACTACAGTCATGCAACCTCTCGTCCGCATGTCCTCTTTTCTCCCCAAACCTGACCACCCTCATCGTCGCACAAAGCCGGATCGGAACCCGTTTAGAAGACCTTCTGGCCGTTCTTTCCCGGCTTCCTAAACTCCAGAATCTGCAACTTTCAGATGTCGTTTCAGGCCTCGACGACGGTCCACCCGCCGGTTTCGGCTCGAATTCCGTCCCACTCCTCAATCTATCCTACCTCACTATAAGCGAAGACATATATATCACAGGCAGTCTTATGCAATGCCTCGTCATTCCCCAACAAGCACACGTCAACCTCCACTGTCGCCAACTTCCCCAGCAAGAGTCCTTTGTCGTCCAAGAAAAGATTGAGCGTCTCGCCAGTGTATTGTTCACCTCTGCTGTGGAGGCTGGGCTGGTCATGCGGAACGTCAAGATAGAGTCCACGTCGTCCAAGTTCTCGCTCATAACAGCCAATCCACCATCGCTATCCCCAGCAATAGCTCATCGACCCATCAAAGCTACCTCCCTCGCAGATCTTAGAGAGCGCGGCGCGATGCGCCGGCCATCGGCTGACCACAATATGCCACCCAACCCCGATCTCTTCCAGCGGCACATGGAACTGACCATCGAGGCCCGCCCGCCGTCGCTCGCCGACTTCCCCGTCTTTTTCCTGCGAGTGCAAGACCGACTCCCCGAGATGGCGGAACTGCACATGTTCACGTATTCCCTCGAGCTCGAGACATCGGATGGGTGGCTTGCGCGCGGGCGCTCGAGGCAATGGCAGAACCTCGAATCGGTCGTCGCACAGGCAGCCGGAGCTGTCGCCCTCGCTGCCGCGTTGTACAGGGCGAGCATTGCGGACGATGAATCGGAGGACCAGCCGCCCTTCCTTCCTATGCTGGCGTATATAAGCCTCCACCGTTTCCGCATGGAGCAGCCTGCCCGGAATCCAGAGTTCGACGAGGGCGGATTCTTGGCCGAATTGGACGGTGGAGACGGGGATTTGGACCCTGAGATGACCGTGTATGAAGTGTTACTGGAGGCATTGAAATGGAGGACTGCCAGGTTTGGGAAGCTCCTGTGTCTCGAACTTCGCTCGGTGGAATTGACCGAGGAGATGGAGACACAGCTTTCTGAGTACGTCGACGAGGAAGGTATCTTTATTTGCAAGAAAGATTGATGTATAGGACAATGCGTTCCGGTATCACATCTGGTCCTTTCCGCCTATACTTACTTACATACTCAGTACTCGGTACATACTCATGAAGCAAAACTGAAGGAGTAAAAGTTGATTGAAGCTAAGTAGTATTTTCGGCGATAGGTTCACTTGTCCGAAGTTGTCGTAACGGAAAATAAAGTTATCTCGGTGCTATCCTCCGACTCCAGAATCGTGACCTGCGTCCTCCGCTGCCCTTCGCTGCCCTCGACCGTCGACGACCGACGCACTGAACATCATGGCTTCCTCCCTCGCCTTCCGCTCACCGTTGTTTTCCCCCCGCCTTCTTGCATCGACCTCCCGCCGCCTCCTTTCTACGTCTCCAGCCACCACCACCTCTCCCCCGAGTCCGGGGCCCACACCCGAGCCCAACACACACTACCGCATCACCCTCCGCCGCTCCGCCATCTCGCTCGGCGCACGTATTAAGGGCACCCTCGTCGCGCTCGGGCTCCACCGCCGCATGCAGACGGTCTATCACCGGCACAACCCCGAGACCGCGGGCAAAATCCTCGCCGTGAAGGAGCTCGTCGAGGTGGAGAACGTGCCCGAGAGCGCGGTGCGGGATAAAACGGAGCAGAGGAGGGAGAGGCGGGCGCCGAGGGGGTTCCAGGTGGTGAAGTCGATGTTGCCGCGCTCGCAGGCGTAGCACTACCCGAGGACAACACACGGCGTGGCCTCGTTCGACTTACTCTACGGTGCGTGTACGCGAGTTGGTGCCAGTATTCTGCAAAGCTGACGGGGGCTTGCATGTAGATGGGTAGATGTTTTTTTGTCCTGGCTGTCTAATGTTATTTTGCTCGGTCTCGGCACTATGTATACTTGGGCGCATACACGATTTACGTGTTGTCCTTCAGTTGATGGATGGACCCATTTCGTAATGGCTCGACCGGGTTCGCCAACTCGATGAGTCACGATGCAAAAAGGGGACGAATTCCTTATGTTACTTCTAGTACGGGTATACCATGCAATGATCCCAAATATCTAGTCCATAACAATGTCCGTGCCCCAACGTTTAGGAGACACCCTAACACCTCCTGTTGATCCCGTTCCTCAACTCCTCTTCCCTGACCAACAGGTCAGCCCATATCCTCACCGTGCGCAAAAGATAGAGGACATACCTGTACTCGAACATGACCTGGACACCCACAAACAGTCCGGCACATGCACATACGAGGAACCGCATCCCTACGCCCACGATCAGCGCTCAACGTCGAGGTCGTGTGTGACAGCGAGAAGAAACTCCACCTGCAAAGGTCCCCACGATTTCCCGCAACATATACAGCACGCCCTCCGTCCCGACGACGAACCCAACCAGGTTCGCCGCCACCATCATGAATCCGTTCATAACAGCGCCGACGGCGCATGCATGCCTGTACCACCACTCTCCTGCAAACTTAGCACATGGAGATGTCAGGTGAGATGAGGCAGACGGCAGAGAGGAGGAGGACGAACTTTGGACGCTGGAAGGGCTTGCTTCGCTGCCAGCTCAGGCAGGATGAACAGCGTGATGAGCCAGCCCCATGTCAGCAGGCGGAACGATAGATCGTGCCAGAGTGCCACGAAGGTGAACACGAGTAGACTTGCCAGGACCACGCGTTTCGTTCCGCCGAGAGGGATGTAAATGTACCTACCAACCTCGAGTGTCAGCGTCAACGGGCCAGAAGGGGATAATGGCCGAAGAGCGTACCGCACGATCCAGAGATTGTACGACCTGTGCCAGCTCCGCCAAAAGCCAAGGGTGGAGTAGTTGTTGGCCATACAGCGCACCATGTTCTCGGGAGGGTCGACGCCGTCGAGCAGAGCCCAGAGGCGGAAGAACCGCCATGGAAGCAGGAGCTGTGTGTACCGTCAGACTCAAGGACGATAACACAACAGCAACCACGCACTTTCAACCACACGACGATGAGGTTCCAGACGCCGATCATGCTCAACTCAGCAGGGCTGTCGCCATGCCAAGCGTGCGCATCCTTGATCGCGACGACGTACATGTAGTGCAGCACCAGCTCCATCGTGAACAGAGTGCCCAGGAAGCGCAGTGCATAGCGGAACGTGCTGGAAGTGGAGATAGACAGCGGCCGCGCCAACTAGATGATACTCGATTATTTGGGTGTATATGGAGAAGGCGAGGGAAACGAACCTGCCACATGAAGTCGTTGAACGTCATGATAGGCCCGGCAATGTAAAGCGGAGGATACAGCACGTATGCGAGGTAGTTCCTAAAGGTATACACCTCCGGCGAGTGGTACGTCGTCGTCCGTTGCTTATGCGAAAGGTCCGAACCAGACTAAAAATAGGACCATGGATATTGGGTTCGATGAAAAGCGACTATGAACGTACATCGAGTGTGCCGACGCGATTAAGCGCCCAGTAATAGTCCATATTGAACGAGACGAGCCGGAGCATGGTGATGTTGAAGCTGACGTGCCAGCGTGGGTACACGCCCGACCAGCTATCCTGACCAGCCGATGTTCAGCCGTCACGGCAGCACGCACTCCAAGGAGAAGGCAACGCACCCAATACGCGAGTCCGGGGTGCACGCTTGAGAAACGGTAGCCGCCGAACCGTTCGTTCGCGAAGAGCACAGCGCAGTTGAACACCCAGGTCGCCAGGACGGACCACTTGGCGCCGTTCCCGGTCCACGGCGACTGGTGTAGTTGGCGCTCAAGATGAGCAACACTTTGACGGCGCTCGAGCCGTGGAGGACCGCGAGCATGACGAGGGAGAAGAGAGCATAGAAGGGGAGCCGGTGAAGATTGTCGGCGACCTGCGCGGACGCGCGTCGGATGGGGCGGGTGTAGAGGTACTTTAAGATGAAGAATATGAGGAGGAAAGCGGTGAGGGCAGGGATGTTGGAGCGGAAGGATCGGTATTGGACGTCGCTGTTGTCCTGAGCACAGTCTGAGCGCACGACCGGGGGGCCCAACGACGCCCGCACTCACCACTTGACGACCAAACAGCCACCCCGGGGCAAGTCGATGTCGGTAGGACTGGTGATTGGGATGGGACGCTGTGGAGGAGGATCAGACGAGATGGGTTGCGAGAAAAAGGAAAGGTGGGCGACGCACTCGAGCTGAGGGAGACGGGCACCCACACCATCCAGGGCACGACGACCGCGAACACGACGTAGTAGAACATGAATTCCGGCGTGCGCCATCGTGAACCGGTCGCGTTCTCCGTGCCACGGTGGGTGGAAGGGACGTCGACGGTGAGTCGGATGATGCCCGTGCGCACGCTCGGGGTTGGTGCTTGGTGCGCCTCGCCGAGCTCGAGCGGGGAGAGCGAGCGACGGAGTTCTGTGGGCATGTCCAGGATTATGTCGCCTGACATACACGGTTTCGTTCAAACGAGCGTGGATGTCATCGTTGTAACTTGTAAGTGTGAGAGTCAAGATGCGCGATCAACGATTTCTGAAAGGCTTTTGATCCCAGGGCCCCTTGGGATTTCGTAGCTCAAGTATTAGAACTTTTACAACGAGGAGCATGCAGCTACTAGGTACATAAACTTGCAGAACTCCGGCCACCAGGAAGCTCCGTCCTGCGTCTCAACGCTTAGCAGACGGTTCTGTGATCTGCATCCTCCGCCCCATGTCCGTGAAATGGAAGTTGTATAAACGTTGGTCAGGGAGTGGGCGAGCTGGGTGGCGTTTCTTTTCCCGTAGTTCCTGGACATAGATTATGATGGTTTGAAGGCGATGGCAGTCAAGAGAAGGAGCAATAAGTACCTGTATAAATAGCCACATTGCTCTCCCGATCCACCGAGCCATTTGGGCGAAAAGTGGACTGCGTCGAAGCGCCATTTGCTGCTCTCTACATGCCTTGGATGATTGGGCTCTTGAAACCCGTGAATATGATGTGCGTTGTGTCTTTGTACGGGAACGATGACCATGCGACAAAGGCCGAGACAGTGGTTATGGAAAAACCGTGCTGTTGGGTGAGCTTGGTGCCAATGAAACGTCAAGATTGTCTACGTCTAGTCAGTACACGGGAAAATCAGGATCGACGTCTCGAGCCCATGCTCGGAGTCCCCCCACCAGGTCCTTCACGACGCCTCCATTTTCATTCGTGGCGGTACGCGCTGCTCGCAGAGCATCCGCCGCGACCTGCGAGTCATTTCCGAGTCGGCAGACGACGTAGACATCTGTCGAGGACCCCGTGGAGGCGGGAAGGCAGCTGGTAGGGTTGGCAGCGAACTCTTGCAAGGGAACATCTGGAAAAGAGGTTAGGAACGAAAGTAAGAGTACGAATCAAGGGGAGCCTTACGGATCGACCCCGGCAGACGACATATCCCAAACTCGGTCCTGGGACGCACATCGACGAGGCACATGTCCTTCCCTTCCTCGATCGCCGCCTTCAAATCCTGTTGTGAAGCACCGTCGGAACAGTATCCATACGAGGAGAGGGCCGACGAACCTGAGCTCGGATCCGCGTCTCCTCGGTCGCCCCTTCCAGCCCTCGCGTCTCCCAATCTGGCCGTGCTCCTCCGCAGAACTGCACATAGTCCACATCGGAAAGGGAGCCCAGTCGCTTATCGTCGTCGCCGCACGCCGCGCAGGTCGGTCGTCGAGAACGGAGCTTGATGCTTCGGAATGGTGACATGGACAGCGCAGAGTATATGAGAAGGGACGGCGGGCCCTCTAACAGCCTGGTCAGTCAAAGGAAGTCTGCGAGGCGGGAGAGAGCAGTGCTGACCATGAAGGCCCGAAAGAATTTTCACCGCTTCGAGCGCCTGCAACGTGCCGACGACCCCAGCGACGGCGCCAAGCACCCCCACTTCTTCGCAAGAGCCACTGGCCTCGGGTGCTGGTGCGCGAGGGAAGATGCAGCGGTAGCATGGCCCCTCCTCGCCTAGGGCGTAGGTACAAAGTTGACCGGAAAATTGCTGGGCGGCACCGCTCACCAGTGGACGACGGAGACGGGCAGCGGTGTCGGAGAGGAGGTAGCGCGTGGGCGCGTTGTCGGTGCAGTCAAGGGCGAGATCGTAGCTTTGCAGGAGGGTGTTCGCGTTCGTGGCATCGAGGGGGTGCGTGTATGCGTCGATTTGGATGCGGGAGTTGAGTCTGGAGGTGGTCCGTGTTAAAGAGCAGCGATCGTAGGGGAGGATGCGTAGGAATGGACGTACTGCTTCAGGGCTATGGCGGCAGATTCTGCCTTGGGAGTTCCGACCCGATCTTCTGTGTGTAAAACTTGTCGGTGGAGGTTTGAGAGTTCAACATGGTCATGATCGACGATGCCGATACGCCCTAAGGTAGATTGACGATTAGCACTTGAAACACGGCTCGAAAAGAAGGAGATAAATCGATAATAATAATGCACTGACCCACACCAGCAGCGGCGAGATATTGCAGGGCAGGACAACCCAGTCCGCCTGCACCTACAACGAGCACTGAAGCGTGCTGCAGCTTTAATTGACCTGAACTCCTCCTGGCAGTCAGCGATCCCGTTGTGTATGAACGAGGGAGAGAGAATACCTGGCAAGCCGAATCCGTCGAGGATCATCTGGCGGCCATAGCGTTGGTAGTCGTTGACGTGTGCAAGACGCTCAGGCGTGTCGGCGTCGTGAGCCATGGTGAGTTTGCGAGCGAGATGCTTCCTTGATGCCTCACTTTCTTCACGACCATGAGGCGCTCTCGCTGGACAGAGACAACAGCGCAACACACCTTGTTAACTATTGATCTACCATCCGCACAAATATTCCCTAGGACGCGTATAAACGTGACCAAACCCAAGCGGTCCTCTGGGTTGTCAGCTGTAGTCCGAGTCGACGTTCGAACGAAACCTTTGACAAGCGCGCGTCATGTCTTCACTCCCATCCGCACCTTCCGGCTCCGCCATCCCCAACAACGACAACTACGTTCTCGCACACGGTTTGTCTCTCTCTCTCTCCCTATCGCTTGAAATTGGTCGCCATTCTCACCATTCGTGCCACAGGTCGCAAGGCGCCGGTCCTCCCCTGGCCAGACATCGGCCACCTCGCGAAATGGTCCGTGTCCTCGTTCAAGTTCGGGTTTGGCCCAGAGTGTTTGCAGGATGGAGACGGGGACACGTTCTGGCAGTACGTCCGCTTTACCTTCGGCGTGTTCTGGGCGACGTTTTGAGCGGATGCGCAGCTCGGACGGTCCTCAACCGCACTTCATCACGGTCGAATTCTCGCGGAAGATGCCCATCCAGGTTTGTCTCCACCCGCCTTCCGTGTCTAAGCCTTCTCGGTATCGGGATGGCTGACCCCCGCGTTCCCTTTCCTTCGCAGAAAATCAGCGTGTTCTTGAGCTTTGCCCTTGACGATTCATACACACCCGCCGCTCTCTCTGTACGTGCGGGCACCGGTCCAGGTGACATGCAGGAGGTGCGCGCGGTATCGCTAGACAAGCCGGATGGATGGATCACCTTCGACGTATGTGCTGAGCCTGCAGAAGACGGCGAAGGCTTGTGAGCGTCCCAGTTCCCTTTTCCCTTCGTCTTCGCTTATGTCCTCTACTATTTCAGCAAATCCATCCAGGCGTACGTATTGCAAGTGATCATCCTTGGAAACCATATGAATGGGAAGGATACACATGTTCGCGGTATGCGGGTCCTTGGACCCATCGAGTGCGTGTTTCTTTTTGGCCCTATCGCCTTCACCTATTGACTCTACCCCCAGCGACAACGCTTCCTGGGACGACCCTTTCCCATTCGTGGATCCCAAGTTTAAAATGTACGAACACATACGATAATCCACAGCCTGAGAAACCCATCCGAGGGGAGTCGCTTCTCTCTTACTTCCGTCTCAGTGTCTGTTCCTTTCTTTCCTTTACCGCCATCGCATCGCCATGTATCGTATACTCCCACGAAACTGTATTCATTATATTCTCTTGAGACCTTGTACCCGTTTCTCGCTGTGTGAAGGCGGTTGAAATGTATTGCGGTCCCATTGTTCGGGAATTGCCGAAGTTGTCGCGGCCTTGTTGGACTCTTCGTGCTCATCGTCCACCACGACGTCCACGACCCTCCCGCCGCGCCCTCCCCTCCCTCCACCTCCCGCACATCGCTCGAATTCGCCCCGCACCGCTCGATTCGACCTTGCACCTCCTGAATCCCAGCCAGTTAGAGTGACCCCGGTCGGCTCGATTTTGCATACCCGATCGGTCGTGAACTTTTGAAGCCAGCGCCATGACCCGCCGCTCGAAGCAGGCCGCGCTCGCGACCCCCGCGTCCTCGACGCCCGCCCGCGCCGACTCTGTCCTCCCCGCGCCCACCGACCCTTTCCACGCCGAGTATGCCGCCCTCCGTCGCCACTGGAAATGGGCCGCCTTCAGCCAGTTCTTCTACACCTTTGCACCCCTCATCGCCATGCCCGACATCGCGCTCTCCGTAAGTTTCCTTCGTGCGCTCGCCTCCGGCCCTACGTGGCGTGCTCGTTCCTCAACGGGCAGCGACACATTCTGACGTGTCTGGCCTTTGTTTAGGAAGTCGAGGACGACCTCGCCCGCTCGACCGCCATCGTGCTCCCCCGCATCATGCATCGACTCCTGATCACCCTCACTCTCGACAGGAAACTTGCGTGCGTTGTGTTGCTCTCTTTTCTTTTCGCGCACCCGACTGACCTCGCCATTCCCCAATGTCACAGCCTCGAGAACTGGCAGACCTCTCTTCGCAAACAGTACGCGAAACGCGACCCAGCCGCAAATCCTATCGGCACAGAAGCCCGTCATCCATCTACCTACCCCGTCCCCCGAACCGTCTGATGAGCGCCCTGCCGAAGAGGAAAGCAAGTCCAACGAAGGACCTTCTGCGGGACCATCCCTCCGACGCTCCTGCACCTCCCCAGAACGACGCGTCCGGTTCAGTGGCCCCCGACGCGACAATGGAGTCTCAACATCCTCCATCCTCCGAGGACCAAGCGGGTGCTTCCTCAGAACAAGGTCCTGCTGTCAATAGCAATCCCGATGTGACTATGGCCGACGCCGACGCCGACGAGCAGTGCCTCCGTCAAGGACGAGCTTCCTGTCCAGGAAAGCAAGGATTGGTTCTCGCTTCCAATGCTCACCAAACTGGACTCCCTCACCTTCTCACCGAGTGGCAATTTCAGAATACGCAACGGATCCGCCAGCTTATGAAAAGCGACGACGATAATGCCTCCTGGGTGTGTGTCGTGTTGTCTCGCTGCTCTCATCGTCTCTCACACGTCCTATCCAGCGCATTGAACCAATTGGATACGACGCCAAGGCTAACTGCCTATTGGCTAATAGGCCGTGAGTCCACTCTTCATCCCGCTCTCCACGTCTTCTCAAAAACGATATCTTTTCCTCAAGCCGACCGTCTCTGGATCCAACGCATGCCTCCTAAACCCCCGCGCAGCCTCAAACGTAAACGACCTCCACCCAAGGCCAAAGCCAAGCGCGCCGCGACGCCGTCCGACTTCGCCGACAACGACCCAGAACCCGAACCCGACTCCAAGAAGCGCAAGGCGAATACCCATGTACAAGAGTCACCGACCTCTGGACGTGGCTCGCGTGCCGCTAAAACGCAAGCTAACAAGAAGCTGGACGCGCAGGCGAAGGAACTAGCTGAGCTCCAGCGTCAAGCCGCGCTGGAAGGCCGTCGCTCTGGTGGCCGTCGAGGAGGCCTCGTGGTCGAAGACGATGGCCAGGTGTACAGCAGCAGGTCATCACCCAGGAAGGCGGCACCCTCCACGTTCGGTACCCGCGTTAGCGCCCGTTTACGCGGTACCATACAGGAGCCGCAATGGCAAGATATACCCGACGAATGGCTCCGAGGTGAAGGCAGCGGCTCGGCGGAGACCAAGCGAATGAAGACTGGCTTGGAAGTCGACGACGACGCCGTGAGCGATCTCACCGACCTTAGCGACTCGCCGTCTGCTTCTGAGCCCGAGCCCGAGCAGAAGCCGAAGCCGTCTGCGAAGACTAGGTCAAAGAATGGGAAGGCAAAAGGCAAGGCGAAGGCGACAGCCCCACCCCCAGAGGAGGAGGAGGAGGAGAAGCCGGATATTGAGGTTGAGCCTGAGTGGCGTCCTCCTGACGACTTCGTCGAATGGGAAACGGTGCGCATTCCCACCTCTTCCTTCGAAGAGCATCTTGTGACCGTTTTTTCGTACCAGCTATGCATCACATTGTACGAATGGGAGCACATCGCCGAGGGCTTCGCGAATGCAACACACTATCGGGAAAAGGCATTGTACAAATTACTTGCAAATCATATCGTGCCGGAGATTGTAAACGAGCTACGGGTCCGTCACCTGGTGCTCTTTTATTCCCCCTTTCTGACTTGAATCTCGCAGGAAATTGAACACAAGAAACGGGTCGAAGAGGCCGTTAACCACCGGAAGCGGTCTTCACGGTTGGCCATGAAAGAGACAGAAAAAGAAGAAGCGCGGGCGGCCGAGATCCGTCACCAAGAAGAGCAGGAGAAGATGAGTCGTACTCGGCGACTGGAGGCGCGTTTGAAGCGAGAGGAGGAGGAGCGGGAGAAGCGAGAGAGTGCAAGAGAGAAACGAAGGCGCGATCGTGAAGAAAGGGAGGAGCAAGCTCGCCAGCAGGCAAAGGAAGTCGAGGAAAGGTATCTTCGTACATATTGTGTGCCGGTAACGTCGACTGACGGTCGTGTGCGATGTTTTGCAGTACCGCTGCAAGTACACCGATCGACGTGGTGGCCGAAGACCCTCAACCAAGCACCAAGGCGAAACCTGCCCCGCGAAAGCGCACGTCGGGGGCTAAGCAGAAGGGTGGCAAGAAAGCTTCAGACAGCGACAATCGGGCGCCTTCGGGTGAAGACTGGGAGCTGGATTGCGAGGTCTGTTTCCGTAGAGGCATCAACAAGGTGTGTTCTTCTTCCATCCTATGCTTGTGCCGTATTCTCACGTCGTGATAACATCTGCAGGACGACGGCTCTCCCCTGCTCTGCTGTGGAAAGTGCAACAGATGGCAGCACATCGCATGTCACGACTACGAAGACCGTAAAGTAGGTCGTCCGAAGCGCGACTGGAACACGGAAGAGTTCCTTTGCAAGAAATGCACCTTCTCGTCTTCCTCGTCGTCGTCTTTTCAAGCACCTCCGCCCATGTCAACAACTTCAGGGGCCTACCTCAACCCTGGCTTGGTTTCATCAAGATACGGGTCGGGTGCCGTCCCATACGGCGCGAATACTGGGCCCAGTTATGGCAATAACATCTATGGCGGTGTCGCGTACAATGGCGCACCGGGATCACAGTTTTCACATCTCCAATCCCAGCCAAGTGGATTCTCTCCGAGGGCACCCGCAATGACGACGGGGCCAGGCATCCCAGGGTCGCAGGTTCCAACAACAAGGGGTCCGGGATACCCTGGGTTCGCATATGACGGAAAGATATCCGCCGGGAGGGTTGGTGCTAACGGCATTCCCGAGGTACTTTCTTCCCTGCCATCTTCTGACGCAATGCTAAAATATTGCCACTTTAGTATCAGCCCAAGCCGTACTCGCTCAACGGCCTTTCTAATGGCCATGGCCACACGCAGACTTATGGCGCAGGATCCAGCAGTGCGAGCCCTATATGGCAAGGTACCAATGGTTACGGCGGTCAGTACGCTGGATACGCGGGTACAGATCGCACGATCGTGAGCGGAGCACCGCCTAGTGTGCCGTATGGGCTTGCGGGTACTTCAGGGATGGCAGGAGGATACTCGTATCCTCCGCCATCGGCTACAGCGCAAGGGCTGATACCACAGCAGAGAAGAGAAGGATGAAGGGTGTGCATCCTGGACTCCAGAGTCTCGTGTTTCTCGCCCTCGTTCTGGATGATTGGATGAATGGATGGATGGATAGTGTCGTGTGTACATGGTGTTGGTTACTTATTTCCTTATTCGATCGGTATCATCTCCCTTTGTTTGTCCAGTTTACGTGTAGAAATGGTTGTACTCATTTCATCTCCGGCACACCGTCTGATAGTACAGTAGCGCTTGCGTTCGGAAATGGTTCGAACAGGATATTGGCCATCGCATCCCGCTCCAACTCAAGTGAGCAAGTACCCACCGTTCGACGATACCTACCCAACAACTTGTAAGCCTACGAAAGGCCATCGGGAGAGGAGCTTACCGTTTGTCCTATACCGGCGTCATCAGAAATTCTACAAGAAAGAAAACACGATTAGACTCACCCGTCATGAAACTTGCTTTCTCCGACGCGAGGAAAGACACCACATGCGCAATGTCTGCTGGCTCCGCAACACGACCAACAGGGATCACAGTTGCCAACTACGGACATGTACTGTGAGTGTGTTCTCCTCAGACATAAGGTGGGCGCACACCTGGTCAAGGTCAAGCCCTTCCTTCCCTTCTGGCCTCACTGACGTCGTGGCCCCGCGTGTCAGACGAGCGTACCCCAGCCTTCGATGGATGGAATGACGCCTTACACAGTGGTGTATCAACTGCCCCTGGAGCGTATGCATTCACCGTTATTCCGTGCTTCGCTAGCTCGACAGCGGCGCTTTGTGTCAGCCCACGGATGGCAAACTTGCTCGCGCTGTATGCCAGGAGGTTCGCCCATGCTATGGCAGGATATGATAAGTGGCGGTATCACGACCAGGCGGTTGCGCGGATGGGGTCTGTATGCTGACCTTGGACACCTGCAACAGAGGCTGCGCCTGCCATTCATGCATACGAATAAGGCAAGAATATAGAAGGATGTAAGTGCTTTACCAATGATACGTCCGCCGCGCCCCTGCGCTATCATTTGTTTCGCCGCGTGCTTGTAACAGAGCAGAACGCCGCGAACGTTGACTGCGAAGATGTGTTCGTAATGGTCCACGTCGACTGTATTGGATGCGAATGAGCTTCCCGGATCCGTATCATGCCCAGACGGCCCCAGAGATGGAACTTGCCGTTGAGTATGGACTCGTTATAGGGGCATATCCCGGCGTTCGCCACCATCTTTCCGTATCCGAAGAGCCGTCAGATGTCGTTCGTCTCGCTATGATCAATGTTCCAAACGATATTCACCACGTCCAGTCCACCCAGCTCTTTTACGGTAACCGCCACCATCGATTCGACTTGTCCTTCATCGGCAACATCGCCGGGGAGAATGCGGCTCTGTCGTCCCATCGCCTCGATCTCGGAGACGAGTGATGCAAGAGCGGCCTGTTTGGATGGGAGGTCGTTTACGGCGACGTCAAGGCCATCGGAAGCTAGTCGGAGGGCAATACCACGGCCGATGCCTTGGGCGGCTCCAGTAACGAGTGCGACACGAACCATTCTGTATGGGGCTGGCAGGTGGGGAGGTTGATGGGGAACTGGGTGGAAGGGGAGAAGGTGTTCGAGGGGGTTCCTTTAAGTATATGCCGCGGAGGAGGTTATTGGATGGGTACGACACAGAAAAAGGGATGGTTCACGTGGACACTGTGCTGTGTACGGACATCACTTATCAGTATCATAGAAGACCATTGTGGGAAGGACGCCAGGCGCCGCATAATGAAGATAAGATGCCTCGAAGGCTTTGTGGCACACTTGCGCACGACCCGGGGCGACTTACAGAGGACGTAGAACGAAGCCTACAGGATAACTTTCCGAGAATTTCAGGACAAGACGGGACATGATTCTGGGAGCTCACACACCCGTTGAGAGTATAGACATGGTGGACACGAGAGCATCTAAAGAAGGTGATTGAGAGAAAACAGGCATCAGATGAGATGGGCTCGTGCCGTTCGCCGTCAGGAGCACCGAAACGACGAATCCGGCGAGTGAGCATTTTACTCGTCAAGGCACTTTATAAACGCTGCACTGAACTGGAAGCCCTACGCAATGGTGTCCTGGCATACCGTACATATTATGCGATCGTATATCAAGTGAGGAAAGCACCACCGTTAGGCGAGACCTGATAGAATGTGGATCAGTGTATTAGATTATACAGCCGACAGGAGGAAAGAGCATACCGTCTGTCCTACAAACGTGCACAACGCGACATCAGTCCAGAAGCGTTCCAAGACTATGGGGAGAGCCTACCTGTGACGAAACCCGCTTTCTCTGACGCAAAGAACGACACGACATGCGCAATGTCGTTCGGCTCTCCCACATGTCCCACAGGAATCCCAGTCGCAAACCTTGTGTACTGCAGCAACTCGGTATTAGTAAGGCTACCTCACTATCGATTATGGAGGCCACTTACGTTCTCAGCCTTGTCTGGATGTCCTTCGGGACCTGCAGCTACCGTTTCAACTGCAAGCCCAATTAAATCATGAGACAACCCGACAGAGTGAAGGAGGCGCGGCGGATACTTGCACATAGGGGTGTCGATGGCTCCTGGAGCGTATGCGTTGACTGTAATTCCGTGCTTCGCCAACTCGGCAGCTACGAAAGTCAACTGAACGTGAACAGCGATTTCTTCGGATGACTCAGCTCAAGTTTGAAACACACCCGAGCTCTGCGTCAGCCCGCGCACGGCAAATTTGCTTGCGGAATACGCCAACAACGATGCATGAGCTGAAGACACTTCAGCAGGGGAGTTAGGCGAGCACAGGAGAAACATATGCTAACATTGAAGACCAGCGATCGAGGAAGCACCTGGGATTGACGCAAACGCAGATTAGAACAGAAAAGGAGAAAGCATGGGAAAACCTGTGCACCGATGATGCGTCCACCACGTCCTTGTTCGATCATTTGTATCGCCGCGTACTTGTAGCAGAGAAGTACCCCGAGGACGTTGACCGAGAAGGTTCGCTCGTAGCTTTCAAGCGAGACTGCATCCCGTTAGTCGACCGTCGTCAAGAATGCACACGTACAGAGAGAATATAGACGCACTATTCAGGATCGACGACAGTTGGCAGATACCGGCGTTGGCCACCATCTTCACGCCATCGTTCCAATCAATAGAGTTCAAGGTGGTCGACGAAGACACTCACCACGTCCAGCCCGCCCAGCTCTTTGACCACTCTTGCCACCATGTCTTTTACCTGCGTTTCGTCCGATACGTCTGCAGTCAAGGCAACCCCTCGTCGTCCCGTGGCCTTTATCTCGGAGACGACGGCATCGAGCGCAACGCGGTTGGAATGTATGTCGTTGACCGCGACGTCCAGTCCATCCGAGGCAAGTTGGAGAGCGATACTACGACCGATACCACGAGCAGCGCCGGTAACGAGTGCAACACGAACGGAGGCCATATGTGCTAGATGAGATGGGGTGTCTGATAAGTAGGGAAGGAAGCCGGCTGGGGGTATATAAGCCCGCCGTGGTGGAAAAGGTCGAGAGAAGACAACCACGTCCTGTGACGAGCTTGACCATCTCAGTATCGCATGAAGCGTGTGAGCCTTGAGATCATCGATCAGCCAGAAGGGTCAGCCGAGGTTGACGAACTTCATGTCCTTCGCTTGTGGTTCAGGCGACTAGTTTGAAGTAAACGTGGTCGCGGGGCGAGGTCGCGTCGTGGTGGGTGGTGATCCATGCATCGTCCCTTTTCCAGATGCGCTCACAGCACAAGGATGTATTTCATAGCTTTGATCCACAGGGACTGAGGTTTTGGTTGTAAGCGAGGAGAAGCTGCATTCTGTACTCAGCTGGAAACTCCGTAAACCCATAGTCATACATTGTGGCATCCTGATATACATATTGATGAGACTACACGTCAAGTGAGAAAAGCTCCACCGTTGGGCGACACCTAATAAGACGTGGGTTACTAAACGAGACATACCATACAAAATAGTAGAACATACCGTCTGTCCTACAAAGTTGACCAGCACCGCGTCAGCTCAGAGACGTACACTGGCGCAAGGCATACCTGTCACGAACCCCGCCTTCTCCGACGCAAAGAACGACACGGCATGCGCTATATCCTTCGGCTCCCCCACATGGCCCATAGGGATACTGGTCGCAAACGTCGCATACTGTAACGCCTCGACATCAAGAGATATTCAAGGGCTATCATATACCACTTACGTTCACAGCCTTGTCTGGACTGCCTACTAGCCCCTCGGCAAATTGTGCGACTATACGCGAGGTTTTAGCACGGACGCACTCTGATATAGTGAAGAAAGAATCGATACTTGCACAAGGGTGTGTCGGTGCCTCCCGGGGCGTATGCATTGACAGTAATCCCGTGTTTCGCCAACTCAACAGCTGCGAAGGTCAATACAACATGAGCACACAAGGCGAGTTTGCAGTAGACACGGCGGGCTGGAACGCACCGGAGCTTTGCGTTAATCCGCGTACGGCAAACTTGCTCGCAGAGTACGCCACCAAGGAAGGGAGAGCTGGAGAAGGTTCAGTGCACATGTGAGAGCAAAGGATATGATTTGACCTTGAAGGCCTGCTTGCGAGGTGGCGCCTGGAGTCACCGAGGTCAAGGGAAATCAAGGGGCGTAAAAGATGATTATGCACCAATGATGCGTCCACCCCGTCCCTGCGCGATCATCTGTTGCGCTGCGTACTTGTAGCAGAGAAGCACGCCGCGGACGTTAACTGCGAAGATGCGTTCGTAGTGTTCGACCGTGACTGTATTTTGGTGGTTTAGCACCTCACGTTTGCGTATAGAAGGTGAATATAACGTGCGCGCACCATCAAGGATTGTTGCCAATTCACATAGACCGGCGTTGGCCACCATCTTTACACCGTTAATTAGACTATAACTTAAGTAAGAAAGAGATCGTACCCACCACATCCAGCCCACCTAGCTCTTTCACCACTCCTTCCACCATGGTTTTCACTTGTTCTTCGTCTGAGACGTCAGCAATCAGTGCAACACCTCGCCGTCCTATAGCTTCTATCTCGGAGACGAGGGAGGTAAGCGCAGCGTGGTTAGAAGACACATCGTTGACAGCGACGTCAAGTCCATCCGAGGCAAGCTGAAGAGCGATGCTCCGGCCTATACCACGGGCAGCGCCGGTAACGAGTGCGACACGGGCGGGTGCCATACGTGCTTTATGGGGGAAGGACTATAGGAAAGATACCTCGTAGTGAGGGTTATAACCACACTGTCGCGGAAGCAGTACATCATGAACACGTCCTGTGACGAACCCGTAGGAGGCTGTTGGAGTCTAGTCAGATAACTCAGACGCTAGTCCCAGGGCGCGCGTACCTCAAAGTCAGGTTAAACTTTGCTTTGACGCGGGTTCGCTTGTCGCATGACCGCCTGCACGACCACTGAAAGTTGCTGTGAGTGCAAGAAGGAACGCTCAAAGGAGATACCGACAGATTCGGAAGCTTATACAACCTCACATAAGATACCTTTCAAATACACGAGATCGGCTCGAGAAGGGTGAGGGCGTTTGCTTGACAGATGGCCGGTCCTTGAGGTGAATATCCGTCAAGCACAGGGTCCCGGTCCTTCATAGGGTACATGAAGTTGTAAGAGCAGGGCTTGGATCTTGTGATGGATGGGGCTTCCGTCTCGTTTTCTGTCAGCTCTTGCGTGAGTTCGGGGATAGATCAACAACGAAGCGGAAGAGCGCACCACCGATCCTTAGCCACTTCGACACCTTCTCTATATTGAAGCCAGAGACAGATGTATGGCCTTTCGATGGGGGGCCGATGCAGAATGACGCTCGTTATCAAGGTTTGGAGGTACGGGGAGAGTTTCAGCGGGTCAAAGAACAAAGACTGTTAACAGATCAGGGACGATGATGTGGCTCGGCGTTTGTATCAAGGTGGGCAGAGCAAGAGCGCCTGGGTAAAACATAACGTACGAAGGATGTATTTCACAGGTTCACGTCCTCGAGCTGGAGGACTGAAGTTCGAAGGTGAGCGGAACAGAGGGGAAGATAGAGAGCAGGCAGCGAAGGCTCTTCATAAAGGTTGCATTCTGCACTGAGCTCAAAGCCCCACAAGCTTGTGACTGCATATCATTGTTTACTGTTATAGACATCGATGAGACCATCCATCAGGTGAGGAAAGCCCCACCGTTGGGCGAGACCTGATATAATGTGGATCAGTGTACTAGAAGATGCAGCCGACAGGTGGAAAGAGTATACCGTCTGTCCTACAGACACACACAACGACATCAGTTCGGAAGCGTTCCAAGACTATGGGGAGGAGAGCCCACCTGTGACGAAACCCGCTTTCTCTGACGCAAAGAACGACACGACATGCGCAATGTCGTTCGGCTCTCCCACGTGTCCCACAGGAATCCCAGTCGCAAACCTTGTGTACTGCAGCAACTCGGTATCAGTAAGGCTCCCTCCCTATTGATTGTGGAGGTCACCTACGTTCTCAGCCTTGTCCGGATGTGCTTCGGGACCCGCAGCGAACGTTTCAACTGTAATCCCAAATGAGACAACTCGAGATAGAGAGGAGGAACCGGGTACTTACACATGGGCGTATCAATGGCCCCTGGGGCATACGCATTCACTGTGATCCCATGCTTCGCTAGCTCGAGAGCTATGAACGCCAAGCTGGCGTTAACGATGATTTCAGCCACAACTTCTGATCCAAAACGCACCAGAACTCTGCGTCAACCCGCGCACGGCAAACTTGCTCGCGCAGTACGCCAACAAGGTGGAATGAGCTGGAGATGGTTCAGCGGAGATACGAGAGCAGTGGGGTAGGTGTGCGTTGACCTTGAAGACCTCCGATCGAAGAGGCACCTAGGGATGAGCGAGCTTTCGGTCAACGGCAAGTCAAACTATGAGGAAAGGTCATGCACCGATGATGCGTCCACCACGCCCCTGCTCGACCATCTGTTTCGCCGCGTACTTGTAGCAGAGGAGCACGCCGCGGACGTTGACCGAGAAAGTACGCTCGTAGCTTTCAAGTGAGACTGCGTGATAGTCGTCGGTCATCGAGTGAGTAGATGCATCGGAACGACGTGCACGCACTATTCAGGATCGATGACAATTCGGAAATACCGGCGTTGGCCACCATCTTCGCGCCTCCGATTAGATTGATCAGGTTCAAGATGCATGAGGGAGAGACTCTCACCACGTCCAGCCCACCCAGCTCTTTGACCACTCCCGCCACCATGTCTTTAACCTGTCCTTCGTCCGATACGTCAGCAGTTAGAGCGAGCCCCCGCCGCCCCGTGGCTTCTATCTCGGAGACGACGGAATCGAGTGCAACGCGGTTGGAGGCTGTGTCGTTGACGGCGACGTCCAATCCATCCAAGGCAAGTTGAAGAGCGATACCACGGCCGATACCACGGGCAGCACCAGTGACGAGTGCGATACGAGCTGTCATACCTGCTGGATGGGACGGAGTGTATGATAAGGAAGAAAACTTGTGGAGGGGTATATAAGCCTGACCTCGCGGAAGAGAATTCACTGCGTCTTGTGACCTTGACCGCCCCAGTATTAAGTATCATCATTCAAAGTGCACGAGACCATCGATCGCCAAAAAGGTGAGCCTAAATCAACGCGCCTCAGCACCTGCTGTCCTGAGAGGTTCGCGTTCTGGTGGATTTTGACATGTCGACCTCCGGTCAATCGGCCGTTCAACGATAAATTTGATAAGCTTGACGTCTTCGCGCAAGAGGGCTGCAACCTTGGCTGTAAGCAGGACACGGCGAGGATCATTAAAAATGTATAAATGCTGCATTCTACGCTGCGCTAGAAACCCCCAAAACTTGTACTCATACACTATGGTGTCCTGGTAGCGGTTAACCCACATCAAGTGAGAAAAGATCCACCATCGGGTGAGACCTAATAAGGCGGCATTCAGTCCATGAGACAAGAGTGTACGGGATGATGAAACCAACCATCTGCCCTGCAAACGCACGCAACATTGGCATCAGCTTCAGACGCAGTTCACGATGAAAGGGACAACAGACCTGTCACGTAACTCGCTCTCTCGGATGCAAAGAATGACACGACCTGCGCGATGTTGGTTGGTTGTCCAACACGGCCCACAGGAGCACCGAGCGTAAATCTCGGATACTGCAACGGCTCGATATCAGAAATAAATCAAGGGACACCCTGCGGTGCGTACATCGTTTGGATCTCTTGCGAATCCCTCGGGGTATTTTGCAGCTATATTCGGGATTTTCACCATGAGACTGCGGTGGGGTAGCGAAGGAAGGAAGGATACTTGCATATGGGCGTGTCGATACTTCCTGGGGCATATGCATTGACAGTAATTCGGTATTTTGCCAACTCGACGGCTACGCAGGCCAAGCTAACATAAACATCCGAAGGCTTAGTTTAAGTTCGAAACGCACCGGAGCTCTGCGTCAGCCCACGTACGGCAAACTTGCTCGAGGAGTACGCTAGTAATGTAGAAGGAGCTGGAGGGGATTCAGCTAGGAGGGTAGAAGGGCAGAGGGAACACATGCTGACCTTGAAGACCTCCAATCAATGAGGAGCCTGAAATTGAGTAAGGTTCAGTCACAGATAAGAAATGGGAAGACAATGCACCGATTATGCGTCCACCACGTCCTTGTTCGATCATCTGTATCGCCGCGTACTTGTAGCAGAGAAGCACGCCCCGGACGTTGATCGAGAAGGTGCGCTCGTAGCTTTCGAGCGAGACTACATGCCAATCGTCAGCCATCAAGCACCTCCACGTGCAGAGGCGATATGCACGCACTATCAAGGATCGATGACGGTTCGCAGATCCCGGCGTTGGCCACCATCTTCACGCCGTTTTCAGATTAGCAAAGCTCAGAACGTATGAGAGAGAGAGAGACTCGCCACGTCCAGTCCACCCAACCTTCTGACCACTCTCGCCACCATGTTTTTCACCTGTGCTTCATCTGATACGTCTGCTGTCAACGCCAGCCCCCGCCGCCCTGTGGCTTCTATCTCGGAAACGACGGACTCGAGCGCAATGCGGTTGGAAGGTGTGTCGTTGACGGCGACGTCCAATCCATCCGAGGCAAGTTGAAGAGCGATACTACGACCGATACCACGGGCGGCGCCAGTAACGAGTGCAATGCGAGCGGGTGCCATGAATGTTCTACTAGGAGCTGATAACTAAAGCGCGCGAAGATGTCAGGGAGCTTTATATGCAAAGTCGAAAGAAGACGTACGATCTGGAAAATAAACGGCCCCGAGAGAGAGTTGCTTATGCTGTGAACGGAGGTTGCAATCCCGTCAATACAGGCCAATATTCGGGACGACTGTCTTTTGATTTAGGTCAGCCACGGAGGCCGAGTCCGCCATTAACATTGCGGTCCCGGAGGAGACGACATCCTGGGAAAGTCAGATAAATCAGACGCCAGTGGTTGAGCGGAGAACTGCACCGGTGACGTCACTGGAGATTAGTAGGAACGGAAGGAAAACAGCCTTGGGGATTGTCAGAACAGGTCTGGAGAGGTCTGGAGTAGGTACTAGGTACGATGTGAAAGACGACGGGGATCGAAGACGATGAGCAGGGAGACCCCGTGCAACGCATCGCGTGAGCCAACCACCGGGGTCAACGCGGATTGATGCACCCTCGTAACTTTGACTTTGGAGAAGAAGCGGTCCTGGAGGAATTGAGCCGCCGCGAAGCAGCCGTCTGCAGGGAGAGAACTTCAGCCGGGGAAATGGTCAACACTACTAGAATACAAAAGATCCGGTGCATATGATCTTCGTCTAATCCTACATAGAGCACGGTGAGTTATAGGTACAAAGGTGAATATACACAATCTGGTGGTGCAAGCACTTCCGTCTTTGACGCGCCATTCCACTTCTACTTCTCTGAGAATCCTCGTATCAACCTCTGGTGACAATGCGAGACGAAAGAGGGAGAACGCACTGCCAATTTTCAACCACTTCGGCACCTTCGTTTCTGCCCCCGTGCCTAGGACATGCCCGCGCGTCTTTGCTGAAGTATCTGATGATGCTGGGGGAGGATTTTTATCGAAATCGGGAGGTGCAGGGAGGTCTTCGGCGCGTGCAAGAACAGAGGGCGCCAGCGGGGCAGTGATGGAAGCGTCTATTCGTTGGGACAGATGTTTATGACGGAGGACGGTAGCAAAAGAACGAAGCATGTACCGTTGAGAGAATCGTCCTCGAATCGGAGAAGGAGCACAGATGCGGGTGCGAGTTGGAGCTGGACGAGAGTGAGGTCGCGAACTTGGGGGTCGGATACTTTGAGGTCGCGTCGTGGCGGGCTTTGATCTATAGACAAACTTTCGGTTAGACGTACGTTCACAAATAGCATGAATAAAAGAACGCACACAGGACGAATTTGATGGGTTTAACGTCCTCGCGCAGGAGGTTGCGCACGAAGGCGTAGACGGTGCGAATCTTGTTCGTGGAAGGGAAGCTTTGTTCAAGCTGTGTCCTATCGGGGAATTTCACGCGTATCGTCGTCTACAAGCGCACCACGTCCATCTTTCAGCACACATCTGAGGACAGAAAAAAACAGCGACGCACGTTTGGCCAGCGGGCGTGCCGGGTCTGCTCCTGTTTTTCACGCATTACGCGTGTCTGGAGCGGGGCGTTGGTGAGTGCTTCGGCGCGTGCATGAAGAGCAGCTTGAGCGGCCTTCAGATCGGACGGTGTGGGAGTGAAGTAAGATTCTGGAAGTGATGCGGCCTGGGGGGTAGCTTGGGTGGGCGGCCGGAAGACTTTGTAGGTGGGAGTTTCTGGGGAGGTTGATTCGGTAGTAGGCGGAGGAGGGGGTACAGCAATGGTTGGCGCGCTGGACGGCACTGGAGTTGGCTCTGGATCCTTCGGCGGCGGTGGGGGCGGTTGTGTGTCTGACATGGATGAGCAAGCAAGAGGATGCGGATGAGTGGCGAAACTGACTTCACCGTTCGAGTATTTAGGCGCTCGTGACGCGTCCAATCTAATCTTGTCATCATCCAGTCAAGTGGAAGCGCTTGTTAGTAGATAAGATATGGTCGGTTCATCTTGTATCACTTTCTACCGTCCTCCGAACATCCCCTTCGACAAACGCAATGTCCTCGGAACCAGTCAACGAGCTCACTCAGACTCCTTCGCCGCGTGCTCGCATCGCCCTCGTCACCGGTGCCGCGCGTGGCATCGGACGCACCGTCGCTCTCCGTCTCGCCGCAGATGGAAACGACGTCGCCGTAAACGATATCCCAGGCAACGATGCCCTCGCCCAAGTGGTGAAAGAAATCCAAGCGTTGGGTCAGAAGAGCTGCGCGATATACGCCAATGTGAAGGAGGAGGCCCAAGTCGAGTCCATGGTCTCTCAGGTGGTCGAACAACTCGGGGCGCTCGATATCGTGAGTTCATGGTCTTAACTGTGGTACAACCCGTAGCGCGACAATGCGGGGTATGGCCACAGATGGTGGCAAATGCGGGAATCGTAAAGATAGGAAACATCCTCGACCGTGCGTGCCGCTCTTCCTCCATTGGTTTCCTTCAATGCGTGCTAAAAACGGTGGCCGGGCGCCGTTGGTCTACCAGTCAAAACCGAGGACTATGATGAAATCATGGCTGTCAACGCACGAGGTGTCCTGTTCTGTTACAAGTACGCTGCCAAACAGATGGTGGCGCAAGGCCGAGGCGGTCGAATCATCGGTGCGTCGACTCATCTCGGGGACGCCGCTCCGTTGAACCAGCCGCAGGTGCCAGTTCGTATGCAGGCAAGAAAGGTACGCAACGACAAGGTACATACACACCAGTGGCAGCTCACGTATCTGGCATAGGTATCGCAGGCGGCCTCGCTTATTCCATGAGCAAGCACGCGGTGCGTGGGCTCACGCAAAGCGCTGGTAATACGACGTCCTTCAGTTTCTGGTGGACTTGTAGCCGTGACATTGATATACAATCCGAACGGCAGCGGGTGAGCTAGCGAAGCACGGAATCACCGTCAACGCATATGCACCAGGGTATGTGGACACGCCCATGCATAAGCGTCTCTCTCCGCTCTGCATTCGTTGCAACACGACTGATCTCTCACCCCCCCTGGCACAGTACATGAATTGGCTGCCGGTTCTGCAGATGCGGCTGCCACCACTCAGAAGGTATGCACCGATCCCACACAAGTGTAACCTACGTTCGAGGTGATTACTTGCGGCATTGCACAGTTCAGTTCAAACATCCCCGTGGGTCGCATCGGTGAGGCCAACGACGTCGCGCATGTGGTTTCGTTCCTTGCGGATGAGAGGGCGAGCTTTGTTACCGGTAGGTCGCGTTGCCTGTGTATCGTATCGTGTTCCATAGTGACGCGCATCTTTGGAAAACAGGGCAGACGGTACGCATCCGTCTCTCTCTCTTTGGTCCGCGGACATGTTCTTATTGCAACTTTAGGTATCGGTCAACGGTGGCACCCTCTTCGATTAGAGCCCTGCCCCAGAGTCCATACTGGCACTCGTTGGCTTTATGATCGACCAGGGTGTACAACGCGTAGCCTGCCTCCGTCTTCCGTGAAGGCGACGAATACAATCATATTGTGTGCTCCCATTCTCTGAAGACCTTTGACGCAAGTGCAGGTGATTCTTTGTATTCGCGTTCTCCCTGCTTTTTCTCAGGCGGTATAGTATCGCATCCCGCATTCCGATAGCCTGAGAAAGCCTATGTCAAGAACATGTTCATGATGTCTTAATATTACACACCCACCGTCCACCCACATCATTATCATACCCACATCCGCCATCCACCGTCCACCTGACCACCTCCAGCGCTACTTATACTCCAAGTCAATCAGTCTCCCCACGCCCGTCCCGCTTCCACACCACCGTGAACAGGACAAAACATTCAACGTTCAACGTTCAATATTCAATGATGGCCCGCGTCGCGATCGTCACGGGGGCCGCTCAAAGCATCGGTCGCGCCATCGCGCTCCGCTTGGCCGAAGATGGGCTCGATGTCGCCGTCAACGACCTCCCAGCCCGCCAACCTGAGCTCGCGTCCCTCGTCGCTGAGATCGAGGCCAAAGGCCGCAGGAGCTGTGCGCTGATTGCCGACGTATCGGATCAAAGACAGGTGGAGGAGATGGTCGCGGGTGCCGTGAAAGAACTGGGCAAGCTGGATGTGGTAAGCGCTTCCACTGCATCCGATCCTCGCCTTTCCAGTGCTGTAATGCGAGCATATGTGGCACACAGATGGTGGCGAACGCAGGGGTCATCGGTCACGGGTCTGTCCTCGATGGTAAGTGTAAATGCTGTTGACAAACCTTTTATTGTACTCGATTTATGTTGTCCTTACAGTCACGATTGAGGGGTACGAACGCATCTTATCGGTCAACGTCCGTGGGGTGTTGCTTTGCTACAAGCATGCTGCGAGACAGATGGTCGCCCAAGGGCACGGAGGACGTATCCTTGGTACGTGAAATACCATTCCCTCATCCCTCGTATCCTTTGACCGTTGCTGTCGAACAGGCGCATCTTCGGTTGGAGGCCTCCTGGGTAGAAAATTCCCTCCGTTGCCTACCCAGGTCTATGCTGATGCTCTGCATGACCCAGCACGACCAGCTTTGATAGCATACAGCGCGAGCAAGTTCGCCGTCCGAGGCCTGACGCAAAGCGCTGGTAAGCTTACACTATTTCGCACTATCTCCATACATCCCGCGGTGGCTGAGACGAAAACAGCGGGAGAGCTTGCAAAGCACGGCATCACCGTCAACGCGTACGCCCCCGGGCAGATCGACACGCCCATGAGCAAGTATAAATCCCTGCACTCGCGTATCGCTGCTGACACCGACGCGTGATTGCCACAGTAAGAGCTTTTCAGCCAGATGAGAGCAAGGTGAGCGAAGCCAGTACCACACCGTCGACCTGACCATCACGACTTCGCTTTCCCTGCGTTCCAGCTTCTGCCACACATCCCCCTTGGCCGTCTCGGTCAGCCGGAAGATATCGCGCATCTCGTGTCCTTCCTAGCATCAGAGAAGTCGGGGTTCATCACCGGTGCGCACCGACCTTTTCTTCCACGCTAAAACATCTTGAAGAGGGCCCCGCATGCGCTCACACCACTATAGGACAAACAGTACGTATTTTCGACGGTCACAGAGTGCTTATTTTTTTTCGATGAGCCGCCGCAGGTGTCGTCCAACGGCGAGTACATTCTCACTTGAATGTTGGGAAACGGCGGAGTGGGGCACCAGCGTGAATAAAGGTGGTATATTACACCCATAACAAAACAATGCACGACGAATCCAATCCAATATGTCATGTCCCATGGCCATGGCCAGCCATGACGAGAACATAAAAGAAGCACGGTCGATAAGCTCTCACAGATGTGCGCGCACCTTGCTCTCCTCCCCCAGACACCTCTCCCAGAAAAACATAAGCGCGTGCCTCATCATCGTCCTCGTGTACGCATGCCCACCCCGCACCACCGCCGTCTCCTTCCACCCCTCAGACCCCACCTCCAACCCCTTCCAAAAATCCGCGTACATCGCGCTCGGCACGGACGCGTCCGCGTCCGCGCACACGTTGAGGATATTCTTGCCCCAAAACGGGTTGAGCGCGCCCGAGCGCGCGCGGTGGTGCGCGACGCTCGGGTCGACCTTGCGCAGGGCGGTGAGGAGCGTGGCGGGGATCTGCGGCGGGGCGAAGGGGAGGCCGACCATGGCGGCGTGTGTGCGCAGGACGACGAAGTTGTCTGGGCAGCCGAGGATGATGATGCCCGTCTTGAGCCGCGGATCTGCAGCGGATGGCACATCGAAAGCCGTCACGCCCATCCCATGCAAGTATACAGTAAGCAAACGGTAACCGGTGATTGCTTCGGGCGACGCACCGCTCCGTAATGCGAACCAGACGACGTGCGACCCCATACTGATCCCTGCTGCCGCCCAGTGCACCACCTTGCGTTCGCCAGAGGGGAAGAGGTACGCGGGCAAGAAGTCCATCAAAAACGAGACGTCCTGGGCGGTGCCCGCTGGTCCACGTTCAACGCGAACCGCGCAGTGGGTAAGTCACCAGCGATCCAATTACGCGCGTTCGTCGCCGCGATGTGAAAGGCGTGCACGTACCTACCACCCCCACCGCGTCGATCCTGGAACAAACAAAGCCACGGTGTCTGCCGCTCGATCGACGAAAACGACGCGGGAGACGGTGAGAAAGCGTGCTCACGCATATGTCGGGTTATGTTTACCCGCTCGACTCGTGTGCCACGGTCGATTTGCCTCGGCGTCCACCAGCCTGTGGCCGTGATTCCGCAAATCCTAGACGTCGACACAGTGACGACCGTTATAAGTCCGAGTCGCCAGTCAAACACCAACAGAAACACCCACCATGCTCACCACGACGAATTCCCGGCGCCCAAGCACGTCGTCCCGTCGTCGAAACGCTTCCTGCGCCGTCTCCTCCATGCGCTCCGCCGTGCTCAATATCCCGTGAAGAAGAATGAGCACCGCGAGCGGTGCTTCCTCGCCCGGACAGCGCGGCGTCAGCTCGTCGGCGCCGTAGACGTTCACGACGAGGCCCGCAACGTTGACGACGCGCCTGGAGACCATGCGAGTAAGTATGAGCTCCGAGGAGGCGAGACGAAACGGAAACGATACGGTGCGAGAGGTCGGGCCTTCGCACGTTATATTCACAGGCGGGGTTAACGGGGTTCTGTGGACACGGGCCTGGGCCGCCTGGCGATGTGGGTAAGTTCGCGGGTTTACTTACACTCTAAACCGCGTGCAAGTTGTTCGTGACACTTCCAGCCACTGTATCAGAACCCCGCGCACGATTCCAATCAGCGCACTGTGAGCGTTGCGTTGGTCCGAACTTGGCGGTCGCTTTGTGGTTGGGGGTAGGTTGCGCGATCGTGATTGGCCGTGAAGTCGACTCAGCGACGGTGGTGATGCGGTGAATGCTGGTGAATGTCAAGACGCAGCGCCGTCACTGGGTGGCGTGCCATAAACTCCTGGACTTGGCCCAACTTGAAGGCGGGCACTCCGAAGATGCTTGCAGAATACCGACGTACCTTCGCTCCTCAGGCCAGGAACGACAATCTCCTAAGCAATTTAAAGTACGGTCAACCACGGAGAAGTCAAGGTACAGTACTTGCACAATACTTCAGCGCTGTCAACGCCGAGACCTCGCGCACTTTGCTTGAAACGAGGGGTCGTTCGGGCCCCTGTTTTCTCATATATCGCCATGGCCATGGCACACGGTGTCTGTGTGGCTTTTACCTATCTCCATCCGACCCCTGTGGCGCGAGAGACGTCCGAGACCGAAACCGCGATGGCGCGCGGCGGACGAGGAAGGTTATCACTGATACTCCAGCGACTGGCGCGCGATGAGAAGTCGTGAACATGGTCGTTATTTTCAGACTCGTCACAGCCTAGGTAAGCGGTTATCTGCGAAACCACCACCATCTGCCGAGCGCCATCACCAGCGACGCAGAACCCCGGGCCCCACCTCCATAGTATTCCCCTCAAAATACACGTTCGTGGGAGCACCGTTCCCACCCACGTACGACGCGAAAACGAGAGTTACTGGAAAGAGAGCATCACGACCTCGGTGTCGTGCACGTCCACCCCCGCGCTGACGTCGACCGTCTGCGTCTGAAGCCCTCCCTGCACCATCGCATCCTCCGTCTCGTACGTCTGTCCTCCCCACGTCAGCCCCTCCGTCGCGTTCGCCGTCCTGCCCATTCCAACGAAAGCCCACGATCAGTCTCCTCCTCTCACGCTGCGCGGGATGGGAAAAAGAAGGAAACAAAAAACGCACGGGACGCTCAGCCTCTTCACCAGCCATGCTGCCCTCAACCCCTTCAATGCCCACATGCACCGCCCCGCGCGCACCCCCGTCGAACACCCGCAGGTTCACGAACAGCGCGCGCGCGAGCGCGCCGTCCTCGAAGAACGCGTATCCCGTCACGTGATCGTTATCGACCGCGAGCTCGACGACGCTCGTCGTGCCCGAGGCGCCGATGGCCTCCGCCGCGACGATCGCGGCATAGTACAGGGGCTGGACGTGCGGCGGAAGCGGGGCAGGCGAGCGGGCTGCCGTCGAGGATGGACCGCGTGAGCGTCACGGGTTGCACCTATACATAAGTACATCAATCCATGCAAGCGGCGTCCGGCGGGCGCACGGCGACGCGAGACGCACAAAGTTGTACTTGTACCCGACGCCCTCGTGGAAGTAGAGCCGCGCGATCCCGAGCTGGGTCGCGAAGAGCGCGTAGTCGAGCCCCCAGAGCGCGGCGCCGGCGGTGTTGCTCACGCCGGGTGCGCCGTGGCAGGAGTAGCTGTTGGTCTCGCCGAGGACGTAGGTGAGGCCCTGGTCGTGGACGGCCGCGATGTCGGGTGCGAACGCGGAGAGGTTCCCGCGGATGCCGGTCTTGCTCATGAGATCCTGAAGGATGGACTCGCTCCCGGTGCAGAACGAGCCGCTGTAGTGGTGC
The DNA here is from genome assembly GCA_012932865.1 of Amylostereum areolatum. NCBI lineage: Eukaryota > Fungi > Basidiomycota > Agaricomycetes > Russulales > Stereaceae > Amylostereum > Amylostereum areolatum. The sequence goes on from SAXG01000009.1 coordinate 429,261, forward strand.
TGGGAGATCCTACCGGAGGAACGAATTGGATTAATGGGTTGAGTCACGGCGGAAGGGAGGGGAACGCGCGGGTGCGATCGGCGGGGGCGACGTACAGATCGATTTGGGAGCCGGCGGGGGAGTCGAGCAGGCCGTGGTCGAGGGCGCCTTGAGGGGAGAAAGAGCCGGTGCTGTGCGAGGAGCCGGCGAACGCGCAACCCATGAGCGCGACCTCCTCGCCCATGATCGCATTCGCCGCGGCCGTGACGTTGTTCGCGAAGACGGTCCAGCTGCCGACGCCCGTTTCAGCCCACGATTCACGTTCGCCCACCGAGCCCGCCCTCGATTGAAAGCGGGGCTGCCGGCAATGGAGCTCGATGAAGCACGCACTTGCCCACATATTCCTCGATCGTCCACCCGTTCCCGTACAGGTCGGCCTCGTTCCCGATCTCGATGGCCTGCAACGCGACGCCCGCGTCCGCGAGCGCGGAGGAGGCGAACGCGTGCGCGATCGCGGTCGCTTCGAGGTGGGCGGCGGTCAGGTTGACCGACCGCAAGTTGACGCCCCAGATCACCTGCGTGCCTGCGCCCGTCCAGCGACGTCGTCATCGTCGCACGCATCGCAGCGCACCGCTGTAAGTGAAAAGCTCACCGGCAGGGAGATGCGACGCCGCCTCGTAGAACGCGTTCCCGACGACGATCGTGCTGGCTTCGGGGTACGGAACCGTGGCCGTGATCGCGGGGAACACCGTTTGCGCTCCCTGCGACCAAGTGCATGTCATGGCAAGTACATAAACGAAACGAGACCGCCCACGCGCGTGAGCGAAGGAGGACCTGCCAGCGAACACAAGTCGAAAAGAGTCCCACGCACCTGCACGGACGGGTTGAAGTTGGTGTGGTCTTCGGAATCGGCGCCGATCCGGACGCGCGCCGCCTCGCCCGAGAGGGCCTTCAGGTTGCTCAAGGCGTTGAACCAGAAGGTGTTCGTGGCGTTCTGGCCGGCCCAGTCGAGCCACCTGTCCTGCTCGATGGAGAAGCCCACGAGCGAGCCCGACACGGCGGGCGCGGACGAGGGCTGCGCTGAGCGGGATGGAGACGGTCACGGTCTGGGCATGGGCAGGATTGGGGAAGGAGGAGGAGGAGGGCCTGCGAGGGACGTGGCGAGGATGGGTGCGAGCATCATCGTGCACGGTGGGACCCCCAGAGAACTACTCTACGTGCGTTATATACCTCTCTGGCGCGCCCTCCGTGGCCGAGACGTCAAGAAATGTCGGGGGGGCATGTCACGGGTGACTTCATTCTGCAAACGTCGCTTGTCAAAAAGTCGAAGAGAAGCGGCGAGCCGAGCATTGGCCGGGTGCATGTCAGGAGTGGGAACGAGCACGTTCAGCTCCCGAGACGCTTCAGGGTGGGACGAAATGGGTCGAAGGGGGCGAGAGGAGGCCGTTGAGCGCAGGGGGGCGGGACAGGCGGATTCCCTCGAGGTCCTCCAAAGTCAGCAGCAAGCATCACACGATCAAGTCGTCCACCCTACGTACCATCCGACAGCACAGCAGGGGCCAGCATCCGTCATCATCCGTGGCCACATAAACAGTGGTGAGCCCCCGAGGCGCGCTGGCCAGGAGCAGGAACGCGTCTGGAAAGAGCACGCGCAGAACGTGGAGGGCGGTCACGCATCTGCAACCTGTAATAATCAATTGCAAGGCCTAGCATAAACTCAAACATACGACAGCAGAAAGCTTCCCCTCTAAAATACCGTACACGCTCAAATATATCCCGCTTCTCACTTCTTTCTTCGGACGGCCACGGCGCCCACGCCGAGCTCACTGCGTCTGGCGCACGGACAACGCCTCCTCCCACACGAACCTCCACAGCTCCCCGCGCATGCCCTCCGTAAACTCGTGCCCGACCCCCTCCATCAACATCACCTCCTTCCTCCCCTCCGCCCCCACCTCCAACCCCTCCACGAACGCCCCCGACGCCGTCCACGGCACCAGCCCGTCCTCCGCCCCCGACAGCACCAAGATCCGCTTCCCAAAGAACGGGTTCGACGCGCCCGACACGGCCGAGGCGCCCGACGACGGGTCCGCGCGCGCGATGTGCGCGCGGAGGGAGGCGGGCATGTAGGGCGGGCCGAGGGGGAGGCCCAGCGCGCTGTCGGCGCGGAGCTGGATGAGCGTGAGGTAGTCCGGGCATCCGATGACGGGCACGCCGACGCGCACGCGCGGGTCTGCATCACACGATGTACATACAATAGATGCACGGTACATAACACGCGTGTGAGGGATGGCCCAGGTTCGTGGGAGGAAGGAAGCGCACCGTCCTTGAGAACGAGCCACGTCGAATGCCCACCGAGGCTGACGCCGGCGACGACCCACTCGCGCACCGCGCGTTCGTCGTTCGGGAAGAGGTACGCGGGGAGAAAGTCGATGAGGAACGAAACGTCGCGCGCGGTGCCGGCTGGACGTTGGGCCCAAATCAGTGCACGCAAGCGACGGTGATAATAAATAATTGAAAAAAAAAACACGGGATGGCGGACGCACTCTGTATGCTGTACATGTCGACGCTGCACCGGGGGAAGGCCTCAGTCGTGGTGCCAGAGCAAGACTGCGAAATGAGGAGAGGAACGCACGCATGCCGCTCGTTGTGCGCGTCCGCGTCCTTGCTCCACGCCTGATTCGCGCGCGCGCTCACCGTCCGCGATCCGTGGTTCCGATGATCCTGCCCGCATCCAACCAGACCCCCCGTCTCGATCTCAGCACCCAAACTCACCTCGAAGCCACCCCCGGACGTCCCCGTCGACACCGGAAACAAGGGCTTACAAAAGTGATCACCACGAGGTCCCTCTGCCCCTCCCCGCCCTTCTCCATCTTCTTCTGCGCCGCATAACGCACCGCGTCCTCCGCGACGGGATCGAACTGGGCGGCGGAGCCCGTACGGCCGTGCAGGAGGAAGAGCACGACGACCCCCGAGTCGTTTGAATTCCCGGCGGTGGGGGAGGAGGAACTGAGGACGCCGGGAGTGGAAAAGGCGGTGACGGCAATACCGCCAACGTTGAACGTTTGTTTCTCCATGGCTCTGTGGTTGGATGACGATGGAGGTCGACGATGGAAGGAGGTGCACGGTAAGTACGTCGACTCAGCCTGTGGGAGTCCTCGAGCCGGATACCGGACCGCACGCAACCGGGGGCCAATCCGTTCAATAACACCAAGCACTTCGACTCGACCGTCAAGAGTGGTGGAACCGTTCATATTACGGGAGCACCGCGCGTAACAAAAAGAGAACGGAAAAAAGGCCGCGGCCGATTATATCGAAGAATACTAGTCTCTACACCTCCTCCCCTCATCGAACCGATCCGTGAAAACAGGAAGCCTAGTTCTTGCCCTTGAACAGGCTCTCGATCGCCGCGGTCGAGTACGACTTGGGACGCTCGAGCGCTGAGAGAAGGAAAGGGAAGGAAGGAAGGCGGGTCAGCGAGGAAGAGCGAACAGAAGAAGGAAGAGACGTACGAGCCCCGAGCGCGCGATCCCAGATGAGCTGGGCGGCCACGCCGAACGCGCGCGAGACACCGAAGAGCACGGTGTAGTACTGCATCTCCGTGAGGCCGTAGTACGTCAAGAGCGCGCCCGAATGCGCGTCGACGTTCGGCCACGGGTTCTTCGCCTTGCCCGCCTACAACACATACACACACACACACACACCCCACATCAGCCATCCGCCCTCTTGTCAACGGGATAAGGGAGAGGACGCACCTCGAGCAGCACGTTCGGCACGATCTTGTACACCTGTCCGACGAGCTTGAACAGCTTGTCCTCGGGCAGATGCTTGAGCGCGAACTCGCGCTGGGCGACGTAGCGCGGGTCGGTCTTGCGGAGCACGGCGTGGCCGTACCCGGGCACGACCTGTCCGCCCTTGAGCGTGCTCCAGACGTACTCCTTCACGGCCTCGTCGCTCGCGTCCGGCCCGAGCTTGGCTTGCATCTTCGTCAGCCACACCAGCACCTCCTGGTTCGCGAGCCCGTGCAGGGGTCCGGCGAGCCCGTTGAGCGCCGCGGCGTAGGATAGGAACGGGTCCGAGAGCGCGGAGCCGACGAGCTTGCCGGTGTGCGCGGAGACGTTGCCGCCCTCGTGGTCGCTGTCCGCCACGAATGAGCACGTGTGAAAGGAGAACGATGGGAAGCGGTTACCTGTGGATGGTGATGTACAGACGCATGAGCTCGACGAAGGCCTCGTTGTCGCCGAAGCCGAGGAGGGTGGACAGGTTGGCGGAGTAATCCTTCTGGAGGTCGATCGAGGGGAGCTTGCCGCGGCCGTAGACGTTGCGGTAAATCCGCCCGGCGATGTTCGGCAGCTTCGCGATCCTAAACGCGGGTCAGCCTTTTCGCCTGCGGGGCCGGACGGCATCGCGGAACGAAGCGCACGCACAGGTCCATGGAATCCTCGAACACGGGGCCCCAGTACTCCTTCTTGGAGATGCCGTCGGCGTAGGCCTTGGCGAACGCCGAGTTGTGGTTAAGCTAACGGAGAAAGGGGGCCAAGCCGCGTTAACACCGAGAAGACGGACTATAATTAAGATGCACCGGGGTGACGTACGGCGGTAACGGCCAAGCTGAACTGGCTCATGGGATGGAGGGTGGGCGGGCACCTGTCGAGGATCTCCTCGACGAAGTCGGGGATGGCGGCGCGAGCGGCCCAGTCCTTGGAGAGCTCCGTGACCTGCTCCTGGGTGGGGATCTCGCCGGTGACGAGGAGCCAGAAGAGACCCTCGGGGAGGGGCTCGGAGCCTCCAGGCGCTTTGGGGAGGAGCTCCTGGATCTCGGGGATGGACTTGCCGCGGAAGCGAATGCCCTCCTCTGGGGAAAGAGGGACGTCAGAGGTGTCGTCAAGTGGAATGAGAGAAAGTATCGGAACGCACCGGGGTCGAGGACGGAACCCTCCCAGATGAGAGCGGGAAGTCCCCGCATACCGCTAATGACGTGGCAAGCGTATGAGCACTCCGGACAACCCTGCCACGACGCGCGAACACGCACCCAAACAGCTGGTCGACGACGACGGGTCCGAAGGACTTTTTACCGTGCTCGGCGCGGACTGCTTTGACCTATTCGTACGAGGGCAGATGTGACGTCAGGGAAAAGGTAAGAAAAGCGCGAAGGAAAGAGACGTACGTGCTCCTGAGCGGCGGGGATGATCTCCGCCAGACGCTCCTTGAGCGTGGGCTGTCTTGCAGCGGCAGACATAAAGCGGCTGGAGGCCGCGGTGGACCGTGCCAGCGGGGAGCCAGACTGGGACCGCGGATGCGTTCGTTAACAGCACAGACGTCCGCGCAGGCGGGGAATACACACCTTTTTGAGAGCGACGCGAAGAGCAGAGGCCATGAGGGAGAGAGGCGAGCGGGGAGGAGGAAAGGTGAAGGGTGGAGTGAGTGGTGAAGAGGAGAGTGCAAGTCGGGCAGAGTCGCGACGAGTTTTATTCCGCGAGCGAAGATTCGGCCACTTGATACTCCGTCCAATCCCGTGCGTCCTCCGCGCCCTTACTTTTCCTCCGTTTTCACCTCTCCGCCCGTTCGCGCCCTCGGACCTCTCAAACTCTCCTGGAAAGACAAAGCTTGAGGATGGGAAAGCGAAAACGCGCCGCAGATCCGTCCAATCCTGCCCCGGCACCCTCGGGCTCATCTTCGCAAAATCTCCTCCCACAGGTACGTTTCTCTCCCACTTGTCCCCAGCCCAACCGATGCCGTCTCAGACTCATCTTACATCCGACCCCGACTCCACAGAAAAGACACTACCGCCAGCGCGCGCACGCCAACCCGTTCTCGGACCACGCGCTCGACTACCCCGCCTCCCCCGGCGCCGTCGACTGGTCCGTACACTACCCCGCCTTCGCCGCCTCTGGCAAGACGCCCGAGTTCGCGGACGTCGGCTGCGGCTTCGGCGGGCTGCTCATCGCGCTCGCGCCCCTCTTCCCCGACACGCTCATGCTCGGTGCGTTTCTCTTCTGATTTTTGCATCTACGCTGTTCGGAAAGATCGGTGTACTCGCTCAAACGGTACCGTCCGTGGCCTTAGAGCGGCGTCCTCGAGATCGAGCGTGCGCGGAGGGGCGACGTCCCACTCGCGTGCCGACTGTGTTGTTCGTGGCTTTAGAGCGGCGTCCTCATCCCTCACGCACGCACGCGGCTCACGTACTCCCCAGGGCTCGAGATCCGCGTGCAGGTCTCCCAGTACGTCCAGGACCGCATCGCCGCCCTCCGCGCCACTGCCGCCCCCGCCGCGTCTGCCCCGGGCGCGTACGAGAACGTGTCGATCGTGCGCGCGAACGCGATGAAGTTCCTGCCGAACTACTTCCCGAAAGCGTCGCTCTCCGCCCTCTTCTTCCTCTTCCCGGACCCGCACTTCAAGGCGCGGAAGCACAAGGCGCGCATCATCTCGCGCACGCTCCTGGCCGAGTACGCGTTCGCGCTCCGCCCGGGCGGGGTCGTGTACACGATCACGGACGTGCGCGACCTGCACGCGTGGATGCGCGCGCACCTCGAGCGGCACCCGCTGTTCGCGCCGGTGGACGAGGCCACGCTCCGGGCGGAGGGCAAGGGCCCGATCCTGGACGCGGTGTGGGGCGCGACGGAGGAGGGGAAGAAGGTCGAGCGGAACCAGGGCGAGAAGTGGCTCGCGTGCTTTCGTCGGATCGAGGTGGCCCGGCAGGCGTAGTAGATGACATGTACGAGCGTAAAATAAAACAAAGGGAAGCCGGCAAAGAGCGTCACTCGTCCGCCGCCTCCATCGCGTCCTCCCGCCTGCGCCCGACGCCCATCGCGTCCACGAGCGCCGTCGTGCGCTCCCCGACCGCGCGGCGCATCTCCCGATGGAGCACCGTGCCCGCCTCGCCCGCGAGCGCGAACAGCTCCGCGAAGCGATCGACGTGCAGGCGCGTCTCCATGCTCGCGAGCACGACGGTGCCCGCGCGGGGCAGGACGGCGACGGTGAGGTGCGGCACGTCCTGCTCCTCGAGCGCGGTGAGGTCGAGCAGGGGCGCGGCGGCGTGCGCGCCCGCGGAGACGGCGCAGACGAGCTCGCGGAGGGGGATGCCGGCGGCGGCGAGGGCGAGCGTGCACGCGTTGAGCGCGGCGGCGAGCACGGAGCCGTCCTGGTGCAGGATGTGCACGTGCAGCTCGATCTGCGCGCGCGGGTAGAGCGCGGTCTGGATCGCGGCCTCGAACGTGCTTTTGAGCGTCGCGGCGAGCTCGAGCGTGCGTCTGGCGGGGCGGGAAGGGGCGGGGAGGGGCGGGACGGAGGGGAAGGGAAGGGCGTGTCATCGGCGGGGAGAAAAGAGAGGGGAGGGGAGAGAGAAACACGCACTTGTCGCCGCGGCCCCGCCGGCGCCGCTCGCCGCTCCCAAAGACGGGCACGAGGACCTCGACGTGCACGCTCGCGCGGTCGTGCGCGGTCTGCGCGCGCTGCTTCGCCTCGCGCGGGCCGAAGACGGTGGCGAGGACGTGCGTGAGCCCGTGCGAGACGCGCGCGGCGCCGTCCGCGCCCGCGTGGGGCGCGAGGTCGAACGTGGTCGCGCGCAGCTCGTACTGGCGCCGGCCGTCGGAGCGGAGGCCGCCTGCGTTGAGGATCTCGATGCGGGAGCTCTGCGTGTGTGCGTGGGTTTTCGTTGGAGAGAGAGGCGGGGACGGGGGGAGAACGTACCATGCTGTGGTCGAAAACGAAGGATGGGGCTCTCGGTTAGGGTTAGGGTTGCAGGCCTTGCCACCGACGACCGTACTCGGTATTACGTAATCGATCGACTTCAAAGTTCCAAACAGCCATCAGTGGCTACTTACCGCAGACTCCTTCCCTTAGCCGACTCGTACTCGCGGGTTTCGGCCCCCCCCTACCCGACCAACCCCACCTCAACAGCTCGTAGAGCGACTGGCACATTTCGTCCTGACAAAGCAAGGACCCCGAAGAACCCCTCCGCCTTCCGAGATGCCGAGCTGCGTTGGCAGTATCGTGAAGTCGACCGTGATGGTCGTTTTGGTGGTGTGTGTACCGTGTTCCCCACTAACCAATTGTAGTGGCCTCTTCATAGAGTGATTTTCGACACTCCTCACAAGACTGCCCAAGTTTTTCCGTCCAAGGCCCCTTATCTTTTCTAGCCAGTGAATTTTTGACTCTTTTCTCGGGGGCAACTCGGAGGTTCCACGTGCATGCCCGTTTGTTCCAGGTTCAGCCCGTCGAGCTTCAGCTTCAGCCACATGGACAGAACCCCTGCATTGTGTCGTCCGAGCATCCCCGTCCGAGCATTCCTCATATACAGCTCATGTTTGGCTGATGTATCTTGATAGTTTAGGCTCTGGGAACAGCAGCTGGTGCTCTTCACTGGCAGCGGGTGATGTGTGTCGCTGTCGGTTTGTGTCTTGTCGTACTGAGTGGTCTCCGAGTACTGACATTCCGAGTAATGTCCAAATACTGACCTTCCGCCACGTACGCTCGATCACAGGCAAGTTAAGAGTTCAATTGTGGGCCTCCGATGTACTAAGCACAAAGGTAGAACATAATTACTTACTTGCCTCTAGGGTCCAGAATTCTTTATGTACATTGCTGAGAATATATCGCATACAATGGTGTACACCGAGAATGACGGCATTCTACTATGATATATTGAGAGGATACAGCACAGTGACAAGAACAGTGAAGGTGAACGGGGATGTAGCAGGTGGAAAAGGTGGGGATGGGCTCGAGGGCTCGTGCGTCGCGCGTCTCGGCATCTCGGAAGGCGGAGGGGTTCTTCGGGGTCCTTGCTTTGTCAGGACGAAATGTGCCAGTCGCTCTACGAGCTGTTGAGGTGGGGTTGGTCGTAGTCTCCCCAAGGCAGACGAGATATTTCGTCAACACTTCTCAGGCTCAGGATCCTCTTATCTGGCGTCTGCTTTCATTACGGTGGGTGTTACCGAGTGCGCGAGGGAATTGTGATTGCCGAGCTTCGGCATGTCACGTGCACTGGAAAGCAGAATCTGTCTAATGTCCAACAAGCGTCGAGCTGAACACCCTCCGAGCACAATACGTTGGTTTCTTCCAAGTCCAATCTGATTCATTATGGAAAAGAACTCATATGTGGGAGGAGCACAAGGCTTGAAGTTTAAATAAAAATGGAGCACTAATATAAACCAGTGAACCATGATCAAGCTCAAGTTGAGTTACTGAGTAGGGTCCAGTAGTACACCACGCCTTCCGATGTAAGTATGTCGGCATATTCTCGGACTCGAGAGGCTGAATCTCTCAAGTCAACAAGATGAAAATGTACCTATGGTATTCCCGACTCGGGCCTCGGCAGCTCCTCCATCATTCTTCTTCCAAAGGCTTCATGTATTTTGTAAGTTGTGGATGAGGGTTGAGACCTTGGGACATGGTACGAAGTGCCAGTGTATCCGCTGCGGATCCAGTGGAGAAAGTATAGGGATCTCGAAGGCCTGCTGACACCTGTAGCGTCGGTGGGCCTTCGAGTCAACCACGAGTAGCGAGGCATCCACAACTCGATTGGCCTTTTTTACTCGAAAGGATGCTGTGTAGGATATGCATACGCACCTTGCGTCGCCTCGTGCTACCGTTTTATCATGAGCCAGGGTAGCTCCAAGAAAGCTCCCAGGACTCGAAGAACACTGCGACTTTTGTTTATCGCGCGTGGAAAGCGCGGTCTCTGTTTGAACTTTCTAAGCTAAGGCGGGAACATGTTGAATGACAATAAAGAGGTAAATGTACCAGTAGCCGTCGATGTCTCGACTGCCATTAACTCGTTTGGTTTGCGTCTCGTCGTCAACTCAGATCAGTTAGTCTAAACAATATTTCTCTGTGGTAACCTGTCTCGATAAGTCCTCTCAGCCAATCAGCGAGCTCCCCCTATCACTCGACAAGCGCGTCGCGGAGAAAAGCAGACTAGTTGGTCGGGTAGGGGGGGCCGAAACCCGCGAGTACGAGTCGGCTAAGGGAAGGAGTCTGTACTTACCGCAGCTTCGTCTTGAACCATCCGACCACTGACCTCACGTCCCCCTCTACCTACTTCCTTACGCACCACCGTCTCACGCGCATCTCATGGCCGACGTCCGCGCCCTCCTCAAAGCGAAACGCCACGAAGCGCGCATCGCGCACCCCTACGCAGCCTACACGTCCACGGGCCAGCTCCGCTGCACCGTCTGCGCCGCGCCCGTCAAGTACGCGTCCGCGTGGGAGGGCCACCTGGGCAGCAAGGCGCATCGGATGGCGGTGATGCGGGCGAGGGAGGCGGAGAAGCGGAGGGCGGAGGAGGAGGGGAGGAAGAAGGAGGAGTCGCAGGCGCAGGCGCAGGGTGAGGCGGAGGACGCGATGAACGGAAAGCGGCGCGCGCCGGAGGAGGGGGACGACGACGAAAATCAAGACGAAGGTGCACGGACGAAGCGGCAGAAAACGGTCGAGGTGGACAACGGGGACGGCGGGTTCCCCGCGGACTTCTTCTCCGACCCCACGCGCACGCTGCCCCTCCCCTCCGCAAACGACGACGACGACGACGACGACGACGACGCGCCCCCTCCCCTCCCCAAAACCGCGCTCGACGCCGAATGGGAGAGCTTCCAAAAGACCGTGCTCGCGCCCGTCCCCGCCGCGCCCTCCCCCGCCGCGCGCCGCTCGGCCTTCGAGCGCGCGACGGTGTTCGCGGAGCCCGAGCTCGCGCACAACACCCACGAGGGGATCCCCGACCCCGCGCCCGCTGCTGGCCACGAGGGCGAGCAGGACCCCCAGGAGACGGACCCGCGCGCGGCGGCGGAGGCGGAGCGGCGGCGGAAGGCGCAGGAGGAGCGCGAGTTGATCATGGATCGGCTGTTGGAGGAGGAGCGCGCGCAGGAGGAGGCGGACGCGCGGGTGGGCGTGCTGAAGGGGCGGCTGGAGATGTTGAAGAAACGGCGGGAGGGGGCGAGGGAGAAGAAGAAGAAGGAGGCGAGCTGAGAGCGACTGCCCGGCGTTCGCGTAGTATGTATGTATGTATGTGTGTCTGCTTTTTTGTTTCTTACTCTCTTGGATGTCAAACCCGGAGGTGAACGTTGTTAAATCCAAACGTTGAAGCTGTTCGAAGGTGTAACACCCCACCCCGAGGAGTTCTTCGTTCTGCTGAGAACCGTGTGCACACTTCGACCCGAGCGTCTGGCTTTCCGCTGCCGTAAGTACTTACATTGTACGTTGGTCGGTGTCGATCGTTCTATGTACGACTGTCACTTGAGCACGCCCGACCGAGCGCTCACCTGGCACAGACGCACTCCGAGTGCCCTTCGCTCGGTGCTCAGTCAGGGCAAATCCCAGGCCTGCGAGCGCGATGGATCGAGTTCGACGGCGCCATCTGCCATGATTTGCCCAGCTCCTGCCAATGAGGCTTGCTCTTATGTGTGTCTTCGCGGCCGATCTCCCGTTTCCTAAAGTTTCCTAAAGTTCAACATCCGCGGTTTGTCCGAGACGATGCGAGGATCGGGATGGCGAAGGACTACTTAGAATGGCGCGCGCGTTCAATAATTTAAAGCGTCCCACTTCTACATACTAATAGGTAAGTGCAGTAAGGACCGGAGCGGCATCGAGGGTCGTGCGGCCATACATACACACCACCGCCACTTCCCGCGGTCCGACTCCGTAGCGAGTCAGGCGATCCCGGGACTGGCAACTTACACAACCTGATGTGAATCCATCGCCGACAACCTCCCACATAGCACACAAGCGGTAGCAGCAGAACTTGGCGACGAAGTTCTGGGGATGCGTGGCCCGGGGCAGTGCGAGGCGCGGACGTTGGCTCTCTCTCCTTCCACTCGGGTGAAAGCAAGCACTTGTGAGGGGGATAGACATGTACAGGCGAACAAGGTCGTCGGGTTACATAGTAGGGGTCTCAGACTCGGTTATGCGGCCAACGACCATCCATCTCAAGCTCAAGCTCAGACGCCCCACTCGACCTCGGGTCTGCTCCCGTCGACGGCTGTCGACGGTCGTCTGGGAACCCGACTCCATCTTCGATCGCCTTCCCACCCCACCCCTCCCCTTCCCTTCCCTCCTCGCTCACGCCGACGACAGCACGTGGCACGCACAGGGGCCGGCACACGCACGCACGCACGCACGCACTGAACACGAACGACGACCGAGAACGAACGACGAACACCGACGACACAGACGGAACACGCCACGACGAAGACGTCCACCCGCCCCGAAACCAAACCAACGCGCACGCATACTTACGCACAAACATACTCACCATCCTGCGCCCCACACTCAGCACCCCCCGTCCCACACTCAGCACCCCCCCGTCCCACACTCATACTTACCAACCCCCCCCCCCCCCATATGCCGTATCGACCCCTCGCCTCGACTCTTGCCAGTATCGAACCTTCATCTTCATCTTCGTCTTCATCTTCATCTTCACGACTCGACTCGATCCCGTTGACCCGTTCCCCGTCCCCCCCGCGATCAAAGCCCCCGCACATCAGAGCCAAAGAAACAAACCCATGTATACTTGCCTCGTCCGATACTTACGCAAAACACACACACACACACGCGAGATACAAACACGAGCGAGGAGGAGGCGTGAAAAAGCCGGCGAGAGAGGGAGGGAGGGAGGGAGGGAGGGGAGGGAGGGCGAGACGTGCCCCACCCAAACGCTCTCAGGCTCCCTCTCCCGCGCGAACGCAAACGCAAACGAAGAAGAAAAGAAAAGAAAGAAAGAAAACCGCATATACCACCGACCCCGCCTTGCAAACCTACGCCCCCCCCTCCTAATACCGTTGCCGTTTTGAATCGCGTTCCTCGAACCCGGAGCCCTCCCTCTTGAGATCGCCGCGGTACCCACCCGCCCCACCACCTCCACCACCCCGACCCCCCGCCGCGAACCCGCCCCCGGGCGCTCCAAACCCGCCCCCTCCGCTTCCGAACCCACCCTGCCCCGGGGGACCTCCCGCCCCCGGTCCCCCGCCGCCGCCGCCACCATACCTGTTCGGAGGAGGCCCGTCGAACCCGCCCGCACCCTGGTACCCGATCCCGCCCCCGCGTCCGCCCCTAAACAAACCACAAAAAAAACCGCCGTCAGCTCCCTGTCCCCAACACAAACACAAACCCAACAACAACAACAACAACAACAACAACAAAAAGTCGACCCATGAAAAAAAGAAGAAGAAAAAGAACGCACCTAAACCCGCCGCCGCCGCGCCCGCCCCCTCCAAAGTCGTCCCGCCCGCCTCGGAAGCCGCCCCCTCCACCGCGGAAGCCACCCCCACCCCCGCCCCGATCCCCATACCCGCGATCCGAAGCGCCAAACCCGCCCCCGCCCCCGCCCCTCCCGCCACCGAACCCGCCTCCCCGTCCACGGAACCCGCCCCGGTCGCCAAACCCTCCACGATCGCCAAACCCGCCCCGGTCGCCAAACCCACCCCGGTCGCCGAAGCCACCCCGGTCGCCGAAGCCACCCCGGTCGCCGAAGCCTCCACCACGGTCGCCGAAGCCGCCCCGGTCGCCGAACCCACCGCGTCCGCCGCGGAAGCCGCCGCCGCCGCCGCCGCGGGGGAAGGGCGCGGGCTCGACGGGCTTGGGACGGCCGCCGAGGCCGCCGCCGAGACGGCGGGGTTTCCAGCCGCGGACGGTGCGGCCGCGCTCGACGTCGACCATGATGCGCTTGCCCATGATGTGGAGGCCGTCGGATTCCTTGTACGCGGCTGTGTGCGTGTTGGTGTGTTGGTGTGCGTTGAAGGGAGGAGGAGGGGTGTTGGGAGCGGGGACAGAGGGGGGGGAGAGGGCAGTTAGTGAGTGGGAGTGAGAGGGAGTGAGAGAGAGAGAGAAGGGAGGGGGGGAGGCGGGGTATGTACCTTTCATGTCGCGCTCGCGCTCGTAGACGACGAAGGCGTAGCCGCGGCTGCGCGCCTTTTTGTCGCGCACGATGCGCACGCGCTCGATGGTGCCGTACGTTTCGAACTCGCGGCGGATGTCGCTCTCCGTCGCGTTTTTATGCTGCAACGTCACACAAGCGCGGGGGGGGGGGGGGGGGGGTGTCAGTACGGGATGCGGATTGTTTGGGGGGCGGAAAGGGGGCACGAACGAGGCGGGAGATGAAGAGGGTCTTGTAGGGGTCGCCGACGGCCTCGGGGTCGTCCGCGGGTTTGTCTTACGGTCCAAGCGTGAGCGAAAAGAAAGGCAGAAAGGAAGAGAGGGGGGGGGAGGGGGAGCGAACGCACAGGTCTCCTTCGCGGCCTTGAACTCGTCCGCCTTCTTCCGCTTGCGCTCCTCGCGGCGGAGCTGGCGCTTGATCTCCTCGGCGTGGGTGAACGCGGGCTCCTCGCCCTCCTCGACGGCGTCGGCGGGGGCGGCGGAGGGGGCGCCTGCGGCGTCGATGAGGCTGGCGGCGGCGGACTCGCGGAGGGCGGAGAGGAGGGGGCCGACGGGGGCCACGTGCTTTTTTGTGACGCGGTCGATGTCGCGGTCGAGGGGGCGGGTGTAGGGGAGGGGGGGGCGGGGGGCGAAGAGCTTGAGGAGGTTCGGGGGAAGAAGGTGGGTGCCCGGCATGGTGGGCGGTGTGGCGGGGGAGAGCGGGGACTGGGGATAGGGCCTTGTTGGGATATTATGTGTAAGGGTATTGGGAGATGGAGAGGAGGAGGAGAGAGGAGAGGGCGAGTGGGAGAGGAGGACAACCGACGTTTTCAAACTCCGCCGGGGTTCACAGCCGCCACCACGCTCGCACTCGCTGCCCCTCGCAGTCGCAGACCGCCCACTCCAATTCATCGTCCGTGTTTTCTTTTGGCATTTCTCTGTCAATTCCACTCACGTTTCAGAACACAGATGTCGTGGACCATGCTCCGTCCTCGTCCGTCCTTCCCGTGCTCTCTCGCTCTCGCTCTCGCTCCTCGCCGCCCTCGCCTCCCGACGCCGTGCAGAGCCCACTCCACCTTCTCCTCCTTCTTCTCTCCCAACGACCGATGGTCCCCCGCCCTCCCCACTCCCGCCCTCCTCGCCCCCGCCCCCGCCGCCGTTCCCGTCCCCGCCTCCTACCGCCCCCTCCCCCCCCCTCACCCCCACCCGCCTCCTCTCCCTCTACAGCGCCCTCTCCAAGTCCCGCCTCTCCGTCCTCGTCGTCCTCACCGCCATGTCCGGCGTCGCCCTCTCCCCCCACGCCCCCACCCTCTCCGTCCTCCTCGCCACCGCCACCGGCACCCTCCTCTGCTCCGCCTCCGCCAACGCCCTCAACCAGCTCCAGGAAGCCCCCTTCGACGCCCAGATGGCCCGCACCCGCGCCCGGCCCCTCGTCCGCCGCGCCCTCTCCCCCCTCCACGCCGCCGCCTTCGCCTCCGCCACCGCCGTCGCCGGCCCCGCCCTCCTGTGGTCCTGCGTCAACCCCACCACCGCCCTCCTCGGCGCCGCCAACATCGCCCTCTACGCCGGCCTCTACACCTACATGAAGCGCCGCACCGTCTGGAACACCTGGCTCGGCGCCGTCGTCGGCGGCATTCCCCCCCTCATGGGCTGGACCGCCTGCGGCGGCCACCTCCTCCCCGCCCCGCTCTCCCTCTCCCTCCCCCCGCTCTTCCTCCCCTTCGCCTCCGCCCCCGCCCTGCCCCTCTCCGCCGTCGACAACCCGCTCGCGCCCCTCGCGCTCTTCCTCTTCCTCTACGCCTGGCAGTTCCCCCACTTCAACGCGCTCGCCCACGTCGTCCGCCACGCCTACGCCCACGCCGGCTTCCGCATGCTCGCCGTGCTCGACCCCCGCCGCAACGCCGCCGTCGCCCTCCGCCACGCGCTCCTCCTCGCCGCCCTCTCCTCCCTCCTCGTCCCCCTCTCCGGCCTCACCACCTGGGCCTTCGCCCTCTCCAGCCTGCCCCCCAACGCCGTCTGCGTCGCCGCCGCCTACCGCTTCTGGAAGCGCGGCGGGGACCGCGCCGCGCGCACCGTGTTTCGGCACAGCTTGTGGTACTTGCCGGTCGTGATGGGGCTCATGATGGTCCACAAGCAGGGCATGGACTGGGCCGGCGTGTTCGGCTTCGAGCGCGAGGAGCCCGTGGAGCAGGGGCAGGAGCGGGAGCGGGAGCGGGAGCAGACGAAGGCGTAGGCCTAGAGCAGACCGTACCCAAAAGCGACCTCGGGCTCGATCTAATCCCCTCCCGCTGCGAGCGGATGCATAGGCCTGTATACGTTACGCGCACCCAAGCACCAAGCACGAACACCCGTCCCCTCGTCCCCTCCTCGTCCCTCGTCCCAATCCACCGCCCCTCGTATGCATGTACGGCCTCTTTCGCCGCACGACGCGCGGCGAGTCGAGCTGCACATGTACATACAATACATACATACATACATACATACATGCATGAGAGCAAGCCTCGTTGGCAGGAGCTGGCAAATCATGGCCGATGGCGCCGTCGAACTCGATCCATCGCGCTCGCAGGCCTGGGCCCTGGGATTCACCCTGACCTGGGTGTCGGGCGTACGGGAGCGTCGGCGCGGCGGCGTCGGGGTTGGGAGGTGTCAGGCCTCAGGGAGGGGGTGGAGGGTGGAGGGCCTTCGGCGCTCGGTGAGGACGGAAATGGGAAAGAGCGAAGCGGGGAAAGGCGAGGCGAGGCGAGGTGAGGATGAGGGCGCAGAGTCGGTCGTCGCGGGCGGAGGCGGAGGCGGAGGACGTTCACGTTCAGTACATACGCAGTACTCAGTACTCAGCGTTGAACGTTGAGGGTTTCACGAGGCGTGCGGGCGCCGTTGGCCGGACTCCCGAGTCGCAAAAGCCACCCTCTGTACAGTACAGCAAGTAAGCTAATACATGTACACAGTCCATCACAGAGTAAGTAACTGCCAGTCCGACCGTCCTATTCACGAACTTGCCGAGCGCGGCCGACTCAGCACGCGCACGGACGAAAGCGTCTGGGCACATACTACTTATGATACATACATACAACACCGTACAGTCGTCGCCACGTATCTTTTCTGTCGCTCTTATTCCTACGATCGACGGTGTGCGGGATCGGGATCGGGATCCGCGTATGTATACGTGGGATCGGCGGGTGTGCGCTCGACGCGGGCTGGAGGCCTGTGGATTATTATTACTATTAGGAAGGGGGCTTCGAGCCGGGCTCGAGGAGGGTGGAGTCGTCCTGAGGCCTGGGGCACCTAGTACGTAGCGGCAGGTTGGGATAGGCTTAGGGTAGGTACGATGAATGAGTCGGTACGGCGTGGCATGCGTGATGGAGGCCCCCCCGACGGGCGGCGCGGGTGTTGGGTCGGTGCGCTTGGAGAGCTCGGTGCGGACGCGTTTCCTTTTGTGTGTTTGCGCGTCGGGGTGGGTTCGTTCGTTGCTTTTTTTGCAGCGGTTCTGGGGGTGTCCGCGGCCGGCTGTATGCGCGGAGTCCGTGGGTGTGTGTGTGGGGGGGGGGGGGGGGGGGGGTCCGACCGCGACCGCGCTCCGTGTCTGGCGGGGTGCGAAGGATCCGATCGCCTTGGTACAGAGGAACTTGACGGTCCGCGGAAGGGGCGTTTCGACGGATGTGCACCCTTGTACGCAGGCCGCTGCCTGTCGGTATCCGGTGGCGAAGGCCGGATGTCGGTGACGGCGAGGGTCGGAAGGGGCGAGCGGGGGAAGAGGGGTAGGAGGAGGAGGAGGAGGAGGAGGAGGAGGAGGCGGGAAGGGTTGAGACTGAGTGGAGGAAAAGGGTACCGGTCGGTGGGCGCAGGGATCTGTGTACTTACATATCTTGTTGGATGTGAATGTGAATGCTGCGAGCTCTGCGTACGGCGTTGATGTCGAAGCTTGAGTGGAAAGGAGGGCTCGGGCCTCCGGGTTTTGAGTGACCGCCTTCAAGCGCATCGATAGGTATTTAAGGTATCGCCCTCGTGCGGGACTCGCGAGCTTGGCGAGCGGGCCGCCCGAGGACGGTGAGGGCCAAGTAAGCGAGTGCGTCTCGTTGCAAAGGCCATCGTGCGTGCCCACGTCCGTGCGCCTCCGTGCCGCTCTGAGCGGCGTGTACGGACGACGTAAGCACCCGAGGGAAGTGCCCAACGGCGCAAGGACGCGGGCTTGGGATCGATAGCTGAGCGCTAGTCCCCGAGGCGTCAAGCAGGAGAGTCACGGTCAGGCGTGGGGCGGGAGGCAGGGTGGGTCACCGGATAGAGGCATCGAGTCATTGGGGAGGCGAAGGGGGTGTTCCGCGTGGGTGATGGGGTCGATGGCGGTCCTGGATGGCGGTGAGCGCGCGAGCGCCAACTCGAGGTCGCGGGGGGGGGGGTGCGCGCGCGTCTGTCCGTCCGTCTGTTTTCCTCCCCCCCTTGATCCTTGGTTTGGGTCGCCTGCGGAGAGATGAAGGGTCGCGACCCGCCGTGGACCACGGCGATGCGCCTCCCCTCGATCCCTGAGATGTTGAGACGGGAGAGGGCCAGGTCATCATGAAGCCAAGGATCGACCCACGCGCGTCTGTCAGGTGGGTGACGGGTCCCCGAGGTGGGCTTCTGCTGCTGTGGACTGGTCGCAGGGACTTGGGAGGCGGGAGCCTGAGGGGAGGGTGGGGGAAAGATTTTGATAGATGCCGACGGGAGGACCGGAGGGCGGAGTGAGACGAGGCGAGGAGTCCAGTGATCGTGGGACTCCGCGAACCTTCTCATTCAGATCCCAGATCGGGGAGCGGGGCCTTGCCGGGCGCCCCTCGCCCCTGACACAACCTCGGGCCGGCGGTTGCGCTTTTCTTTGGCTCGCTTCGAGGAGGGGCGCCCTCCCGCCCCGATCGGGAAGTCCGATTGGTAAGGACAACAAGGAAGGAGAAGATCCGCGGCTTCTCGATTAGACGCGGCCGGCGGGTCGCGCTTTTTCTCCCTTTTCCCTCTTCTTTTTCGCGTCTTTTTTCCCCCTCTGAGTCCGGAGTTGTGGGTGCTCGGGGCTGCCCATGTGCGAAGAGCGGCTGGGAGAGGGTGGGTGGACGAGTATCAGTGTAGGTGTGGACGAGGAGAGCCGGCCAGAGACTGAGAGAATGACCGTGGTTGCGGCAGGATCGCGGCGTCCACCGTGGTACGTCCGACGGGATGTCTCACCCCTCCCCGTTCATCCATCTATTATTCGCGGACAAGCATTTTCTCCGATTTTTTGGGTCCCCCTCCCCCCTCTCTCTGCCGTTCATTTATCGAGGTTGCGACTCAAGGATGAGCCACGCAGAGCCACGCGCACCCCGTTTGTGCAGATACGTCACGTCTTGAACGTGGATCGTGGATCGTCGTGTGGCCATCACGCATCTGCATCACAAGTGCGCATCATGCATCATGAGCGCATGAGTCGTCGAGCGCACGCATTTTCTCGGGGGTGTTTTTTTTTCGATCCGCGACCGTCCTTTGCGCGGGCGCTTGCGCTGCGCGCCAGACGTCGTCGTGTTACTTACTACATTACTTTACTCAACCTCGTGCTCTCTGACGTTGATGTCGTACGTGTTTTGTGTGTGGCGGTGGCGGCATCGTGGACGTCGCGCGCATCGGCGCTGCCGCACGCGTCGACGAGCAGCTGCTCAGCCTGGAGGAACTCACCTTCCGCGTCGGCTCAGCTCAACAGAGCTCAGCCCCGCCGACGTTCCTGCGGCAGTCGCCTCGATTTCCAATTCCTGCCCAAGTAGCGCGTATAGCCCTCGACCGTGTTCAGATCCCGTTCATCGCGCCCCTTCTTGATTCAGACGCCCCGCCCTTATCCGTGTCAGATGTGTGGTCTCCGCCCCGCCCCTAATTCTTGTCTTGCGTTGGTTGCCCTCCCTCCTTCTTCTCTTCTGACCGGAATCAAAAAGCCCGACGAATCGTTGACCAGTGACTAGTGACTGACCGGTGCGCGCCATCGCCTGCGTACGGGGACTTGACTCGAACAGAAGAAAAAAATGGCGACGCATGTGCATGAGATGAAGATCCTGTGCGATTGTCCGTGCCCTGCGGTCGACCTGACCACCGTGATCAGGCTCGTACATACAGCCTGCATGCATGGCAATACGACGACGACGACGACGACGACGAGCAGAAGACACGTCGGCGTCTTTTCCCTCGCAGGTTCTCGCTCGCACGCACTCTATCCGGCACAGGGCCCCGTTTCCTTGCCACCCCTCAGACGCTCGCGCAGATTCAGAGGTCCGCGTCTCCCCCAAACGCAAACGCAAACGCAAACGCGCCAGCAACGCGGCGTTTCTGGCCACCGAATTCGGGTTAGATGCAGATCGAGCAAGCCCACGCTGTGCAGTCAGTAGCCCGACTCCGGAGCCGTCGACCCCACCCAAACAATTCCAGCCCATCCACGTCCATCCCGTCCGTCCGGAAGCTGGGCCCACGAGAGCCCACGTCCTCGCAGCAGCCCCTAGCAGCCCCCCGTCCATCTTTCCCTTTCAGTTCCCGCACACCGCGATCGAATCCATTGAAATGTCTCGCCGCACCGCCCGTTTGGCTTTGTAGCCAGCTGGACTGCCAGCAGCAACTCACCCAAACTAAACACACACCCCTCCGCGCAGCCCTAGAACGCTCACCGCCAGCTGCTCAAGCTCAAGCTTGGGGTCGAAACTGGTCGAAGGCCCAAAGTCGGGCGCTCCAGCGCTCCCGACCTAACCTAAACATTACGACGTTTTTGACTCCGCCACAACCCCGCTCTGATTGGGGGCCCGGGGGGGTGCCAGTGGCTCCCGCGCGTCCCGTGCATCCGTCCGTCCGTCCGTTCCAAGATCACCGTGACCCGTCCCCGTCTCCACACAGCGCTCCTTATCTGCGCAACCCAAACAAACACCCAGCACGCTTCGTATGGAAGGAGGGAGAGAAGGAGGAGGTGCCTTCCCTCACCGGTAAGCCCCCCCCCCCCCGCCGCCCCGCTCCCGCCGCGCCCCGCGCCCGGTCGAACGCCCGCGCGCTTTCTTCGCGTTCAAATTCCCAATCGCCCGACGCCGACCTGCTTCAGGAATCTCCCGGGGTCGAGCAGGCCGGGAGGTCGACGTACGCCCTGCCAGGCTCGCCGCCAGCCAGGAGCGTTACGTGCTCTGCTGGGCTCTGCCCGACCGAGGTCCCACCGCGGCGTGTCCACACACCCCCCCCCACACCCATCTGCACGGCCTGATCTCGCTCTGACCCAACCACGAGCGATCATCGGCTGTACCCAGCCTGGGTGCCTGGACAGACCCAACTTCCCCGTTGCGCCAGCCCAGACTGGGTCCTCTTCGGCCGGTCGCCCTCTCCGCCTCGCCTTTGCTCGAATCTCGTTTAATACCCTTCCTGAGCTCCCGAACGGCTTAGACGCCCCCATTCCCATCCCTGCCCTTCCCCATCTCTCTTCCCTTCCTCCATCTCACGTTCGCCTTCACATCTCACATCTTCTCAACGCACATCCACCCCAACCGTCTTCGCGCCCCCTACCCCGCGAGACGCGTCGCCGACCGCCCGCACTCCCCCGCATCAACCGGAAGCAAACCTGGCGGTCGCGATCTTGCCCTGCCCGCCGGCCTGGGACTTTCCTGCTATGGAACGTGAGTCCGCCCTTTGATCGACCCGCCGCGGCATCTCCAAGTCCGTCGCATCTCGCATCTGACGCGCGCCGCCCCCCTCCGCTAGCCAAGGGCGAACGCTTCGACCCGTCGTCCTCCGCATCCTCGCCCTCCACCTCCACCTCTTCCTCCCACCGCCACCGCCGCCATCCCCACCGATCCTCGCACGCCGATGAAGACTCCAGCACAGCCGATTCGCCGCACCTCTCCGCCGCCTCCCCCGCCAAATCGCCCGAAGACGCGCTCGAACGCACGCCCTCGCTCGAGCCGCCCGACTCCGCCTCGTCCCCGCCCAGCGTCGGCAGGCGCTCGTCCCGCGGCGGCGGCGGCGGCGGCGGCGGGTCCGACAAGGAGAAGCGCAAGCGATCGAGGGTCACGCCCGACCAAGCTCGTGCACCTCGAGCGCTTCTTCGCGATGGACCGGAGCCCGACCGCGGCGCGCAGGAAGGAGATCAGCGAGTTGTTGGGGATGCAAGAGCGGCAGACGCAGATCTGGTTCCAAAATCGGTGCGTCCGCGGTCCTCCGTCTGTGTCCACCCGCGCGCTGAGCTGACGTCCGTTCGCCTCCGTCTTTTGTTCGTCCGTCGCGCCGACGCCTTGGGGTCCCTTTCCTTTCCTTTCCTCTTCTCGTTCGCTTCCATTCGATTCCATTCCGCTCCCCCTTTGGCCTGCGTGGCAAACGTGTGGTGGGCTTTGTTTTGTGCTCGTTTTGGGGGGTGGTGTATGTAGACGAGCGAAGGCGAAGCTTCTCGACGGAAAGAGCAAAACGCGCGGGGACGGAACGCCCCCTCATACGCCGCCAGAGCTGCAACCGGCCTACGAGGCCGACCTGCAGAGCCTCCTCCACGAGTCAGAACGTAAGTTCACTTTTCGCTCGTTCGTATCTCGGACGCCGCTGACCGGTTCGCGGACTCCCCCCTTGTCCTCCTCTTCTTTCCCCACGCTTCCCGTCCACGCTCACGCAACCGCAACCGCAACCCCCAACTCTATCTCCCTCCGTTCCCATCTCGCCCGAACGCTCGCGAAACCCGCATGCAATATACGACACACGGCCATTCGCCCGCCACCATCGATAGCCATCACCATCATCCCCTGCTACGACCTCACCATCGGCACCTGGCGTCGCATCGCGACCCAGATCGTCGGGAAGCACGACCTCGTCACTTACCTTTGCGAAACCCGGCGCTGTCTCGTCTGGTTCATCCACTCCGCGGGGTACGGCTTCAAGATGGAGATCCCGTTCGAGACCGTGCTCGAGACCGAGTTCACGAACGCCGCGCCGGGACAGGGTCGGGCGTCCTTCCGCCTCTCCCAGCCGCCCCAGTTCTTCCTCGAGGACGTCGCGTCCGCCATGTCCGCAGACCCCGCCCACCGCCCGCCCGGACGCACATGGAGACGATGCGCGGACTGGACGGAACACGCCCAGGCCACCAACGTCCTCCAGCACGACCTCGTCGGCGCCGCCGCGCAGCTCGCGCACGTCCTCCGCGCCTTCCAACCGTTCACCGGCTCCGAAATCCGCCTGCACTCCCCTCCCGCCTACCACCCCAGCGCCTCCGCCTCTGGCACCCACCCCCACATGCAGCCATCCACCCACCACCACCACACCCCCAACCACGCCCGCGTCGATCTCCCGCGGATCGACGTCCCGCGCGCGCACCCACACGCGCCCACGCACGGCTTCCCCGCGTACGGCGGAGGCGGAAGCGGAAGCGCCGGGACGATGGACCGTCCGCGCGTCGTACCCCGGCGCGCTCCTCGCGTCCGACTTCGGACGCTCGACCTGCCGCCGGCGACGGTCTCCGCGCAGTCGTCGCCTGCGCCCTCGAACGCGTACGCGTTCGCCGGCGGCTTGGGCGCGCCGTATGCCACTGCTGGCGTCGGCGGGTATGCGGGCGTGGACGAGTATGGGGCCTTGCGCGGGTATGCGGGGGCGTATCAGCAGGCGCAACAACTGCAGCAGCAGCAGCAGCAGCAGCAGAGTTGTGTCGGGTTTCGGGATGGCGGGCGCGAGTCCGGCGCAGGGTCAATACAGCTTGCCTGCGTCCCCGTCGCCGCCGCTAAGCGTCGGCTACCAGCAGCAGCAAGTGCAACAGGACCCGGGCGCGTACCAGCCGTCAGGGATGGTGGGCACGCTGATGCCTTTGCCGCCTCCGAATCTTCGGTACGCGCCGTCGGCGGGCGACGACGCGCGGTACTGAACAGACGCGGTCGGACGTCCGTTTCTCTCTCGGTGTTTTTTTTTGTTCGTGCGTGATTCCTTTTTTCGCATCGTTGGGAGGCGCGGCTGATGCGTCCGATAGGTGAGCATCGTCGAGGCTGGGTTTGACCGTTCAGCGTCTCGTTCTCGTTCTCGTGCATTTCTATTTTTTTTGTCTCGTTGTGTTGGAAGGGGTGTACATACTGTATCCTTCACATATCTTATCCAGCCTCGGTGTCTCTCCTCGTCTCACTCTTCTCGTTATTTTGTGTCTCACTCTCTCCTCCTCTCGTCTTGTTTTGCCACGATTATCATTATGACAGGCGTTCGTTCTGCTCCGTTCGAGGTCGTTACCCTACCCCACCCGCGTCGACCGCACACATACCTATCCCCCACCCCCCACATACCCTACGCGCTCGCCCCCGTCGCCTAATACTCGTCTTTCGCCCCTCGTCCTGCTTCGCCTTCGTCCTGCTCGTCGCCCGCCCTGTGTATTGCATTGGTACCTCTCCCCGCATATCCCATGTACACTACCCACAGGCTACTCATGCTCCTCAGCTCACATACAGTACAGGACCCTCGATGTACATATCTCAGCCACCGCACACGGACTTCCGCAGCCGACTCGCGCACATGTACATGTACATGCAATGTATACATCCACATTTGTCTTGCGCAGAAAAGCTAGCGTGCAATCTAAGCTCGATGCAGGATCGTCGTTTCGGGTCCTGGTAGAAAATTCACGAGCGAGTGCAGGCTGCATGAGTAAGAGGGCCTTCTCTCGCTCATGTCAGCCGCGGGGGAAGCTTAGGAATGCAAACTAAGCAGAACCCGCCCGCCCGCCTTCGCCCTGCATTTTACTACTACTGTCCGTCAACGGTCTCGCCCCAGAAATCCCGTCTCGAGGGACGCCTTTCCGAATCGAACTCGAGTCGTGGAATGCAAGGCGTCCGACGTCGGGGGAACTTCGACGTAGTCACTTGGGCCATTAATCGGTCCCGCGCGGAGGGCGCTCCTACATAGGGTAGTCCAGGGTTTTTTCCTTCATGTGCCCAAACCGCGACTTGGCGTGTGCGCGCGGTTAGCTACTATGCATCTTCTTCTGAATCGTCATGCATGATGGTCCACCTCTAACGTAGCTAGGAACGTTACCACGCCTCCGTACCTGTCCAACTATATGTATCTTCTCGGTGCCCGTTAGATGATGGATCGTGTCAATGCGTCTCGAGGGGCCGCATGAGGGTTCGGGATCATTCGACTAGTATGTAAGCAGTGATCCAGTGCATGATTATCTGCGAATCTGGCGTGCGCTTGATGTTGCCTGTATGTACCGGTCGTGCGCGAATCCTGATTGATGTCGATGCTTCCTCGAGGCAGGCCGAGTAAGGTTAAAAGGCAGGGGAGCGCTCGCCACGCCGCGTGGACGCGCGTCTTAGGTTCGCCAGATCCCCGTGCCAGTTGAGGCCAGCACTGCAGTCTGCACTCTCCGTTCGAGAGGTGGGGTAGCGGCGACAGATGTGTGATCGCAACCGAAGACTTCGGGATAGTAAGTTCCGGAGTTGCAGCTGGGGGTTTCCGCGTGGTTGGCGTCGGGAAGGAGAGGGGAGACCGGGAGACGGGAGGAATCGGGTTCTGGAGCAGTTTGATTCAACCTTTTTGCACCCCGTGCTCCTGTCTTGATCGGCACGCTGGAACTGAGTTGAGCTGCGAGCTAGAGTCTCAGAGGACGATCCGGAGGTAAGCTTGCTGGAGGGGGAGGGTGCCACGACGGATGGGTTCGAAGTCAAACCGCCGGGTCGTGGCGGTGACGTACTTACAATCGACCTCAACAGCGTCTTCGAAGGATCCATCTGTGCCTTCAATTATGGAGCCAGCCATTTGATTTACCTACAGTTACACTTTCAGGCGCAGGAAAGATCTCGACTCCCAAGATGGAACGCATGTTCATTCAAGCGACATCATGCATCGCTGGTTCAGACCCCACTGACCAGGATAACCACATAGGTAGCGCGTTCAAGGTGTAGGTTCGGTAGCGGTGATTCGCGATAGAGCGAGGTCCATTGTACGTACGCTATGAATGCTCCGTGGCTGATTACGACATGCTCTGGCCGTCTTGGAGCCGCTCCTTCGCGAGACGCGTAGTGTATGTCCTGCTGACGATGTTGACTGCATTACGTGGGTTAGTCAATGGTCGGCCCGGGGATACGATAGAGGTCGAGGAGACGGGGAAAGATAGGCGACAGAAAGGAGTTAAGGAACGCCACTCACAGGCTTCCATGTAGCGGTCAAGGCAACGGCTGAGGCAGGTCTAAAACAAACGCAAACATCGAGGTCAGGCAACAAAAAGAAACCGGGGACAAGGTGCGATGGAATGATCCGTAGATGAAGAAGCGAAACCTTAGAAAGACGTACCTCCTCTGAGCTGGACAGAGAATCCGACGGCTTCGTCACGCACTTGAGATAGCATTTTTCGTTTGTTTTCTAGACAACGGCGAGGAGAAGCCGTACGGTCAGGTTGCGCCGTGTGCAGCAGTGACAGAGACGCAAGACTCACGTTGA
Organism: Amylostereum areolatum; assembly: GCA_012932865.1. Classification (NCBI taxonomy): domain Eukaryota; kingdom Fungi; phylum Basidiomycota; class Agaricomycetes; order Russulales; family Stereaceae; genus Amylostereum; species Amylostereum areolatum. The sequence continues at coordinate 455,481 of SAXG01000009.1, forward strand.
TGAGCTCTTGTGCGTTTGCGAGTGCCAGCTCGTTTCGGACTGACGCCATAACGGCCTGTTTACGGGACTCGGCATCTGTAGAACCGCGAGTGCGCAGAGAGAAATTAGTGTGCTAGTTTGACGACGGCGAATAGACACAGACCGGGATTGGGGGAGGCAGGAGAGCTACCGCCAAAGAAAGAGGACATGGTCGTTGACTGCAAAACGGCCAGCGCATCGTGACCCCACGCGCGTCATTGCGTCACGGGCACGTGACCCTGGTCGGAACCGCCAGCTCGCCGGCGGTCAAAATCGTTTCAAGTTCTCCACCACCTTCCACCACCGCCGGAACGGCTTCGCCAACGCACCGTTGTGTACTGCAATGCTTTCGGCTGTATTACATCGCTCTGAATAAGGTAAACATAACTCTACTTATCCTGGAGTTTCAAATAGCTCAGCCGGCGCAGAACCAAGCGACTTCGGAGTCTTGATGTGGGTCCACGAGTGGTGTACAAAATCCGTAATACTGACCCTGCACTGGATCAAATTTTCTACAGGTGCGCTGACGTTTTTAGTCCGTTCCCAGTCGGCACAGAGACGCATTTGAGTTGCGTTTAAGCTAGCCTTGGATCGACACTGCGAGCTAAGCGCCGTTGACGACTGGAGTAAGGCTCTGCGGTGATCTTTCTTCGCGGCTAATCTCCCGTTTCCTAAACTTCAACATGGGCGGTTTGTCGCACACGATACGAGAATCGGAATGTCGACGGACTAAGATGGCACTCGCGTTAACTGTCGATCCGCCAGCGTTCCACTCCTACAAATTAGGTAAGTACAATATCGGAGCGGCATTGAGGGTCGTGCGGCCATGCACACCACTGCTAGTCCCGCAGTCCCATGCTGTACTTAACTAGTCAATCGATTTCGGGAACTGGCATCTTAGACAACTGACGGAAATGAATATGAATCTATCGCTGACACCTCACAGCAGAACTTGGTGATATTTTAGGATGTGTGGGGTGCGATGCGTGTATGTTGTCTCTCCTTCTACTTGAGTGAAAACAAGTATGAGGTGGATAGAGTCATAGACAAGTGAACAAGGTGGTCAGGTTAGGTTCTCAGACTCAGTATTATTTGACAGTAATCTATGCGGTCAACGACCACGTGATGCTTTCATAGCGTGCTTCGCGAAGCGCGACAACCTCGTGCAAAACGTCTGTTTGCTGAGATATCATCTCTACGCCATCTCGACCCCTCAAACGCTTTATCGATGCGAGCATCCTACTTCGAGCGCGACGGATTGGGGACGGTGGACTACTATGAGCTCCTAGAGGTGGAAGAGGAGGCGTCTGAGGAGGAAATCAAGGTGTGTGTGCCAGCAGGCGCGCCGCGTCTCGCGACCATTACTTTCTCTCAGGCACTGACCTTTGCGACGGTCCATCCGTGTTGGTACATAGCGCGCCTTTCGACGTTTGGCTTTGGTTCATCATCCAGACAAAAATCAAGATGATGTAGAAGGCGCGACGCGGCGTTTTGCGGAGCTACAGCAGGCGTACGAGGTGTTGAGTGACCCACAGGTATGTCGTTTGCTATCTCACGAGGGCACGATTCCAACTCATGTTGTGCAGGATCGGGCTGCGTATGACGAAGAACGTGCATGGAGAAGAGACGAGCTTTCGGGACGAGAAGAGGAAGCAGATACCATGGCGCCGATGCCAAACTTTGGCGCGGGGCCGGGGACGAAGGGGTGGTATACAGCGCCTAGTACCAAGCTAGATCCTTGGGGAAGACCCCAGGTTGCGCTTTTTTATGGGGGAATGAGCGTGGATGATATAGAGGTACTCGCGGGAAAATATGTGTGGAGTGGGTACGACGACGGCAAAACGGTGCGTTGACCGTTATCTCTTTCTGCAATTATTTTTTCTAACGGGACTGCCTCCGTATGTAGGGCTTCTATACGGTGTGTCGTGCGATGTTCCGCACGCTGGCCGAGGACGAGAGAGTGTTCTTGGGCCAGAAGGGCTCGTATAGGGACGCATTCCCTGAATTTGGGGATTCGAGTTGGGCGTGGGTAGGTCCAGGAGGAGGACGGGGTAATAAACGCAAGGGGGTGCGGGCGTTTTACAACTACTGGGTGAACTTCACGACGAGGCGGCGGTTCGGGTGGGTAAGTGAGTGTGATTGCTGGCCGTGGCATCATCGAAAGTGAGTTAGTCTCCTAGTCTTCTTTTTCCCTTTGGGTTTGAGTGCAAGCCGTCTTGGACAATGCTAACGAGAGTGTTAGACATTGTGATAGCCCGAGAGTGAAGGCCCGGATACGGTTTGACGAGACGGTGCGGGTGCGTCGTTTCATCTTCAATCTATCTCTTGACCTGACTATCGTATCTCCTTGGGCACCTCTTTCTAGGCACTGGCTCGGGACGTGCGTCGGTATGACCCGCGCTACCTTGCTCATCTGAACGAAGCGTTAGCCGCTGAAAAGGAGCAAGCGGCGAAGATGTGTACGACGGACTGCGAGGCGTGTGGGAAGGGTCTGAGGACGGGGGTGAGCTGGGAGAGCCATGTACGGAGCAAAAGGCACATTAGGGCCGTGGAGCGGAGGAGGAGGGAAGACGAGGACAAGAAACGTCGAGAGAGGGATGAAACAAGTAGTAGGTCCCTTCCTGGACGGAAAAGTAGGCCGAAGAAGAAGATGGACGGGACTCAATCGTTTTCTGATACTGTTGGAGGTCCCCGTATCACGTTCGCATGTGGTACATGGGTCCATCTTTATCCTGGCCGTTGCTGTCGCCTTTGCGCTTGCAACCTTAGCATGACTCAGAGGAACGTGGAACGTGTGGCAGTCCTGAAGTTGTAGCTATGACCTAAATGCACTATTTACTCGATCTTTCTGTATCCTATACGACCGCGTTCCTCATTTTTGGGCTACATGCCCAGCAAACATTTGTCTCTTGACTTGGTAACATCTATACATCGCAACGTACTTTTGTCACGTGACATGAAAATCTCCGGCTGACGGCGACGCGTCTTTGTTGTCGAGGATCAAGTTGTCACCTAGTCTTGACAGACCACTACGTCGATCGTTCCACAAAGCTCTCAGATACACATTAGAACAAGGGGGCTACATATCTATCCACCAGAATACCCAAGATGGGTGCCCGAGAGTCGCGGCCGCAAGCTGAAAATGCCACGCAGGCTGCCGAAGATTACTACGCCCTCCTCGAAGTAGAAGAGTCGGCAACCGCGGACGATATCAAGGTACTTACACGCAGCAAAATGTAGCTTTTCTCCGCTTAAATTTGACACTTATCGGCCTGTCCACAGCGCTCTTTCCGTCGACTGGCATTGAAGCATCATCCGGACAAGAATCCGGATGATCCAGAGGCCGCGACGAAACGGTTCGCCGCGATCCAGCAGGCATACGAGGTGTGAAACACTGTGATGCATATACCTCACCTCTGCACCAGACTTAAGGGGCAAACAGGTTCTCAGCGACGAACAGGTGCGATTCCCTGTGATCCGAACTTCCATTTGGGGGCGTTTCTAAACTACTCCATTGCTCTCGCTTCCCGTGATGATGCACGGCGTTTAGGAACGAGCATGGTACGATACACATCGCGCCTCGCTCGCCCCAGAGCCAGACGCGCAAACGGTGTTTGAAGACATCAAGAAAGGTGCTGCGCCTCCCCGTGGTCGCGATCGCGGCCTCACCGTGCGGCATCTCGCACCCTTTCTGGACCCCTCTATCTGGTCCGCGTTTGACGACACCCAGAACGTAAGCACCGCCCCACTCTTACCACCTTGTATCCTTTGAGGTGAAATTTTCGGCTCACGCCAACCGACGGGATATCATGGGCTGCCTGATAGGGGTTCTTCACGATCTATCGCAACCTGTTCGAACGACTGGCGCACGATGAGCGAATGTATGCGGGTCCGGATCTCGAGTTGCCATCGTTCGGTTACGCGAGCTGGACGTGGGCAGCCCCCGCAAAGGATAGACAGATGGAGGCCGCGCGGACTTTCTACAATTTTTGGCTCAATTTCGCGACCGAGAAGGACTTCACATGGGTGGAGATGTGGAACGTATCCGAGGCACCAGATCGGCGTGTCAGACGGTTGGTTTTCTTCCATGGTGCATCCTCCATTTTTTCCTAACTTTGTTGGGGGGTTGCGTTTGTATAGTTTGATGGAAAGGGACAACAAAAAAGTGCGAGACGACGCGAGAAAAGATTACAACGATACCGTCCGAGTAGGTGGCCGCGCGCTTGCTTGAGTTGTGGGGTCCCCGAAATCATGGCTGAGCATAGCTTTCGTTGCGCAGACTCTCGTCACGTTCCTGCGCAAACGGGATCCGCGCTACAAAGCGCATCTTGCCCGACAAAAACAGAGTGTGGGGACGGCCTCTGGGTCTGCAACCCCGTCTGCTGTGTGGGACTCTGCTACACCGACGCCAGGCCCCGCATTCGTTGCACAGGACTGGCAAAAGGCGCCTGATAGCCCCCAGGCGTCGTCGACGGCGGATCTGGAATGGTCTCGGGCTGAGGGCGAAGATGAGGAGTGGGAGTGCGTCGCATGCGGTAAGTCGTTCCGGAGCGAAGCCGCATGGGACAGCCACGAGCGCAGCAAGAAACATCTGAAAGCGGTTGAGAGGCTGAGGCAAGAGATGGAGATTGAGGAGGACGAACTTGGTTTGGGAGGCGATGATGCGGAGGAGAGTGTGGGCGACGTGCCTGCGGAGGTGGAAGATCCCGAAGACGATGAAGGCAGCCAGGATGCTGATGCTCACGAGGACGAGGGCCAACAAAGGACATCTGAACCTTCGGCAGGACCTCTGCCTAATGCAGTAGAAGAACCCGGACGTGTGTCCCCCACCAGCATGGGGAATGCAGAGGGCCGGTCTCGCGCCAAGAAGCGTTCCAAAGCTAAGAAAAAATCGCGTCCACCCTCGGCATCTCCCCCAGCCCCTGCACCTGCGTCAGACGCCGTACCGAAGACCAAATCCACGGGCAAAGCTAAACGACAGCAGCTCCACGACGTCGTCGACATCATCATAGGCGTGCCAGCGGCGACGGCCTCCTCTTCAGCGCCAATATTGCAAGAGCACTTGGATCCCCGCGGCGGAGAGCACAACATTGGTACCGATGTCCCTCCGATCGAACCGCAACCAGTCGAGATGTCGAAGCGAGACAAACGGCGTGCACGCGAAGCTGCAAAAAAGGCGCGTGAAGACGAGGCGGCCGCTGCGGTATGTGACTTCGTCCTCCTAACCTTCTCTCCCTGGTCTTCTGCAGCATGCGTCGCATGTCCCCTGTAACGGCGGTGTTCGTTTCCTGGTCCTACGACCAGAGCTAGAGACCGCCGACCGTCACATCTATCGATGGCCCTTTCCCATGAAGCATTCTTTCCCCCGGTGTGGACGCGACCTGATCGATTGACTGACTGTTTCCTTTCTTTCTCGCGATGCCACCGAACTAACAGCCGCAACAATGCAACGTCTGCATGGAGACCTTCGCCACTCGCACCAAACTCTTCGCGCACATCACGGATTCAGGTCACGCCCTCGCCGAACCTGGACCTGCTAGTCAAACGCAGAAAAAGCGGGGAAAGAAGGGTACACGCTAAGGTCTGCACTGCCTGGTCGGGTTGGAAACATGTTGGTAGAGGCGAGTGCGGTTCATTTCCAGGCAATCGGACACATATGGGTGTACTCGTTAGTAGTAGATCTCTTTAAGATTGAGTCCAACCTGTGACGGCCACGGGTTCCATCATTGGTAATGATAATTAATATGTGTCGAACGGCTCAGGGTGCACAGTAACACTGACCATGATGCCGGATTGCGTACGCCTTCGAGCTGGTGCGTGTTGCTGGACAGGTCAGCCATTCTGTAACAATCGCCGGACCCTCCAAATCTACATGGACTTCTCCTCGACTTCTCCAACTTGTAACGCAACGACGACCTTAGTTCGCATCATGATGCCAATGATATGATGGGTCCAAGTGTCCACAAAAGGTTTAATAAGATGAAGACTCGAGTCACAATTGAGTACAAAACGTACAACGGGACGGAGGCCGGGAGTCGGAAAGTAAAAATGGAGAAGATAGCGTACATGTGCCATAGAGCTACCCCAGAGTTACCCCATGAGCTGCGACACATCATCTGGCGGGTACTTGGTCTGTGAGAAGGTGAGCAGCCTGATGAGGCGAATGCATGAGAATCCCGTCGGGCGGACGACAATCAGGGGGAATAGACGCGCACCGTTTCAAGCTCTGGATATACTTTCTACTGACTTCATCGTTCAAAACATGGGCCACCTGATCCGACGAAATCTTTTCGCGTGCGGAACGCTCGTGGATACTGTAAGGTCCCCGTCCATCGTGAGCACTCGAGATCTCAATTAGGAGGGGGAATGGAGGACGCACCCCACCATGGTAACACCGATAGGCCAGGGTGCATTACCGATGGAAAGTCTCAGGTAAGAGTCGTTGGCCCTTTGGTACTGGCGTTTCTGCATGTGGTGCACGATCTCCGCCATACGCGCGAGGACGTCCGAGGGAAGAGTCTGGAGAATGAATTCAGATGGATGTCGAGAAGTTGAAGAGGATGGGTTGGCAACGTACACGCGACCTTAGTAGTCTAAAGAGTGGTTTGAGGTATTCCGCAGACTGCACTTGGGTAGCAGCAGCAAGTCTACCCTGTGTAGTACGCTTAACTTCGTCTGAATAGAGAATGAGTTACGTCGCAGCACGGGAAGTTGCGGCCAGTGACGTACCTGGTCTATCCGCCATACTCTCCTCCCACTCCTTCAGCACGCGTTTGAGAGCGTAGTAAATGAGGGGGTAGAGCTTATCCGGGTCTGACTTGACCAGGCCAAGATCTAGCACGGTGCCCTCGCCCGCAACGTCGCCCTTGCGTTTCGTCTTGCTTTCGCCACCTGATGCTTTCATCTCCCGTTCTGCAGTCTCCACGTCTTCCAACGCCCTTCGGAAGTCGTTCTGCCCACCAACTCGATCGTGACTTCGTTCTTCGATAAGTTCAAGAGCACGGAGGCGTAAGCGACGGTCTCTGTCCGACTCGCCGAACAGACGGACAGGTTGGCCTTTCGCGCGGAGGCGTCGGGTGGTCTCCTCGTTGGATATGTTAAAAGTAGCGGCTTCCCCGGGATCAGGGTGGGGAGACTCTGTCGAGCGTAGGGCAGTCGGGTGGGGCGAAGCATTGTTGGTTAATGAAGGAGAACGGCTGGTGGCAGCGGTCTGAACTCCATCCAAGAATGAGTGTCGCAGCCCGAAGAGCCGGGGAAAACGACAACTCACTTTGATAGGTTTTCGTTCTGCTTCTTCGCGTGCAGCGCGTGTGGCCTCGCGCGCCTTGCGTTCCTCCTCCTCCTTCATGCGCTCGATGTCACCTCTACGCATATACTTGTTTGGACGCGCGGGTCCGACGTCGCTGGCCTTGCGCTTCGATGCAATTTCAGCCTTGAGAGCGTCCATGGTTAAACCTACAGAATCGTGGCCAAGGTGGAGATATAGTCGAGATAGAAGAAAAGCGGAGCGCGGGGGGGTCGCCGATGTCGAGAGAGGACGAGCCCAGCCATCGTCGTTTGCATGGCGGCCGTTTGCTTACATAAGACAACAGCGTACCCGAAGCCGCCCGCTTGCCTTTCCTCTCCAACCACCTCTCATTTACCTCTCATCCTCGCCATGTCTGAGTCCGCCGACCTCCAGAGGTGCTTTTCTCGTTGGTTTGATTGCTTTCTTTCTGACTTTTTCTGTGTAGCAAATACACCCTGCAGACCGCGGGGTTTGACGGTCGGTGACTATCAACAGACAGACGGACTTTCGTCGTTGACCCCCCGTCCTCACAGCTCGCTTCCCATACACCAACCAAACCCGGCACTGGTAAGTAATATCGTGTCTATCTGTGGACTCCTACCGACCGCGAGGACAGCTTCCAAAACTACACGGACTATTTCAAGTGCATCACCGCCAAGGGCGAGGACTTCGCGCCGTGCAAGCAGTTCAAGAGGGCGTACCACTCCCTTTGCCCCAGTGCGTTCTCAATCTCCTTTCTAAATTTTCATTCTTAACATGTGCTCTTCCGCAGACGAATGGGTAAGCCTTGGTCGCTTGTGGGCGCCACGACCGGAACTTACTAAATCGTTTCACAGATTTCGAAGTGGGATGAGCAGAGGGAAAACGGCACCTTCCCTGCCTCATTGGAGCCTTGATATACTCTGTATGTGCGATAGAACGCCCACCTTCGTAGTCTGCGATGAATGGAATGCAGCGAGACATGTTGACGGATTCTACACTCCCAAACGCTAACACATACTTATCCTACGACGTTGATATAAGGCGTTTCCTTCATACCGCCCATTCTAAACGGATTTTTTGCCATGGGTTGTCGCCTTCATCACCGACATCGACGGTTTTGAGTAATATAGTTTATGGACTCCAAATGGATTCTGTGATAGAGAGCATCTTGCCAGGCGACAAGTCGGCCGGGATTTGCATGGCGTCATCTTTCCTTCCCGCCACCACCATACATCCTTCATTGCCCGTTCAATAGCGCACTCCCGGTCGTCGTATATCGGCCGCAATGTCGGGCATCAACTTGAACACATGGACCGAGAACGCGACCCGGCTGGGTATGCGCCTGCAGGAGAGCTCAGTGAGCGCACGCGCGACCCTCGCGCTCAACCCGTGGAGGTGCGGCCGCATACTTGATACTGGAGAGGACAAGGTGAAGGCGATCAGAAAGCAGCTCGACTCGAACAGCGACCGGGAAAAACTCGAAGCTATGAAGCGCCTCATCGCCGTGCGTGCCCTCACGCTCATCTTGAGATCCGTCACTAACGCGTCTTCTCCGATGTCCAGATGATTTCAAAAGGCCGCGATGGTGTCCTGAATTCTTCGCACAAGTCGTGAAAAACGTCGCGGTTCCGAATCTCGAGGTTCGCAAGCTGGTGTACATCTACCTCCTGCGCTATGCTGAGGTAGAGCCGGACCTCGCCCTGCTCTCGATCAACACCTTCCAACGCGACCTCGCAGGACAGTTCGCCACTTATCCGGGCCATGGCCCTACGCGTTCTCTCCGGGATACGTGTTCCTAGCATTGGCAGCCTTGTCGTGCTTGCGATCAAGAAGTGCGCTACGGATGTCAGCCCATACGTGCGGAAGACCGCCGCGCTATCCCTTCCGAAATGTTACAAGTGAGCCTCGCTGTCCATGCCCATGCGTTCAGGCACTGACGTTAGATAATTCCAGCCTCGACGATTCTCATCTTCCCGCACTCATCCAAATCCTTTCGACCCTCCTCCGCGACCGGTCCCCTCTGTCAATTGGTAGCGTCGCCGTTGCTTTCGAGGCCATCTGTCCCACTCGTCTTGATCTCCTCCATCCACACTATAGAAGGCTTTGCCGCGTCCTGGTAGACGTCGACGAATGGGGCCAAGTGAACCTTCTAGGAGCTGCTTATTCGTTACGCGCGAACGATGCTTCCTAGACCATCAGTTCTGACAACTAAAGACGGAGAAGAGGTGGAAATGGATCGTGACCTGGAGCTCCTGGTACAATCTTCGGAACCACTCTTCCAATCTCGGAATCCTTCGGTGAGCAGCCTGCGGCGATCCGTAAAATATTCCCTGACAAGTGTTCAGGTTGTACTTTCGGCCACCAGAGCGGTATACTATCTCGCTTTGCCGTCTGAGCATCCCAAAATCGTTGTACCACTACTTCGCGTGCTCGACATCTCAAAAGAAGTGGAACGTACGGCTATTGTGTACATCTTATCCATTGCCCGCACTTCTCCAGTACGCTATACCTTTCCCCCGTTACGACGATTCTGACCTTTCTAACCACTGCAGCATCTCTTCTCACCCTACTACACACGTTTTATTATACACGCCGACGACAGTTCGCCGGTGAAGGCGACGAAGATGAGGCTTTTGCAGCTATTTGTCACCGCGGATAACCATCAAGCACTGTTGCGCGAGTTCATCGTGAGTGGCGGTCACCGTCTAGCCATTTTCATCAATGAACGTTTGTGGCAGGACTATGCCGATGACGACGATGACACGCTGGTAGAAGGTGCTATTCGTGCCATCGGACACATAGCTCGAGTGGCTCCAGAATCAAGCCAACAATGCCTCAATGCGCTTATGGCCTTTATCAAGAGCCGGCACGGTCAGACTTTTTTAATCCTTGGTTTCTGATCGCTGATGCGAGGTCATATAGATATCGTCGTCTCGAGCGCCGTCCTGGTTCTCAAGTCCCTCGTACAAACACAACTTGTGGTTATGCCCAACATTTCAAGCGGCTCATCCCCGCTCTCCATCATCTCCCGGCTCGCCTACCGTATCGACGAGATCCACCATCCAAACGCGCGGGCGTGTGTGATATGGCTCGTGGGTCAGTATGGTGCGGACGAGACGCGCACTGGCGACGCTGTCAGTCGAGGGCGTCGCTGCCTGGGCGCCCGACGTACTGCGAAGGACGGCCAAAACGTTCCGGGAAGAGGTATGTATCGCACATTGTCGCATACGTGGCCTCGATATTGACGCTGCATCACCATAGATGCCCCTCGTCAAACTCCAGGTAATCACTCTCGCCGCGAAACTGCTCGTCCTGTCTCCCGCAGATAAGACGCTGACCGCGCTCGCACGCTACGTCTTCTCGCTGGCTCGATACGACGCCAACTATGACGTGCGGGACCGGGCGCGGGTGCTACACGCACTGCTAGCGGGCGTCGCGCCGGGGCTAGGCGCGGGGACAGAGGAGGGCGAAACGGAGCGTGCGGGGGTGGTGCTTCGCCGAGCTCAAGTCAAGGTGGTGTTGTTCGAAGGCAAGGCCGGAGTGATAGAGAAGGACGAATGGATCGGTGAGTTGGCAACCTCTCCGCTTTCTCAGCATTTCAACAGTGAATCCTGATGTTCGTTACTACGAATAGATGACGATCGCGAAATGTTGGGCACGATGACTCTTGTTACTGGCCGGGAGATGCGCGGGGAACGTTTTCTACCGGATTGGCTCGAAGAAGGCATCGAGTCGGCCCTGCGCGATTCAGAGGATGATTTGCAGCGCGTCGCGGCGCCACCGGTGCCCAGGGCTATCGCGAATTATGCGAACGTGAAGGGGGCACAGCAGTCTCAATCGCAGTCGCCGGTAGTTTTGACACCGACGGGATCGGGATCCCCCGCGGGAAGCGCACCGAAGAAGGCGTACGGTGATCTAGACGACTTTTATGCGAGCAGTCAGAGCGAGGAGAGCGGAGAGGAAGAGGAAGAAGATGACGAGGATGGTGATAGCGAGGAGGAGAGCGAAGAGGAGGAAGATGGGGAGGCGGTGACTGAGAGCGGAAGGGGGAGCGATGAAAGTGAAGGAGGGGAGGAGGAGGATCGGCCACGATAGCTTTTCGTGGGGTTGGCCATTGATGCATGATGTATCATAACGACGACTTGTCCCCAGTCATCACAAAGTCTGGCATTTTCGTGGTCCCTGTCCCCAAAGTGTCTGCCTCCGTTAAACAGGTAGACCGTCAAGTCACTGATGCAAGTTGAGTCGATGTGCAGGGAAGATGGGTGCAACCCCTACATACATGGAGCGCATCCTTGGTTCCACGTTATTCAACCTTCAGTCGGTGACAAAACAACTTCTGGCAAGAAACTTGGCCTGAGGTTGGGCTAATGCATGTGCAGGACTTATTCATGAAAGCCTTGGTGTAATCTTTCCGTTCCTTGGTTATCTTGCTTCACTCCTTTCAAGTTGTATCCGTCAGCAATGTTATATTGCGATTCCAATGTGTACAGTGGTCGGAGGCGTCATTCTACAGGATTTGGGTGGTAGTGTTACAGTTTCATCGTCCAACGGTCCTACCACTATAAATACGCAGTCGAAAGTCAGTATCGCCCAGAAATAAAAAAAGAAGTGGAAGTGACGAACGTTACGGTCTTGCGCTCGCCAGCTGCCTGCTCCATCTTGGCACGGTTGAGAACCTTCTGGAACTCGGACACGCGATAACGCATACGCGAATGCAAGTACGCCTTTGAGCACTTGATGTGGTAGTGCAGGTAGTCGCGGAAAAGCTGGATGTGAGAAATGGTGTCTGCGGCGGTGGTAGAAGAGAAGTGTCGAGGAAAAAGGACGAAGGTAACATAGCCGATGGAATCAGAGTCGATCAGGCCGGGGACGCCACGGATTTCGAGAGGAGGCTCGCGGTTGGTGAAAAGGACCTGCGGTGCATTCTGGATGGTAGGAAGGCGCCGCGCGTCAACGAATTCCTGGAAGAAAAGGGCAGGTCAACATACAAGTCTACCAGTTCAGATGGCATATGGATGAAGGAAGATAAAGATAGACAGCCGAGACTTAAGTTGGTGGGCAGTAATCCGGAAGGCTGGTCAAAGGATGAGCAGATGACATACCTGAAGAAACACTTTCCCCAAAATCCGATCCGTCTCCTCGCGGAAGACAGTCGAAAAGATGACCGTTACGCGGTCGGGTGCGGCCTGAACATAGATCGCCTCCTCGTCCCGGTAGTGGATCTGCATAAGGTTTCCTTGACCAGATCCAGAGGCCTCCAGCGACTTCTGGTGTTGAAATGCGAGTTCAAATGGTGCGGCTAGCGCGTTGCGTTTGAGGAGTGCGAGTGACTTGATGAAGGCATCGCGGGCCTCTGTCGGACACGCGGTTTGTGATCAGAACAGTGATCAAGGACAATGACACTCACCTCCCTCAGGTGGTGCGGTCTCAAGATCGACGATGAGACTGACGTTGTACTCCGACTCAGGCTGGGGTTGGAGGAGACTGCCGTATTCACGTTGAAGGAGTTCAAGGGCGCCGTATTGCACGAGTTCGTCCCAGCATCGGATGCTCATGGACAGCATGAGAGCGGTCTTGCGCTCTGGGGTCGAGAGACGAAAGCGGACGCCATCGAAGTCGACGAACTGGACATCGAGCGAGGACGGTCTGCGGGGAATGAGATGCGGTGCAATGAGCGATGAATACACTACTACTGACTTTGCGAATTTGTCGGCGAGGGTGGTTTGGATGATGTAGTTGTGGGCCTGTATTTTCGTCAACGCCGTGCAGAGCGACGACGACGAAGGGTCGGAGGATGTGCTTACCTCGAGGAGGATCATGGCGAATGGCGGGGAGGACGTTGCAGCCACAGTCGCGCGCGGCCCTGGAAAGAGATGACGGCGGCGCGGACCAAATAAGAGTAAGCACAGCGAATTTCAAGCTTCCACTACCTCAAAACCCGGATCAAGCTTGAGTTTCTTCTACATCGCAATCATGGGTGCGTTACGCGCTCGGATACTGGAAGGGGCGATGCACTGAACAATTCCTTACAGCTCCAAAGAAAAATCAGAAGCAAAAAATGTCCCTCAACGAGTTCCTCGGGGACGACAGTGCGTCCACCCCCCTTTCTCCCGTTTATATGTCCTGATTTTTCGCGCTTCGACAGCCCTGGGATCTTGGGCTGACGAGATGGATGCCCTTCCAACTGCTCGTGAGTGACGGTGTTACTCGAATCAGCGCTGTCACTGAAGCGGCGAGCGCAGCGGCTGCCCGAGGAGACGACGATCAGGGAGGCTCGGGGCGTAGGGATGATTACATGTCCTCCAGAGGTGTGCAACCATATCCTTTCTTGTTCTCCAACTGCTGAATTCAATTTTCTTCAATGTAGGCGATAGACAGGCGTTCCCTCCCCGCGAGGATCTTCCCTTGCCTACCCAACCCCCTTACACGGCGTTCATCGGGAATATGGCGTTCGATCTCACCGAAGCTGATCTTGAGGGCTTCTTTTCTGGTTTGACTGTGCGTTTTCTTCCTCATATCTTTCGATTATGGATGTGGATGTGATTTTCTACAGGTCAAGTCCGCTAAGGTCATCAAAGACAGGGACGACCGTCCCAAGGGATTCGGATATGTTGAGTTCGGTGAACTGGATGACCTCAAGAAGGCCCTCGAAAAGAGCGGAGATGTGAGCTTTTCGTCTACCTTTTCGATTCACTTTTGCTCATCTAGTTTGCCAGTCCCTTTCCGGCCGCACCATCCGCGTAAGCGTTGCGGAGCCACGTATGTCTTCCCCTTCTACTCTCTCACGCACCCACCTAATGCCGTTACACAGCCAAAGAGCGCTCTGGCTTCGGCGGAGGTGGATTTGGCGGCGACGACGCCAAGTTCGCAAGTGACTGGCGCCGTACTGGCCCGCTCCCTGACCTTCCTGGCGATGGATCGCGTGAATCGTCCCGGCGCCGCTATGACTCAGGCGCCGGCGAGCGCGGCCCTCCTCCCTCCAGTCTCGCCGATAATGCGAGCGAATGGCGCTCGAGCCGACCTGCACGGGGACCTCCTCCCGGTCCAGAACCGCGTCGACCTGGGTTTTTTGCTGAGGGCGCCACCACCGGAGCCGCGGATCGAGAGGAAACGTGGTCTAAAGGTAGCAAGTTCAGGCCTAGCGAGCCCTCGGAGGAGCGCAGATCAGGCAGCGGGTTCCGCGGACGTGGGGACATGGGTCCTCCTGCAGACACACCTCCTGCGGCATCCGACACGGGCGACTGGCGCACCTCCTCAAGGCCCATGTCCTCGCGCGGGAGCACATCCCGTACGTCGATCCTTTTTGTGGGCCGGCCGCGTCGCTAACGGGACCCATGAACTCCAGCATCTGGTTCTACACCTCCGACCCCACAGCTCACTCGCCGGAAGCTTGAGCTGCTCCCGCGCTCTGGCGCCCCGTCTGTCGCCCCGTCCCCCCTTGCCTCCCCCAAAATGCCGAGCAGCGCCACTAGCGCCCCGCGCACCAGCCCCTTCGGAGCTGCAAAGTGCGTTCTGTTGCCGTTCCTCACTCGCAAGTGCTGATCGTCAAGTTAGACCTGTCGATGTGACTGCCAAAGAAAAGGCCGTGACCGAGCGGCTGGAGAAGGAGCGCGAGGCGACCAAGGACCGGTTGGTTCAGCACCCGATGTCGCGCAACAGCTCGCGCGCGGGCTCGCAGCGGGGACAGACACGCTCCCCGCCGATGGCTTCGGTCCCCCCTTCTCCTGTGGCTGCCGCGAACGTGCGACCCACGTTTAGCTTTGCAGCCGCAGCGGGCGTGAAGCAGTTCCCCGCCCGAGGCCGTGAAGAAGGACGTGAAGGTAGGCGAGAAGGTCGAAGATGGGGCAACGAATGTGACTGAGCAGTTGGGCGAGGTGACGATATGAGACTCGGTGGAAGCCTGTCGTGCGTATCCTTGAGACCATGATCTAGTTATCTTATTGCTCCTTCTTTGCTCTCTTCCCGACTCGTGTCATGGTCCATCGCTTCCAATGACGGTGCCGATATGCTTTGTATCTTCCTCTCCATCCCCCCAACTAATTTTTCACCTGTCGCTTACATTCGAAGGTCTCGTATCTGGATTCGTAGCATTTTTGCTCGTCTCGTCACGGTTCCATCGCCATGGTTCTCGACTCTTTCCCCTTTCCCCTTGGTTCATAATTTCTGTCCGAGAAGCCTTCCTTTCGCAATGTGCATAAGTACGATATGAGCATCGATTATGAATTTCCTGGCCCTGTATGTATGTTTTACAGTGTAGTAGACCAAGAACGAAATAGATGGGCATGCATTGACCTGTCTTCCTCACGATTTATCTAGGACCAGCGGCCTTGGTGTAGTTCAGGATCGACGTACTTCATCCTTCCACGTCCTAGGTAGAAGAAATGATGAGTGCTAGGTAAGGTGCAGACGTGAGAGGGGTGGTAATACCTTTGAAACGCACGCCATTCATCGCCTCGGCTTCCTTCTTAGCCAACTTGCTCAACCTCTCGAGCTCTAACCTCTTTGCCTCTGCCAAACGTTCGTTCTCCTCACGTTCAAGCCGTGCATCATACTCCTCCTCCGTCTCCTTCACTGGTTCTTCGTCAGCCACTGGTACTTTATTCACCTTATCCTCGACAGGGGGGCGGGAGTTAGAACGGTCCTTGCGACGTTTGTGCTTATGCTTGTGTTGGCGTTTGCGACGTTTGCGGTCGTGGGAGCTGTCGGTGTCGGACGAGGCAGGTGTACGGCTTCGGTTTCGGCTGTGATGGCGCTTGTGTCGTTCTTCGGAACGGTCGCGGGATATTGAACGAGCCCGAGCCCGAGAACGAGAGCGTGACACGCTTGCTGATCTGCCGCGACGGTCTGTGGTGATCGTTCCATCAGATAGTGGATGTACGAGCGTAATAATGTCACGAACCTGCAGCGGGCGCCGTTGGTGGCTTGCGAAGCTCGAGCTCACCACAGTTAACGATAGTGATGGGGAGGGTGGGACGATCTTTCTCTCCGGCGGGGACCTCTGCTAGTTTCTGTACAACATCGTATCCGCGGATTACTTTGCCAAAAACGACATGCCTTCCTAGCAAAATTGACGTCAAGATATGGAAGAAACGCTAGGAAGCATTACGTACCATTCAGATGAGGACAATCCCGAAGGGTAATGAAGAATTGTGAGCCGTTCGTGTCCGGGCCTTTGTTAGCCATACAGAGCAAACTGTGAAGTAGCGGTTGGTGGTATTCAATACCAATAGCGAAGAAATGGCGCACCCTTCTGTGTCAAGCGGTTGGTCAAGGTTTTCGTCGGGGAAGGGTCCGCCTGTAAATGGATTCTCCTCCCGTTCCGTTTCGCTTCGTGAAGTCTAGTGCCAAAAGAAATTAAGATTCGAATCCTAGAAGACATCAGAAACGTCGAGCGCACCTCCACCCTGGATCATAAAGTTCGCAATAGAACGGTGTATGAGGCTGTTTTTGTAGTACAGCGGACGACCGGAGATCGGAGAAACGCCCTTTTCTCCGGTGCAAAGCACACGAAAGCTGTGAAAATCGATGTTAGGGGGGAAGCGATAAGCAGGAGGCAAATGCTCTCGCACTTTTCACAAGTCTTCGGGACGATTTCATTGTATAGTTCGAAGATGACTCTGGCGCCACCATGAGTAACGAGAGTAGCAAAACGCGCCGAACGACGTACCTCCCTGACGACTGGCCGTCCACCGTAAAGTCCATAAACACTCTAGGCCTCACCATGGCTGAGAACCGGGAAGTCGCGCCCGCGTTTGCGTAATAAAGCAACTTGAATCGGTGGACACTGAAGACACGCGGTGAGAGAACGAACGCGTCTGCCGGGCCCTTGGGCAGTGGGCACGGTATCAGGGGAAATTACGTAATTTGTAAACCCAAACTTTATCGTGCCGAAAGAGACGGTCACGTCGGTCGCACCCTATTAGAACAGCATGTCCCTGGAATTTTGACTGCGAGGTTCACTTCTTTCCTGTGGACGACCGGACGTTCTTGCACACCTCGACCATTTCTTTCGACCTGTGCCAACCGCATGCCGCGCCCTTGACGCGTCTTCAACCTGATGCGCGAATTCAAAGCGGTGGTCTTGGGTGGTGAGCTCGTCTTTTGTAGGCGTTGCCAACGTCAGGCTGACTCCCGCCTGGTGGCCTGCAGCAGGCGGCGTCGGCAAGTCTGCACTCGCTGTTCGCTTCATACACGATGAATTTGTGGAGGTCTACGATCCGACCATCGATGGTACGTCCTCCGTTGCTCCGTTGCTCCGTGAGAGTGTGGTTGACACGGTCCCGTGCAGAGGCCTATCGACGACCGGTCACGGTCGATGATGAGCTCTTCATGGTGCGTGCCTGTCTCTCTTCGCAAGCCGTGCACAACGTGTATCTGCACGAGGCCATTATATGCCAGGCCAGGCTTGACCTTACCTACGTCCCACAGAGCGAAACTGACTCTCAATGTTTGACAGATCGAGGTCTTAGACACTGCAGGGGCTGAGCAGTATATCACGCTCAATGAGATGTATATCAGGGTGCGTACTATGACCTGTGCTCCATGGAACATTGCCCAACATATGTCACAACTCCCAGACTGGCCGTGGGTTCATCCTGGTGTTCAGGTATGTTGCTATCATCTTGTGAACTTACGGCTGGGTTTACGATGCCTTAGCCTCACACAAGAAGCGTCTTTGAGGGAAATAGAGACCCTGCGACAGCAGATATACCGGATCAAAGGCGAGGACAGCGTGAGTCGTCGCTTATCCTTCTCGCGTATCCCGTCCGCCTCATCGTTGCACATAGCGCGTTCCTATCATTCTGGTTGGTACCAAGCTCGATCTAAACCTCGAGCGAGAGGTACCACTGTCCACAATTCAAGAAATATCGGCCCGCTGGGACGTGCCGTACTTCGAGACTTCAGCAAAACGTAATTGGCACGTACAGGAAGCCTTTTTGGCTCTCGTGCGCCAGATGCGTGACCGCTACCCTCCGGAGCCTCCCAGGATGAAGAAGAAGAAAGTGAGGCAAACTTGCATTGTGATGTGACCCAGGTTGCTTTCCTCGAAAGTTTGTCTTTCTTGCGTTATGTCCATATACCGTTTCGCGTAATACGGTCGTCTCTCCTCGTGGCTTGCTTGTTCGCCTTAGTTTGCGTCTGTCGTTAACATATCCTGCTGTATTTTACTCTAAGTACCTGTTTCTCAAATTCGTTTGTTCTCTGTCTTCCCGAAATTCCTGAAGGCTGCACGTCTGTGAGTCTCAAGTGATGCGGGATTACGTAAACTGAAGCCGTGGGAATACATTTGTCAGGCGCGGCTTATCAGCGCAGCCCGGCTTTTTTCCGCATTCTCTTTCTTCCCCTCTTCCCCTACACCCTTTCACAAGCACGGAATATGGTGGGTGTAGTTTCCTCTCGGTCGTTCAATGTTAACCTCTCTCCAGAGTTACGGCGGAAGCTACAGTGGTGGTGGTGGCAGTTATGGTGGTAGCGGCGGCGGCGGCGGCGGTTACGGAGGGGGCTACGGGGGTGGGGGCGGGGGCGGGGGCTACAGTGGCGGCTATGGTGGTGGTGGTGGAGGCGGGTACGGCGGTGGGGGCGGCGACAGGATGTCAAATCTTGGCGGCGGCCTGAAAACCATCGACTGGAGTGCCTCCAAGCAGATCGTCTTCGAAAAAAACTTTTACACGGAGGACAAACGTGTTTCCGCGCTTAGTGAGAGGGAGGTGGAGGAGGTCAGGCGGGTGAAGGAGATCCGGGTATGCTCATCTTTGTTTTCGCTCCGTCAGGGTCGCTGTTCTCAACTTGCGTCGCATTTCAGGTCCAAGGCCGCAACGTCCCCAGACCCGTGTCTTCGTTCGACGAGCTCGGCTTCCCAGAGTACATCATGTCGTCCATTCGCGCGCAGGGCTTTTCGGCACCGACACCGATCCAATGTCAAGCCTGGCCGATGGCGCTCACCGGTCGTGACGTCGTCGCTATTGCGCAGACAGGTAGCGGGAAGACCATTTCTTTTGCGCTCCCTGCCATGCTTCACATCAATGCGTGCGTTGGCTTTTAAGGGTTCCCTTCCATTGAGGCTGACCCTTCCTGTTCAGTCAACCTTTGCTTTCCCCTGGTGATGGCCCCATCGCTCTTGTTCTTGCCCCGACTCGTGAGCTGGCAGTTCAGATTCAATCAGAGTGCACCAAATTTGGGTAAGTCATGTTCCTCCCACGCGCACGTCACGCCCTGGCTCACGGCATGACAGCTCCAACTCGCGCATCCGCAACACTGCCATTTATGGTGGTGCGCCGAAGGGCCCCCAAATTCGCGACCTTCAGCGCGGTGTCGAGATAGTTATCGCCACTCCCGGCCGTCTTATTGACATGCTAGAGACCCAAAAGACCAACCTTCGTCGGGTCACCTACCTCGTTTTGGACGAAGCGGACCGCATGCTTGACATGGGTTTCGAACCCCAGATCCGGAAGATCATTGGTCAGATCAGGCCTGACCGTCAGACTCTCATGTTCAGTGCAACGTGGCCGAAGGACGTTCAAAAGCTTGCTAATGTGCGTTCGCTATCGTTTCTATATCTACTCTTTACTAATTCTCCGTGCAGGACTTCTTGAAAGACATGATTCAGTGCAACATTGGGTCGATGGAACTGACCGCCAACCATAACATCAAGCAAATTGTCGAAGTTTGCAGCGACTTCGAGAAGCGTAATAAGCTGATCAAGCACCTGGACCAAATCAGTCAGGAGAACGCGAAAGTCTTGATCTTCGTGGGCACGAAGAGGGTCGCCGACGACATCACCAAGTACCTTCGCCAAGATGGCTGGCCGGCGTTGGCCATTCACGGCGACAAAGAACAGTGAGTACCCCATCTGCCGTACGGCCTGTGAGACTGATATTCCTGGTAGGCGTGAGCGTGACTGGGTTCTTGGCGAGTTCAAGGCTGGTCGTTCGCCCATTCTCATCGCCACCGATGTGGCCTCTCGTGGTCTTGGTACGTTTTTCATGACTGTTGCAAGCGCTCTGGCCTCGTGTCGGGAATCATTGGGTAACAAACGACGAGTAAGCCGTAAGATGAGGACGGTCGTACCATGGACGTCTTGTTCAGCTGGTGTGATGAGGTTTCCTCCCTTGGGGTAGGGAACCCGCGTGTGTTTTTAACACGTTTTCATCTACCAGGTTCTGGGGTTCGCCTCCGGTGCACGACAGGTCAAGGAAGACTACGCGCATTGACAACTGAGGGGGTCCTCGATCTTTTCTAGGCGTCCATGGCCCTGGTGGGCTCTTTAGTAGTCTACCATTTGGGTAGTCGAAGGAGAGCCTTGACGTTAGGATACCACGTGTATCCTTGGTCGCGGGTCGTGGATGGTACGATCCTAGGGTAACCTGTTCTTCCCCCTCGATCCTCTGGATTTATGCGCGTTCAAGACTTGCCCTGCTCGCAGCCTGGATGTGACGTGCCTCGGTCGTCTGTGTGTCAGATAGTGATCGAGGCCCCCCTAGGACGTCGACCGGCGGTTGTTTGCCATGGTGTCTTCGCCCACGACGCAGCGCTTGCGGCCATTCTGTGTTTTTGTTTCTGATGTGTTATGTCCTTTCCATGTTTTCGTCGTGTTCGTGTCATGTTTGATCTGGCGCATTCCTTTATTCGTCTGCCGTCGCTTCCTGCGTGCGCAGATGTCAAGGACGTAGGATACGTCATTGTGAGTGTTGTCATTTCCCTTCTCGTTGTTCTCCGCTCACCTCCTTGCTTGCAGAACTACGACTTCCCCAACAACTGCGAGGACTACATTCATCGCATTGGTCGTACTGGGGTGAGTAGATTGATCCATCCTTGGTGATTCATGTGCTGATGTTGGTCGTCTTAGCGTGCTGGCATGAAGGGCACATCTTTCACCTACTTCACGACAGACAATGCGAAGTCTGCCCGCGACCTTTTGGCCATCCTCCGGGAAGCGAAGGCCGATGTTCCACCACAGCTTGAAGAAATGTCCATGTACAGTGGTGGTGGAGGCCGGGGTACGTCTATCTATTCATAGCGTCATTCTCATTCTCATGTTATTCATCAGGTCGCTACGGAGGTGGTGGTCGGGGACGAGGTGGTGGCGGCGGCGGAGGTGGTCGGTGGAGTGGTGGAGGGGGAGGTGGAGGTGGCTACGGGGGCGGCGGAGATTCTGGCTATGGCGGTAAGGGTGGAGACCGCTGGTAAACGCCTTCGCCTGCGTGATATCCGCTTTGCTCCTCTCAGCGCTGCTATCGTTCGGGGTATGGGGACGTTTACCAGTGTCCTGGCTTTGGCCGCTGATGGTTTTGGACCCTTTGCGCTGGGTTGCGCCTTGCTCGGGTTGTGCTCAAGAGCTATAGATTACGTGCACCATGTTTACTTGTAAATTGTCTAATTTGAACGTGTAGTGTTCATGCACATGCATCATGTACCGTTCATTGATTGCAGAAGTTTCAGTCCGTTGAGGTCCTTCGAGCGGCAGCGGTGGATGCGACGCGAAAGATGGTCGAGTCGTCAAGTTCTCATGAATGTCCTCAAAGGCTATATCTTATACGTGTAGTACACACACCTGCAGTACATGGTACCATGTCAATGCTCAGGCCCATGGCCGATTAGTCTAGGTAACTGTGCTCGAGAGGGAGGATTGAAGGGTCTAGTGATGCAGCTTGTACATGTCCTTGACTTGGCGAACAGTCCCCTCGTGCCCGGTATTCTGCGTCGGCGATCAAATCAAAACTTGGGAAGGGCATAAAGTGAGGGGAACCGACTCACTTTGTTGAGATCGTCGCTGATTTTCACGCACGGAATCTGGTTCACCGAGGCGAGCTTGATGACCATGTTCAGTGCTTTGCTTTTGTCCTTCCCTCCACTCGAAGCCTTGCGATAGTCGTTGGTGAAGAAGGTCCCAATGCCAAAGGACGCTGCGCCCCGTTCACATTCCCACGTCAGTTGCCCCATCCGCATTCGCAGGAGCTAGCGGACGCACGCATGAACCCGATCTCGGAGCACTGTTTCTGCAGCGCGAGCGCCTTGTCCACGTCCAGCGAGTCCGAGTAGATGATTGTCTTTTCGCGGTGGTCGATGCCCATGTCTGAGTATACCTTCTGCGCCAACGGGGCGAAGGCGAACGGGTCTCCCGAGTCTTGTCGCAGGCCGCGCCAACGCCGGGCGCGTTCCGGATCCTCGCTGAAGTCCTATCGAGGTGCGGATAGCGTTCAGGAGGGACACTGTGGGGGATTATATGCGCAAAACGCACCTGGAAAAAGGCCTTGGTAGGAAAAGGTGTCCGTGAGGGCGAGAAGGAGGACGCCTGGGTAGACCTCCTCCCATAGGTTTAGTGCGACGCTGTTGGCGCGTTCGTATCCTCTTATGGCAGCAACCTAGACAGAGGTGAGATAAGGAGCCGTCGCATCATTAGGCCCACGACAGATATTACCCCCATAAACCATTCACTATATCCCAAGTCAGAGTCTTCATACGGCTAAAAAAAGACGATACCCACTGAGCTATGGTTCCTACAGGCGTTGTGCCATGTTTATGTGCAAGATGTACCTAACACCGGGGAAGTGCATGAGAGGGAATAGTGCAAAGTCTCGGAGAAAACACACGTTGCTTGTCCCAAACACTTTGCCTTTGCCGGGGCACTCGCGGGCGGCGAGGAGAAGCTGTCGCACGACAAGGTCCTGGACGTGGTACGAGCGTCGACGCCGCGTGCCAAACTCGCTGACGACGCATCCGGCTTCCAGCAGCGTTTTCCCCTTGCCAAACGCGTTCTCTGGGTTTCGTCCCGTCAGCGCTCGTTCTCCTAGGATAAGGACCGCGAACGGTCGACGCACCCGCTTGGCCCTCTTCGTCCCAGTCCGTGTCCGCCGTCGTGAAGTAGATCTCGCTCAGCGTGGCCATGAGCGGAACCTCCCAGTAGATGGCCTCGACCCAAGGGCCGGCGATTTCGATCTCTATGCGGCCTTCGTCGCTGTCTTCCGGAGCCCTGGAGACGAAGTCGATGTGGACTTGCTCTGGTTTGAAGCGGTAGGAGGAGAGGTAGTCGAGATAGGACGCGGTGAAGTAGGGGCACGTCTTTTCCAGCCAGTCGCGCTCGGGCGCCGTGAGGGCGAGCTCGGAGAACACTGTTCGCAAGCTACGCGGTCAGAGAGTGATATGTGGGCACAGTGTGATGGAGCATTGGAGCGCACTTGATACCGCTTCTTTGAACCGCTCGTAGCAAGCGCGGGTGAAGTAGACGTCCTTATCACGGTGCGTGAAGCGGTACGTCGACTGGACGTCGGGGAAGCATCGCAGAACCGCCTGCTGCATCGTCAACTGCGTGTCAATGTCAGTGAGGTACCGAAAACAGTCCAAAGGTGAAACAGAAAAAACCTTGTAAAGGTCTGTGTCCAAGATGGACTTGGGGATGGCCGAGGTTGCGGTAGCGGAGGTCATGGCGGGCTGTTTACGCGGAGAGACGGTGGTGGTAGGAGGAAAGCGCGTCAATGGGGGGAGTAGACATACGTGAGGTTGCTGTCAAGCTTATCGGACAGTGTTCGGAAGGAGTACATGAGTAAGTAAGTGGACAGGATATTGTTATGGAAGAGGTGACTCCTTTAGGCCGGCTCGCGCAGTACTAGATCACGGAGTAGATAACCAAAGATCTCCGGAAATGACATTGCTAACGCCGTCTGGGCCCGAAGCTCGGTACTTCTGTATCTCAGGCTCGACCTAGGTTGTTGGTGTGAACATCGGTTCAAAACGTGTGCGCACATATGGTCGTAGTACATTATGCAGAGTACATACTAACAATCGACTGTAAGTACTAAGTATACAGTGTTAGCCTCTGCCAAGGTGGAAGGTTATAAGATAGCGTCCTCAGGGATCTTGTAGTACAACGGCTGAAACAAAAATGATCTTGAGCTAGGTGCAGCATGGAAGAGCTGTAGAAAACTCACCGTGCCAAAGACGTGATAATAATGTCCCCGGACACCACCCGAGTGTTCGGTCCCATAGTATTCTAACGGGAACCACTGCACGACGTGAAACGTGAACATCAATGCATGGAAGAGGAGCCAACTAATACGCACATGTTCGACCGGCAGGTCCTCCTTCCATGCCCTCAGATATCGAGCTTCTTCAGTATCATTTATCGCCGCCAGCGGGTGCCGCGGCACCACGAACTGTCCGATTTGCAGCTCGGTATCGGTAATGGTGCTCCGGGAAACGCGGGCATAGGAGGTGCGGCTACAGGCCACGGTAGAAAATGTATTCGCACCTGTACGAGAGGGAAGTCAATGAACCCAGCCTGTAAGTCGTGATCGAAGAACACACCAGCGATCGTAGTCCTCCTGATCGATGTCATGTACCTTGCCGTCAGTCACCATGATTTCGTAAGGTGCAGCTATATTATAGGCGTTATCATCACCGACGAATCTTGCATGCAATGCAGGTGGAAGACTTACGTCGAAGAGCATGGGGCTTCGTGACGACGTATCCCAAAAATACCACGGGCTGCGGGTAAGAGGCAGACATGATCCTCGCGATTTCCGTTGCTTGGAGCTCCCGGTCCAGCGGTGTCTCCTCTACTCATCGTTAGCTTGAATCACTGATCCTAAACAGCAGGTCGCACCAACCTTGACCGTTATGTGCGACGATCACCGTCACATTGACACCATAGATATCCAGGATGGCCTCGATGGCAGGAGCAAGTTCTCCGTCCGGGGAAGGTAGAAGATGGTGCGTAGACTTGAGGATAGGGAACTACATAGTACGGAGCAGGCGACGTTGGAGGGGCACCAACGAATACAACTGATTGAACCGACCTTAGATAGCAGGACGCAGCCCCAGGTATGTTGGTTTGGACCTGGCCCGATATCGACATACTGCAGACTGCTTTCAGCACCAGTAGAAGAGCGGGAAGCTTCAAAGACAAACATAGCCCAGATCTTGAGTGACTACTCGAGTTCTACGAAACCCATGCCAAGCGTCGTCAACAGGCGTTTCCTCGGACATCAAACCACAGCACGCACAAGTCCCTATTTCCGAACACCGGTCGCTACAAATCGTCATCCCCTACAATCAGTCCACTAAACACTCTCAGGGTATGGGACGGCCTCACCTGTAAATCCGTCTCCAAAAGGCCAACTACATCCAACTCCATATCCCGCACCAGGTTGGTGATCCGACGCTGACTGTCCCGCCCCTCATTATCGAGCCCGAAATGTACGGTCCAGATGCCTGCGTTGAACATGCGTGCGCGAGCATGGGAGGGCGAAGGGTTTGGCATTGGCATTGGCGGGTGAGTCAACGGCACGGCGAACGCGGCTACACAAGCGGCGGCGGTGAAAGCAAGGGCATATTTGCGGGTCGAATGGGGTAGGGATGGGAGAGAAGAGAGCGAGGAGACGCCGTATGAGGGGAACAGAGCGCGCCAGTGGAAAGACGGGGCGAGAAGTACAACTTGTGCAGCAAGGACACTGGACAAGACGCCCCGTTAGCTCAGAAAATGTCCTGAGAAAGTGAGGAACGTACATATCGGTACGTTCGCGGAACAGCCACGCTCCAGGGACGAATGCATACGCCACGGTGAAAGTCCCAATAAACAAGAAGACGATCCACACCAACCACGCGACCCCGAACACCCTTCCCGCGCCTCTAGCAGAAGCAGCACTACCTGCCTGCTCCAAAACATGGGGGGTAACAATGGTAAGAAAAACTGCGTGTAGGAGGCCGCCTGTATAGCCCGTCCACGACTTGTGATACAATAGCAGATAGGTGGACAGCAGACCGAGTAGATAGACGAGTGGATGGGAAAGAATATTGGAGTAGATGCGATGCGTGGATTTAGGTGGGTCGGAGGATGTCACGGATGGAGACAAGGTGAGGATAAGGGCAGTACCGAGTGACTGCGCAAGGATAGTAAAAGAGGCGTGAACGTGTGGATGCGGGCCCGATAATGGATAGCCTTCCCATGACCAAGCGATGAGAGTGCTTGGCTCAGAGAGACGTTCGTGCAAGGAGTACAAGAGAGAACCGAGGGCGAGAGACTGGGAGGAGCCAGGGTTGCTGAGGGGATCCTCTGTGGTGCAGCGGACTTTGGCCGAGTCGGTGCTGAGATAGAGTCCGTATGGAGGTGTGAAGACGTTGGTCGCGTTGTGAACTCGAGCAAGGCCAATGCTGCGACCACCATGACAGCCTTTCTGACGGCCACCTGAGCTCTCGTCGACGATGGGCCATGCTAGTAGATTCAAAGGTCGGCGTCGTCAGTACGATGTCCAGGAAAAAACGTGCGAACCTGGGTTGTTGCCATCGTTCAGGTGCTTAGAAAGAGACGAGGTGAGAAGGCCCAACAAAAACACTATAACCCGGTCGACCTCAGCAATTTCTCTGCAGTAAAGGTTGCATTCTTCTCACCTACGGAATAATAACCCGTTCTGTGATCCTCCCATTCGAGAGGCCCATTTTAGTGTGGAACTCATGACGCCTACAACGACGGCTCCCAATCGACCCCAGACGCTCTTGACTCCCCATAGGCCCAGACCGACTGCACAGGATATGCTCATCAGCGTATGCCTACCATTATGTGTACGGGCAGCTTGATAAACGGGAGGTGATGCCGAGGAGGAAGGGCGATAACGCTGCTAATGTGGCCAATTCTGGGCCAGCGAGGGCAAGCTCCCATACGGAGAAGTAGAAGAGGGTTGTTGGTAGCGCGGTGAGGAGGGTCCAAGATTGATACGCTTAGAATTGGATCAGGAGTAAGTAGAGTGAAAAAAAAGGAGAGAACGAACCGAAGTATACATCTGACAAGAAGCTGAGCACTGGGCGTGTGCAATTGAATGTCCCGACAAGGGAACCGGGCGGTCGAATTGTAGCTTCTATCTCAACAGCAGGCTTGCTCGGAACATCCAACGAAACTGGCTTGGTGACGGTATCCCTAACAAGCGTCAAATGCAGAGGTATGAGTACATGCATGTTATTCCAAACGACGGGAACGTGTGTACAAGTCATGAGATTCTGCCTTCTCCTCGAGCGAAGTAGCAGTCGGCAACCCCAAGGTGATCTGCGGGAAGGATCAGCTGGCGTACACCGGTATGTATCTCGCCAGGAACTTACTTGAAAGTCGCTTTCTTTGAAGTGTGATATGATGGTCGAGTCGTACAGGATGTCCAAGAAGATGAGCGACCATTCGAATAGGGCGTAGCGGGTGTACGCTGTGGGTGAAAATAAGCCCAACGGCACAGGTTCTTAAGGCAAATTTGCCTACCTCCAGGCTTGCGACGCGCCTTGTGCTCAATGAAGAAGAAAAGCATAGGGAACAGACTGAGCCAAAACCTGTACAGAAGTTTCAACAACGACATATGTTTAGGAGACCGAGATGATATACGTACGCGGAAGCGTATAAGGCTCTGCCAACCACAAGACTTCGTCAGGTGTATTTCGGGGGCGAAATAAAGCACAATCCTACCTCCATCGGACAAGCCTTCCGTCCACCCGCATAAAGACCGCCCCACATCCACGGCAGGTTACAAACTATATATAAGATCATGAAAAAGTCGTGCACGTTGTGGTTGTCGCTTGAGGTGACGAACACCCATCCTCCACAGCTGACGGTCCGCACGAGACCGGTAAAAAGCAAGATGGTAGAACGGATTGGATACAGTTTACGGGAGAGGAGATACGACAACAGAAGGACGGCAAAGCGCGGGCCTGCAAACAAATCAATCACTGCACCAACCGTTCGTAAGAGAAATCGCACCAGAGTTCACCGCTATGAGGAACTGAAACAAGTTACGTTCGGGGTACCAGTCGCCTATGCTGTATAGAGTCGATGATCAGCACGACGCGTTCCGAAACAAAGAGGGCGCGACGCACGTAGCGGACACGCTCGGAAACCATTCCTGGGGCCACCCGGCGACATCGTTCTTGACGATTTTCTTGTAGTGTAGACGACAGCCTATAAAGAGGGCGCCCAGGAAGGCGGCAAAAGACAAGGTTGTGTGTAAGAGCGCGATGCTCGACGCGCGGACGGTCACCACGGACGGTGTCGCCATAAAGGTTCAACTGTACTAGTCAGCGTTGGTGGGAGAAGGATGCCAGGAAGATGTCGAGCGCTGTCTGGGACAACAAGTTGTCATATCCGAGATACCGAGCATCTTGGCCGATGTCAACCACGTTATGCATACACTCGGAGTCCGCGCGATTGATGGGCGCCGGCGATAATGACTTAGTCAAATATCTAAGTTTTTTCGCCCAAGTCCTTATGGCCTTATGTAGGAAGAGAAACTCTGCTCTTCCGTCTAATACCCTCTGATTCATCAAGGCCTCAACGTTCCACAATTATGCTAGGCGTGGCGGGACGAAGTGTCTCTAAACTTTCATATTAAACCGAGTGCGTCTCCGACCCCGTACCACGTCCACGTCTTTTGAAGGGTATTTTATGGTGCGCTACTCTGAATAGTCAATTCGTTGAAAACCTTCAGCGCAATCTCTCCACCCCCCGCCCTCATCCCTAATCCATCCGCTTGGATCTACAGCGAACAACGGTTTCGAAAACCCAGCCATACGACGAATTGTCGCAATGGTCGTTTCGATGAATTGAGATTCACGCGCCAGGGAGTGTTTTACTCGCCATTCTACGTACACCCTTGATCTTTCCCGTGTGTCGCAGGCGATCTCATGCGCCAGGATCAAGAGAAGCAGTCCATCCACCCCAAAATGTTATTTGTCGCAAAACACTGCTTGTACTCTAAACATTCGTTCAAATCTGCTCTACATGGTGCTTGGCCTGGCTGACTTCGTTACTCGCCGGCACATCCAGTTACACCAGGCCGTCGCTTTATCTGGCGGCAGTGGGCACAGAGACGGTGCGGAGATTCCATTACTTCCTCGTGTATGCGTTTGATCTGACCGTGCTCTTTATTAGGTCACAATGAACATTGAATGAAGGGCCGGCGTTGGCGACCATATGGGATGGGTCAGGAGCGCTGGATCGAAGGATCTTCCTCTCTGCACGCCCTGGGTATCTCACCACCTTCGAACTGACATGTCTGCCAGGTAATATTGCGCATGCTGGATACACATCCCGACATCACGATCTGCGCGACCTGCCGTCGTCAGACCTCTGCAAGCTCGTGGAACCGCGCACCTGCCTGAGGAGGAGGCCCAACCGGTGCATATTACGAAGCGTCACGTCGCGGGATCCGAGGCGAACCCTTGGCGAGCACATCGTTGCGATACTCCTCCCTTTACTCACAAACATATGGATGGTGTTTTCTGATCCATATTCGGTAGTTCAGCGTCCTTACTACCCCATATGGATACCGACCGTAGCCGTCTAGGCGGCCTAGGCATGCTAGGTGCAAGATTAAATTACACCACGGGAATGAGGACACATAAACAAGTGACATTAATAACTCGTTCGAAAAGCACAGACAGCGTTTCATATGAGCGTCATGTGTAGTCGATTTCAACCCTTCTTAACAGACCCGCTCACCGCACCAGAGAGTCTAGGCAAAGAACAGGCTGGAAGGTCGTTCGCAAGATCCATTGGACAACGAGGATGGCTTCCCTAAGTCCTTCACTGCCGCCGCCGAGACCTGAGCCCGTCCTGATCAGGATAGTTCGAGAGGATGATTCGAAGGGGATAGGGAATGTGGAAAGTAAGCTAGCACGATGTCATCGTGGCCCTGTGGTGCCTATGCGTGAGGGCCGGAATCGAGAGGTGAACCTAATTGAACGGACCGATTGAAGGCCCGTCTGTGGATGGCCTCCCAGTGGAACAGATCGATGGCGCGGAGGGTCGGGTATAGGAGTGCTCGAGGACGCCGTGCTTTATTCCTGGAGATCCCTCGCAATACCTTCTGAGCGAAAGAAGGAGAAAGGGCCTGAAAGGTCGCGAGTGTACCGGATATGACGATGAAGGCATCAATAGCACAGAACGTTCTTGTCATCCAGGCGGACCTAAGCGGGAACCCTACCCAAGCAGAAATACTAAAGCACCAGCTGTAAGCGAAGGTTTGCGGCGCGCTGTCGCGGGGTACGAGGATGTCGGGGGCTTTACCTATAGCTGCCAGGAATATGAAGACTTGGCCAGAATGGTACACATGATGTGAGTGTGCGAGAAAGCCGCCGAGATGACGCTGGATGAAAAAAAAAATGAAGTCAGAAAAATGGGTGAGGGGGAGCGTGGGAGAAAAGGACAAAGCATCAGGGAGGGCGTCGGACGCAGCGAGGAACTCATAGCCTGCCTGTTCTGCTCGCATGTCCCACCTCCTCCCTCCTCATCCCGACCTCCATCTCCCCCCGCCTCACCTTCATCACGACTTTGAGATGGATCACAACCCCCCTCACCTAGATCAAGACCCATCGCACCACGGTTTGCCCCCGACCGGCGCACCCCCGAGGAAACGCTAAAAAGGCCGACAACGGCGAGCCCTCCTCGCCCGCCGAGCCTCGTCGTCTCCGTCGCTCCCATGAGGCCTGTGCGCGTTGTCGAAGCAAGAAAATCAAGGTGAGCAGAATCCGCCTTCGCATCCCATGGCAAGTCCCGCCGGGCGACACCGTCGGCATTTTCCTGTCTCGCTCCCGCCCGTCGCGTGTCCCGAGTCGCGTTCCTAGCCGCGATTCTCTCTCTCCTCCTCCCATCCAGCACGTCGAGACGTCGCCCACGTTCATTTGCTCCCATGGCACGTCCATGTCGTGTCTGCCTTATCGCAGAGGTTTTTTTCCTGTGGTGCCAGAGGGTAAAATCGTGCCCGGGATTTCCCAGGAACGACCCCTCGCCTACCGGGAGACGTCGAGGGCATCGACAGCTGCTTGACGAGCACCGTAAAGGCGGACGGGCCAGCAGGATGTGGAGTGCCCAGTAAGCGCGCGCCGTATCGGTCGCGTCAGGGCTCCTTGCCCTTCGCCCCGCCCTTGTCTGGTGTGACATTCCCATTTACCGGGATATGCGCGTTTCAGACGTTCCCTCTGCCGTCTTTCCGCTCCTTTCCATCTCTAAACTTTTACGCTTCGACTGTAGTGCGACTCGAAGCATCCCCGTTGCACGGCCTGTGCGACCGCGGGCACCCCCTGCCATCAGGAGGACAGACATCGCCAGACGCTCACCCCTCGGGGCTACACAGAACGTCTCGAGCGTCAAGTCGCCCTCTGCACCGGCCTTCTTAAGCGTCACATTCCAGGTTTCGAACTCGAGGCCCTCGAAGACATCGCACACCACGAAAACATCGTCCTTGACCCAGGCAGCGCTCCCGGCGCGTCCGCCGCATTCCAATTTTCAGGTGGTCCTAACGGAGGGCCCCCGTCCCCCAAGGGGTACCCGCCGTTCCCCCCACCGCCCCCGGGACAACACATGCTTCCTCCCCCCGGTTATCCCATGCCGCCTTACGCCTATCCTCCTCCCGGGCCTCCAGGCTCGCCTTATCCGCCACCCCCGCATCCACACATGCAGCCAATGCCGGGCCCACCGCCGCCCGGGTACAATCCTCACATTCACCCCGCGTTCCAGCACCCGCCGCCGCCTCACGGTCTTGGCCCCCCTCCGCCGATGCAGCAGCAGCCTCCGCCCTCCGCCTCCACAGCGTCCTCCTTCCAATTCGGGCGCGGTCGCGCCGGACATCAAAGGCGGCGACCCACGGCTGAACGACATGTCGAGCAACCTGGTACGTATCTCTCCGCTTTCGTTCCGCGCGTGGAGCTGACTGGTGGGGTTTCCAGACGCTGGCGAAGAACTTTGGCGTGTCGCCGCAGATCGTGCAGGATCTCAAGCTTCAGACGCAGGCGACGGACAAGGAGGACATTGCGGTCGGTTCCGCGGCGCTGATCTCGGGGCGGGATCGGGACATGAACGAGACGGCGCTGCCGCGGGATCCGACCAAGTGGGTGCACCTGTCGCTGCGGCGGAACAGCATTATCGCGCCGCCCACGAGCCCGACCGCGTCCCCCACAACCGCACCTGCGACTACGACACCCGTCGTGCATATGTGGCTCCCGAAGGACCGCGAGATGGTGCACCGGATCCTGGACTCGTACTTCGACCGACTCAACTTCCACCGACCGGTGTTCCTTCGCCACGAATTCCAAGCTGCGCTCGACCAGCTCTATGCGGGGGACGCGCCTCAGCACGATCCTGGCTTCGTGTGTTCGGTGTACCTCGTGCTCGCGCTCGGAACGCTGAGCGAGCTTAGCCATCGCGCATGCGGGCTCGACGAGGAGGCACGCGCGAGCGCCGCCGCCGGTGTCCTCAAGAGTCCCAACCAAGCAAACCTCAAGCGGCTTATGCCCGCGGAATGGCCTGAGCATGAAGAATTCTTCGACCGGGCGCTCGCGGTCAAGCCAGACCTGAGGGTCACGGTCAGCAGCCTCCAAGCGCTCATCCTACTTCAGTGGTATCTTTACACAGAGGTACGTTCTAGCGTCCTCAATTTCCACCTCGGGCCTTCTAGTTAACCTTTGATCTCACCACAGCGTCAAGGACGTACACTCTGGCGTCTTGTCGGCAGTCTCGTGCGTCTCGGCATTGAACTCGGCCTCAATCACGATCCGACCATCCAGGGTATCTTCAGCGAGGAGGAGTGTCAGCTGCGCATCCGTCTATGGGGGATTGTACTCGTGCAGGACCGTGGCACTTCGATCCTGCTCAGGGCGTCCATTGGCGATCGCGCCCTACGATACCAGCACGCCTCACCCCCACCGCCCCAAAACGGCTCGTCCAGACATCAGCGATCACTTCGTGCAGAGCCATCCGATTGCAGAGATCCAAGCAGATATCATTAACTCGCTATACACGCCGACGCCCCAGTCTGCTGACGCCATCCTGCGCCATGCGACGCGCATTGTCAAGAGCTTGGTAGGCTTGCGCAGCCAGCTCCCCGACAGATTCAAGTATTTCTTCGGCGGCACGACGGATTGGCCCATGGAAAAGCGCTACAAACTTGTGCAAGACATCACGGAAGACGAGGGCCTGACGTTGCTCAAAATCGGTATCTCAAGAATTCTGCTCTTGCGGGCCCTCTTCAGTAGCAAGGATCTTCCCTATCAGCAGAGGCACAAGGCATTGCTCGATGGTAAGCCACGTCGTCTTCTATTTTCAACCATCGATTCTGACCATCATCTACAGCCATTGTTGTCTCGCACAACATAATCGTCGTGCACCACCAATTGATCCGTTTCCCAGACATTGCTTTCTTCGTGTCCCCCATCCCCCTTCATATCGCGGCCATGGTCATCCTCTACGGCCACATGTCCCGCTGTGAGAGTCTCCCTCGGCAGGTTGCCCTTGAAGACGTGTGGATGGCCCTCGACATGCTTCCATCCTTCCGTTGGCGCTGGGAACGCAAGGACCACCACGGCGGCCACCCCCTCATCGCACGTCTCGCTGAAAAGGTCCTCGACGTCAACCTGCGCCAGGCGGGGCCCTCCAGCCAGCCCGTTCTCCTTCAGGAAATGGACTGGGACACCGAAGGCGTCGGGAGCGCCGGAGGCCCAGGCGGACATACCCCGCACACCCCGCATGCGCACATCAAAGGCCCCTCAACTCCCCAGCCCAACTACGGACCCGGCGCGCCCATCTTTGGACCGAATTCCACCGCACCCAGCTCAACGCTGGGCAGCCCCGGCTCGAGCCGCACGGTGTCGAGCGCAGGTCCGCAAGGCGAGAAGAAGCTCGCGGAGGTCCCGCCAGGACTGTTC
The DNA here is from genome assembly GCA_012932865.1 of Amylostereum areolatum. Taxonomy (NCBI): domain Eukaryota; kingdom Fungi; phylum Basidiomycota; class Agaricomycetes; order Russulales; family Stereaceae; genus Amylostereum; species Amylostereum areolatum. The sequence continues at coordinate 489,436 of SAXG01000009.1, forward strand.
TACCCTTACTTCCCCACTGAGAACGGCCGACCAGGCGAGGGGGACAACGGCGATTATCAGCAGCTGCTGGCGAACGCGCCGCAGGCGGGGCAGTGGGGCACTGCGAGTCAGGATAGCTATATGCTGGAGGAGAAGGATGTGGGCGTGAGCAGCGGGAGCGTGATGGGGATTGGGATGTGGGGTCCTCCTGAGCATAGGAATGGACAGGGACCGCCGCAGGGACAGGGTGGGTATCCGATGACGCCGGGGCCGTGAAGGGGCCAAAAGCGTACTTTATTGTGTATTTGTGGGTGGGTATGTTCCCACTCGTATATGGCGTGGGGACAGCGGAGCGTTTGCCTCGACCTGCGCGTCTTTTTCTCACCTCGTTCCTTCGCATTCGTTCTAACCTTCCATGCATTGGCTGTATTCACGCCGTTTCCCTCCGTCTATGTGCGATCCCTTTTCGCGTTTGATCATCCCCTCCGTTGCTTTCGCTTGCCAGCCTTGCCTGTGTTTGTTACCCCATCTCGCAGCCTCCGTTTGTCTGTTCGAAATCGCCGTCTGTATTTGTACCAGTACTTGGGCATGAAAATGTACATTGTCCTGTCGACTTTAGGTGTTCTGCTCTATCTCGCGAGGAGCTCCTGATCTCTGTGTGTTCTACAGCACCTCCGCACCGAGCCGTTCGGCGAGCTTGCGTGCCAGTCTCTTGACTTCTCCGCGCTCGCCCATCACAGTGAGACGCACGGCGACGTCTACTAGAGAGTGGTTCCCCGCCGCGTTGAATTCGACGAGCTCCCATCGACCGAAGGCCCAGTTGAGGATCCGGAGGCCGGAGGGAAGGAGGATGAAGCCCTTGACACGGTAAACGGACTCTTTGGAGAGGGAGGATAGGGCAGCTGTGAGGGTTTCTGAATCTATGGGTTCGACTGTTTGACTGGCTGACCTGGACTTGGATTCGGATTCGGAGGGATGCGGTCGGGAGCCCTTGGAAAGCGTTACGGTCTCCACCTCGTCGTGGTGGCGGTGATCTTCCGTGCTCGCGATCGACTTGATATCGGAATCGGACAGGAAAAGTTTTGTGTCAAGGCCGAAGATGAGGGACGGGTCGACGCTGGGACCCTGGCACCGGACTTTGGGAGTGAGATCGTTCAAAGTGTTGAGGTGGTCGAGCACGTCGTCCAGAGCTCGCTCCGAGATGTGTTCCCATTTATTCTGTAGGGTAGCTGTGAACGGAGACGAAGCCGAAGAGGGAGGGGATGCATACAAGGAGAAGCACGTCCGTGTATTGGGCCTGCATTTTGGCGGTCACTGCTCGTATCTTCGTACCCCCGAAAGTTCTCCGCGTCGATCACGGTGACGATGGCGTCGAGCGCGAGCGCACGGTGGGTTTCGCGCTCGAGTTCGCGGATTTGAAAGGCGAGGGTGGCCGGGGAAGGCTGAACCGCTTTTGGAGGGGATGCGAATTTAGGCTGGGCCGCGAGTTGGGGAGGAAAAGCGCGTACGTACGAGCATTCGATGATTATACGATCGGGGTGGTAGTTTTCTGCTCGAAGAATGGTGAGTAGGTGCGATGTGGACGGGGAAGGCTCGGCGCACCTAAGATCTCCAGGAGAGCGGACTTCATCTGCCCAACGAGAACACAACACCTGTTCTTGTGCCAGTATGTTGAACGGCCGTGGTCAAACGAAGCTGATGTGTGCACATACTTACATACACCCATTCAGGATCTCGCTGACGGCAGTCAGGCTGCTCTGCTTCGCAAGCTGACTATCGACTGGATTGTATTGGTATCAGCTTGAGTTTCGATGGTCGAGAAGACGGGTGGTACCTTCCACATCGCCGAATTCGTTCTTGAGGAGGACGACTCGGTAATCCTTGGGCAATTGAGGGAGCAGGGAGAGTATGATCGAGGTTTTACCTGCGCCGAGAAACCCGGTGAAGACTGTGATCGGGATTGGGGGACGAGCATCTGAGGGCATTGTTAAGGTAGAACCAAACGCGATCGCGATGGTTCTGGTCTGCCGGAGTTGGTTCGTGGCAAGTTCGTGGGGGTATCAGGACCACCGTGACGGTGTTATGATTACGTAGGTAGAGGACGTTTCCCACGGTGCGGCGGCTCGGGAGGTGGAGCGGAGGGACGGTCACAAGTCACACCACTTCGACGACTCCTCGAACGGCGCCTTCTCTTGCCATGCTTCCTCATTCCTCTCCGAACCCAACCCACCACGCAAATTCCTCAGAATACACGCTGGCGACCGTTCACTACCACGACGATGAGAACGAGCGAGCTTCGCTCCTTTCCAATTCTTCCACGGGCTCTTATGGGACATCGCCCTCTCGCACCGACCCCGCCCAATCGGAAGAGGGTGATCATGAACGCTGCCCTCAAAATGGCCGCCATTTTCGCCATCGGATGTCTCGTACTAGGAGGGACGCTTTGGCTAGCTCTGCCCAGATTAGGAGGAGTGCGTCGCCGCGCGGTGCATCTTGTTTGTTATGGACCCATGGCTGACGCCCAGACAGGGTGGACCGACCGTTGCTCCGCATCCCCAAGTCCTTCGCGCAACTACAGGACCTCAACTACCTCCTGAAGAAGTACAGGGATATCTACCCATATCGCATCGTCGTTTGCTATGTGGTCACCTACCTCTTGTAAGCATCCCGTTCTTCCCCACACGCGCCTATTTCCTTACCCCGCCACAGCCTCCAAACCTTTTCGCTCCCTGGTTCGATGTATCTGTCTATCCTCGGAGGTGCCGTCTGGGGCGTCGCACGCGCTCTACCATTAGCCTGCACATGCGTCGCCACCGGCGGCACGCTCTGCTACCTCCTGTCTGCCGCCCTCGGCCCGGCGCTTCTCACCCTGCCCTCCTTCAAATCCCGTCTGACCACATGGAGCGAAAAGATCAGCCTCCAGCGCGCCAACCTCATCCCCTTCCTCATCGTCCTCCGCATTGCGCCCCTGCCCCCGCACTGGGTCGTCAACGTCCTTTGCCCGCACCTCGGCATCGGCATCGTTCCCTTCTGGATATCCACTTTCCTCGGCATATTCGGCGTCACCGTCATCCACACCACCATCGGCGGCGGCCTCGATGACATGACGTCCGCGGCGGATTTCCACCTCATTTCCTGGCGCAATTTCTTCGGGCTGTCCGCTGTGGTCGTCGGTGCGATGATCCCAGTCGGCATCCGCTACGTGTTTGCTCGGGAGACGGCGGTGGCGGCCGATGTGGAGGCAGCGGAGGCCGGTTCCATCCACCTTGACGAGGATGAGGATGAGATCCTGGCCGAGGGTCCACCGGCGCTGACGGCGGCCAAGGCGAAGACGCAGACACATCTAATTCCGATAGACGATGTGGACGAGGAAGAGGACGAAAGCGACGAAGAGGACATCATCCTCGAGGCGGGGCCAGCGATCGTGGTCAAGCCCGGCGACCCGTCGCCGCAGAGTTCTTCTGCGTCTTCCTCGTTCCACTAGATGGCGCCGTACACGGGATGCACGGACCTGTACTTCATGACAATTCACGACCATCTCTCGTTTTTTGTCCTTCGCTCGTTCTTACGCGGCGCGTTGTTGTATCTATACATTCGATGCTTTTCTCCCCCCTCCTCCCTCATCCCCTTATGTGCGGGTACTACATCCATACGTTCCCTTTGCCCCCCCTCCTATTTATGGTCGCTGGTGTGTACTTTACTGCTCCCACTTGCCCTGGGTTGTTTGTGCTGTAACTAATTGTTACTAGAATGTTGAAGCCGGCGTGTCGCCCTTCTCTCATAACGCGAGGTGAGGTTCGCAGGTCTGCTCGAGATTGGCGATTCCATTGGGACGCATGTCGGTAGGACGGCGGGCGCTGGGAAGCCGATAAAGGGCCGAGGAGTGACGGTGTCAAGATCTTCTCCGGAGGCCATCATCCGCACAGACGCGGCTTCGTCGATCGCGGGGGACTAGAGGTCGCTGACCTTTTGAGTTGCTAGACACCTGATAGACGTCGACTTCTGTCCAGTGACCTGTGTGGTTCATAAGTGAAGAAGCGCATTGTAGACTACTTATTACTTGAATTTACTTAGTGGACAATGACTCAATGAACCTGGCTTGCTTCGCAAATTACGCAATCAACTCCGCCCATCCGGGTTACATAATTTACGAGGCTCCCCAAGCCTGCCGCCCTCAACCGTGACCTCACCGCTTAGGTCCTCATCTACAGTGGCGGACAGTAGCCATAGGTCGCTATGCAAGGTGCATTCGATTCTGTCCGTTTGCGCGTCGTTCATAACCTTGGTACATACAGGCTTCAACAAATACTACCCACCGGACTACGATGGCGAGAAACACAAGAGCCTCAACTCGTACCGAGGTTTGTACTCCAGCACGTTCGCCAAACCTTCATCATAGATTCATACTCCACCATCCCCTAGGAAAACATGCCCTCGGAGATCGTGCGCGAAAGATTGACCAAGGGATCCTCATTACACGCTTCGAATTGCCCTTCAACATCTGGTGGTACGTCCCGCTCACCCTCAATATCCGAGTGCCCTATTGATCCGTCGCCAGTGGATCGTGCGAAGCCCACATCGGAATGGGCGTGCGCTACAACGCCGAAAAGAAGAAGATTGGAATGTACTATTCAACCCCGATATTCTCCTTTCGGTGCAAGTGCCACCTATGCAGCGGCTGGTTCGAGATCCAGACGGACCCACAGGTATGTTTGGCTTTCGTCCTCATCCCAGTAATAGAAACTGACCTGTATATTCAGAATACTCGGTACGTGGTGGTTTCAGGTGCGCGGAAGAAGGAGGAGGACTGGGATCCAGAGGAGAACGGTGGCTTCGCGGTCCATGGTGAGCTCGTGTTTGGCCTGCACCCGCCGCGCCCCTCTGACTCTAACTGTCCTCATTCTTCTCCCAGATACCTCCGCTGCACCCCCGACCGACCCCCTCGCAGCCTTGGAGAAATCTACCGCAGCTCAGACTCACGCTACCACCGTCCAAGCCCCGCGTATCACCCAACTCCAAGACGCTTCAGAGCACTACAACGCCGACCCTTTCGCCCACTCCCAGCGTGTCAGAAAGCGGTTTCGCGCTGAAAAGAAGGTTGAGAAAGCCCGTGAGGCCGAGGACGCCGAGCTCCGTTCGCGATACGGCCTGCCTACCGAACTTGCCCTCATACGCGATGATGAGGCGGCGGTGGCCGAGGCCCGCGATATGTGGAAGCAGGGCCAGGAAGAGAGGGTGGTCAAGCGGAGGAAAACAGGAGATGGCGCGCCAATTGGTTCATCAGCACGACCGAGGTCAATCTCCCTAGGATCAACAGCGTCGTTGAAGGCCAAGGCAGTTCCTTCTTCCTCTGGAGGCGGCGGCGCTGCAGCGTTGAAAGCGAGAGTACTTGCCAATACCGCTCTCCGTACAGATCCATTCTCAATACCCTCTTCCATGCGGCGCAAGCCTCCCGACAAGAGGACGGGCGTTGTTGTCCACAAGACGTGATCCTGGAAACCCCTCTGTACTTCTATCCCTTATCGCATATGTTCATCTTTGTCTGTCCGCAATCCCAAGATTACTCGGTTCAGTGTCAGTGTCAAAGTATCGCACTCCCTCGCGAAGTACGTTTGACGAACCTGGACACCATTACTGTTGCTCGCCCCTTTCCAGCTGTTACGCGCAAATCTACCTGGGGCTGCGCCGACCACCCTGCCTACTTACACATGACTCGTTTTCGAGAAACCAACGACCAGATGCATAGTCACGAATCCACCGTGTAATTTACCATACAAGCAAGCAAATCCCACAAACACAATACAGTCAATAACGAACAGGGTCTATACCTGTAGCCCCTTCGAGCACCGTCACTGCAGCGTCCTCCGGCTCAGAGCGCATAGAGCCTGGTTCATGAGGCAAACAAGGCGTCGTTGAGGTGGTGGCTGGGTTTGCCTGCGTAACAGAGAAGGCCTTTGCGTGGTCCAGCCCGTCCTGCGGGACATATTTGGGTTGCAAGCCTGCGCCTGTGATAATTTTTGTCAAGTTGTGGGCGTACATCCGAAGGGTGCTTAGGTCGACGAAATAACGGCCGTGCGTGATTTGCTGGTGCTGGTACCGCACCAGACTAATCTGAGACGCGCATGATGATTGGTATTTAGCGACCCCCCAGAGCACAAACGCAAAACGGACATACCATCGCGATGAGCTTCAGCAACATATGCTCGCCCTGCAACAAGCAAACCAACCTCGCGAAATTGAAGTCGTCAGAGTCAACTTGCTCAACGAGCATGAAGGCCCTGTTGAGCACCTCCGCGTACTCTCCGACCTCGTCCTCGGAGATCACCATCGAAGGGGGGTACTTGCTGATCTCTGCAGAACATCCGGTTAGCCTTTCGCCCCACAAAAAAAGTTACGTCACCCTGGTGGAAAAATCGAAAACGCACCGTCGATGTTTGCCCACTGCTGCTTCAGTCGCGTTATCGTGCTCGCAACTCTCTCCACATTCTCGTGCCGTAACCGCAATGCCCTTGCCTCCGCCGATATGCCACATGCACTACCAGCCTGCACATCCGTGTGGTGATGCTGAGATATCTCCGCGCTCTTTTCTTGGCTTATCACCGGCTGCTGCTGTCCATGTAAATCCATTGTGTTCATCTCCTGAGCAAGCGACTCTTCTTGCAGGGTGGCCGCGCTCGAGCTCCCCTCGACTCCTCCTTCGACTTGTATGGTGCCCTGCGGGTTGGACTCGAACATCATAACCACGACTGCAATCATCATGTCGACGAGGCTTTGTGCGAGCAACTGCATATTGTGCAGGTCGAGAACATAACGGCCTTGCTGGCGCTGATGCCGCACCACCTCGATCTGAAACAAAAAGGATGAGCAGACAGTCCCAGAGCGACATGAACGATGGACACACCATCGAAATGCTATTTGGCAAAACCTGTTCGCCTTGCGATAAACAAACGAGCCTCACAAGGTTTGAATCAAACTGCTCCACAAGCCCGAGCAGCATGCTGAACGTAGCCGAGTACCCTGCGGCGTCGTGTTCCGGGACCATGATCGAAGGAAGTTTGTCAAACTCTGTCCGAATTCATTTCGTCAACGTCAAGCGTCATATGGCCTTCGCAGAACCGTAATCCTACGCACCGTTGCTGTTCATCCTCTGCCGCTTTGCGTGCTCGATCGCGATTGTAGCCTTCTCGATGTTCTCTGGCTGCAATAACATCGCACGCTCCTCGTCTGTTATCTGAGTCCCACGAAGCACGATATCGTTCAGCTGCCCCGTCACCATCGACATAAAATCGCTCTGAGCGCTCCAGCAGTCAGGTAGGCGGGACTCGTTCGCCTCATCAAGTCCATACACGGTGGCGCCGTCCGTCGACTGTGATGCGGTCCCAGGATACGGCGGTGCGTTTGCCATAAACATCTGGCCGCCAGCCTGTTGCTGTTGCTGCTGCTGTGTCCAGCTGAGCGCCTGCGTACGCCGATCCTCCTGTTGTTGCCGTTCCTGCAGGCTCATCTCCTGCGCGGCATCGACAGCTTCGCCCGGGGTTTGTGCGTGATCCGCGTGGAACAACTGCTGCCTCGTTCTATGCGCTATGTCAAGGAACAGCTCCCGGATTCTCTCGACGTTATCGATAGTTTGTTCGCGGAGGCCTCGTGCTCGCAAATCCGCGGCGGGAAGGGTCGCGTGCGCTATGAATTCGTTGAAGATACGGGGGGGTATGCTGGACAGCGTCGAAAGCCCATGCCACTGCTGAGGCTGCTGCTGGCCCTCGCTCGAGAGACCCCGGTCTGCGTGCTGTTGCAGAGGCTGCTGCGATTGATGGTACTCTTGGAGCATTATGTTTGATTGACCAGAGCGTTGCGCGTCGATGCACCATGACCGATGGTACGCCTCGTCGAATGCGGCGACATAACATCTATAGACGTGCTGAAGTCGATCCGCTACCACGGGCGCGCAAAGCGGTCCCTCGCTGGAGTTGAAGTTGACCCAGCCCATGCTTCCTCCGACGAGTGGCCACAAGTTCTTCTGCATGACCTGGAGATGGCGGCAGATGTTCAGACCAGATGCATTCACATGCACGCGACGAGAAACGTACTACACCAACACCGCCAAAGTGGGCGACGGCCGCGTGAAGCTGGGCGAGCGATATCACACGACCCTCGATGATGAGCCAGGCCTCGTCCACGATGATGTTTTTGTTAATGGCAAAATTCGTCCACGCGTCCACGAACCGATCTTCAGGCAAGGGGGGGACATGAACCTGGTTTTGTAGCACGTGGAGCTGTCGCTGCCGCTGCTGCTGCTGTTGCCCGGCGTTATAGAGTGCCACGGTTGGGTGAAACGACATATGGGGGTGATATGGCACATATAAGGGGCCGAAACCGCTCAACTGCTGGGATGGGGCCATGATGACAGGATACTGTGGGACATTGCTCTGCTGCGGGTACATGAGCGTGGTGCTGGTTTGGACTCTCTGAAACATCGGGTTGAATACTATGTGTGGATTGGTGTGATAGCGTAGCAAGCGAAGAAATTCTGGATTCGGGCGCCCGTCGCGAAGAAATTGCGCTGGGGGTGCTTTCGAGAGTTGCCTGCAAACCAGACGGCTGGGTCTACATTTCCGTGAAACAGTTTCTAATCAAATGGGGAGCGTACCCATTGGCCATGACAAGAGACCCCTCCTCTTGCCGTGCCATGATGGCTGCTTGCAAATTTACGAGACAGAGCTTCTCACGAAAGACCTTCGTCGACAGCCGATCCACGGAAAGCGTTGCGGACTCATCGTTGTCACCTTCGGCTTCGGACATCTGGATTTGTTGCACTGCGCGCTCGTCGTTGGTGATGGATTGTTTGCACGCTTTGTACATCTCGAATAGTTGAATATTTGTGACTTGTGCCAAATTCTTCATCCTAATGATATCGGTTCCTCCGGAATTCAGGCCGATGCGGGGAGCGGGTAGGGCGTGGGGGCTGACTTGACAGGGTTGGTGCGGCTGCTGGACGGAGTGTGAGATAACAATGTGTTGAGCAGGTTGACTATCGATATTGGCATCGGAACTAGGGCCCGAAAGGTTGTCGTTCGATTGATCTTGGTACATCTGTGAAATATCCAGAAGAGCCGAGAATGAGGTGGATAGCAACATACCGCCGCCGATGTCGTATATATGTTGACGGCGGTGGCAGTGCAAAGAAGCCTCTTCAACAAGTACAATAGGGTCGTAGATGGCATTGGTGCTGACAACAAAAGCCTCGAGCTTGAGACCCTGACTCCAGAGACCTGCAGGTGATTATCGATGAACAACTTGGATGATGTCAAAAAACGCATCACCAACCTCAGAGGCCAGCTCTGGTCCGCTTGTGAGCATAAATTTGGTTGTTATGTCAGATACGTAGGATCCTGAGCTTGCGAAGGTTGACGGAATGTTTCCTCTGCCTCGGGGAGACTAGCTGTGAGGCATTCTCGCCTTTGACCTCAAAACCTGGATGGTGGGCCTGGACAAGATCTAGACAAAGGAAACGTGTCAGTCTGCTCTGCAACCAAACAAAGTCTGAAGATGTTCAGTTGGCAGTGATACGTTGGAATATTTTCACGTCGTTTCAGTCGTCGCATGGCTTTGGAAGGTTTAGGTCGCGAAGCAGATGACTGTGGAGCACGAAAAACCCAAACTCATGTCAGCTCGGTCACCACTGTACGAACACAAGAAGCACCAACCTTTGAAAGCGTTCTAAGACCTCCACCTGTAAACGTCCTTGAAGAAGGGCTGGAGCGGAATTGAGTCAATTGACCCCATTCGACATTGAGGCGTTGAGAAACCCCCAGACAGCGAAGAGTCGATGTAATGCCACGAGAGATAGAGAAGGGAATCGCCTCAACGGATGGTCAGTTGGTCACAACTGCAGGTAGATATGATTCAACCCAGGTAAGAGGGACTGCGATATAGCGAAAGTGGAAGGGGAGAGGTGCGAAGCATCACGTCGGATAGAACGAAGCGAGAGGCACTATCAGGAGACGGGAAAAAAGCAAGTGTCGTGGAGGAGGTCGACGTCGGTTGAATAGGACTACATAATAGGACAGCGTCACAGCGAACAGGGAGTCGGAAGCGATGATACAACTGGCCGGCCCGGAAGGTGGGGACGCCTGTGATGTAAGTTATACTAACAGTTATAAAAGCCACCAGCACAACTGCCATATCTTGGAAATGGATGCCATGTAGTAGGAGTGCGGAACTGAGAGCGTAAGTAGTGTACAGATTCGATGATGAAAGCAGAGCAAGGTCAGAGCAGCGAGCAAGCAAACATGACAACAACAAAATGACTACAGTCCAAGTATCAGAAGGAACAACCGCACGGTAGAAAGCAACACCATAACCTCAAGATTGCCCACGGGCGTTTCCCGCGGACGGATCTGCATCGAAGTCCTGCCCCGACTCCGACTTCAGGAAGGCGTCGATATCCTCTAAGATAGGCGACATTCACAACCTTCCCCATCACGTGAGGCCGAGTGTCACGCTTAGGGGGGGTCGACGAGAGAAATGTCCATACCATTTGATCCAGTCCATCTCATGTAAAAGCGCTACGTCGTATCGTTTTAAATGATTGTATCTTTTGGAATATAAATTTTGTTTGGCATTTCCCCTTTTTGCCCTTGAGATATAAACGGAAAAGCCCAGACAGACCTACAGCCATGAGTCTCCGAGATGCCCGAGTTTTGGTCATGGAACAGCCATAACTCTCGCACAACTTCGTTTCTGGGAAAACTGCTACATTACTTCTCTTGTTCAGTCTATCCAAGATGGTCTGTGTATTCAGATTGTCTCCTGTATTCGCCGTTGAACACCAATTAATTTAGATACTACTTTTTGCGCGTGAACGAGCAGAGCAGCTTACAAATCAGGTGGGAAATCCTCGCACCTTGTACTGTAAACCTCGAGACGCGCGCCATCGGTGGCTCAGAGAATCTATCATCCACTTATCCCTTACTTATCCCGTCTCACGCGCATGTTGGGGCGTTATGTCACACGTTTGTCACACGCACATGATGGGGAAGGTTGTGAATGTCGCCTATCTTAGGAGCTTCGCGTCGTCGTCGTCGTCGTCGCCGTCGTGGTGGAATTGCGCAGCGAACCGGTCCAGGAATGCGACCGCTTCCTCCTCCTCCTGCCTGAGCTTCTGCTCGTCACTCGGCGGCGCCCACGACACCGAAGGCACCGACATCGAGTTCGTTCCAGCCGCAACGCTCGATCCCCCCTCCTGCGCCGGCTCCTTATTGCTCTGACCCGACGTCAGAACATTTTGAGGCGTCACAATGACATTGACCATAGACTCAGTCGGCGGGAGAGACTGTACCGGAAACATACTTCCCCACGGTGCAGACGAAAGTTGAACCCCGTTAGGCCCGACCTGCATGCCCGCGCCCACCATCAAGACCGTGAAGTGCTGAACGAACTGCCGCATCTTGTCCAGGGTGAGGATGTAGCGGTTTCGCGAGGCCTGCTGGCGCTGGTATCGGGTCAGGCCAATCTGAAACGCATGATTAGGATATCTGTTCGAACGATAGGCATAAGGTAGACATACTATCTCAATAACTTTTGGCAAGATCTGCTCGTCCTCCAGCAAGCAGATGACCTTGGCAAGATCCGACTCGATCTGCTCGACAAGCACGAGCAGCTTGTTGAACGTCTCCGCGTATTCGAACGTCTCGTGCTCCGCGATTGCAAGCGATGGTTGCTCGTTAAACTCTACAAAAAAGTACACAAGCTCAGTCAACTTTCACGTCGACGCAGGTGAAACACACTGAACGCGCAAAATTCCTGAATACGCACCGGTGGTAGCCAATAACTGCTGCTTCACCCGCTCAATCAACATCGACATTTTGTTGACGTTATCAGGCTGCAGTCTTAACGCGCATTGCTCCGCCGATATGCCAGGTACGTTGAAATACATATCCATGCGGTGCTGAGAAGTCCGTATATCCTGCTCTTGTATGCGCATCGCGTTCATCTGTTGAGCGAGCTGGTTTTGCGAGGTGGCGTAGCCTGGAACTTGCGCCTCGTTCTGCGGAACCGACTGCATGCCCACAGCGGCGATCATATTCGTGAGGTGGAGGATGAGCAGCCACGCATTGTGCAGACTGAGGATGTAGCGACCTTGCTGGCGTTGGTATCGCATCAACTCGATCTTAAGCACAAATGGTCAGAAACATCCCATGGAGCGATAGAACAAGATAGACCCACCATCCTGACGATATTCGGCAAAACCTGCTCACCTTGCAACAAACAAATGAACCTCGCAAGTTCAGAATCCACCCGCTTGACGAGCACGAGCAGCTTGTTGAACGCCTCGGCATACTCTGCTACGTCGGGCAATAAGACCGCAAACGAGGGAAGCTCGTTGAGCTCTGTTCAGAACAAACCAATCAGCATACTATTGCGTCAACATCTACCACAAACTGGCTCTGGCAGTTCGGTACGCACCGTTGGAGTTCAGGATGTGCCTTTTTGTCTGCTCAATGGCAAGTGAAACCTTCTCGATGTTCTCCGACTGTAGCCGTATCGCACGCTGCTCGTCTGTGATGCCAGCTACGTGTGGCACGGCATTACCCATATGCGCAGTCATCGTCGATATCAGGCCGTTTTGAGCGCCTTGGACAGGTATGCTCGTTCTCGCCTCGGCTCTATCCACGCCCATCGGTACATATGGAACAAGCTGCCGCTGCTCGTGCTGCTGGTCCTCGTTCGAGGGACACCCGTTCGCCAGCTGTTGCTGTTGGTGCGCTTGGAACATCCTCTGCAGCTGATCAGAACGTTGAGCATTGACGTACCATTGACGATGGTACGTCTGGTCGAACGCCGCAACATAGCGCGTATAGACGTGCTGGAGCCGTTCCGCCGCCATTGACGCACAACGCGGTCCCTCGCTGGAGTCGAAGCTGGCCCATCCCATGCGCCCTCCAACGAGCGGCCACCAGTCCTTCTGCGTAACCTGAAGATAGCAGCAGATATTCAGACCAGATGTCCACACACACGACGATGAACGCACTGTATTGGTACCGCCCAAGGCCGCGACAGCTGCGTGGAGCTGGGCGAGCGATATCCTGCGACCATCGATGATAAGCAAGCTATCATCCACCGTGATATTGTTGGCGAATGCAAAATTCGTCCAGGCGCTCGTGAAACGACCTTCAGGTAAAGGAGGGACGGGAATCTTATTCTGGAGCGTCTGGTACTGTTGCGCCTCCCGGGGGATAGGTTTCGGCGTCACGTGCGGATTCGTAAAGTAATCCCCCGCCTTCCCCTTCCAACGCAAGAATTCGGGATTTGTACGCCCATCGCGCAGATGTTGCACTGGGGGTGCTTGCGACAGTTGTCTGTGAGCAAAAAGGTCAGCATTCGCGCAATGTACTCGAGCCAGACGAGGAACGTACCCGTTGACCAAGACAAGAGATCCCTCCTCCCGCCGTTTCATGATGGCCGTTTGGAGAGAGCCTAGAATGGCCTTCTCCTGCTCCATTTTCACCAACAGCTGCTCTTTGGGGTATGCTGCCGCGAGTGGATTGTTACCCTTCGCGAGGGCCGTCTGGACATTCTGCAGAGTGCGCTCGTCGTTCGTGATGCTCTGTTTGAGAGCGTAATAAGCCTGGAAGAGCTGCTGGTTCGAAATCTCGGCCATATGGTTCAGCATACGTCCTGCGTCGATGCCTCCGGGACCCATGCCAGCGCCAGCTCCGGGCAAGGTGATAGTCGGAGGTTGGCCCATGGTGGCTGGTCGAAACGCACCGGAGGCCTGGGTCTGCATCATGCCACCGACCTGAGGACTAACGCCGGGTTGTTGGTGATTCTGCATGGGGAGGCTGGCATTGAGCTGGGACGGTCGGTGAAGTTGTTGATCGGCGTGATCGGCGGGGGGTGGCACCTGGCGAGCGAGTAAGCTTAAGGGGTGAACAGCTTGAACACGTTCAGGGGCCTGCATAAATGCGGCAGTGGTTGCGTTTACGTTGTGAGCCATATTGGGAGCAACGTTTATGAAAGGAGATGTGTCGAGCTGGGAATGATACAGTTGCTGGTTGGCGGGTGGGCCATCCGAAGCGTTGACACTGTTTGAGCTCGCTTCTTGTTAGCCTTCTTAGGCAGAAGGCCGAGACTGGTGGGGATTCCGGGTTTTGACCTCGTGAGGGTTGAAGCTGGTTGGAGGAATTTGAAGGAATCGTTCTGGTTACAAAGCGCTTATGCTCGTACCCAGCCGGTGCTAAGGAGTCTTATACATAGTCTCCCAGAGGCAGACGAGACACTTTCGTCAACCTTCTCAAGTTCAGGATCCTCCGTGTCTGGCGTCTGCTTCTGATACAACGGCCCTTGTCGGGAGGTCAAGGGAGCTTGATTGCCGAATCTCGGCATATCACGTGCACTGTTATTTCGATTCAATATTCACAGTCCCGGGTTCGCGCGAGCATCCTCAACTCAAGGCCAGAGCAGGCGACAGAGAGATTGCAGTTACAGTGCACTCCATGGAGGATCATCTTTGATTATATTGATACACAAAACAATGTGTACCAATACTACTTTACATACTGGGCTGTGAAGAAGGGCACAGACTTAAGTTACAGTACTGCAGTTCCGATGTTAAGGCTTTGAGCGATCAATCATGTGCAGTTAATGTGGAGCAGATGGTGGTGAAGTCAACCTGAAGAAGATGGAACATCAGCAAAAGAGTGCGGGTATAAACTGTGCGACAACGTATGGGTCATTCTTCTCTGCGCGATCGAGCTGCGTTTGGGCGAGTCGTCGAACAACAATGCCATGCCATAAGTCGATTACGGGATTGCGCCTGGACAGAGCCGTCGCCGTCAGATGAGGGAAGAGCCTGAGCCTGAATGAAGGCGCAGACACGGAGAATAACAGCCTGCTCGCTTGACAAGCGGTGAGAGCGGCGAAAGACTTCATTGTGGGACAAAGACGATGGTGGACTGAAAGAACGTGAGGTTTAAGTACGTCGGACACGACGACGAGCGCGGGGGCGGAGTGTAGGAAAGCTGAAGCCAAGCGGTAAACTGAAAGCGGGTCCAATGCCATCGGGCGTATCCCTGACGGAGGGCTCACAGCCCTTTCACAGAAGGCACTTACTTACCCTGGATCCGATTTGGCGTGGGCCATTGAAGTTCAGAAGGATCTCCAGTGAGCGCGATGAGAAGCAGCTACGCAACGGGGACTTCGAGAGGTGGTTATTCAAGGATTGTGTTGACGGTAACGGAGTATTTCAGGCTACCTGGATCGGGGAGGAGAATGAGTACAAGGAAGCCTGCGAGAGTGCGAACGGGGAGAGCATTTATTCATTTATGTTATTTACGAGCAATAAGTGTGCTCCGAGCTCGGCAAGGGAGCGACAAGGCCCTTCGTTCGGAACTTACCGAACTCCCCCGACCTCTCGACAAGCGCATCAGTGGGAAAAGTAGACTACTTATACACGGACTGGGGGCAAGACTCAGCGAGTCCAGTGGCCCAGGAAAACATAAGCCACATTTCTCTCACGGTGAGTAACATAGCAGTATTGGCCGCGTCCGACTCGGAGCTACGCCGCCTGTACCCAACCTCAATTGCCCTCCCGTCCCTCGTCCCGTCATCTAGTATTTAGACAACGACTGGGTGCGTATGTGCGTCTTGTGCGTATGTGCGTCTTGTGCGCTCCTTGCTAACTCACATTCTCCCAAGGATACGATCAGCACATCTGGGTGCTCCGAGTCGTTATCACCTCAGTGCCGCCGCCGTGCAGCCTAGTAGGACAATGATACCAGAAAGTCCTTGTTTTAAAGTTGCGCTGCTCTTTGGCTATCACCGTATACATTAGATGTTGTAGCTTTGCACCACTTACTTTTTCCCCGTTTGAAGTCTAATTGAACCGTGCAGTTCATGTCCATAGTAACGGTGCGCGATATACATTTTTCGTATCCATAACTTCCGTGAGATCGCGAGTTAAACATGGACCAGGAAACAGAATGGCGTCCCGGATTTGGTCTTTCACAATCCATGCGTTCACCAAATACGACAGCCTCGACCAGACTGGTTAAATATGACCATGTACGATCAGAACTCGTTTGTTTCCAGCTCACCACCAGATTGTTTGGGTTTGGTCACCCCTCGAGACCTTTCTCCTGCCTGAGCTGTTGCTCGTCACTCAGCCACTGCTACCTGCTTCATTTCGGTGAGGGCACGGACGACGAGCTTGCCTCAGTCGTAGCGTTTGGGTCTTCTTCCCACGCCCGCTCCTTGCTGTTCTCATTCGGCATCGACGTAGACGCTCTGGGTGTCGGTGCGTTGTGAATCGGTTGAATCGGCTGCGAAGGTTGCCCCTGTGTTTGTGCTGGGTGCTGGGTGAATGGCGGTCCCAGTGGCGGCATGCCTCCCTGCCATACGGATGGGACTGGCACCCCGTCCTGCGGGACAGACTTGATCTCCATGCCTGCCCCCGCCAGCATGTTCGTAAGATGGTAGATGGACAACCGCATCTTGTTCAGGTCGAGGATGTAGCGCCCTTGCGCGGCGTACTGGCGCTGGTATCGCGTCTGGCCGATCTAAAACGCAGACGGGTTAGCGAACCCGCTCATAAAGCGATAGCCTAGACAAGATCGACAAACCATCATGATAACCTTCGGCAAAAACTGCTCGCCTTGCAACAAGCAAATGAACCTCGCAAGCTCCGAGTCAACCTGCTCAACAAGCGCAAGCAGCCTGTTGAACGTCTCCGCGTATTCGACTACCTCGTGCTCCGCGATCTGAATGGATTGCTGTTTGCCAAACTCTGCAGAAGAAGAAAACAAGCCCGATCAGTTCCTCGTCTCGGCAAAGTAGAAAATGTCGAACGCGCATAACGAATGAACACATACCGTTGGTGGCTAACTAGTGTTGCTTCATTCGCTCGATCGCGATTGTAACTTTCTTCACATTGTCAGGGTGCAATCGCATCGTGCGCTGCTCCGCAGTGATTCCTAGCGGGCGCGGTCCTGCTCCTGCTCCTGCCACCATCGGCTTGTTGTTCTGCGCGATCTGACCCGGTGCACCAGACATACTCGCCTGGCCGAGTCCACCCATACCGATGGAGGCACTCCAACGATCCGGCCGCCCCGTTAGTCAATCAGGCCTGCGGCGCCGCCAACAGCCAGGCTGTTTTACCTCACAGAACAGGTTCTCCTGTTGCAATACTTACGGAGTGTATTTATATATACATACTATACCCTATCCTACGCCTTTTCCTGTTATCGGATGAAGGTGACGAGAAGTGAACACCGTCGCGCTCGACGAGCTTGAGCTTCGGCATGTGCCGAGCCTCGGAAAGTGTCGACTCTGTCGAGACGCGCTTTTTTATTTATTTTTATTGCTTTTTGCAAAGATCTTGGCGCGGCCCGGTTTTTCTCGCGCGCGCGCGCGCGCGAGCGAGAGCTCAAGTATATATACGAGTATTTTTATATCTCGGGATCTAAGCAGCGGGGACGCAAGGGGACAATCGGGGCGTGTTCAGGTCGTAAATACGAAGAGAATGGTGTAAAGATATCACGGAAATCCATGCAAGAATGGGCTGTAAAAATCATTTGGCCTTTTAGTTGCTCTTCAACTTTGTCCCCGCCTCTGGCGGGCCTCTAACGACCTAGATTGAATATTGGAGCCAGATATTATCGTTTGGAGAGGTTTGGAGTGTGCTGCTAGTATGCATTGTGAGTACGGACACCGCGGATGGGTGTAGCGAGACAACAGACTCGGGAACGGGGTGTCGCCGCGTGAATTGTGTGAGCGCGTGAACTTGGCTGATGCCAATTGAACCTTCCGTACTCCCACCACCCCCTGCCCCCGCCGCAAAACCTCTGGCGTCTCCGTTTACCCACTCTATCATCCCAGACCAAGGAATAGTACCCGCCACACACAAGTTGAGTAGAGTACATATGTGATGAGCTGATAGCAACGGACGAGATTGAGGGATCCAATCCACTGGCATTTGGTGAGCATGTCATACTCTTTCCATTCCACACATCCTCCCTCTCAACTTCGTCTAAAATCACTTCGTTTCGTAATGGAATTCGCTTCCTTCTCATCCAACCTGTTTTTTCTAGGTCTTATCATTACTCTACCTCGACATACTACATGAGAAACCTACACCCTTGTGGTGCCGCGTCCCCCAATGTTCCCCTTCAAGTTTCACCTACAATGCTTGTCCTCATCCGTCGTCTTTACTTCCCAGAAGACATATCTCCAGTCCATCAGTTGCCTCGGGCCATTGGAGTTCATGAGAGTGTTGGAAGGGGCTAGAAAGTGAGAGTGATTTCTGGTACTTGTCCTGCATGTATTTCCGTGATATATCTACACCATTCTCTTCGTATTTACGACCTGAACACACCCCAATTGTCCCATTGTGTCCCCGTTGCTTAGATCCCGAGATATAAAAATACTCGTATATATACTTGAGCTCTCGCTCGCGCGCGCGCGCGCGAGAAAAACCGGGCCGCGCCAAGATCTTTGCAAAAAGCAATAAGTACATGTCGAGACGCGTTCCCAAAGAATCCCAATGGGAAGCTCTACTATAGTCTCGTTCCCGCCGTTAGATAGCGAGTTGTGCAGGGCTTTTTCAACGGGGAACGAGGGATATATAGGATGATGAATACGAGATGACACAATCACACTTGACTCACCCTCGAAAAACCCCTGCACAACTCGCTAACGAGTCCTCGCGTCGCCGGTTTGAGTAGAACGTCTGGAACCGAGACTAGGGAAGCTCTAGTCCACGGTGACCGGATGGCGGAATGATGTAAGTTGAGGAAAACATGGAGGTGACGTTACAAGGGAAATGCGAACAAATGGAAACGCTTCATTGAAGTATGTACTGTAAGCCTTTACTGCTTCACAGCAGTAGCAACATTATACCAACACAGCTAGCCCGGCATAGTTTCTAGGCAGGACACAGATAATACGGCATCTCAACGTCATTGACCTTCAGAGTAAGTACGCAGCGGGTAGTACCCCCAAACTTCCCCTATGCAGGCTATTCCTGTGCCCACGCGCATATCCGTCCCCTGCACAAACGATGCGGTTGTGGTTGTAATGGGATCGGGCGCTGGCGGCGCCGTCACGGGTATTTCGATGTAAGAGTCAAACATACTGCGCCAGACAGAATCCTCATTGGCCTCTGGCAGGATCCCGTCTGCTATCTGTTCCACGCTCTCCGACTTGCTCCGCTTCGGCGAGAGCATCAACGACGTGCTCGTCTCGGTAGCGAAATTTGCTTCCTCTTCTCGCGGCCGTTTCTTGTTGTTTTCGAACAGCGAGGTAGATATAGACGCACTCGGCGTCAGCGCAATCTGTAGCGGCGCCGCGTTCGCTGCTAGGGACTTGGTCGGTGCGGGAGGCGCCGTGTTGATCGGCTTGCGGCGACGATCACATTTTTGTCTGGACGACGGTGAGGATACCGGAGGACTATTGAGGCTTGAGAGCACGGACAGTACAGATGGTGGTATCGGCGAACGTGCCAGGGCCCAGGCGGCGGCAGCGGAACTCGTTTGCGCGATGGGAGGAGTCCTTTTCTGCCCTTCCTCGAACACCGGCGGTGGTACTGGGGCGCTGGGAGGCGGAGAGGTGGGACTTTGCTGTGCGAGCGAAAGTTGAGCCTCGTTCTGCAGAATAAACTTAGGTTGCATCTCTGCGCCTACAATGATGTAGGTTAAGTACTGGATGAACGATCCCATCTTGTACAAGTCGAGGATGTAGCGGTTGTGAACGGCCTGTTGACGTTGGTGCCACGTCAAGCTGGTCTGAAACATGAACATTTAGCTAACCCGCTTCCCGAGTGACACGCGATGGACACACCATCATGACGACGTTTTGCAGGACCTGTTCAACCTGTTCGGTCCAGGACCAAGCAGATAATTTTCGTGAGATTCGAGTCCACCTGGTAGGCCAGCGTAAGCAACCTCTGGTAGGTTTCCGGGTACGCCGGGTTCTGGGGCCCCGCAGGCGCAAATGGAATATCAGGATACGTGCTGAACACTGTCCAAGCAAGCCCCAATCAGCTCGATCGTTCCATTTTCAACAAGAAGAAAACAACGCACCCTCCTCGTTTGACCACCCTTGCTTCGCCCGCTCGATTTCCTTCTCTACGTTCTCGGGGTGTAATCGCATTGGGCGCTCTGCTTCTGTCCCAGCCACTGGCACGCTCGGTCCTGGATAACACATCCCGATGACCTCCACGTTCTGGCTGATTGTGCCCGTTCGGTTAAGTCTATCTATGTCTATGCTGCACATTGCCTGTAGAGGAAAAGTAGAAAAACACGGGCTCCAGGTGTCATCGACTCCAAACATCTGAGCGCCGAAATGCTGCTGATCGAGCGCGTGTGCGAGGTCGTGAGCGAAGCTCGAAGGCTGCAGCTGGGATGTCTCGTTGTAGGTCTGAGTGTTTTGCGTCATGCCGATCTGATCCTGGGCTGAGGTTGCCTTGAAGAAGGTAAAAGTGTTCTCCAGGGTCTCCTGCGTCTCGGGAATGGGCACGATAGCTACAGGGATGTTGTCTGGTCCGAGGGGTATGCTGAGCGAGGTCTGGAATGGCGACTGCTGTTGCGAATGTTGCTGTTGTGCGCTGTACTGATACTCGGTCTGTTGATCCTCGTTCGAGGGGATCACGCTCGAAGGCGGATGTCGTTGCTGAACTGGGAACATGTCTTGCAGTTGGCTCCGACGTTGGGCGTTCATGTACCATAACTGCTGATACACCTGGTCGAACGCCGCCAGATACCGGTCGTAGACGCATTGCAGCCGGGTCGCCACCGAGGGGCTGCAATGTGGACCTTCAGGGAAGTGGAAGTCGATCCATCCCATACGCCCGCCGATGAGCGACCATGCATCGTTCTCTGTAACCTGTGGATGAGATCCAATCAGAACGGACGTCCTCGCAAGCCACATGCAACGGAAGACTTACCATGGCTGACCCACCGAGGTCGGCAACGGCAAAATGCAACTGAGCGAGTACTATCTGGCGGTCGTCAATCATGAGGTCGCCGTCGTCTACCTCGATGTTCTTCTTGATAGCAAAGGCAGACCACATGAGCCCGAAGTGAGCCTCAGGCAAGGGGGGAGCGAGGAGTTGTACCATCTGTGTTTCGTTGGCCGCTATTAACCACTGGCCACATAGCTGCGGCGAAAACCCTACCTGCTCGATGGGCTGATTCTCCGTGGTCTCGGAAGTAGGCATGTGAGCGTCGAGGAAGAAAGGACAAGATGGGTGAACACAAGCCGTTTGGTCGTTGTACTTATACCCACACACCCAAAGAGCAGCCACGAGGCAATCCAGTTGGACGTAGGTATTTTTATACCATCCACCTGGATGGAACGGAGCGCCCCGCATCTAGTGGTCGAGCGCTGTCGCCTGGTGCTCTCGCGTCCCGGTCTTTGAATGACAGAACGATGTTATGATTGTAAGATGTTTGACCCGCAGTCGCCAGGCGGTGGACTTGCAGATGCGCGCTTGCTTCAGAGAAAATCATCCATGGCAGGCGGAGGCAGAAAAGGAAGAAACTACGTTCGCGAAGTTCAGATTCCCGCTGTACGAGAGAGGAAGAGAATCTCACCTTTGAAAATTGTCGTTCTCGACTTCCTGCCAGCCGGGGCCAGCCGGGCGCCCATCCACGCCCTATTGAATGAAAACGCCCTGAGAGTCGTCAACAAAAAGTGGCAGTCAGCGCGCTGTCAGCTACACCCGCAAACCACAGCCTGCACCCCCAATGTCCTTACGCGCCGGTCGCCGACCGCGGAGGATTTCAAGCCGATATCGATAGCAAACCAAACAACAAAAATAACAAGTACACAGAGCGGACGGAGGGGATCATCACGAGAGGTCGAGAGGGAAAGTCGCCAGTCAGCAGTCGCAGAGTAAGAAGCAGAAGGATATAAACATCCGAACCAGGCGGGAGGGCAACCAAAAAAGGGGGACAGTAGGGCACATTAGAAGGTGGAAGTGGGTGGGGGGACGATGGGGGATGAGATCTCGAGTAAACAAACAAGCAAAGGTAGAAGCAAGGCGCTATCGGGAACACGGGCAGGAAGGGGAAGAGGAAGAGAATATAGGATACGCGAATAAAGCGCGAGACGGCGCGCACGAGAAGGGGGCTAGATCCACGAGAAACACCGAGGAGAGGAGGAGAGGGACCATGTAATTTAGGGAGAAGAGCGTACCGTAGAGAGATGGAGAGAGAAAATAAGTCAGAGCAGGCGGCCGAGCAGATGGTGGAAAGATGAGGGGTAGGGAGAGCATGGGGTGTAAGGATGAGGGTGGGGGAACGGGGGATGTAAGACGCAGGTAGCACGCGAGTGTAGATAGGGTAGGAGGTAGGGCGTAGGGGGTAAGGGGTAGGGAGAGCGACGACCGGGGGGTAAGGAAGGAAGGGAGGGGGATAGGGCGGGCCAAGATGGATGGAGACCAAGAGCGCGAAGAGATACACCAAGCAAACCCGCACAACATCAGCAGCAGCAGCGAAGCAACAACAGCGCCTATGAAGTGGAGATCGCCCACGGCTGGTCCGACGTCGGCATCGCGCCGTCCCACTTCCACGCCGAGCCCTGGTAATACGGCGCCTCGCCGCCGTCGATCTCCTGCCACACGCCAACGTGCAGCGGATCCTCGCCGTACTCGTTGCCCATGCCCATCCCGCCATTGATCATGCCCCCGCCCATCTTCGCATGCGCGTCCCCCCCAAGCATCGGAGACGACATCGTGCCATGCGCAGCGCCCTCAGGCTCGGACCCCGACTCCGGACTTGGGTTCGTGCTCCCGGGGATAAGGTCGGGCGTCGGCGGTGCCTTCGCCGCGTCCTCGTCGATGGCGTATGACGAGAAGTCGAAGAACTCGCCGAGCGGATCGGTCGGGGACAGCGGCTCGGAGAGCAGGCTGCTTCCCGCGGACGGACCCGCGCCGAAGTTCAGCGCCGAGTCCATGTCGTACGACGACGTAGGTGCACACGCGTCCAGGACGGCGTTGATCTCCTCCAGCACCTTTGCGTCGTCGCCCTCGCCGTGGAACTGCGCAAGCAACGCCGCATACCGGTCCACGAACGCCGCCGCGTCCTCGTCCGTCTGGATCCCGTCCGCCTCCTCCTGCCTGCGCTTCTGCTCGTCGCTCGGCGGGCCTTCCCACTCCGACTTGCTCCGTTTCGGCGAGGGCACCGACGAGCTCGCCTCGGTCGTGGCGTTCGAGTCCTCTTCCCGCGCCCGCTTCTTGCTGCTCTCGCTTGGCGTCGACGCAGACGCGCTGGGTGTCGGCGCGTTCTGGGGAGTGGTTGCGTTCGCCAGAGGCTCGGACGGCTGAGTGGGCGCGGCAGCAGCGGCTTTGAGCGACTTGCGGCGGGGGATAGGTTTCGGCTTGGGTTTCGTCGAAACCTTGGGCGACTTGGGCGTCTGCGGGGATGGTGCGGGCACGGAAGGAGTAGCAGCCTGGGCGGGTGGAGATGACGCGGAAGGGGCAGGTGGTGGCGTAGGCGAAGACGCCGAGCCTGAGGCGGCGGCGGAGCTCGCTTGCGCGACTGAGGAGGTCTTTTTGTGTCCCGCTTTAGGCGCAGCGGCCTGTCTTGAGGGTGCGGTGGCGTTGGACGGCGGAGGGTGCTGGATCTGTTGTGAAGGTTGACCCTGCGTTTGTGCTGGGTGCTGTGTGAATGGCGCTCCCAGTGGCGGCACGCCTCCCGGTGCGGCCGGGACTGGGACCCCGTCCCGCGGTACAGACCTGATCGGCATGCCTGCGCCCGCCAGCATATTCGTGAGATGCTGGATGAACAATCGCATCTTGTTCAGGTCGAGGATGTAGCGCCCTTGCGCGGCGTACTGGCGCTGGTATCGCGTCTGGCCGATCTAAAACGCAGACGGGTTAGCGAACCCGCTATAAAGCGAGTAGAGACAAGATCGACAAACCATCATGATAACCTTCGGCAAAAACTGCTCGCCGTTCAACAAGCAGATGAACCTCGCAAGGTCTGTGTCAACCCTGCTCAACAAGCGCAAGCAGCCTGTTGAACGTCTCTGCGTATTCGACTACCTCGTGCTCCGCGATCTGAATGGGGGGTTGCTTGCCAAACTCTGCAGAAGAAGAAAACAAGCCCGATCAGTTCCTCGTCCCAACAAAGTAGAAAACGTCGAACGCGCATAACGAATGAACACATACCGTTGTTGGTTAACCACTGTTGCTTCACTCGCTCGATCGCCATTGTGGCTTTCTTCACATTGTCAGGGTGCAATCGCATCGCGCGCTGCTCCGCAGTGATTCCTAGCGGACGCGGTCCTGCTCCTGCTCCTGCCACCATCGGCATGTTGTTCTGCGCGATCTGACCCGGTGCACCAGACATGCTCGCCTGGCCGAGTCCACCCATATTCATGCCGCCCATTGAATGCGGCGCGTTCCCAGAACGCGGTGGGCTCTGTCCGTTGGTCATGAACATCGGGCCACCGCCAGCCTGCTGCTGCTGCTGCTGCTGCTGCTGCTGCTGCTGCTGTTGCTGCTGCTGTTGTTGCTGGTTGAGCATGTGCGCACGCTGCTGTTGCAACTGCTGCTGTCCCTGCAAGCTCATCTGTTGGGCGAGCCGGTTCTGCATGGTGGCGGCGTCGGCGGCGTTTGAGTTCTGCGTGAGTTTCTCGCGGAACGAGTTTTGGCTCTGCGCCATGCTGAGAAGGTGCTCTCGGTTCGCCTCGACGAGGGCGATGATGTGCTCCTGGGTACCCCGCGCACGCAACATGGCCTCGGATACGCCGGCACTCGCGATGAGCACATTGATCACGTCTGGAGGGAGGTTGGACAACGACGTGGTCTGCGGCTGCTGTGGCTGCTGTTGCGCATTGTGCTGCTGGTCCTCATTCGAGGGGCCGCCGTTGGCGAGTTGCTGCTGCTGCTGCTGTTGCGCCTGCTGCTGTTGGTGCGCCTGCAGCATCTTCTGCAGCTGACCAGAACGTTGAGCGTTGACGTACCATTGACGATGGTACGTCTGGTCGAACGCCGCAACGAAGCGCGTATAGACGTGCTGGAGTCCGTTCCGCCGCCATTGGCGCACAACGCGGTCCCTCACTGGAGTTGAAGTTCACCCACCCCATACGTCCCTCCCACCAGCGGCCACAAATCCTTCTGCATGACCTGTAGGTAAAGACGCTTGATCAGATCGTATGTCCGCATCCGCATGCGACAAGAAACTTACCGCGTTGACGCCGCCGAGGAGGGCGACAGCCGTGTGAAGCTGGGCGAGCGATATCCTGCGGCCATCGATGACGAGCAAGCTATCGTCCACCGTGATGTTGTTGGCGGTTGCGAAATTCGTCCAGGCAGGCATGAAACGACTTTCAGGTAAAGGAGGGACGGGAACTTTGCTCTGCAAAATCTGCAGCTGCTGCATTTGCATCTGCTGCTGCTGATGTTGTTGCTGCTGCTGCTGCTGCTGCTGCTGCTGCTGCTGCTGCTTGCTGCTGTTGCTGTTGTTGTTGTTGTTGCTGCTGCTGCTGCTGCTGTTGCTGCTGTTGCTGCTGTTGTTGTTGTTGCTGCATGACATCATTCAGCGCCCCGCTGTTCATGTGCGGCGACATATGCACGGGATTCGGCGTATGGGATGGGCCAGGACCTCCCATCTGCTGGGGTGTCGGGATAGTGCGCGGAGGAGCGGTGGACTGACGGCCGTTGTTCAGTTGCTGTTGCGCACGCATGAGTGGGCTGTTGTGCGCCTCCCGGGGGATAGGTTTCGGCGTCACGTGCGGATTCGTAAAGTAGTCCCCCGCCTTCCCCTTCCAACGCAAGAACTCGGGATTTGTACGCCCATCGCGTAGATGTTGTACTGGGGGTGCTTGTGACAGTTGTCTGTGAGCGAAACGGTCAGCATTCGCGCAATGTACTCGAGCCTGATGAGGAACGCACCCGTTGACCATGACGAGAGATCCCTCCTCCCGCCGTTTCATGATGGCCGTTTGGAGGGATCCTAGAATGGCCTTCTCCTGCTCCATTTTCACCAACAGCTGCTCTTTGGGGTATGCTGCCGCGAGTGGATTGTTACCCTTCGCGAGGGCCGTCTGGACATTCTGCAGAGTGCGCTCGTCGTTCGTGATGCTCTGTTTGAGGGCGTAATAAGTCTGGAAGAGTTGCTGGTTCGAGATCTCAGCCATATGGTTCAGCATACGTCCTGCATCGATGCCTCCGGGACCCATGCCTGCGCCAGCTACGGGCAGGGTGATGGCTGCGGGTTGGCCCATCGTGGCAGGTTGGAATACACCAGAGGTCTGGGTCTGTATCATGCCACCGACCTGAGCGCCAACGCCGGGTTGCTGGTGGTTCTGTATGGGAAGACGGGCGTTGAGCTGGGATGGTTGGTGAAGCTGCTGGCCGGCGCGATTGACAAGAGCCACCTGGCGAGCGAGCTCGGGCTGAACCTGAGCGCGTTCGAGAGCCTGCATGAATGCGGCGTTTGTTGGATTCGCATTGCGAGACATGTTGAGCGCGCTCATGCCGTTCTGGACATAGTTGGGTGGCAAGCCCTGATTCTGAGCTTGATCGTGGAAGCCCTGGGAGGTTGATTGTTGAAGGGCGCCGGCCATACCGTTGTTCATGCTGTTCATCTGAGACTGATGGTGCGCCAGTTGATTCATACGACTGTTGCGTAAGAACTCCATCATTTGCTGTAGGGGAAGGAGGTTAGAATGGCGACGAGGGGCGGACGACGGAGAAGGAAGACGCGGCCGAAGCTCGCTCGGATTGGGCGCCACTGCTGACTAAGCGTGCGCTCAAGGAGGCTGAGAGGGGTCCTGGTCGCCGACCCACTGCAGACATCGAGCAAATGACGCGGAGTATATGGCAGGTGAGAAAGACGAGAGTATATGCGGGTGTGACGTCAAGGCAGGAGGGGGGACAGGATTGAGGGGAACGATGGGCGAGGAGAAGCGGTAGAGACAATGGAGAGAAGACGGCTGGTTGAGAAAAACGAGAACGTACTTGGGAATGAGCAGCCCCACCGCCGTTGATCATCTCTCCGTTGGCCCTGTGAGTCTGAGAGAGCTGGTTCCACATCCGCTGAGTTTCTTGGTTATTGGGGATTCCGCCTATAGGGCCGGAGGGGTTTACGCCCTGCGGCTGTGGTTGCTGCTGCTGAGCAGACTGAGAGAGGAGGGACTGATTATAGTTCTGGGGGAAGCTGGGATAGCCGTTAGGGATACGATCGGCCATCGCTCCTCCTTCTCGGTAGGAGGAAGGGGAGAGGGTGGGAGAGTGCCGAGGGAGATGAGGCCTCAGGCGGGGGAACCGGCGGGAGCGTGTGCGATATAGAGCGTGTACGCTGTCTGTGAAGGAGGTGGAGGGGCGGAGGGGCGGGAAGGGGCGGGGATGGGGGAGAGGACTTGGGAGAGAGTGGTGGGAGGAAGCGAGGCCTGCAGTCGGTGCATTTCCTCCACGCGGAGTTGCAATTCTCACACAGTAATTATTTATTAATTTATCTTCCCTCAGCTCGAGCCCGTGACTCCGCCGCCTCCTCCTTCTCCTCCCTCCTCCCCGCCTTCCACGTGCCCTCGTTGTGTTCCGTGTTTTTGGCAAAGGCGCGCTCTGGGAACGTCTGTAGCTCACCGACCAGAGTAGCCCCTGACCGCACAAGGTTCGCGTCCACCCTTCGACGCATCGGGTCTGCGATAAGTACCTGTCCGACCCGTCAAATAATCAAGTAAACGATATGCCCCGCCTTGGCCCCGTCTTCTTGCTTTGTATATTCCTCCTCGCTCCCACAAAAAGAAACCTCGCTGCCACACCCGCTCCCGTACAACAATAGCACAGAAACCGCGTCCCCCGTCGACGAGGACGAGAGCGAGGACGAGGGTCAACCAGACAATTGGCGTCGTCGCCTGCACGCGTTTCATCACGCTCACCGCCCATCAACCATTCTTCGCTGTCCCGGGAACAAGCACCGACAACGGCCCACGTAGCAGCATACGATGCACGCTCAAGAAAATGATGCTACCTCGACGACAACGCTTCCCGTCCTTGGTCCGCTGCCGCCGCCTGCCGCGAACGAGCGGTACATACTGGTACATGCCAGGCCATCTACGCCTCTCCGCCGCCTCGCCTCCATGACTACGCCTCCGAACCGATCTTCTCCATTCCAAACCCCGCGCTCCTCGGCCGCTTCCCCGCCCGCGCCCCGTCTCCCCGAATTCTCAACTTAAGGACCAGCACCCGAATATCCCGACACCCTTCTACGATCCCACAAACACCCTCTCGGTCGCGCACCGTGGCCCTTTTCCCGAAAACCCAAGATACTCGCCACCCACGCCCCGTGGCTCCGCTCGAACCCCCGCGCCATGTCCTCGTACCGCGTCTCCTCCGGCGTCCGGTACGCACCTCCGCGGGACCAGCGCCTACGCAGACCTACGCTTTCTGCTCGAAACTCCCCACGCGAGCGCGCAAGCGCCGTGGCGCCCCCCTCAACCATAGCACTGCAAGTGATACGCATCCTGATCCAGTCAGAGTCAACTCGCCACCACACGCGACGGCACGTTCCCTTGTCCTCGTCCTTTCCGCCCCTCGCGTTTCTGCCCCGTACCCACCGCGATCGCCTCGGTCTCGGACAACCCACGAACCACTTCTAGAATCCCTCTCGCCCCGCCTCCTCCTCAGGCAACCTCCCTTCTCCGCCCGCCGGCGCTCCACCCACCGCGGGCCCGTAAATTAACCCCTTTCCAAGTCCTTATACCCGTCCTGCATTCCTTGCGCCCATCCAAATCCAAATTCTAACCCCCCAACCCCGCCCGTGTACGTAAAAAATAGTCCATCGCATTCCCGCCACCCGCGCGTAGTCGGCCCCGCCTTTTGATCGTCGCCACCGCCACTTCTGCCCGCCACGGACCCAGAAACAGAACAAAGGCCCGCAATATCCGCCGCAGCGCATTCGTGCTGCCATCTCCGACGTGCACAGGTCAACCCAGCAGGTCAAGTACCTGCAATGAGATCCAAGGTGTATCAGCGCGTTCGGACCACCGCATCCCCGACATCCTAAACGCAAAACTCGCAACTCCACGCTCTAGACTTGCCTCTTCAACGGGCGAGTGAGCTTGAGCTCAGTCTCCACACACTTGTCCGTACTCTCTCTCTCTCTGCAGCGTCGTCCCGTTTTCCAGCCTGGTGGACCCTCCTGCTGAGCCAGCACCGACTCTTGCCTTCGCACTTGCCTCTTTTCTCGCTTGGGCGCCTCCGCCGTCTGAAAATACGAAGCCCCGGAATCCGTCCGGAACAAACCCAAGCTGCTAAGCAGATGCGTCCAGCTCAACCCTTTCCACTTTCTGACTGCTCACTCTCACTCATCCGCACCGACCCCCGTTCTGACCGAACTTCATCCCCCCTCCGTCAAACTCCACCCCGCCAGACCCCTTCTCCTTTCTCCCGAACCCGCAACGCGCACCGCACCATGTCCGCCATTCCCAAACACGCCTCTCGCCAGGCACTCCCATTCCCCTTTACTCACCCCTTCCTCCGTTCCTGCGCGTCATCGTCTTCTCCCCGAATCCAATCGCGACTTATCAACCCACTTATCGCGCGCGGCATGTGCATGTGCATACGACGTAAAACTTCGAATGCACGCGCTCGTACATATTGGTACATAACGGCGGCAGACGCGCGCGCGACGTCATCGAAGACTGAACGAGAACACTACACCACCAGCAGTTGCCTCAGCATCAATCTATGATGGCCAGTTGGGGTGAGTCGAATGGCGTGACCGGAGGTTCACGCTGGCTTCACGTCAGCTTGAATCTAAACCCCTGATTCGAGTTCCATCCCGCTTTTCCGTCAGTGTAAGCCAATTCCACGCCAAAGTCAGCGTGAGCACAAGCTGGTCCGTCGGTTTCAAGCCCATTTCACTGGCATTTGTAAGAAGTGGAAAGAACGGAGTCCCCGCGCGATGAGTCTGAAGTCGATTATGTAAGCAATGTCAATTTTCGTCGTCGCGCGGTGTCGTTCTTGTTTCCTCTCACCACCTCCACCGCTCAACGTCAACTCCCTCCACCTGGCCACAGCATCTCATCTACCACTGGAGACCCCGGTATAGCTGATTTCGAGACCGGAATCACATATCGGAATCTCCTCAAAGAGTGGGCTTTGACCACCCCACCCTTTCCCCTTCGCTCACATCAATGTCGAGGTCTCCAGCCCGCTCTCTCATGAGCATGAGTAGCATTGAGACAACAGCCTGGGTGCGTGTTAGTATCTCTCACTTCCTGCTCGTCTGTCTCACCACGCCACTCATGCATAGGCCCTACTAGTACCCCTGGGGATCTCTTGTTGCCGAGGGCTCTTTCGCACTTATGGGCTTTGCTCTCGGTCTTTCCTCGTGTTCTTGGTCTCTACTCGCGGTCTCGGTCTTTGCTTGCAGTCTTGGCCTGTGGTTGTCGTCTCGCTCCTCGCTCTCGGTCCCCCTGGGTCTCTGGTTTTTGCTCGCTGGCACTTGCTAGGTTATCTCAATCCCGTTTTGCTGGCATGCCAGGTAACACACTCTAATTCATTTTTCATTCCTCCTTTTGGACCCGTAGACATCCTGTAACACCCCCCATGTACTTTGTATGGTAGTTCTCGGAATGATATATATATTACGATGCTTTGTTTGCTTCCACATTGGGATGATAAGATTGCGATAAGCATGATTTGAGCCAGCATCCCGCCGATTGCTCCTTGACGAGCTTAGTAAGATAATTGGATTGAATCCGAAGGAACTCAGCTTCCGACCCAAGGGAGCCCGTTGAGTCTGATATCAGCATGACATTTTTGGATTCCATCCGGTGTCACGCTAGCATCACACTCAGGGGCATGATATCGGAATGAAGCTGAAGGATCTGCTGGTGGTGTAGAAGCTAGGTATGTGTCCCTGAGCGAGAGTGTATGGCGCCACCACGCCCCCGCACTGAGGCATGGCGAAGAACGGGAGAAATGGCAAGCAAGGAATAAGATGGGTGGCATATAGCAGTCGCAAAGTCTAAACGACGCGATAATAGTATGATCTATGAAAACGGAACTCTAGCGATGTGGCGGATACGCGTACAGTACATGCAGGCACGGGGAGAGACAGAAGAAATAGCATGGTGGGATACAGGGACAAGAAAGGATGGCAGGGGAGATCAGGACAGATATAAGTATGAGTGTGCAGATACAACGGGATGGGGAGATGGAGGGGAGAAATGAGACCGAGACGAGAACCAGCATGACGAGCACCCAGCAAAGCAAAAAAAGAAATACGGAATAAAAAGAGGAACCCACCGATCGCGCTCACAGCACGCCCTCCATTTTTTCCAAGACGACCACGACACCCTCGATGAGCAGCGCCATCCTCCGCGGCAGTATAACGCCTGCACGTCCCTGCCGCTCGTCCTCCTCCTCGCCGGCTCCGGCGCCCCCGCCTTCATCTTCACCCGAACGCCGCGCTCTTGAACGCGCGCGCGCCCGGCGTTCCTCCCACATGGACCGCTCGAGCGCGAGGGGAAGCGCAAGCGTGATCCGCGCCAGCCGTACGGTCAGCCTCGCGCGCGGACGCACGGACAAGTACGACAGCTGCGCGAGCGACGCGTGCGTGTCGACGAGGTGGGAGAGCGTCGTGAGGACGGTGTGCGTGAGCGCGCGGCAGGCTAAGATTATGAGCGTCAGTTCCCCGGTACGTGGCGGCAGAAGAGGGGAGGCAGGGGGCATGACGCACTTAACACGCGTTCACGTAGGGCCTGGAGGGTGAGCAAGATCGAGTCGATGCCCTCCTCGCCGAGGCGCAGGGCAGGATTGATATCGTTCATCGCACCTGCACCGGATCCAGACTGATGATCAGAGTCGTGGTGATACAAAGGGGAGGAGGGATGAACGTACGGAGCAGCGTGCGCACCATCTCGAGGTCGCCGTCCAAAAAATCGTTGAACACGCCCGTCACGACGCTCCGTAGCGTTTCCTCCGCGCGCATTGCCCCCGACGCCGTACTCGCGAACGCATGTCCGGCTGGATGCGCGTCATACCGGCGTTTGGAGAGCGGGTTCGAGAGGATGTTGTACGCGACGGAAACCTTTTGGAACGCGAACGTCGCCTCGGGGTCGTCTGGAAATTTACTGCGCACGTTCGTCAGAAACCGAGTGAGTCCAGACCCCCCTCTCGAGCGCACGGGCGCATTCGATCGAGAAAGACGCGAAGGTCGTCCCCGAGCACGAAAGGAGGCGCGCGAGAAGGGGAGGAAGGAAGCTCACTCGGGATGGCATGCTTTGCTCCGTGAGAGGTACGCCCGCCGAAGTTCCATCTTGTCTAGATCGGCTCCGTGCGCGACGCCCAGGATCTCGTACAAGTTCTCCTGCGCGAGCACCTCGGCGATAGCGGGTGAGCGGTGCGTCTCCGTCTTTAGGCCCCGCCGCGCCCTCGAGCGGGACGAGCGCCGACGCCGCGGCGCTTCGTCCACGTCGGCCTTCTCGGCGAGATGTCTCCATGAGATGTGTCGGCCATGGTGGGAAATGTCTGTGCCATCATTCTCTGTGAGCGTTTCGTCGTCGATCGGGAGGTAGAAGTAGTCTGAGGCTGAGGGTGCGGGTCAGCCGTGTGAGGCAAACCAGTAATGAAAAGATAAGCGCGCTACCTGACGATATGACGTATCGAAACATCGAAGGGCGTGCGGGTGATGTTAGGATAGGATGGGCGACATGGAGGGATTTCTTGGGTGGTGGTGGTTGAGAAGAGAGGCAAGGTGGTCGTTGCCAGTTGGGAGGACGTCCGTTTGCTTCGTCCACTTGCATGTGAATTTTGCGTGTGATTTGTCACCGTGGCAGACTCGGTGGGCCAATCTATCGGCTCCGGCCAATGCCAGTGGCATCTGCCGAAACCGCAGATACCTGCCGTTTTTCGAACCTTCTTTCTCTCTATCAACCGACCCTCCAGGCAAGTGCTGCTCGCCGTGCTCGCCGTCCCTCAGCCAATTCTAACGAGATTCACCCTCCCAGTCACCTCTGTCTCCACAGTCATGAGTTACGTCGCTAAGGGTGAAAAAGAATACGACGCGACCGGTGCCCCCGTGCCCGCCGCTAAGCTTCACAAAATCCGCATCACGCTCACGAGCAGCAATGTCAAGAACCTCGAGAAGTGTACGTGTCCTGGTATTCATCCCTTACCTTTTTTCGTGGCCTGATCTGGTGTGCATAGTCTCGACCGACCTCATCAACCGCGCTAAGGACAAGCAGCTCCGCGTGAAGGGCCCCGTCCGCCTCCCTACCAAGGTCCTCAAGATCACCACCCGTAAGACTGTGCGTCGTCTTTTGTTTCCTGTGATACTTGATACTGACGACGACAACGATGCGATCAGCCTTGCGGTGAGGGTTCCAAGACCTGGGATCGCTACGAGCTCAAGGTGCACAAGCGCCTCATCGACCTTCACTCCTCGAGCGAGATCGTGAAGCAGATCGTGCGTCGCCTCTTCTTTTTCTCATCTAAGCTAGGAAAACTGACTGTTCTTTCAGACGAGCATCAGCCTGGAGCCCGGTGTCGAGGTCGAGGTCACGATCTCCGCTTAGATGCGCTAGCTTTATTACATGCTGTATGTTGTACTTTATGCACTGCAAACACTACCGCGTTTCTGTGCGCATACTCAGCGACCCGTTATGATGGCTTGAAGCTCAGATGCAAGACGAGAGTGTATTCTTGCTAGATCCGATATGCCAGTGTACTCAGGACTGCAGCACTCAATATTCATCATCTCGTCCCAAACCCTTCCCTACATTCCCCCACTCATCCAGTGTCTTTGTGTAGCTTCCCGTGCGCACCTTGATACCCTCGATCGCGTCGTCTCCCAGAAACAGCCACAGAGGCCATCCGTCTTTGCCGCTTGCGCGGCCCTCCCCTCGAATAACGTCCATCAGAGCGTTCATACCCTTCTCCGGATCGCCCTTGTTCTTTTCGTTTTCTCTGTCCTCCATTCTGCGACGAAGTTCTTCGCGGGCAGCGTCGTAGTCGGGGAGGGGCGTTCCGACGATGGGCAACACGAGACCTGTGTCGAACGATCCTGGAATGACCACTATGACACGGATGTTGAAAGGCTTCAGCTCGGCGGAAAGTGTCTCTCCGTACGCTGGGGAACGAAGTGAGGCGGAGGCCCAGTATACAGACGGCGAAGGGCATACCATGGACGGCAGCTTTCGAGGCTGCATAAGCAGCTGGGAAGGAACACTCGTTAATACTCAGGTCTGAATCGGCACTGAATACGCGCGTAAGTAAACATACATGGACCCTGCATTCAAGGTAAAGGCAAACAACGGCAAGTGAATATGGAAAACCACGCACCAAAAATTCGTTGCGATATGCTGTCCGGCTTCCGATGACGACCACCGTACCCTGCTTGCGTGCGCGCATATGTGGCAACAGCGCATTCGTCACGTTAAGAGTTCCGAAGAAATTTGTATTCATAACCTGCGTAAAGTTTTCGGTCCTGTAGACGCTAGATTAGCCTCGCTACGTTCCAACAAGACGAGCTTACCCTAGTTCCTCACTGGGGCCCGACCTAGCAATACCTGCATTGTTAACGACGACGTCTACACGTCCCCAGCGAGCTACAGCTTTCGTTATCACGTCGTGAATGTCAGAAAAAGGCGCGGTAACGTCGAGATGCAGGACATGAATGCGTGTGCGATCGGTATCCGGGTCGGAAAGAAGAGGGTCGAAGCGGCGGATGTCCCGAGCGGTAGCCACGACGCAATCCCCGCGAGCCAGAATACGGCGAGTTAATGCAAGACCAAGACCAGTCGACGCTCCTGGATGCAGATGAGATGCAACATTGCAAAAAGCCGAGGAGGGCTGCACGCACCGGTGATGAGCCAAACGAGTCCCGCCACCATGGTTCTGTTTGAATGCGGTGGAACCTCGGGTACAAGCTTTGACTCCCAGTGAGAATCGGTGCGAAGGATTTGAGACGCGGCGGAAGATTTTTGGATGCCAAGACGTGTGCCAAAATCTAGTGTTGCCGCGGGGCGGGTCGAACTCGCGACGGGTTGGACTCGAGGACGGGGTCCGATCACGTGATTGAACTCGAGGTGGCCTCGAGGCGGGAACTCGTGATGGACCCATCAGGTCCTATCCACTGCAGCGCCGAATCCGCCGCCGATCCTGGCGGGGTCAGGCCGGCACAGGCGCCCTGAGGATGCGAGGCTCGTGACTGTTATTGAACGCGTCGCCGACTCGCGTGGTGGTCACTAAGTATGCCAAAGGGCTCAGGATGCGGAAAACGCGAGACGAGACGAGGCCGCCCGCACCGGTCAGAAAGTCGAAGACCGATTTGATCTTGTGCGACCTTTTTTTGTCCCGTTACCCGTGCTAAAATATCGATGCTGCGTAACGCAGTAGGTGCTCGCGCAGTGTTCCCTCTGAGATTCGTAGCTGTCGGGTTCATCGGAAGTACAGAGAGAAGGCTACATGTCGAGTAGTACAGGATATCTACGCACTTTGTCCGCCAATCTATAATCAAAATTCTTGCCAGAGAACTTTTGAACACGGTGGGAGTCGACTTTCTCGGTCAGTACAATAGACTGGCGATCTCTGACTCGTGATCAGGCTACGAAGGTTAGGCCCGTTGCGAATTCCTTTGATCCCAGTCCACAGTTCAGCTGCCGGGAGGAGGTGGCCCGGTGTTCGGTTGTGGTCGTGCGCGTTCCGTTTGCGCGCTCTGCCTTTTTCCTCGTCACTTTTGATGTACTTCATCGTCTCAAACCTATACGAAAGTTACATCATCGTGATCGTTGGGATGTAAAGAATTGTCTGGTGTAAAAACTATATCGACACGTGTAGCCGTATTTGCGGTGGAGAGCAATTCATGCAAAAATCGTCGCGGATTTCGCGTCGCGTCGTTGAATTAACAGTTTACATCTATTTGTTCCAGGACTCTCCCAGCCTCACGAAACCAATGATTGCTCGCTGCGCTCGCAATAATCTGCTACAAGAACAATGGCCGTCTATGGCCGTCTCCAGTTTCCTATCCTGTTCCGGGTGGCTCTCGACGCTCTCGCGGTACAAGCTTCGGCTGTTCCGTGTGAGCGAGTTTTCTCTTCAAGTAAAGAGATATGCGCGATGCGACGCAATCACCTGTCTCCCGTCGTCATGGAACACCTGCAGATCCTGAAATATCTGTTCAAACAGGCTCGTCTTAACTTGGCGTCGAGATGGTCGGTCTCAGAAACGGAGCTAGAGCAGGCTAACGATGCAGAGGATCTTTGCCGTCATTCCATTTCCTCCTTCGACTTTGACGCACTGCATACCATGGAATCGGGCAGTAACGAGTCCCCAAACTCGGTGCTCGAAACCGAAGAACTGTTCACCCTTCTATCTCGCGGACCTTTAGACCACTGTGCAATGTCCTACTAATCATATCTAGTCTACCATACATCTTTACTATAATGAATTTGTGTACCATGTTGTTCTAAGTAATTCAGCTTTCATTCTAGCTTGCGAGCTTGCGCTCTGCTCACGGTCGGCACAGCCGACTCGACGGCCACAAGAGTGAAGTTCGCGACCATTGTCCGAGTCGGTCTGCCCGGTGCCGCCGCCGACTCGCCGACTCGCCGGCCGGCCTGTCGCCGATTCACCTTCGATGCCCCGACCCATCTGCGATGGAACCGCTGTACGACTCGCGAGTTGTCAACTCGTTCATGACGAGTCGGCCTCGAGCTGCTTACCTAACACGACTCGAGCTGCAACCCACCCCACCTCGCGGCAACACTACCAAAATCCATCGTTGCCGTCCTATGGCTTCAAAAAAATGGCACACTTTTCTTGAACGTCACGACAGATTTTTGAACCTAGCAAAACACATAGGACCATATGTGACAATATTGGATGGCATCAGGCCTGCATGTATTTACATATTGCTCCCTTGCTTGAACCAAATTGAAGCATTCTGAATGACGCACAACAAGAAGATTATGGAACCAGCTTGCATTACATGCTTATGGAAAACTAAGTACATAGTGCTAAGTACACTTGAGCCCACACGCCAATAGCCACCCCTATGCCTCAAACTTCAAGCACCCCCTCTCCAGCATTATGCAGCCTACGTCTCTTGGCCAACTTGACGGACAGCTGACAGGCTTGCTCTGCAGCTCAATGCTCACTAGAGGCCAGATGTTAGAAAGAAACTTAGCGACAACGGAGGAACGTACCATGCGCGTAGCGTGCATGATAGACGGTGATGGACCACCAGGCTGACCCTACGCCATATCTGCAATGCGCCCACATCCTTCCGAGGCATCGGCACCAAAGCTGGGGGACAAATTTCCTACAAAGAAGACCTCGACGTGAGTGATTTATTGGTGTAAGAAGGGTGGAAACACACCGGATGTATCATCTCACTGGCTCACTGGCTCGCCGGGAGCCCATTCACCCAATGTGTGACACATCGAACAAGACACAGCACACATTTACAAGAAACTTCGCGACGGACCGAAGCCCTTCACTGCATTGTGAAACAGATTCCGAGCGAGGTCAAATGGCGGCATGTCGTGGAGGCTCATCCTCGTCGTGGAGAGGACGACCGGGGACGACGACTAGTAGCACGTCGGTTGTTCGATTCGGGACTTTGCGTGGACGAGCTGGATCCTGGGAGTGGAAGGCGGAAATGAGGGAGGGAGAAAGGTGCCGTGCCGTCGACTAGAAGGAAGGGAGGGATGGTGGTAGAGCTGGTGGAAGGACACGAAGACCTACGAAGACGCTAAGTCGAAGTGCGAAGTTGCGCAATGCTCGAGGACTTACATAAGCCTACGAGTCGACGACCTTTCCGTTTGTTCTCACGAAGTTGTTTGCATAGGAAGACCTCGTTGGATTGAGAATCTGAGAAAGGCGAAATTTGAAGAGCTTCAATCATCTTCAGTTTCCTTACATTGCCGTTGACTTTAGCAACCGTTTAATATGCTTCCCCTCGCGCGTAAGTAGGTGACTCATAGCGTGATCTCACTGGACTTCGAGGAGGGTCGAAATCCTTCATTTTTGGCACTCCTTGTGGGGATGGGCAACGGTCAATTGCGCACCGTGACGCTTACGTCACTTTCCCATACGCCAAATTTCACTGACACCTTGTTTTGCGCCTTGCTCGGCACCCCCTTCATCATGTATAGTGATAATTCGCATTTGAAGACATGGAGAGTCTTTAAAATAGTATTATTGCCCTGCATTGTGAGTTCCATACCTATTAGTGGAATGTGGAAGCCACAGCAGCCTCGGCAATACGGAAGCTCAGCGCGACTTCGGGTAAATCAGACGCGTCGAATATTTTGACGTGTCTCCAGGCCTGCGCTCGTCGACGCGCGACTCAAATCCACCCGAGATCAACCCCTTCCGACAGCAGCAACAACTCGTCCCCTCTTCCGATCCTTTGGCGGCCTGGCACACTTATAGATACCGTCTATTTACACCAATCCCACACATGAATAAGGGCTTCATCGCATACTGTTCATATGGGGTCCATTTTGGTAGTATTTTGACCATATCTCCCAGGATAAAGGGATGGAAAAAATTTCATCTGTAAAAATGATTTAAAGGTGTCGAAATAAAATTATCACTATTTTTAAAGATTTTTTCGGCCTCTGTGGAAGCTCATGTTGAGGATTGCATGGGGGAGCTGGGTGCGACAAGGTGCTAATGAAGTAAGGTACCGTGGGAACGTCACGCTATTCAATTGGTCGTTGCCCATCCCCGCTCCTTGGTCTTGGCATCCAAAAGCCTTCCGCCGCGTCTCAAATCCTTCGCACCGATTCTCACTGGGTTTGACTCCTTTTGAGAGAAAACAAGCGCTTGCGCATCGTGATCGACTGCAGTGGATGTTCGCTCATGTTCGACGGTGGTCACTGGTGTAGGAGGGTGTAAGTCAAAGCATAACGCCCGGAAATAATCGATAATCACGTAAGCTCTATCAACTTGTTGTCTTTTCAGCTCTCCTCCACAGCCCACTTGTGATGTCCTCCCAGTGTCCTCCACTGTCAACGTGTCAACAATATCTACGTCGTTCCAAGACCTCATCACGATCTCATACCTTTCACCGGGCCTAAATTGGCTCTCTCAAACACTTTCTTCGGTCAACGCGGTGAAAGAAGCATGCGATTAAATCATTAATGTGTAAGAATCCCCTCCCAGCGGCATGCAATCTACACTGGCATTCTCTTTCAAAGTTTCAGTCGCCAGCGGACTAGTAGCTTCGCCCTTTATGAACTCTGAGGCCAGACTTCTCTCCAGTATCCCGGGTTATGTATCACGATGGAATCCGTATGCCAGACTTGATGGAGTTCCTGGGAACGGCTTCCGGTTCTCGTAACAAGTCCAGCCTTTGGACCGTCCATTACAACTCGTTCTTCTTGTTCTCTCTTCGGCTGGTCGCCTCGCCTCGCTTCGCCTCCGATATAAGTACTCGTGCACCATGAGTACAGAGTCCGCCGATAACACCTATCTCTCCGCCATTACACCCTCGTTAAGAACGTGGGCAGATGCTGTCCGTACATCGGTTCTATCGACGCGTAGGGCACAGTAACTTTCAAGCAGCTGGGGCATCAGTTGGCAGCGGCCAAGATACACTGGGAGAAGACTCTGGGACCGTTGAAACTGCGTAAAGGAGACGTCGTTGGACTCTGGTATGTTTCCCACTTATCATGTGGCGTCGAATATGGCACGCTTATGTGCGGCCTCCGGCAAGGCTTACGGGGCGGAAACTCGCAGACCCGGTGAACGCGATCGCCATTTCCGCGTGTGGCCTCGTACCCCAGTTCTTTGGCAGGTTCTTCAAGAACACATCTGTCGTCTGGGCTCTCAGAGTGGGGGCAAGGCGCTCATCGCCGATGAAGCTTACCTTTCCGAGCTCTTGGATCATCCCCTCCCAGCCTTTGCGGGAGTCTCACTCGAAACCGCTGACGAAGCGAAGGGCAGTGTCGAAGGCGTCCTCGACGATATTCCACCCGTTGCGCTCTCCGATTATGGGCCCATCTCTCATTCATCTGGGCCTACGGCGGGTTTACCCAAGATTATCCCCAATACCCACGCGATGCTTCGCGCCGTCGTCCAGGATAAATGGCCGGGCTCAGCGTCAGGTGTGATGAACAACGAAAAGCCTATCGTCGTCAACACCTTGGGGAATTCTCGCCCAAATTGGGTCTTTCCACAGTAAGAACACATCCATCTCGTCTTACTGCGGCTAATACGCGTGCCGCCACAACCGTCATAAAGCATTCCTCTCAGCCATTCATGGCGGTTTCTGTGTTGTCCAGCCTTCTTCTATGGCCATTTCCGCACCCGAGTTGGTTGCCATGATTCGTGTTTGCTCTCTCAATCTCTTGGCATTATACGCAACCTTTTTGTCGAACCTCATCCGAGAAGCACAAAAGGACGCAAACATCAAGTATGCGCTTCAGAATCTAGACCAGATTATTCACACCGGCGTTGCACTCAACAAGGAAGATGAAGAGTGGGCCCATGCGAACGACATAAAGATTACGGTACGCGTTCACGTTTATCGTCATTGTTGGTTGTTCAATGTGTGTTTAGACGATGTACGGCACGACACAGACCGGTACCGAATCCCTCGTCCAAATGGATGCCTTGTATTTCTCCCTCGACCTTCCTCAGCGCCTCTTCTATCCTCTAGAATAGGAACCGAACCTTCGTCCCGTATTCTTCGCCCCATTCGTGGCGGTAACCCTGTATTCATTCCTTAGAAGCATCCCAACGGCCCTTCCCTAGATGGACGACAATTGTTCGAAATCGTCGTCCGGCCCTCCGCCCCAGACTGCCCCCCTGAACCTCTGCGCGGCGTAGATGGGAACTATCACTCCGACGATCTGTTCGAAGAGGTCGAGAAGGACGGATGGGTGTACCGTGGGCGTGCGGGCGGGCGATTGGATCAAGCTACACCTCGGGTTTTGTGATACCAAGTACGCTTCCTTATTTGTGTTGTGGTTTTATTCGCTGAACTCGCGCGAAAGAAACATCGAGGACAACGTACGGAAAACGTGCACAGATCTCGTCCATGACGTCGTCGTCATCGGTACTCATAGGCCGGCTCCTTGTCTCGTAGTTGAGAGCATTACGCAAACGACGTCGAGCGCCAGCTTGTGGCACAAGAGATCGTCGCACGGACGCTGGCTTTCAATGAACGGCAGTTTGCGCACGAGCGCATTCAGGATCCGAAGAAGGTCTTTATGGTTGATCAAGGGACACTGCCTCGGACGAATGTGAGCTGCCAGCACTGGTCTGTTCTGATGTCACGCCGGCCAATTCTTGCTAATCCACCGATTTCTTCGTCGTAGGAGAAGGGAAAGGTGAGGTGTGTTGGGATATCCTTGTAATCCTTTTGTCCTCGAGCTGATGTCTAAAGCTCAGACGGCTGGTGACGGAAGAGATGTTTTCTAAAAAGCTCGACGATACTTTCACGGGCTGAGAGGGTACGTGTTATGCACATGATCTGCGGAGTTTATCGTGGTGCACGAGTACTATAGGTCAGTGCATGTACATGATTATGCAGTATCATAGCTAGTAGGTTATCAGTATATGATCATTTTCGTGGACGACGTACAACGGTGCATACTTAGCAGGATACATAAGTAATCGACGATTATGAAGTGGGTAACTGCCGGGCCGCGCAACGGCATTTCTCAATACGATCACCGAGCAGCCGCGTCCGCCGCCGTCTGTGTCACAGTTTCAACCTGTCCTAACTCCTTGCTTATCCACCACCATCTCCCACCACCGCACACATCAAAGCAAGACTTCCAAGCCCAAGCCCACAGATACTCACACAACATGGTCGATGCTGCCGCCCTGATGGCCCACATTGTTTCACAGACGAGACAGAATGTCGAATTCCTTATGGCCCACAACGAACTCTCTCGTGATGCCGGCAACTCCATCCTCGCACAGCTCCCGACCGCGAACGATGCCAGAATCCGCGAGCTCTCCGAGCAGACGAGCCGGATGACTATTCCGACTCCGTCAATTACCCCTGCCTCCGAAGTCGCCCGCAGGGTGCCGCCTCCTTCTGCACCTGGCCCCGGTCGCATACAACGGGCCAAGGCCATTTGGGCATATAATGAAAACGGATCTGTGCGTCCTGGCGTCTCTTACGCGATAGGTTGCTGAGTTTATTGAAGGAACCGAACGACCTGTCTTTCCATGCCGGAGACATTGTTGAGATCGTCGCCGAGACGAACGCTGACTGGTGGACAGGCAGAGTCAATGGGCGGGAGGGATTGTTTCCCTCCAACTACGTCGAGAAGATCAGCTCTGATACCCCGCCTTCATACCCCCCACCCTCTGAAAACCGTTCCACATACTCTCCTCCGGCGGCGCCGTATGCATCGTCCTATGGGGCCCCACCGTCTCAACAATACCAGCCTCCCCAGCAGTATCAACCTCCTCCACAGAGTTACAACAATTACGGACCACCCGCGCCTCCTCCACAGCAACAGGTGGTCGAACAGGCACCGCCCAAGAAGAGCAAATTTGGTGGTGGTCTTGGGAATGTGGTATGTGGACTACCTGATTTTCGTCCTGCCTCGTTCGTTGATGGGGTTCTAGCTTGCTACCTCAGCTGTTGGCGGTGTTGGGTTCGGTGCCGGTGCGTGTGTCCTCCCTTGTTTTTCGTCGTCGTTCTTACCCGTGTTTGAAGGGTCTGCCGTGGGCAGTGGGATCATCAATGCGATATTCTAGTTGTTTGTCCAACGCGTGGCCCTCTAGAGCATGCTTGTGAGGCCGCCCTTGTTTGAGGTTGCCTGTTCCTGGTCAACTAACTCCTTGCAGCAGGCCGAGTCGTCGGGGTACATATCTCGTTATCTATTACTACCGTACCTACGTCACCCCGAGGTTATCTTTTATGTAGTGCTAGTGCTGCTCGTACTACGCTTGTATTGACGTGGATCTCGTTATTGTCGGGGAGATCCTTGTGGACTATTGTATGCATGCACCGTTTTATCGTTGTATTTCTGAGCGCATGGCAAGCTACATACACCACGAGGTGATCGCTGCGAACGAATTCGAAAAGACGCTCGTCCGCGCGTGTACAGCCGTCATCAGCCAGTCACAGCAAGCCGCTTTCGTCTCATACTTATACCTCTCCCACATACCACCGCTCCCGCCGCCGCCTTCTTCATCCCCGAACACGCCTCGGCGCAGCGCACACACGCACAGCGCATGCCTTGGCTTTCTCCTTCCCCATAACGCGCTAGACGACGCCTCGCGGGCACAATGCACATCCTCGAAGACCACCACGTCCCCGCCCGCTCACCCGCCGTGTCGGGAAACGAATTCACCCCTCAACGCTCAGGTAAACCCTTCTCTTCCCCCACGACTATGGTTTGCGCTGATCTTGCGGTGCGCGATACAGCGCACCAGAATGTCTTTACGCGTCTACAGGCCCTCTTCCCCGCTTCCCAATCTGCACTCAACACTCCCTCGCCGACGATTGACGACGACTCGCACCTTCATGGACTTCCCCCATCCCCCCCGAAGGCGCTCAAAGTACGCATCGTCACGTGGAACATGCACGAGTCGCTTCCAAAGGCATGTTCTCCACATGAGCAGCGTGTGTTAGGAGACTGACCGTTGCGTCACACATGTAGGGCGACTTGAAGGAACTCCTCGGCATCGTGCCGCCGTATAGGCCTCATCTGCCGTTGAACGAACCAGCGGGCTTTCCTCATCTGAGCGACGATGGAGAACATCCTTATCACCGTTGTGGTCGTGTACGTGACGCATTTGTCTTTCGAGATCGTGTAAGCTAATCTATCTGCAGCTGCGGGTCAGGAGTGCCCCACTCTGTCTGGTGCGTGTTTGGTTTTAGAGCCGTGCTTGTCTACATCACTGATGCTGGTATTATGAACAGGCATCCCCATGGGTTTGGGCGCTGGATTCAAGCTACAAAAAGAGAAGGAACACAAGGAGAAGGATGCCAACAAGGACGCCGACAAGGAAAAAGAAAAGGACGGAGACAAGGAGAGAGACAAGGAGAGAGAACGA
This sequence comes from Amylostereum areolatum, assembly GCA_012932865.1. NCBI lineage: Eukaryota > Fungi > Basidiomycota > Agaricomycetes > Russulales > Stereaceae > Amylostereum > Amylostereum areolatum. The sequence continues at coordinate 533,402 of SAXG01000009.1, forward strand.
TATAAAGAGGGACTGAAGGAGCTGCAGCAACGTTTGCTAAAACAACAGGAGCATGAAGAGCATGCGCACACCGGTGCAGCGGGCTGGAGTTCTATTCTAGAGGAATGGCTATGCCATGGCGTGGACGACCCCACAGTTAAGCATATCGTCAAAAGGAAGGAATTCGTCGCACCCGAGCTCGAACGCGCGTTTTCGACGGGCGATATCCTTCGTCGCCCGCACGTCGAACCGCGCAAGGGTCCGTATGAGATGCTGGTGAAGGAGCGTATGATGGGTGTCTATCTAGCGATTTTTGTCCATCGGGACGCGCGCCACCTGGTTCATGGTGCGTATATGCACGAGTTCTCGATGAAATCGTTGGCTGATTATCCACGAACAGGTACCTCCAAGGGGACAGTTACAGCTGGCTTGATAGGTGGACGGGTGGGCAACAAAGGTGGCGTCGGAATCAGTCTCAACATGGCAGGATCCACATTTTTGTTCATGAACGCGCACTTGGCGGCACATGAAGGCAAGCTGCCCAATCGTCTGGCTAACCTCTCGAAGATCAAGGTAAGCATCGCTATTTATCTGGACACTGGCATCCTCTGAGTAATGCACCCAGTCTGAACTTACTGTGGATGACTTTCTGAAGCCAGACGACCCACGTGTCGTCGCGGAAGGTGTGATTTGCCATATTCCTACGTCTTGTTTTCTCATCTATCTCCAGACCTTACCGACAAGTTTGACTATACGTTCCTATGCGGCGACCTCAACTTCCGTCTGGACCTTTCACGCCTACACGCAGATTGGCTGATCTCTCGTCAAGGTATGTATATGCCAAGTTCTGCGGTGCTGTGTCCCTCACCTCGCTACCAGAATACGCCCAGGCGCTTGCATTCGACCAGTTGTTCAACATCATGCGGAATGGACAGGCCTTTGTCGGGTTCCGCGAGGCTGCGATCAACTTTCCGCCGACGTTCAAGTACGATGTCCTACGAACTCTCAAACACAAGCGTAAAACGTCCAATCCGAAAACACATGCCGCCATTCAAGAAGCTTCCGAGCATGATCAAGATGGAGAGAGCGCGGAAGAGCCGAAGCCCTCACGCTCAAGCTCGGAAGAGGACGATGAGACGCATGGCGAAGGCGCTTCGCTTATGTCTTCCGCGTTCTCCAAGAAGACTGGGGAGCACGACCGCGAAGCTAGTGTGGACTCCGAGGACGACGTGGAGGAGTTCAGCGAAGCTAACTTGATTCCGGCTACCCCTGCCATCCCTCTCACTCCCAAGCTCGCTCGCCGCGCAACCAGTGCCAAGGGCATCGTGAAGCATATATCCGTCAGTGCCGCGCAAAAAGCGAAGCTGAAATGGTTGGAGCTTCTGTCGCCCGCGGAGTCCTCTCCAAGAGTGAGAACCCGCGGGGAATGGGGTAGTCGTTCTATGCCGCCAACTCCTGGAGCGGGAGGCTCGACTTCCATGTCGTTCTCAGAAGTGTCGATGAGTCGCAGTGTAGGCGATCACGATAACTTGATGGGATCCCCTGCGTTCAAGATTCGCGCCAGTTCAACTCGGTCGGGTTCACACAGCGGATTCAACGACGGAGATAGCGAAGACCGTGGCGTTTACGATTCCTCAAGTAAACAGCGTGTTCCCAGCTGGTGAGCGACATCTTTATCTGTCTAGACAACCCTTTAAACACACTCGACAGGTGCGATCGGATCCTGTTCAAGTCCACCGTGAAGCCCGAAGACCATGAGGACCACAATATGTTCCCCCGTACCGTAGTTGGAAACTTCATCGCAAACGCCTGGCGCTCCTTCTCCTCTCGCAGTCGGAGAAACTCTACTACGTCCTTAAGATCGGCCGAAACCTGGCACTCAAAATCTACTGTCATCCCCGAAGCCGTATCACCCATCCCCAGTCCCCTTATTTCACACCCCATCTCGCCTCTTGTTGGACCTCCTCCCCCCAGAAGACGGCAGCGGCCTTCTTCTATTGATATTACCCCTCCAATGCGCGAGGCGACTCCTTCACCTTCACGACCCCTAACCCGCTCACAGTCTAGTACGGCGCTATCCCAACCTTCACCAACACTATCTTCTTCTCGCACACCGCCTTCACCCTCCAGTCCCCCTCGTCCGAATTCCGCTGTCGGTCGATCACTCAGTGTACCTAACTCTCTGTCGCCATCCTCCCCGTCTATACCCCCGACACCCCAACTGCCCTCGCTCTACGACATTGGCCCTAGCAGTCCATCCGAACCTCACAATTCCGCAGACCTCCTCAGCTCCGCGCGTTGGCGTTTCCTGCCCTTCCTGCATGGACCCCGGGATACATCTGGTCCGACGACGGCTGTGGAGGCGAGCCCTTCCTCGTCACGAGACCACAGGAGAGGCGAAGTCGTGTGTATGAGCTATCGAACATTGGACGACCGCGGGATGCGACGGCTGGAAGGCCGCAGCGATCACAGGCCGGTCATTGGATGCTACGCTATCTATATCTGACTGCCCAGCATTGACTATCTGGGCATTCTTTCTTTCTTATTTCCTTTCCATTTCGCGCCTCGTTCGCCTGTTGTTGCTTAGGATGGTAACTTATGTCACGAAGTCCTCTAGTTTTTTGCACATTCTTACACCTCTACCCGCACCCCACACCCACGCCCTTTACCGCCACCCACCACCCTCTTTTAGTCGCATTGAATCGGACTCAGGAATGAAGTACATATAATAGAGTACATGTAGAAGATATTAGTCGTACGGTACGGTGCGATCCCACTTGGATGATTTCAGACGGCAACTCGGACGAGACCGTCTTGACCTGCGAAAATGGCACGTGTTGCTACATTTCTAGTGTGTACATCTCGAAGAAACATTTACATGGCTCTTGATCACAGAATATCCATCACCGACAGCTGGCCTCCTCCGGCTCAAACATCATTTGATTCAGCTCACTATCGCACTCGGGTACGTTGCTGTATCCGGTCACTACGTGCCGATTTGTTGTCTAAGTATCGTTCGCGATGAGGTACGTTCGATAGCGTTAGATGTTACACTTACACCCTTTTGTTTTTCTGATCCTGATACAATGGTGCCCGTACAAAGCCGCGACCGGCATGATACACGAGCACCAACCGCTCCTTCTGCCCATATGCGAAGACTCCCTTGAATATACAGTACTCAAGGTCTTGGTGCCTAATCTCCTCATTCATTCCCACCGTCAACTGAACCCGTGGTCGCCTTCGACGCCTTTCACACCTCGGAGCGCTTGTTGCGACATCCGTCTGGGACTGGACTGTCAGAATAACATTTGAGTGTAACTGCACCACAACATGGCGCAGAAGGTCTGGTTTATCACAGGTGCGTATCATACGCCTTTACCTCTTGTCTTCGCTGACATTGTCTGGGAAGGTGCATCTTCTGGCCTTGGCCTAGCATTAACTCGACGCGTTATCCTGCGCGGTGACCTGGTCGTCGCCACCGCGCGCGATATTACCCGCTTTGAGCCTCTTCTATCCGACCCTATCATCGACCTTACACACATCTACGTCTTGACTCTCGATGTCACGTCGCCCTTCTCGGAGATCCAGGATGTAATAACAAAGGCCGTTGCTCACTGGGGACGAATAGATGTTCTTGTGAACAATGCAGGCAAAGGCGGTGTTGGCCTCGGAGAGGAAATCCAGTGAGCGACGTTCATTTCTTGGTGTACCCGTGGCTAAGTGGCTTGCGAGCAGGTTGGATATTCGGATGCAGTTCATGTTGGTCAACTATGTGGGCACTGTCAACGTGACGAACGCGACGCTGCCGTATATGCGCGCAAGAAGGGAGGGCACAGTACTCTTGATCGGGAGTCGGTCGGTGTATCGCAATGAGCTAGCAGTGAGTGCTGTCTACATCGCGATGGTGTTGTTTTTCTCACTCACTTGCCAGGGACTTTGTGAGTTCACCGTTTGTCCCTGGAGGATTACCTTCCACTGACGACACGGCATGACCAGCTTCGTATGCAGCTTCCAAAGCGGCTGTCCACTGTACGTCTTCTTTTGCACAGGAATCAATGACCTTCTCAACACATCTTGTAGCTTATGGCGAAACCCTCTCCTATGAGATGCTTTCCTTCAACATCCGCGTCACAGTCGTCGCACCAGGCATGTTCGATACGGCCCTTGGCACCCCACCCATCTATGGCACGCCCATCTCCGACTACGACTCCTTGCGCGACGCTCTGCGTAAACGAATCTCCGATAGGACAAAGACAAAGAACAAGGGCGACCCAGAGAAAGGCATGAACGCGTTGGTCGATCTGGTCCATGCGGAAGGACGTGCGGAAGGGAAGGAAGGTTGGCCGTTGTGGCTATTCTTGGGGGACGACTCGATTGCCGATATCAGGGTGAGGGCGGCGAAGTTGAGGGAAACCTCGATAGTCTGGGAAGGGGTGGGGAACCGGGTTGGGGTAGACGATGATCTGAAGAATGTGCTTTGAACTTACACGATGCTGATACGCTCTGGGTCATTGCGTTATTGAGGCGAACTCGTCTAACAAGAACGCGTAGGAGAACCCCATGCCACGTTCATCACTCCTGCATAGTCTCCGCAGCTGACCTTATGCAGAAGACAGTTAAATCCTACGCAGGTCTGCGAAAGAGCTGAAGCGTTGATGGTTCCTACAGTATCGTTCAGACAGAAACATACCGCCTCCTTCCATGTCCCTGGACCGGCTGGTCCCAACGCGGGCAACCCACCGCCGGTCCTAAGCATAACACCGGCCACAGACCACAATGCTATAAAGGCCATGACCCGGGGCCTCTGCCATATCAAACCTCGATCAGATCCCCAGTACACCTTCCCCAGTGGCAGAGCGAGTTTGGCTTATTACCGGTGCGTTTATTAGGTCGTCTTCCTTGCTTTCTTGAGAGAAAGCTCACTTTCTTCCAGGAGCTTCGACTGGACTTGGCCTCGCCCTAACACGCCGTATACTTGCCCGGGGAGGCTTTGTCGTTGCGACCGCTCGGGACGTCCGTCGTTTCGAGCCTCTTCTCTCCGACCCCGATATTGACCGTGCACGAATCCACATTTTGACCCTCGATGTAACCGCCCCCTTCTCCGAGCTTCGGGATACGGTCGCGAAGGCAGTGGCCCAGTGGGGACGCGTGGACGTCCTCGTCAACAATGCTGGAACGAATGGCGGCGTGGGGCCCAGCGAAGAACTTGGGTGAGCGCGAAGACTTGTTGGCGAATCAGTGCACGTTGTTCATGCGGGGCGCGCAGGATCGATAACTTCATGCATGTTATGAAGACCAATTTCACAGGCACTGTTAGCGTCACAAACGCTCTGCTACCGCATATGCGTGCTCGGAAGGAAGGTACGGTGGTAATAGTGGGGAGTCGGACAGCATATCGTAATGGATTCTTGGTTTGTTTACCACTGCGCCTATCCACCTTTGTCCGACTAATGCTTGTCACAGGGACCTTGTATGTACTTTCGTGCGTTGGGGCTGATGATGTCGATAATGATCCTTCATCCACAGCTGCCTACGCGGCTTCGAAAGCAGCCATTCACTGTATGGATACCCCAACTAAACCTCGATCTCTGGCCTGACATGACTTCATAGCATACGGAGAGACCCTCGCTGCTGAACTCAAACCTTTCAACGTCCGCGTCACGATTGCCATCCCAGGCGCCTTCGACACCGGCATGTCGCTTTCCGTCGTCGGCACCCCTATCTCCGACTATGATGCTGCTCGGGAGGAGCTGCGTCGTAGGCTCGAGGCCAGGAAAAAACAGAAGAACATCGGCGATCCGGCGAAGGGTATGGACGCTCTAGTGGACGTTGTTCTTGGGGAAGGTCGTGCGCAGGATAAGGGCGGGTGGCCACTGTGGCTTTTCCTGGGGAATGATGCGATCGAGGGTGCAGAGACACGCGCGAAAGAGCTTAAGGCGACAACGAACGAGTGGGGATCAGTAGGGAAAGACCTAGGCCGCGACGATCAATGAAACTGTTCAGTCCCTCCGCTTTTTCATGCTACGTTCCACCGACTTGATTTTCACCTATCGAATACTAATTCTGTGCATAAACCTGGACGGATCTCGTATATGCAGCAGGGGACCGCGTAGTTGGCCAGAGAAAACTTTGGAAAAAACAATAGCAAGGAGCCCGTGGGGGTCGTGACTCGAGAATGGAGCTTTAGAAATAGATATACAAACAGCCCAGGAGTAGGGGGGTAAAAAGGTGCGGACGTGGTGCGTTACCGTTACAGAACACAGAAAGGGCGACATTTCATCTAGTCAGCAAAGATGGCATCAATCTCCTTCGCGAACATATCTTCCGTTGCCGAACGCCTGGAAGGAATGATGTGTGAGATAGAACAATATAAACACACTGAATCGACGATACACACTTGACATTCCCTTTTTCCTGCGAGCACAGGCCTCACAACGGTCAGCGCTGTTGACATGGAGAGTCCCCGGTTAAATAGGAACTTGCCTTGGTACGAGGGAGAGTGCCCTGTTCAACGATCAGGATTCTCTTCGGGTCCTGGACGCGTTCGTGTGCGAACTGGCGTTCATTGAAAGACGCCATCCTGGTCACTATTTCCCGTGCCACATTTTCCTCGCCTGTCATTGTCCAGACCTTTCATGGCGCTTTCGACCACGAAGCATGGATACTTCCGGTGCGTGCCCACCACGAACCACATCGTGGACCTATGTCAGAGCACTGCGGAGCGGATATTGTCCTCGATGTTCCTAAAATGATACAGGTCAACCGTTGGCAGTCGGGAAGACTCGTACGACCGAGATAAACGAACTTGGAGTCGCAGAAACCGTCCAAGACCTTGATCCAGTCCCCCGCACGCCCACGATACACCCATCCACCTTCCTCGACCTGCTCGAACAAGTCATTCGTGTGGAAGATGCCGTCGGGGCTGCGGAGTGCCTCGGGGGGACAGTCAGGAGCGGGTGGCCGCATAACAATTTCGTACAACTTCCGACCGCCTGAAGAAGGATCTTCCGGGTGTTCATAGGGTATGAATTCGGGGTTGGCTCCGGGAATAGGGCGAAGGAGTCGAGCAGACGGTCCAGTACCGGGTTTCGACATCAGAAGAGGAGCTGTGGGCGACTTTATGAGCGAGTCGTCGAGATGGTGAAGGCGGGGCCTTTACATGTTTCCGTCGTGGCGTAAATGGTCTGATATTTATGTTTCAGTATACGTATCGTGTAGCCTCTCGGATGTAGCATCCATACCACGATCCTTATACCGTTGGCAAATGCCCAATTTTCATCATCCTTGTTGAGTGCGACGCCGGTGTGGAGGATCTCAGTTAGGCCTTTGAGCGCTTCCTTGATACCTTCGTCCTGTTGTGCGGCACGGATGAGGTCAGACAGAAACGTGGCGTATTGTGCGAGGAGGGTGAGCGAGCAAACACGGACGAGGCCGAGGAACTCTGAAGGAGGAATGGACATGGAGGAAGACTGTGCGACACAAGAGCCAGCATAGACTGCTCCAATGAAACCTAAGTAATACGACCATGAGCATCACACCCACGTAAAGGCGTAGATAAATGTGATCAACCGTGGAACGAGCCGACGTGGGCAAGGTTTCCGAGAGTATTGACGACCAGCTGGCTTCCATTCTCCGGTTTCGAACGTGTGGCCGGCCATTTGTCTTTCATGACAGTACGGAGCATCTTGAAGGTGTTTGGAATTATCTTCGGGAGACCACCGGTGGTTCCGGACGAATGAAAGAAGACCGCGGTGTCATCGAGACTTACGGCAGGGATCTTGTCAAAAATCAGCGTCTCTTCCCCATCGCGGGCGAGGATGCTTTCGATGGCCTTGACCATATCATTGTCGTCAAAGGTAGCGAATGTCTGGATGCTAGTTGTGTTAGACAGCTGGGAGTTATGGGTTGGATCGACGATGAAAGCTTTTCCGCCGCTCTTGAGAAGGAGGTCGAAGATCACGGCGCTGTTGTTGAACGCGCCTCCGAAAAGCTGAGGAGTATATCCCAATGACGATATGGCTATCGTGTTCACCAAATCCGCCATACGACGACCGGTCAGCCTGTGATGAATGGTAAATGGTTGAACTTGTCAATATAACTCCAGCGAGCGTATGCTAAGATGGACAACCCACCAAAGGCCTACGATGTCGCCAATCTTGATATCCAACGCAGCGAAGCGGCTTTCCCAAACCGACCGAGTCACCACAAGTCGACGCTCGAGATCACGATATGTGACACTATCCCACTTGTCATTGCGCCCAAGATAAGGCCTGAAGACGAGAGCGTCGGCGTGCTTGCGGAACGACGGCTGCAGAAGGGAGAGAAAATGGTTCTCTGCACTGCGGTCTGCCATGATGAAGCACACTGGAACCGTACGACGAGAAACGCGGGGGGGTGGAAGGTTACTAGGCTTGCGTGTGGCCCATCATTCACCTGACCGGCATATCCGGGTCGGAAACGGCACTATGATGATGAGCCGGGAAGACATCAACCTTCTCCAGGTCGAGTAGGCTCGTGTGACTAGGAGTTTGAGGCTGTGATCGGGGACTGGTCCGGAGTGCAGAATTCAGACCTGAGGAACCGGACTGAATGGATTTCGACGGGACTGGATCTGGATGTCGATATGAGCGCCAACTGGGTGCTGGCGCTGGTGCTGAGCGCTTGAGCGCTGAACTGCCGCTCCCAGCTTTCGCTACGTCAGCAGGCGTTGATGTGGACGCTCAAAGTAAACTGAGTTACTTACAGTGCTTGGCATGGCAATGCGCTGTAGACGTGTGTCTGCGGATGTGTCTGTCGCCGCCGCACATCGAAAAGGTTTAGTGCGTCCAGCTGAAAGGCAGCTTCTTGTACAAGCAACGAAAATGATCTCATGACGCGGAGATGGTAAGTAAGATAGATGGGTGGATGGATTATGCAAAGCACAGCTGAACTTACACATGATGAGGGCCCGTCAGGCCTTCAGGCGGCCTATGGCCCAATTCTTGATTATAAATCCACATTCTATTCCATTTCAGCCGCCGACTGTAGACTGATCCTGTCCTCAAGGTGTTCTCATGTAACAATCGCAAAGAATCCCGGCCCAAACAATGAATCCTACAATCCCGTGCGACTAGAGCCGTAGTCAGAGGTGAGAAAGAACAAGTGATGATACGCCACAGCACGAACCTCAAAAAATTCCGTGTGGTTGGTGATAGTACCCTCTGCGTCCCAAAACATAAACTGCCATGCACTATGCAGGAACGTCCCACCACACGACACGGCGAAAAAGGCGATCCCGTGGTCGTTCTCGACACCAGCATGAATCAGGCATAAGAAGAAGGCCGATAAGAAACCGATCAAGATGAGGCGGGCTCTCCTCCCGAAGAGAACGGCAGTCGACTTGATTCCCTCGCGGGCATCGTCCTTCCTGTCTTGGCATGCATAGATGGTGTCGTAAACGACCGTCCAACTGCGAAACGACTCATCAGAGCAGTCTCACAAGTATGCTGATAGAGAAAGCGTACCACCCACTACCAATATATAAAACCCAGATGAAACTCGGAGGGGGGTGACCCGTGCTTGACGTCCACGCCATCGGCAGACCCCAGTTCATCACCAAACCTAGAGAAGAACATGGGCTGCGGAGCGACAAGATACAATGCATTTGACGCACCAAGCCATGCTTGCGGCCACCAGGTCCAGCGTTTCATCATGGGATATAACGGCGAAAGGATGCTGATTCCAACCACTCCGAATATGAATCTGAAAGTGTCGATTTTGGATAAATACTGCAGAGAACATGAGATACTGCTTACGTATAACCCTTTGTAAGAAAAAGCAATGCCACGAGGCTACAAACGAGAGCACCGTATAGGATGTACGCGCCCCTCAAAGACGCGCGACCTGAAGGCAGAGGGCGATGCTTCGTGCGCTCTGCGAATACAATCGTAGCCAGCCGTTAATACGCGTAGGAAAGATAGCGGTGAGGATTTCGCCTACCAATCTTTTGTCCAGGTTGACGTCCAAAATGTCGTTCCAGACGCAACCAGAAACTGTGGAAGATCAAAGTTGCTACAGCATATGCAGCGAGTTGGGTGATGAGTGTCTTAGTGGGCAAGGCAGTTGTATAGGCAGCCATAGTCAGTCCCCAAGCTACGACACTAAGTCAGGTTTGAATGGAAAAGAGGAGGATGAATAGGAAATAGTAACCGCTGGGCCAGAACACCAAGGTGTTACCCAATATACCCTTGTGAAGCCGTGTGAGCTCCAGATATGCATGCCAGCTGAAACGTTCGGCCCATATGATCAGTGTGCGAAGGGGAAATTCTCCGCTGTCGCTCTCCTTTATATACACAGAGCGATGTGTACTACTACCTTTTTTCGGAGATCCAGAAATCGTTGTGTGACGCGAAAGAAATATCGCAGGAACCAAACGGACATGAATAAGTATGCATTGTTGGGCGCCGACACCACCCATCCTGACTGCTATGCGCGGATGACCATCCGCACCTGATCCGTGTACGCTATAGGAAGTCATGATGCTTGTAAATTTAGACCTGTGAATGCTGTGCGTTTCAGACGGCGAGAAAAGGGACATATACATACGGGCTCTAGGTAGTTCCGTAATTCAACAAAGGGCCTGTGGCCCAGTAGTGTCTTCGGGTCCGGTCAATACGTGAAGAGGGATGTCCTTCTGTAGTAAGATGGTCAGAATTATGACCCCTCCGACTGCCAATGATATTTACCAAAGAACCCGTAAACTCCGCGAGAATGTAGCACGAAATTCATCCCGGACAGGCTGTTGTAGAAGGGAAGTTCTGGGAATGACGCTGTAGCGATGTCATGGCCGGAGGTTTCTTTCAAGAATTGTCAGACGCTTGTCCATCCTTATTGGAAAAATTCGCACCGAGAAAGTCCTGGCAATCAGCGTTCGGTTCCGGGTTCAAAGCGCTAGCACTTAAAACGCGGTTGCATAAAGAAACCCGAATCCGATCGCTGCAATGACTTGAAAAAGTATGTACCTCAACTAATATCGCACACTATCCAACGAAGCTTTGATAAAGTGATGAGCGTAAGGGTACACAGAACACAATGATGCCATGCACCTACGACAAAGCTATACTTCCCGGTTTTGTTCACGATGAGACCTTGTATAGCCCCCAAAGGCAATAAGGGGATGACCGTCAGGAAGGTGTAGAGGCCGGGATGAATTGAAGACGCCAATTTCACTGGTAATAAGTATGTCAGCCTATTAGTGGAGGTGGGTGGAACACTCTTTAACGAGGAAACAACCTCGTTAGAAGGAAGGGAGCAGCGAAAGGTAAGCAGAACTCACAGACCTCGCCGGTCATGATGAGTATGCGCAAAAAGGTCACACATATCTAGGAGAAATCTGGATAAGAAAAGATGCGAGTGATAAACTCAGGTTTAGGATACACACTCACCGATGTTTGTGCGGTTCGCCACGATGGACAACGGGACCTATGCGCTCACTTAGATACTCTGGATCATTATACTCGCAACATGGGGACATACCACAGGACGAGATGCCCAGTACGCCTTGTATACGATGGCGCTAGCCAGTCCGACAAGGCTGACGGTCAATGGGACTAAGATCTGTTGAAGTTCACGAAATTTTCGTTCCTGCCCAAGTCAGTCCGATGGTCCTTGGATAGCCAAATTGGGGCAGTCACAGGGAGAAGATGATGTGGCAACGTACAACGGTACATGTCAAGCACCTCGGGGTCCCTCTTGATTACCACCCATCGGGTCTACATTGACTTGACTTGAGTTACTTGACTCGGAGTTGGTCCTGGTGTTTCGCCGGTGGGTAAGTACAGCAAGATGGTTGCCAACGAATTGACATGGGTGGCGCCGCGCTATCCTGAGAGAGTCCGAAAATAGGTCCTCGATGAGGCAGTCACTGGGCATTTGGCAAGCTCAAGGAGCTCACTGAGACTTCGACTCGGTGCCGCCGTTGCGGCGCCGTATGTTCCTGACGCGCGACGCCTCGCGTCGGCTCGTCAGCGCGCCAGCGCGTCAGCGCGTCAGCGCTCGCGGCTCAGCGTCACCTCTTGTCACGGGCGTCGTCGCTACATAGCAGAAGTTTGCTTGAACCAGAAATACGTAATTAAGGCTCCGGAAGCAAAATCTGTTCCAGCTCCTAAAACAAATCCTGACGACTCATTGCGAGCGCAGCGAGCAATTCATCGGCTAAGGGGCCTGTTCGCAAAACAAACACAGCCAAACAGACGCCCCCTGTTCAATCCACCTCGGGCTCGCGCCGAAAATCGTGTATTTCCCACTTTACTTGAATAAAACTCATTGCAGCCTCTCTAAAATCTGGGGGCAGCATTGGACACTCAGTAACAATCGATTGACACCGCAATTTTTGAACTCTGAGGTGTCTTGCATACTCTATGATGAAATTAGTGGTACACAACGGTGAGACGGGGATTCCAACGGTGGCACCACAACAATGGGTGTGAACAGAAGATCATAAATATAGTATCCACTACTGGCACTGTAAGTGCATCTCGCACCTACAAATACAGTCGGAATACTGCGCGAGCACCCACTGCGTTACGCGGTGTCGATATTTCATTTATAAGTTATGCCATTTTCCGGAAATTGTTCAGCACAGGCGTAGGCGACCTGATGCATGGACTTCTCATCAATCTGATTCACCTTCCCCGTTTTTACATGTCTCCTGTTTTCCGTCATCATCCCCTTTCCACCTCAAGGCAGCGAACACCGCGACCCTTCCTATTCCTCTGGCATGGCTCACGGCGTCCAGGTCCTCATTCAGGCTCCCCGAGGCAATGTTGAAACACTCAATAATGATCTACCACCATCCGAAGACGGGGTAGACCCTCTCAAAGTATGGAGAACAATGGATCTTGTTGTACTTCCTGTGACAACGATGATGTTTTTCCTATCTTCCTTGGTGCGTGCCATCGTGTCTTAAGTTCTCCTTTGACGTTCATCCTCGTAGGATCGCTCGAACATAGGGAACGCGGGAGTAGCTGGCCTGCAGGAATATCTTGAGATAACCAACGAGGAGGTGCGTCCGATCTATCACTCGCTGCTACAGATGAACCAAACTTCAGTTTAGCACAGCTCTGATTGTGACCCTCGTGTACGTCTCGGGAAGCTCTTCACTAGCGTAAAGCTCATCAGCAGCTAGATCTTATGTGCTGCTCAAATTTCCTGCCAATATCATGTTCAAGGTAAGCTCCGACTTTGTCGTGTACATCGCTTACCACTCAGTACTCAGTCTGTGCTCGTGGTAGATCATTGGGCCACGGCTGTTGTTGCGAAGTATGGCCGTCCTGTGGGGTCTGGCATGCGCACTTCAAGGTAAGCCCTGCACCTTGTGCCCGGTTCATGGTCTGATGAGCGCGTAGGCTTTATCCATAGCTTTATTGGCCTGGCTGCGTGTGGATTTATCCTCGGCCTTTTCGAAGGTAAAGGCCTACTGACATCGACATCCTCATTTTTCTTACCCCTCGCCAGGCGGGTTGCTCCCTTGCCTTGCCTTATACTTATCAACGTTTTACCCAAGACGCAGTCTACAGTTTCGGTGAGCCCTTCGCACCTCGGCTCGACAAGTCACTCATCTCTTCCTTTAGTATCGCGATCATCTCGAAATGCTTAACAATGCTGGTCGAAACTGACCACTGGCAAAGACCTCACTGCTCCTTTAGGATCGTTTGTCGATGCTGTCAGATACGGGCTACTCTTTCTGGCTGTACCGGAGACATTTTGTATCGGGCCTCCTCTGGGAACATGGACTGCCAACAATTATGTGCCACATATCCGCAGAGCAATCGCTCTCACTCTTCTCACGGCCATGACGAATACAGGGGCAATTCTTTCCACCTGGCTCCTCGGCTCTTTCGAGATACACGACTGCTACAATCACGCTCTTCGTTTTTCAGGCTGTTCATCACGGGCGTTCTCTTCGAATTTCGGGTGGTTTAGGCGGGAGCAACCGAAGGCGAAAGGGAGGGCGGAAGTGGGTATCAAAAGTCAAGGTGGTTCATTACAAATTCTGGAGGGCGGGGACGATGGTATCTGGTATGACTAGGCAATGTCAATACGATACGTACATTTGATGTCGAATATCAGGATTGTTCAACGGAAGTACGAAGTTACAGTATCCACTGATGAGGTTTGAGATTTGAGGCCTGAGGTCGTACATATCATACCACACAACACGATGGGCTGTGGCGATGATACTCAACCCTTTCAGATCCAGTGTCCGACAACCCCGACTGCTTCCCGTCCCAAACGATCTTTTCGCGAACCAGCGGCTGCAAACGATCGACTAACCCCAATCCATCGGGTATGTCGCACTCCCAAATACACAACCGGTGAAGCCCTGGATCCTCTCGCGGCCGCGACCGGGCGATGGAGTGCAAGCATGTCAGCAATATAGGTGCGGCGACGAAATCCACCCGCGCGACGCAAATATAGCGCAAGCACCGCAGAACGCTTTTCTTCATGAGACCCCCGAAGAGCTGCGACGCTGCAAGATTGCCATGCACGAGCACGGTATGAATCGAGTCCAATCGGCACCACCAGTCCAAATCTCTAGGAAGTTCTCCGCATGCGGCAATGACGTTCGGGAAAGGGGTATGTTCCACGATGCTCGAGCCCTGGAACAGCGACGCAAACAGCGGGTTGCGATCGTCCAGTGCTAGAGGGACCATTCCTGACGAGAAACATAAGGCCCTGGTAGGCTCCGCGGTGTGAAAGGAGTGGTGGGGCCAAATGTTGGGTAAGAAGTATGAGATCTGCTTGGCTGGTGTCAAGCTCGGGCCCTCGATCGCCATGATTGAGATAGGGCATACAGGCACCAGTCCATCCAAACGATGTGAGATATTTTTGGAAAGAGACGTCGAAAATGGAGGAAGGAGCTCGATAATCCAATCTGGCCACTTGACATCGAGGGGGCTTGGCAGCCTCATGCCGATATGGACGTCGGCACCGGCGGAGAGAATGAAGTGCTCGAGCAAGAAACGCGCGTCGTCGAACAATGGCCTGATGCAGTTTGATTGATTCCATATGCGGGAGAACGACCGTCCGATGAAGGTTGGTTGGGTTGAATACTAAGGGGGATCCGTCTTCTCTCCATGTGTGAGGTCCGAGTGAAGAGAATTCCAAGTGGCGAAGACCAGGCATTACGTCCAGAGCATCCAGCATAAGTGCGATTTGTGGATCCGGCAAAGGCGAGAACGGGGTTAATATGAATGTCGTGAGGTTGGCGTGAAGTAAAGGAGAGGTCCACGACATGGTACATTTTTGCAGTTTGAGGGTTCTGAGGCGAGGAGTGTGTGCATCAAAGAAATTGTCCTCGATGTCTGGTGAGGATTGATAGGACCACGACCTGAAAGGTTCACGGATAAGAGACAGATGTTCCAGCATGGGTGCTCTGGTGCTTGTGATGGCGGGCACAACAATATCCTGGTATACGTCGTTCGAGATTCTGAGGGTCAATATGTAGATGTGATCGAGGTGGGAGAGAATGTCGGAGAGTGGGCCCACGCCTTCGAAGTTGAGGTCGACAGTCAAAGGGGCTTTCTTAGACCGTTCGAGCATGGCCAGAGTGAGTTCGTTCGGAGAAAGCTGGATCATCGACCAGAAACGAGGAGTATTGAGGGCAACAAAGCGCCAGTAACGGTTGACAGACGGGATGGACCACCATGTTATATCCAGGGCTTTCCAGTCCCAGCTGACGGGCGTCGTTGATTGACCGATGGTCGAAGGGTAGAAGTAGAGGAATATTTCTGCGAGGATGTCTTCTGCGAGTCTTGATATAGGCGGCCCCGTGTCCAACGAGAGATCCATCGCAGAGATCTACACAATGGTCAATGTAAGGTGTGCCACTTTGGCATGTCAAAGTATTGCTATGGATTGACCGAGACGTACCGAGTCACTGGTCAATCTCCACTGCCTTCGAAATATTGAGTCTTGAGCCCTTCGCGGGTCGGAGGATCTTTCCTCGATTCAGCTTTGCGGTGCTGATATGCCAGCGGCGGGTTTGGAGCGATTAGACGAGGTCGTGTCGTCGGCCAATCGAATGGGAGAAGGTTGACTTTCAGCAAAGAATGAAGACGATGAAGGAAGTTGGTGCCAACCGCTGGCCACCATGCACCAGGACCCCTGAAATTCCCTATAGAGCATTCATCCCAGGGTAACCTGTTTTCGGTGGTGCGCTGGGACAGAATTTGGGCCATTTTCGGTGATTTACATGATAGATTTTTTCAAGTCAGCCGTTTTCAGTGGTTCTTAGACTATACATATCTAAAAATAGTCTAATTTCCCACGCCTTCGGCGTCGAGGTTTCCAGAGCAGAACTCTCATTTTATGCACAAGCTTGCTATAACATGCCTAGTTTGCTTCCATAGACCCATGGGAAGCAAAATATGCAAAATACTTGTGATTGGAACTGACAGATCCTCGGCGTGTTCAGATGCTTACCATTTTCGGTGGTGAAGATGGGACTTCGGACGGGCGGGTTCCTTTTCAGTGGTTCTTAGCTCCAACATGTCGGCCCTACGGGGCCCATTTTCGGTGGAGAGTACCATACATAGGTTCCCATAAGGCCCAAATTTTCGGTGGTCCGAGATGAATCATTTATAGGGAATTTCAGGGGTCCTCATGCACCACCGTTTGTTCTATTTTATCACGTGATGTGAAGTTGACGCGTCAGCGCTCGTCAGGCAACTTGAACTTGTCTGCAACGCCAAGTCGCCAACAACGTCGTTGGTACTACACCGGCCCAGGATCTATCTCACAGAATCCTGCACGCCGGCTTTTAACATCGCTCTCATAACAGTTGCACGCACACCGCTCTATCCAATGTCACTGCAATGGGGACAGCTTAGCCTCCTACTCTCGACTGACGGAGTACCTTTCGAGCTAGAGTCTCTGAACGATTTTCCACCTCATCCACCCAATTTCGTTTATTCACGGGTTCTCATTGAGAACGGGGTAGTGCGTTGTTATTTCTCCCCGTCCGCCTGAACACAATTGACCGGATGAGTAGCAATGTCCGCTTCGACCTCTCCACCCGCACGTCCGAGTCCCAAGCACTCATCGCTCAGATACGGATCAATGGCACCAAACTGGAGCCTCTACTCTTTCTATCGAAATCAACTTACGACGAATATTCCGACGGCGGGCGCAAAATCATTGAGGTGGGCAGTATGTGTCCGCCTCGCTATTCTCTAACATGATCCTTAAGTACTCACTTTCTCTCTCTCTTAGGGAGGAATGCTGATTTCTAAGCTCCGCCCACGGTTCACACCCTTGTACGCGAAAGGAAGAGTAACCGCTTCCGTGTGTCGCGTTCTCCTCCAACGGACGCCTCCACTACCCCCCAATGAAAACCTCCTCGCGCGATTTCTGCCCGGCGATCCAGGAAACTCCATACCTTCCTCCGGAGCCGAATCCTGGTGCATAACTACGCCTTTTCTCCCAGCAATGCTTGTTTGTTTACTCTACGCTCCAGGAAACTTCCCACCGAGTCCCAGACGACGCTTCGGGTGATCACATACGTGGATCCTGTCCGAAAGCCGATGGCCAACTTCGTCATCGACTACGAGACCTACAGGCGTGAGCGTGTTTTCTTTCACTGTATCACACCGGTAGAAGGACTCAGTCGTGCATCATCCCGCGGACAGCGCCCCCCAGAACCCTTAGTCATGATTTCCTCCCTCCATCGCTTTCTTTCTCTCCCCGCGCAAACCTCAAACGCACCGCTGGCCCTGATGATTCCGAAATACCCATATTCAAACGTCCAGCTACTGATGCAAGTACTTGTCCCTCCCGCTTCCCGCGTCAAGCTTGACATTGACATGCCTTAGGCTGCCGTCGCCGCGTCTAGAGATATCGAGGACGAAGTACGGAAAGCAAATCGCACGGCCAAAAGACGCGCACATAAACTCAGACGTCGAGCTGAACGCCAGCAAGCCCTAGAAGATGCAAATCCTAGTCAACCTTCCCAAGTGAACACGACGGTCCTCCGGCCTGCCAAGTCCGATATCATAACAGACCCTCCTGCTCCCAAGCGATCCTCAACAAATACTCTCAGTCTTCCTCTGGTATCTCATACGCTGGTCAAGGCCGATCTGGTTGAGCGCACTTACCTTCCGGAGTCGGCACAGAGGATCAAGACCGAACCTTGGGACCCAGACATCGACGCTCGGTTGCTCTCCTCAGACTTGCTCAGGCTGCCTGCTTGCTCTTGGTCCAGTCATTCGCACATCAAGCTAGAAGAGGCTGTCTCTGCTGATGGGGCGTTTGAACTTGGTCAGCGGTTCTGGCTAGCCGAGTTTCCTTAGGCGCAAACTCAAGGGTGTTCTGCCTTGGCTTGAGCAGGGAGTGAGATATATTTTCTCCTCAAACAATCCGTCCACATGTATGTCTTTCACACCACGAGCATCTCATCTTTCGGTCAATCTTGTTTTGTAGTATCCTAGCGCACCGACCAGATTCCAAAAAGCATACATATTGTAACAAGAACCATTTTGTACAACACATCGTCTCGTGTATCGTGCACACATCGTGTATACCGTCCGCAATAATCATTTCAGTCCATAAAGCCCCGTCCTATCACTCCGCTTTTCCTCCTTTTGCCTTCACGTCCCCCCACACAAGCCCTTCAACCTTCTGCGTTTCCTTTTCCCCGCTCCAAACTTTCAGCCACGCTCCCCAGACCGGTGTGAGGAACGGCACAAACATGGACACGCGACGACGGTACGCGGCGTAACCCTCGGGGTACTTCGACAGTGAGATGCCCTCTGTGAACGCAGTGGAAGATACAAAGAGTGTGCACAACGAGATGCACGGGAGTAGCATGATGATGGTGCGGATAGCTCCTGGAATGCCCCCGCCAAAGGGTTCTGGGTCATGCGCCCCTAGTGCGTTCGACTTGGGTGCGAGCAGGGGGAAGAGGTTGATCACGCCCTGCACCAACGAAAAATTTCATTACAGCCTAAAAATGACCGACACGCGAAGCCGAAACGGACGAACGTACCCAGAACATCTGTTCGGCGAAAAAGTTGGGATGGCGGCTCCACGCCCATAATCCTTTCGTGCAAAACCCACGTTGCTTGTCGGCTTGCGTCCATGTCAGTTGTGCGCCGGGCCAGTGCTCCGAGGGACGGTAATGGCCCGCCTTGAATGCGTGGAAGGCGAACTGTTGGTTGTCCGCGGTAAATTCCCAGGCAAGTAGGCCAAGCGCTGTCGCTGCCAGGATATAGTCCGTCGACGTCAATGGGATGGGCCCTTCCCGCGCAACACGGAGGGTGGGGAACCCGAGCATAAGAAGAAGGAAGTTCTGAATGCCAGCTAGATAGACAAGTTTTCCACTGTTAGAAACGCGGGGAAAGGAGATGAAAAGGTCGGACATACCGATGAAGGTGAGGTTGGTCAGTTGGAAGAGCCAACGGGGAATCTTTGTGCGGAGAACAGCCCAGCGGTAGTCCTCATCGGATCTGTCGCATAGATGCACGGTATAAGCGAGTGTATACGAGCATGTATCCAAAGAACACTACGCACAGGTTGAACAGACCGCGGCGCCAGGTGTTATATGAGAGTCTGCACATCCATGTCACCTGCGCGGCGTCAAAAAGTGCGTTTCTTGGATGAAATGCGCGCGTATTTACCGTAAGACCGAGCATGAGCAACGCCCTAGGATTGAACTGGTCCATTACATCTGGACGTCCACCCTCTGGAACAAACGGACTAAGATACCTCCAGCCGGCGTCATTCTTGCGGGGCCAAAGGGGGAGGAGTGCCCAATAAGCGGTGTAAATCGTCGGCAAAAATGTCCACAGGCGGTCGACTTGGGAGACATTGCCTGTGATGACGGAGAGGACGTAGGTGGTGACCGTTGTCGCAGCACAGAGCTTGAGGGGGTAAACGAGGAGGGATGGAACGCCTGCTGCGGCGTCGGGGGGCACAGGGGACATCGTGGGGGGAGGTCAAGGCGTAAGACACGCGTTCGCGAGATACCCGCGGGCTTTATGGGAAAGAGAACGTCTGTTTGACGCACCGCCGTCGATGCGGGGAGCCCATCTCCTCGGTTATCTTATCTTATCTAAGACACTCACGTCATCATCTTGCCCCTCGGGCCTCGACTTGCTCTCCCATTCCGTTTACTTACCGCACACCCTTGGGCCTTCCTCCTGTTCGCCAATTTACTTCAGCGTAATTATGGCCATGAATCGACTTTCAAAGTACTTGAATCGCTCAAGTCAAATTGTGCGAGACAACGCGACTAAAGGTACGCCATTTACCCTCCAACCACCGTGCCGGCACTGTAACTTTGCTCACAGTGCTCCGCATGGAGGGTCTCCAGGAGCCTTCAAGAGCTCCTATCTCTTTGTACAAAATCAATACCCCCGAGGACATTGCGGAGTACGCGACAGGTTGCGACGCCGACGTCGGCGGCACCTCCACCGTCAACCTTGACTTTGAGGGCGACCCTGCCATCAACGAGCCCATAGGAAAGCCAGGCAGCGGGAAGTTCTGGGGAATGATGCGCTTGGGCGTAAGGCCAGAGCTGAAGGGGAAGGTCAGAGGCGGTTACGCTGGTTTCCGAAATAAGGTGCGCTACCGGTCCTCTTTTCAGTTCATCGAATGTTAACACAGGCTTCTCTAACGGTACAGCTCCGGCCTACTTTGTTTGGCGACCTTACGAACAACGTATCCCACCATGACTATCTGGCCCTCCGCCTGCGTGCAGGTGGGCACCCACGAACCCGAAACTCGTACTTTGTCAATCTCCAGACGGACGGGCCTATTCGCTCGGATTTATGGCAGCACCGTTTGTACTTCGCGCGGAAAGACGGTGGATGGGAGGATGTGTTCGTGCGTAGCCTCTCCTCTTGATCTCCATCTATGTTCTCTCATGTTTGCCGGATGCGCTCGATAGATCCCCTTTAGCGCTTTTGTGCTGACGAACACCGGTGAGATCGCCTCGGACCAAATTACAATGATGCGCGAACGCATCCGGTCTATCGGCATTTCCTTGCTGGGAGGTAACTCCGGTGTTGAGGGTCCATATGAATTAGGGATCGACGAGATTCGCGCCGTGAACGAAGAGGATGTTACCGTACCCCCGCGTACGTTGTTTCTTGACTTCAGTCCAGGGAGCCCATTAGCTCACTTGGATCTGTAGGAACGGAACCACTGGAACAAGGTCCTCTCTGAATCATTATTCCGACCCCCTAGCCTCGACCCTCGCTCGTCTACTACATTGTATCTGTCTGAATGTCGAGAGCGGCGCAAGTCTGAATAAGTATATTCACACCACACACTTGTAACACTACACATTGACAAGACCCGATGCATACAACTACAACATTACAATACATAATTATCACGCACGCAGAGCCCAGTTATATATGAGTCCCTTTTTGAGTCAATCGCGAGTCGTATACCGTGTTTCGTACCGTAGTATAACCAAATAGCCCCTTCGCACCCAGCCCAGCACCGTGAGCGCTTCCAAACCTGTTGCAATTAACTTGGATCAATGGGTCGATGATCGCTCGACTTTATCCAAGTCAGGGAGCTCGTCGTGAGGTTCCGCCTCCGTCTCAGTGGTGCTGGAGGTCTTGAGATGCACGGCCACCGGTTGGGGAGCGTGCTTGCGCTTTCCCATCGCGCTGGTCAGCGGCGCGTTGTTCGGATGAGCAAACTGGATGGTGCCGACGCTCATGCTGGACGTGGCGGTCGAGCGCTCGGGGGCGGCGGAGACCCGGATGATAATGAGGGAGAAGGAGATGGCCTGGTGCGAAGTCAGCCGGTGCGCCATAACGGGAACGAGAATGAACGTACAGCGACGGCGGGAAGCTGAAAAAAGTAAGATGATGATGGTGAGAATGGGAAGACGGTGGAGAGTAAGGTCGCGTACGATGTCGAGGAGAATGAAATATGGTGCTTCTCCGTTGACAGCAAATACAAGCTGCACAATCAAGAATGCGCAATACAACGCAGCTGTTTCCCCAACGGTGGATCACTTAGATATGCATGCAATGTATATAAGGCCCACAGATGACATACCGGATTCGATGACGATCTGGATGGCCTTCTGGTTTCGAACGCCGCTCACGGAGATTCTGCCCTGCTCGGGGTCAGACAGAGGGAAGCAGTTTCGCCAAATCTTGTACGCGATTAAGACTAGGTACAGACCTCCCTGTCAGATATACGGCCCAGGATATCTTTTCGACAAAGGACCTACGCGAGCAGAGCAGGTTCTGCGCCAGAGAAATAATGAAGTAAACCTTGGAGCGGTTTAGGATGCTAACATAGATCGCCACGGTAGCCACGCGTGCTTGGGCGAGAGTGTTTAGAAGCCATGCGCCAGTTCCTGCGGATATTCCTCCGTCAGAAGAAGGATGGACAATAAGCGAAGAAGGACCAACCAAGGTTACCGCAAAGGAGGCCGGCTGGAATAGCTGCAATCATGTAGCTCCCTCCCCACACCGCGAACGTACGGTACACCTAGTAGTGATATAAACAGTTAGAGTTAGCGATGAAGAACCGACGATCGTCGACTTGCCATGATAGCATCGGTGATGAACATGAGGCAGGTCGTGCACGCATAACGGAAGATTGAGAGGCGTGCCCCGATATTGTTGTAGTATTTCACCGGGTTCTGCAAGTTGTCGTCGCGAACGGAGAATGCCTCGAACATGCGGACCATGTCCAAGACCACGCCCTATAAATTAACAGCGCGAAGATTAGTCTCATAACGATCGGAGAAGGGAGGGAGAGAAGATCTCCCACCATAGTGGACGTGACGAAGATCGCGAACGTGGCCAAAGATAACCAGAGCGAGAGCCCGCCTTCGCGGTACTTCCGCGACATGATGCGCAGGGTGTCGAAGAAAATGTGGTAGTACACGCCTACAATGGGTCGGACAGGACATTCAGGGAGGGACTATGGTTGTAACGAGACGTGCGCCCTACCTTGTCCCATAAGAGACAGAAACACGCCAACGATGTGTGCATTTGCCTCGATGATAGCCATATTGAAGTCAGCGAGGGCTCTTCGAGTGGGGGACTGAGGTACTGGGGAAACTGACCGTGACGTGCAAGGGTCGTCTATAAAGCAGTATGCTGCAAGTACGAGGAACGGTCAACGGGCCTGCAAGGTCAGCTGTCGAGCTCGGTTTTCGTATCGTCTAGGTTGAGGGAATCCTGGCGCCCATAGAAGGACTTAAGCGGGTGCTACATTCGCATGGATGGCGGTCCTCTTCCTATGCCGTGAGTGTACGCACGACGCACACCCCTATCATGATACGTTGCCTGCTGAAAGATGATGGTGAGAAGCGATCCTGTGGAGGAAGGGGGAGTATGTATGACCACCCACAAACCTGGACCCGCGTACACAGATCCCATGATGATAGATGGTCACGACTGTGTCCTTGCCTGGAGTGCCTGCTTCTTGGACACACTCCGCAAAAGATGATCAGCTGGCGAAGACCGACAATGCCACGAGAACATATCGCCAACGGCCGTATCCAGTGAGCATGTTCTCACCATGAGGCAAACTGTAACCCTGTGGATGATCCGAGCTCAGATCAATAATACCCAAATGGCCCCGAGGACAGGGTCTGCTGGATTGCGCGAGAACATCCGCGTCGCCAAAGGGGACATATGAAGGGATTGCATAGAAGTTCGCAACGCGATGATGAAGTGTGGCCGACAAGCCTTGAGATGAGCCCATACAGTCGACAGCATTGTGTACTTGATGCGTTGATGCTCCTCGAGCGTGAGCCGATACCGCGATGGACCGACCATACACCGTGCTCACCGCGAGAGGATATGTGTATGAGTATATTTCAAGGAGACAGGCGACCCTCGATCATGAACGCAATCGTCGCTTGACATGGGAGTAGACATCCACATCAAGGTCGTTCTGTAGTTATGAGTTGAGCCTCCAAGGACGTAAGAGCAGAGAAACAAAGAACAAACGTGGGCAGAGGTACTGGATCAAGATATCCTTCAAGCTTAAGGTTGTTTGATGCGGCCAATCCGTTTCACCCTTCTAGGTCACTGGGACCTGTTGGCTGTGTCCCACTACAAGCCCCAGATCGTCGATCCGGTAAGTGCAGCGCATACGATGTATGAACGTGGGGAAAGATCGAGCATGATAACTTGTGACGCCCTAGCAAAAAGCAGAGACAAACCATGATCGTGATTGCGATACGACGACTTCTCGAGTTCTCGCCCCACAGCCGTACATACGTAAACCTCATCGCTGGGTGCCACAAAGTACTCAATGCCTTGACAGTTTTCTCCCACACTTGTCGTATATTGGTTGCCCTAGGACCTGCTCAGCGGATACGTCGCACACTGCTGTAGTGAAACCATCTTGCTCACGCCGAACATTCAGAACTTGGAAGGCGCGTATTGTCACGACTCGGAGGGTGATAATCAAAGAGCATGTGATGACCTGCAAGATTTCTCGTGTCAGCTACTGTTGGAGAATCGAATTGGAGAGGGGAGAGAAGGTTCAGACCTTCCCATCCCAGATGGGCGAGGCCACAAGGTGGATCGTAAACATGATGGTCAGATGGAAGGACTGTCATAGGGAAGGACGAAGCACAGCGTCCACTGGCAGCACGTCACCCCGGTGTTATGTTGTGTATAACGCGAGATGGCTAACTCTTCTGACTCACCGAAGATTCACCGTCGCCCTTCACGACCCTTGGAGCACAGAGCCCGACCTGAAAACATTTTGGATTCGGAAATAGAGGACGCGAGTGAAGGATCTTCATTACCACCCTCATCCTGTTGAATAAACAGAAAACCCAGTCAGGACGAAACCATCAACACAGCAGACACCAAATATAACCTGTCCTTGGTAGTGCTACATGTTTGAACTTCACTCAGACTCAAAAGATCAGTATCCCTGCTAGACTGCTCCTCACCTCATTCCTGGACCAAGTGTCGTTGTATGAGGTACAGCAATGTTGAGCGTGGAGGTGGGTTATCCTTCAGATTTTCACGATTCACGACGGGAACTGGAAATGAAAGAGTTGAACGTTCAAGAAGGACCGTCAAGACCTCGGGTACGTCCCCCGTCCACGGCCCAAATAGATTCATGACTGCGTGAAATTCAAAACTAAGCAACCTCCCACACGACGCTAGTAATGGAAAGTGCAGGTATAGTATATGCGATGCACCTCCGTGCTTTTTGTCTGCGCGAGACACTTCCAAGGAGACGTCTCAATTTAAGGCAAGCTTCATGCCTTGTAGTCGGGGCGGAGTGAGCGCACGGTCTTGCCTGCATCACCGTGTCATCAGTATCCCCTCGGACCAGCGAGGAGAAAACAAACGTACCTGCGCGCCAGATCTCTTGCTCGTCGATCTCCTTGAGCTCCTTGGCGAGGTCTGCGCGGTAGGTGCTGCGGCCGTTGAACTCGAGCGATTTGCGAGTCTCGGTGCCGTTCTTCACGCTCTCGTAAAGCTTCTCAAACACGGGAAGGTTGGCCTTCTCGAAGATGGGCGCCCAGTCGAGGGCACCGCGACGAGCGGTCGTTGAGCACGCGTTATACATATAGTCCATACTATGAGTTTAGAAATTAGCATCGATCAAAGACATGAACAAATATCGCGTACCCATGCTGGCCAATGAGGGGGAAGAGAGATTGTGTCGCCTCCTCAACAGTCTCGTTGAAAGCCTCTGAAGGCGAGTGGCCATTCGCGCGGAGCACCTTGTACTGCGCAAGGAACATGCCCTCTGTAAACGTGTTAGAAAATAGGCGTCTAGTAATAGGCAGGCTATCCCAACTCACGGATACCACCCATCAACTATACAAACGCAAGCGATTAGT
Source organism: Amylostereum areolatum (assembly GCA_012932865.1). Taxonomy (NCBI): domain Eukaryota; kingdom Fungi; phylum Basidiomycota; class Agaricomycetes; order Russulales; family Stereaceae; genus Amylostereum; species Amylostereum areolatum. Next base: position 559,218 of record SAXG01000009.1, read on the forward strand.
ATCCGGAATCCATTCGTATGGATAGCACTTACAACACCACGCTCGCCGTAGAGGTCGGAGTACACCTCCTTCTCAAAGGTAGTCTCATACATGTAGCCGGAGCCGACTGCAACACCGAGAGCGGTGGCCTTCTCCTTGGCATTGCCGGTAACATCTTGCCAGACAGCAATAGAGGAGTTGATACCACGGCCTTCCTTGAAGAGAGTGCGGACCGTACGGCCAGAGCCTTTCGGGGCAACGAGGATAACGTCGACATCGGTAGGGGGGATAACCTTGGTGTCCTCCTTGTAGACGATGGAGAAACCGTGAGAGAAGTAGAGGGTCTTGCCCTTGGTGATGAGAGGAGCAATTGTAGGCCAAGTCTGGGACTGGGCGGCGTCGGAAAGAAGGTTCATGATGATGGTACCACGGTTAATGGCCTCCTCGATGGGGAAGAGAGTCTCTCCTGGTACCTAACATACGAGAAAAGTGTAGATGTAAGTGAAACAGCCCTGCATGGCAAATGTAAAAACTTACCCAGCCATCCTCCTGCGCCTGCGTCCAGCTCTCGCCACCCTCACGGACACCAACGATGACGTTCAAGCCGTTGTCACGGGCGTTAAGACCCTGTCCGTGACCCTGCGAGCCATAGCCAATAAGGGCAAGGGTATCGTTCTTGAAGTACTCCTGGAGCTTGGGGAGCGGCCAGTCACTGCGCTCGTAAACGACCTCCTTCGTGCCAGCAAAATCAAGGGTCTTGATACCACGAACAGCCTGTACACAAAAATATACATATAAATGCGTGAGCAAGCCTTGGTCAAGGGCTAAATGAAGCTACGTGTCAACATACCTGACCCGCCGTCCGCTTAGGGGCAGCGCCGGCTGCGCGCGCAAGCAGAGAGTAAGACGCGGTTTGTGCGGGCCTGGCGACGACGTTGGCAGCAGCGCGAGGCGCACGACGCGAGGCGGCACGGAGAGCCTGAGTAGAACGGGCGGCGAAGGACATGGTGGTGAGGAAGGAGGAAGAGAACTGAATTGGCTTGAGCGCGCATCGTTTTTGCGCGAGTCACCTCCGATTATCGGCCGATATCCAATCCCACACCGCCGATATCGTCCGACCAGAACGGCAGTTACCTACTGTACATGGCAAACCGATTTTGGTCCCAATCTGCCTGGCAGAGTGGCAGAACGGCAATTGCCAAATGGCAAAACACGGCAAATGAATTACATTGTACTAGCACTACTTAGACAGAATGGCATCTATATTCCAGGTGGGAGCAACACCATCCATCTCCACCAATATGTCCACCGGATAGACCATCATCGAAGTTGTTGACAGTCTCGCCGCGGTCAATGGCATCGAGCTCCGAGAAACGGTAGACTTGACCTCCGAGGACTTCCTGGTTGGCACTGACTGCTTGGGCTGGCTCCTCCCGAGCACGAAGTGCTGTGTTCTCGAACGCTGTATCGAGCTCGTCCATTGTGACCGATTCTAACCCGTTCAGATCAAGATCGTCGGGAGCCACGAGTGGCGTGACGAACGAAAAAGTCTTCTCGAGGTCAGCTACTAGTTCTACATCGATGCCGGTCTCCGCGCGTGTGTGCATATGGGCATGCTGACGGTGAAGGGAACGGCCGGTGCGCCTATCGCGCTCCCAGAGCTCACGCGCATAGTGGGAACGGCACTTCCCAAGTGCTTCGAATGTGGGGACCGAAAGGTTGCATCGCTTCGCCGACTGGACTGAGAACATGCGCTCAACATCAGCAGCATGCGGCTGAATTGATGCAAGTGTGATCCCGAGTTTTTTGAGGGGATGCTCATCTGCACGAACTGGTCGTGTGCGCCACCACTCAAGGCAATCCTTCGAGCCGCCTGACCATACACCCCTGCCTTCGTGATAAGCCTTTAGATCCTGCCATAAAAGAACGGCTTCTCCTTCGGTCCATCGCCATTTGCGCGCGATCTCGAGAGCTGTCTTGCACATAAATTCGAAGGAGCGCCCGCTCGCGGCCTGACAGTTACCCCTTCCCCGCTTTCCCCTCGTTCATGCAACCTCAATCCTCCTCTCAGGTCCACCACAAAAAATACAATGAGCGGACATCTATACGACATGCCTGATGTTTCTTGCCTAAAGGACCAGAGAATCTGGTTATCACGGCCGGTGGCTGACAAGTTGTATTAAATTTCCCTAAAATGGAAAGGAAAATATGGGGAAGATCCAGCCCTCGACCCGCCGCCATCCCCTCTCCTTTCTCAACCTCCCACTCGACGTATAGGGTACGATGCAGGGCCGAATTACCCAAAGCTCGTTGAGGATATCAAGTCATGCCGGGATGAAGTTGTTCAGGGCACCTAGTAATCTTCTCGTATGTGACTTCACCATCATTCCCTTCCCCACCGTGCATTAACACGCAAATAGATCGTACGACCTACCCGTTCTGCACGGGCGTGCACAACGAACCTCTCTCGAGTTTTCTCTTCAGTTGCGGCTCAAAGACCTGTATTGGTGCATACTCTTGACAGCAAATCTCCTTCCACACGATCCAGTTTACCCACATGCAATGCAAACGATCGGGAGATCTTTATCAACTGGGAAGGGGGTGACTGGTCCCGATTGTACGCCGCAATGCATTCATCTATGTGCTCTATGTGCTAATCTATATGTTAGCCACCACTTATGGTTGCGAGATCATTGCCGGTGCCCGGAGTGCTTCCATCCTGTCACAAAACAGAGGCTGGTGAACACATTTGAAGTACGTGTGTATTTACGTGACCAAGAGACCCATCGTGTTGATGATGCCACGACTCAGATTCCTGCAGATATTGAACCCGCGAATGTTCGGTCAACAGAGGAAGGTTTAGTGGTGGACTGTGAGCTAGTTCCTGCTGTCCTCTGGGCCAACTAACTCGAAAGGATCCAGGGCAGCCGACATCACATCAACACACCTCATTCTATCCTTGGTCATGGCTGAAGTTGAATACTTATGACCCACCTGCACCGCCCGCACCTTCAGAGTACGTGCCTTGCTCAATGGTCTTATTCGACATTTATCTTTTCCCAGAAAAATCGCCTGGGGCTCAAAAATTCTGCAAGAGCCTCCAATGGTGTCTTACGAGGATATCATGGCTGCCGACGGTCACGGCCTGTACAAATGGCTTTCGAAAATTGTGCGAAGCCTTCATCTGACATATCCACAATCACGCCTGATCGCCCCGATACTTCTTCAGGATAAATTTGGGTTTTGCTTTGTCTCCGGTGTCCCACCTACCCCTGAAGCAACCGAAGAATTATCTTCCCTCATTGGTTTTATTCGCGAAACTCACTGCAAGGATCCGTTCTTTTCTACCCATTCGCCTGTCACTAATATTTCTTTAGACGGTAAATTCTGGGATTTTACCGCCGGCCTAGCCCGCGGTGACACTGCCTATACTAACCTTGCCCTCCCCGCCCACACCGACAACACATATTTCGTAAGTCATTGCTACCCCTTCTTCCTCCTTGCTGACGTTCTTCTTACTACAGACCGATCCCTGTGGGATCCAGCTCTTCCACCTTCTCTCCCACACCGAAGGAAAGGGCGGCGCCACCCTCCTTGTCGATGGCTTCTACGTCGCTTCCATTCTGAAAGAACTCCGCCCCGAAGTCTATCAACTTCTTTCGACGGTGCCCATCACCGCCCACGCCGCGGGTGAAGACGACATCCTTTATCGTGCCACTCGCCCCGTCCTCGCACATGATCCGTTCACCGGAGAACTCCAGTCTGTACGCTGGAACAATGACGATCGGAGCGTTGTCAGAGGTGTTCCTTCCGGGAGCATGATGCAGTGGTACGACGCCATCCGGACGTGGAACAAGTTCCTCACCAGCCCGGACTCGGAGTATTGGGTGCAGCTTGCACCTGGCACAGCAGTCGGTATGTCCGCCTCTCCCCAAAGTTGATAGACGTTCGTGCGTCTGATCTTGTGCTTTTCTAGCGATCGACAACCACCGCGTGTTGCACGGTCGCTCGGCCTTCACAGGGATCCGCCGGATGTGCGGCGCATACATCGGCACGGACGAGTTCCACTCAAAGCTTGCTGTGTTAGGTGAGAAATTTGCGCACAAGGACGGGAATGACAAGGCGCCAGCGCGTACCGTGTGGAGTTCTGAGTTTTGAGGGTTTGAGAGGGAAAGGAAAGAATGGCTTACATCCACTAGTTACTTTTACACCCATCACTTCTACCTTGTCTAGGACTTTACCGCCACCGTCAGTACTGACCGGTGGCGGTCAGTTATGTTGCTCACGATCATACACGACCATGTACTTTTATCGATTCAATGTTCACACCCTATCCACACATCTAGACGACATGCAGTCTACTCTCTCATTTCTCCACACAGAAATGCAAAACTATGGGTACAAAAGGAAATGTTACGAAGAGTGCTTGTATGCGACTAGTTTCTGTGCGTGCTCTCGGACGCTATTTCGGGGATTCTGTATTCGTATCCTCACGGCCCCTCCGCCTGGATCGACTTGAGGATATATCCCTCCAAGCCCCCACAGATCCACAACTCCTGCACACTTGGACCCACCGGCCTCACCCTGTATCGCTTCTCGCCTCCCTCCATGCCCTGCACTACAACCTCTCCACCTGTCATCGCGATGCTCACAGCCATCCCCTTGTCGACAGTCAACTCTCCGTCCTTCCCGCCCGCACCGCGTGTGCCATCCTTCGCGTACATCTCTGTCAGGTCCTTAACAAGCTCGGGGCATTCAACGCATACAAGTCCGTTGTTGATCGCGTTGCGCTTGAAGATATCGCCGAATGAGCCTGCAATGACGATGGGCACGCCGGCGGACTTCAGTGCGGTGGCGGCTTGCTCGCGTGAGGAGCCCGTGCCAAAGTTATATCCCGCGACAAGCACGACGCCCTCCTTGATGCTAGGATCTGATGGGGTGGTTTGGGAACGCAGAAGGGAGGCGGCATGCCCAGCAAACCCTGGGTCATAGTTCTCCATGACGACCTCAGCTTGTCTTTCAAGGGTAATGTCGTCCTGGTAGGTATATTTCCCAGGGTAGATGCCGTCTGTGTTCAAGTTGTCTTGAGGAGTAAAGAGTAGGGTGCCACGGAACGTAGAGGGAAACGAGGGTAAAAGAGGTTCGTTTGATGGCGCTGCCGCCATATCCACATTTGATGACTCTGGAGTGGCGATGGTGAAGGTGGGTGCACCGGTTGGAGGAAGGGTCGAGGGATCGATGGAATCTGGGCTGGCGATGTAACCTTTGACGGCGCTTGCAGCAACCACAGCAGGGCTGGCGAGGTATGCCAGTGCCTTGGGATGGCCCATACGACCTTTATAGTTGCGATTAGTCGCGCTGATACCTGTCTCGCCTTCCTCAAGGAGACCTGTTCCAAGGCCAATGCAAGGACCGCACCCTGCTGGGAGGACCTTCGCTCCGCTAAGGACTAGCGCTTCCCAATCTCCCCGACGCTCACTCTCCTGTTGAACCACGGAGCTCGCAGCGGCGATGTAGAATTCGACGCCGGGTGCTATCTTGCGCCCCCGGACGACGTCCTGCAGCAGCAGCGATGTCCGAAACACGTGAGTTCGTGCAGCTAACGAGGTATGCCTTTTGAATGGGTATTTTGGCGGACTCGAGTTCAGGAAGCGGTGTGGACACTTTGACACTGTTGGGGCCAGAGACATGGGGAACCAAGGTGGAAAGATCGAGGACAAGGTGTGACGCATATTCCGCCCCAGGGTCGGATGTGAGGGGGGCCGCCTGAACGGCATCCAGTCTCTTGCGGTTGATGCGCGGATGTTCTGGTGGAGGAGGGATGGAAGCGTCCGAAGAGGAGAATGTCCTGAACTCGAGCTTGTTGAGCTGGCGCTCGTACCATTGCAAGGTCACGTCATCCACGGGAAACAACCCAACGAGAGCGCCCCATTCCGTGGTCATGTTGGCAATGGTGAGACGGTCATCGACACTGAGAGCAGTGATACCGTCACCAGCAAATTCTATCGCGGAATTAAGCACTTCGTCTTGGTTAAAAGATCCACAGAGGGCGACGATGACATCCTTGCCGGTAACGCCTGGGGAGAGCCGTCCACGGAGTTCAACCTTGACCATGCGAGGAACCTGCCACCATGTCTTCCCCGTTGCCCAGATTGCCGCCGCGTCTGTGCGAACAATCGGTGTGCCCACACATCCAACGCCGCCATACATATTGCTGTGACTATCTGAGGCCACTGTGAGGGTGTAAGGAAACGCGTAACCTTCCTCGACGAGAACCTGGTGCCCAATACCGCGTCCAGCGGGGAAGAAGTCGACACCATGTTGGCGGGCAAAGGCCTCGATGTTGGCGTACTTAGCCAGGTTCTTGTCCGACCTATTCTGCACATCATGGTCGAGCGTGAAGACAGGCTGACGAGAATTGTGGATCTTCTTCGCGCCTATGCTTTTGAACCTACGCAACTTTGGTGAGATAATGATTACAATACATGAAAGCAACGCACTTGGATATGACTGGCCCCGTGTTGTCGTGCGTCATAACGTGCTCTGGACGTATCATCACATAGTCCCCGGCCTTGACCACCTTGCCCTCGGCGAGACCTACAGCGTATTTTTGCACGACCTTTTCAATGATGGTCTGAGGAGTCTTTGGCTGCTCTGTGATGGACGCGAAAGACCTGACGCAAGCCGAACGGGATAGGTGCCATGATGAAAGTTGCCGCCAGGGTAGGCGCATGCTAGCCCGACTACGTACCCTGAAACGGTAAGAAAGAGACCATAAGTAACTTATTGATGTGTACTCACCGATAGCGTCACCCGTTTCTGCGCAAGATATGAGATGGGGTCGCAAAGAGCAAGTTACTCGGATTGAATATGAATGAGCGTTTGAAGCCAAGTGTCGAGAAACGCTTTCAGTTTTACGTCGAAGTCAGAGCTTTGTAACAGTAGCTTGCTGTGAAGGTTCGATGACGTAATCGTAGCTTTAGGTCCCGATCTCTACCCACGCACGCGCAATCCCAGCAAGTGTGTAACGTGTACCACGCAAATGCAACCTCTACTATGTAAGAGTGCAAAGATCCGACGTTACGACAACAAAGAGCATAGACGGTCTAACTGCAACTAACAACGTAACCAGCTTGTCTCCGCCTCACAACTCGCTATTCGTCTCTCCTTGGTCCGAGTCTCCGCTATGGCACTAGCTCAGCTATAAGCCTAAATCAGGGTCCCGGTTCTCGTAAAATGAAGATAAGCTGCTCACCATTCATCATAGCACTTCTGCCCGCGTTTCCGTTGGCTGAGACTGTTGATGGTCGAGTGTGTCCGTCAACCCATGCTCACATTCATCCCAGAGTACGAACTCCTCAAGATGCGCCTGCAGCTCGAGCAGATGTTCGCGAGGAAGGTTGCATCGGCGGATACAGAGTGTCTTCATCTTGCCGTACAACCTCTCTCTTTGGCGCAATCCGCGAAGAAGGGCACTACACCGAATAGCATCCATGAGATCAATGGCCTCCAGGACGATATTCCGCAGACACGGAAACAATGAACCTGACGGCCTGGATGTCTCATTGGACCCAGCGAGACCATTCTCTTCATCTTGTGACTCCCCTTGGGCAAGCGCATCGCAGAAGGCTGTCTATCGCCCTGTGCCCAACGATCACGATCGTCTCCAGCCGGGGCATGGACCCAGACAAAATGTTCCAGAAGTTTGGGGAAGGATTCAAGCTTGCGGGGGATATGATCGTGTTGACGGCGTCGGATAATTGCCCTGCTTTTTCCAACCCGTCAAGAATCCTCAGCATGTCGGATGTATCGAAATGAAGATCGGAAAATCTGTCGTTGATAACGAGGTCGAGTACTTCGTTCTCAAACATCAGTGTGTCGTGACTTCGTGGGGGTTTGAGGGAGGTAATGTGGGTCTGTGGATGGGTGGTCATGACAAGACTGTACCCCTGATTTTGTGCCATCGACTGCCATCGCAGTCCGCTGATTTTGGGCGGGTGTTCGGAGTCAAAACAATCCTGGCGGAGAGAGAGATGGGTAGAGAATGCAGCTCCGTCCAACATGAGGAATGGCGAATCCGGATACACGGAAACCCTCGCGAAGGCGGAAGGTGGGATAGCCACACACTGGAGAAGGTTCGTTACTTCCACGCGCCCGCCGTCCAAGAGGAGAGTCTTCAACTTGGGGAGCTTGACGTAGTCGACCCGCCATGTGGTTTGCGATGTGCGGTGGTCTTCTAACCAGTACGAGCAATCGAAGACGAGGCATTCGTTCGAGTGCATCAATCATCTGGCGGAAATCTTCCTCCGTGTCCATGCGCTGCACCGACGTCAGAACAAGGGTGGTGATATTATCTTGAAAAAGAGGGGATGTCCATGGGAGCCAACATTCTGAGAGATGAAGGACTTGGAGGAGAGGCGCGTGTCCGTGCAAGAAAGTGGAAGGGATAGAGATTGGGTCATGTGCGAGTTGATCGTCATGCAGACAGGTCAGAGAACAGCTGGTCAGTATAGGTGCTCTAGTTGCGGTCCCCGCTATCTGCCGGAGGATGTGAGGGGAGCACATGACCATGAAGTTGTCTATATGCGTTACATGTGGGAGCACGAGGGAGAAGGAGGAGGCCATGGCTGCGCGATCGAAAGGAGGAGGGTCGAGGAAGGAAACGGATAAGGGGGCCGATTTCGACCGCGAGAGCATGGTTGACGTTAGGTCTGGGTGTGAAAAAAGGATAGAGGACCAGAAACAGGATGACTGTAGAGCTTACTTGTCTCCATCGCTGGCACACTTGGGGGATGGACCACCATGTCCGAGTGACGTTTGCATGTTCCTGGGACATCTCTGACTCTATGTGCATGTACTTCGTCTTGATTGACACCGCCTGGTATTGCGAGGGGCTGAAAGTCATGAAAATTTCTGCGAGGATTTCGGGCGGTAAAATGGAGATAAGAGGTGGCGCGACGAGCTTGCTGGGATCCATCATGGACCTGGGGGAAAGAGAGCACAGACTCTGCCATGAAAAATTAGTTTAGTTCCTCTACACTATTTGTAGAGTACTCACATGGCAAGCTAAAGGGCCGATATCACCGTAGAGGATGTCGCCGTGGCTTCCCGTATGATGGAATCCAGATCCAAGATCCTACTGAACGAGCTCGATGCTAGTAGGACGGCGGCGCTATATAATAGTATATATGGATTACAATACTTATTTCTATGTCAGCACGAGAGATCGATCATAGCCCAAACGAGACTTACCTCAAAATCGATGCGACAGACCTATCGCTTTTGATTCTCGAGTGTGTTTGTTGTCGAGGAGAACCGAAGGTACGTGGGCTATGAAGGCGGTCGTAAGCGCTAGGCCGCCGGTTGAGCTCGAAGTCAAGCAAGTGCCTACAGGTGGTAGGGCCGGTAAGGACGAAGTCGCTGAACAGCGCTGAACGCTGCATCACTTGAAGGTCAAGGCTACTGGATTTGCTGAATAAGCGAAAAAGTGATTCGTCCGGCGACAGTACCTGACAGTACGCGGCCTGTAGTACTGTACGCATGTACATGCAAATCTACCAATGCTTTTATCAGACAGTTATCCAATTGTCCAAAGAGTTTCTATCGTCATATGATACAGTATGTACACATCTGGTGAGTGGAGAATTCGGAGTCCGAGTCGCTATGCGGGTATCGTAAAGTCTCGGATATGTAGCGCTTACAGTAATGACAGAAGGTCGTTGTGCCCAACGAAAGGGAGGACCAAAACATTTCACGGATCGAACGCAGATGCCGTGTCAACGAAGGCTAGTAAGGCGGAAATGGAAACGAGGAGAAAGAAGAGGGGGAGCTGTCTCGGGATAACGATACTGACAGGAAAGTGGCGATTTGGAGCAACGAGAATAAGGTGAGGCAGGAGAAGGATATTGTGGTAGGATACCCTGATCTTCGGGATAATGGAAAGCGGGACGCATGTGATGACACAGGGACCGACGCACCCTATGACAGCAACTATACGGCCAGCGCACTGCTCGAGGCCTTCAGACAATAAAATCACATCCGAATTGCACGGCCGTCCACGAGGGTAAGAAGCGTAACAGCCACATCGATGACCTCGATGAGGCGGTGAGCAACATCCATTGCTTCCATGAGTTCGTCGTCGGAAGGGGGTGTAAGCGGTAGCGCATTTTCCAGGGGACGATGCAAGGGCGGAGGTGGGGGTATATGGTGTACGGAGCGAGGAGTATGCCAGGGATTGTACGCGCTCCAACCCGTGGTTGCCGGAATGGAAGGGGGATGAACTTGGAGTGAATTCACAGAATTGGAAACGTGTGAAGATGGTGCGAGAGGGATGGCGTCCGCTCTAGCGGATACAGAGGTAGAGAAAGGGGGCGGTGACGTTGCTCGACTAACAGGGGCGCTGCGATGGAGGCTGGGTATGGTGGCCGATGCCGTTGCCTGAGGAGCCGACAACAAAGGGTGGTAGGCGGCATGGGGTTGTGGCTGTAAGGGGGAAAATCCGTCATTTTGGCCACTTCCCGATGACACTGGAGAGGACGACGCGGCTGTTTGTGTAGTCAGTTGAGCTGTTGCAATGCCCAAGAAGTTTTCCGCCAGAGAATAATCCGTGAAGAGGGCACCGGGAGGGGGGGTTGTAGGGGATGTAACGGAAACTCGATATCCGTTGTGAGTAGGCACCGGTGTTGAGGAACGCAGGATGATGTTGGAAAGGAATGGTTGGTACGAGCGTCCTTGTGCATCGGCGCGTGCCATAGCTTCAATGCGACAGCGAATGATACGGAAACCTATACTGGAGTGAACAACTGGTGTGCGTTTATGCTCATTATAACCCACCTGGTGCAAGAATGGATTGAACTGGATCGCTCTTCCAAGCACGGTATGACCTATTCAAACGGTTGTCCAACGGAGGAATTTCTTCGATAATCTGGTGGAGAGCTTTCTGGATAGGTGTCCATTCTCGCGTATCGGCGGTAAGACCACATTCCGCGGCGATCAAATCTTCGCGAAGAGCGCGTATGTGCGCGACCACGGCCCAGATCTCGTGGTGCGGTTCGCCCGGGAGGCTAGAAAGAGCAAGTCAGCGAGAGCACAGTCAGCGGAATAGAGACAGCATACATGGTGTATAGGCGGTGGACAGGGGAGACCTGCATAGAAAGCGAGTGAGGAAGATGGGTGCCCTAAGTTGGCAGGGTTGATATTGGGGCGCCTCGACTATGCTGAAAACAAGTCAGTCTCATCGTCTTTATGTACCTTTGGCTGCGTAAAATACCACTAACCGCGAGGCCCGCTATCGCCTGATTGACGATGATATAAGCAGTGCTATCAGATTCAGACAAGGAAACGAGTCAGTAGAATGCAAAGTCGAGAGCCGTATGCTTTGTCTATACGTCATTGAGAATTCCAGATGAGAGTTCTCGACCGCAAGGAACTAGAATGATGCTCACTGAACGCGTAGCTGCGTGAAGTAGCCACAAGGTAACAGTCACCAATGTCATTGGGACCCATGGATGGGGATTTCGCACAGTGTCGATGATGGATGGTCACGAGGATCACGAATTGCATGAAATAGAGATACCGCCATTTGTGGGATTTGGCGGTGGAAAGATACGCGTTTACCTTCTGCCAGCAAACAACAAAGGTCCGATCACTGTCTTTGCGAATCCTCTTCGTTGAGCTCCTTGGGACCCGAGTTGATTTCCTTCTGGCCAGAAGCGTTCTTTGTCCACCATGGGACCATCTTCAAGCCGGACACGACTCCTCGCTTTCGGCGCAGGTGTATTTCTTGCATTTTTTGCTGCATCCACGTAATCCGGGTAAGCCTGATAGTATATTGCTCACCACTGGCCCAAATAATACAGTATCGAGTGGGAGGAGTCTTCCTGGGGGTCCTGGATGCGGCAGTGCACTACCTATGACCAGAAGAATCGGCACTGTGGATGGTCAGGCAGAGACAGAACGAATGCGCTCGAGGCTATGTCGTTCGTAGCAACGAAAGCGAAAGAACAATACGGACCCCCCTCGATGAGCCGAACAGAGCATGGCCATTGCCTCGGCACCTAGATTCTCCTTTCGACGGTACATATGGATACATGTGTTCTTGACAACCACGCGGTTCTCCGGGTGCACGATGTCGATGGGGTCCGAAGGCTGATCTGAAGCCTAACAAGACGAAGTAATTGGAGTAGGTCATATATCAGAATGAAGAACGAACGAATCAAAGTAACACACTGACCACAAGTGACCACAACCAATGACAGTGTCGAGCCTTGGATCGGCTTTGGGAGGCTATGAAATCGAGCCCGATGGAGCCATCGATTACTGGCCGGCTACACACACAGCATGCCTATTATGTAGGAGCCTCGGAGCTGTACAAGTCAACGTCGATCCTTTCGAGGGGGAAGGTCCCGGCGGTAGGCCACGCTGATCTGATGTGTAGATGGTTTCAAACGGGTCATTTGGCTCGAAGGAATAAAATCCAGCGATGGGCAATGAAAAGAGATACGTGGTGCGATTCCCCAAGCGAAAGCTATACAACAAGACCGGAAACAAGTAAGGGGTACAAATGATCATGAGCATCGGCACTCATGCCCCAACTGCTGCCGACGCGGAAGAGTTGGTAACAGGAGGTGCGATGACAGCTTTCTGAACCGCGTCTGACGCAGCCGTAGGCGCAGGAGCCGCTGAGGTCGGTGTCGTTTCGACTGGCGGGCTATGTAGTTGTTTTAACCTTCTTCTTCTTCTTCAGACCTACGAAAAGATGAGAAACGAGCGAAAGAAAGGAATGACCTTGAGGCTACGTACCAGCCTTCACCGCATTCTTCACGCTGTCCACAATGTCCCTGCTCTGTTCCAGATATTCCGTATCGTCGAAACGGCGCTTCGCGCCGGCGGATGGTTCCCCGCTACCGCTCGTCTCCCCGTTTTTTCCTATGCCAAGCTTGCGCTCGAGAGCCTCCAGCTTTGCACGTTGAGCTTCAGCAGCAGCCCTTTTCCTCTCTGGCTCTTCCTTCAGATAGTCCTCCAACCTAACAGTCATGTATGAGTGTGCGAAAATACATGGAGTATCAAGGAATGCACCTCTTCGCCTCTTTCATAGTGCTAAGTCGCCGCCCGCTGAGGATCCCGACAAGAGTCATTGTTGCTGGTCTTCTGGCTACTCATGCGTCCCCCGGCGGCACGCAACTGTGATCCGAAACCCCCTTTGCCACCGGGAGTCCTCACGGAGAGTCGGAGAGAAACAAGGGAGCCCTCATCTGTTTGGGGTGCTAGGGAGGCAAGAGTGGAATCTCCGTCTGGCCAAACTCCTGAGTGTGTTGAGAGATGGAGTCCGGTCGAGGGAAGGAAAGGGTAGCGGGTTAGGACGTCATCGTAGAGGTTGTCAAGGGTGGTGTCCTTGGATATGGAGAAAGCAAGAGTAGGGAAGGGGGCGAAGGTCGAGACGACGACGGTGGTCGACATAGCGAGGACTTGGAACTTAGAAGTGGTGATGGTGGGGGACAAGGCGATAAGTGATAGATATTTTCAAATCAAAGCTTGTCAGACAGAAACGAATCAAATGACATGCCTCTTCTGGGTATATCGACACGTGATCTCCGCCACGTTGCGGCCAGGAGATGTCGCGCTCCTGAGCGGACTGCCAGCACCACGACCACCTCCTCCAGTACACCACCATGGTCAGTCTCCCCTTTCCTCCCACTTACGCTGTAGTAACGGCAGACTAACTACTACCCCATACTCTTAGTCCGATTCTGACGCCTCCCGCTCCGGTTCCCCCGCACTTCGCGCGAACTCTCCTGCGAACGCGGTTGCCCGACCCCATGGTGCTCAGATTCGGTGCGCGCCCATTTAAACGTCCCTAAGTTGAGGGATACTGAACCCTATACATCGGTACACAGTCGTCGCGCCGGCGCATCGACAGCAGCCTCCAAGCCCAATTCAACGCGGGCAGCGGGTGCGGGAGGGTCATCCAATACTATGCTTAGGCTCTACACGGACGACTCTCCCGGCCTCAGAGTGTGCGTTCTTCTGTTCCTTCCTATGCGTCAAAGTCTCATGTATCTGTTATCCAGTGACCCCTTCATTGTCATTGTCTTGTCCCTGTCTTTCATTGGCTCGATCTTCTTCCTCCATATTGCCGCCAAGATCCTACGTTCGTTTGCGAAGTGAAGGGCCTTGCGCATGTACGCATCGCTTTGCGTCTTACACTCGGATGGGAGTACCTATGGAGGGTCGGGTCGGGTTTGGTGCACGTTATATATCAAAAAGGATTTATTCCTGCGGACTTCTGTATGTCACGCAATGGCACGTTCCTTTTTCTCTCAAACCCTGGGCAGGAGTGTACGTCCGCAAGGGACCTGTCTCAAGCAGTAACGGCAGCTATTCTTCAGTCCTGTGCCAGCGCGTTCAGAATGTATTCGAGAAATCCGAGTAGTCTGCAATGTTATATATTATCGAGCGGCTTTGTCTAGAATTGACCACACTTTGTCCTCCACCGCCCTTAAGGTGGCTGCAGGGGTATTCAGACTTGTCATGAAGTATGCCACGTTTCCTAAGGTGCGAAAATGGATGCTGAAGGGCGCGCCGCCTGGAGCCGGGCTGGCCTCCTCGCTCGGGAGGGCTGCCTGGTTCAAAGACTGCAGCACCGCTTGCGCCGAATGGCTGTGGTAACCTGGATGTCGGTTAGCAAAAGCGAATCGCAAAAAAGACGCAAAACACCCACCGGCCTGTGCATCTTCGAGTTTGATTGCCAGCACGCATCCCATCGCCATCGCCTCCCGTACTCCGTCCAACCTGCTGAGCACGTCCACGAAACCCGGGTCCCAGAAGCTCCACACACTGCCCGCCATGCCCTCCCTCTCCGGGGTAGTCGCTTTCCAGGCCTCCTGCGCGTCTTTCCATAACTGCCCCTCCCGGACCCGCTCGATCATGTCCAAGGTTTCATTTGCGACCTCGCACCCGACGGCGTGGGCTGAGTAGCTGTGCCCGTGCAGCAGTGCATCCCCTTTGTTGTCACTCCAGAACGCGCGGAACACCTTGTCAGACGCCAGCGTCACAGCCAGGGGGAGTAGCCCGCCCGTCAGGACCTTAGCGTGCACCGATATATCCGGCATGACTCCCAGCAGCGGGCCTGTGCTCTCCATTCCGAGGCGGTAAATTCCGACGAAGACCTCGTCAAAAATGACGGGTAGCTGGAGGCGAGTGCGTACAACATCGACCAGCACCCGCTGGAACAGGGGATCCACAAAGATCATGCCACCTGCGCCCATGACCAACGGCTCTAGAACGAGCGTCGCAAGTGAAGGCCCATCCTGCGCCTCCAGTCGATCAAGAATTCCTTCGACGTGTTTCTGGTATTGTTTGGCCAAAGGACTGTCCAAACGCGCCGCGACGTCGTACGTTCCCGCTATCGAGTCCATTTCTACCACTCCAGCACCCATTACGGGAGGTAACTCGACCACCGAGCGTCCATTACGAATGCCCACCGTGGGTGGATCAAGCCAGAAGCCTTTGGCTTCATGCCACTCGCACGTATACACGCCCTCCTCGCATGCGTCCATGGCGCCGATCGTATCCCCATGGTAGCTGCCCTTGAGTCCCAATACGCCCATGTGTTTCAAAGAGGACGCCTTTGTTCGTGCGGGCGACGCGCGCAGTGCCATCTTGAGGGCGACCTCCATGCCTGTCGACCCGTTGTCGGAGATAAATGCTCGGGATGCCCATCCACGCCCTGGTCCGTCGTGTACAAGTCGTTCAGAGAGACGGAGGGCAGGGAGGTGTGTTGCTTGAGGAAACATAACGTGTCCATATCGACCCGCGGCTCGTGCCGCCGCCATCGCAAGTGCCGGATGTGCATGACCAAAGGCTTGTGTCCACCATGATGCTGAACCGTCAAACTGGGGTTCCAGCAACGACATAGACGAGCTTGATGACGAGCTTTGCTCGCGATGGCCGTTGTACACGGTGAAATAGTCTCCCCACGCACTGTCGATCACGTTGACATTCTTTGAGTCGTCGTTGAGCCCGTGCTGGACGAATGGCCACCAAACAGTGTCAAGTGTGCGCTGAGGCATTGACTCAAGGTCTACGATTCGGCATTGATGTTGCTTGTCCAGGTGATGAATGACATCGAACAAGGCCACCTTCGTTAGATTCCGGCACGATGGCACGGTAGTATTCCTCCGTGAGAGTGAAATTTTTGTCCACGTTGGGATCGCGGGGAGGAGGAGGATCGAGTGCGGACACAAAGATCCCGCGTTCGGCAAAGTAGTCCGTGAGATACTCCCAGTTGCGATAATATTCATCTTTGAAGAGCAAGATGGAATCGACGGTGTACCCCCGCATTTGCAACGACTCGAAGGAAGCGATTGTGGATGAGATCCCGCCAAGTTTATGGTCGCCGACGAGGATGGTAGGAAGACGAAGTGGCCTATATCCGTCGAGCTGGGTAGTGCCGGACAAGGTGGGAGAGTGTACACCTGAACAAGCGTGTGTTGTCAGGATGTTTGCCGGGAAAGTAAGGAGGCCGCGGCCAACTCACGAAGAAAAGGTTATTTCTCACCTCCTGCTGTCTCGACATACATGTGTGCGGGTGTCGCGAGGTTTGACGCGCATCCTCGTATGTAACTGGCCACAGATGTTACGAACGTCTCGTCGGAAGGAACGGTGATCATCTACTCTGGGTGTCAGCGCCAAGCTTTGATGAAGAAGAGAGAACGTACGTCTGTCCCCTTCTTTTCTGTGGCTATTTTCGCGGCCAAATGTGGGCTCAACGGATCATCAAAGCGGTACAGACAGTGTGCATGCACTCGATCTCGATGTGCACCAGCGAACCGTTTGACATGTCTACCCTCGACGTGAGCGTCAATTATCTCGCTATAAAATCCTCCTGCACGTACTCATCATCCGCATCCTCCATGGGTCCTGTGCTGACGGGCTTGAGGTAAAAAACTCGGTTCCGTGAGGCAGCAGAAGCACGAACGAGCCCCGACGTTAGCACTGTCTTCCCGACATCGGTATTAGCCCCGAACACTTGGTGGATGCGCAAGTTTTTATAGAGCAAAGACATGTTCAGCGCATAACGGGATGGGGGTGATGAAGTCCGAATGAAGTTGAGAGCCAAAGCTAAAGTCCGCGCCGCCGCATACGAGGAGAACGCGGAAGATCACGACAGTCCATCATGTCAACATCTGAGCATCGTCATGCTTTGTCCGGAATGGCTAAGTATGATGGTTCAGTTGAGCCACCGACGGTCTATGTAGCAGTATAAATGAAAATAGACAATGATAAGTACTATAGAGATATGTGGATTTCTGCATCTAAACCGATACAGAAGACAGAGACGCGGAGGAGGCGTTGGAAGAGACGATCGACAGGGGACGATCGACTCCTCGTTCAACCTCCTTTGCGTCCTCGCTGAGTACGTGAAGCACGGCTTTCATCCCGGTGAGTTGGGCAGGACCCCATCGGTCGTAGCTCGGTTGGCGGTCATATGCGACGGTCGCAACCGTAGTCTGTAGCCGAATGGAGAATGAGCTCGAGTTCACGAATACAGCGGAAGAGTGAGTACACGTACCAGAATGTCGGAGGTCAATCCCTTGATAGGAGAAGCTGAGCTCCGAAATCGGTGCATGCGATATGGACCAAGCCAGTTCACACTAACGTCCGTTGTGCTCTGCGAATATTCCCACAGACCATATCAACTGGTGACTCGACCAGCGTAGCTCCTAACGCTCACATGCAGTTCCACGTCGTACGGCCAGTGTTCGCTCCCGATAAGGACCAGAGACTCCTTCAAGGCAATGGTGGGATCCAGGAGTGCCTCCAGCGGATGATCGAATATATGTTCAACCTCGCCCTCCGACGCCTTCAACCCATCCAGAACGGCGAGATCATCTAGAACGGTAACCACGGGTGTGACAAGAAGCTTGTATGCCGATAGGAAGGGCCGAAGGATGCAAACGTGATGAACATGCGGCGAATGTAGGGGCAACCCGACCTCTTCATGCGCCTCTCTGCACTGCATCAATTGCGACCCGTAAGTCAGGAATCCGCAAGATACGAAAGACCTACGAACGGCTGTCTCAATTACATCTTCGTCTGCCTCGTCCACTTTCCCTCCAGGCAATGCCGTCTGTCCCGGATGTGCACGCAACGTCTTGGATCGTGTGGTGAGAAGGACGCGTAGCTCCCCCGCTCGCTCATATAGCAAGACTAATACCGCCGCGCGTTTATTTAACGGATAAAATGACCTGCACTCCGTTTAAGAGCACAATGTAAGATGTCTGTGAGTGGAAACGCTGAACGCGTTGCCCGCCCTGAGATACGGAAAGACGCACAGATCAGCTCGTAGTTCGGGTTGGTAGTCGTGAAGTCGCTGGATACATGTTCGCGAACGATCCGTCAGGCCTTCTAGGAGATCATTAGGAATATCAAAGCGATGTTCGTGCAGCATTGTGTTAGTTTGTATTTTGCGGGTGTGGGGATGACGGCGGGGTGGGATCAAGGCGGGGTAGCGGAGGGTAGCGGAGAAAGAAATTGGCGCCCAAACTAAGGTGCCGTTGGCGGCCTGAAGAGGATTTCCCATGTGCAGCATCCGTTCAAGAGCACTGCATGTTCGCACAATGGCTTGGAAGCTAGGGCACTCAGCACCAACACACATAAAGAACATGCACTCTACGGCCGTGAGTCCAGATCAGGGTTGTATATGCATATGATATGATGCCAGAAGTTACGAAGCATTTGACTTCATCTCGTTAGGCCTAAGGCCTAAGGCCTAAAGTTCCGGGGAGCGATGGAACGGCAGGAACAGTTCTTTGCAGAGACTCGATCAAGATCATGTAAACAGCGTGGATGGGCTGGGCTGGTTCAAACATTCAACGTGGATCCCACCTACCTCGCCGCCATATCCACCTTACACCGTCTTGTGTGCCCCGCCCGTACGCGGACGTTCCCGAGAGGGTCTCGCCCTTGATGTCTGCGCCTCTCGCCAGGGAGTAACAAACCCACGGAGCGACCGATCCTACCAGTCACATTCCCTCGCCCGCCATTGTCATCGAGCGGGAGCGTCGTCCCTACCAGCAAGCGTCTCCATACAAGGCAACGCCCAGTGCAGATGATACGGCCAATAACCTTTCCACCGCCATATCCCTTGGGTCGCTCTATCATGAGTTTGAAGCTAACGCGGCGATCCCGAATCTCGACTACACTGAGGACTTTCGCACACGGGCACAGGCCAACAAGGAGAATGCCTGTGTTGGACGTTTTAGGGAGAAAACGCAGGCATTTTCGGAGGGGCGCGAAAAGAAAATGATGCTTTACGCGCAAGATATTCGTTGCTTGACGAAGAAGCCAGCAGTGTCACTTTTGCTCTTGAGTGGCCTGCTATCTGTGGACAGCACCGTATTGACGATCGTGTGATTGTGACTCTAAAGAAATTCAAAGCATCTTTAACGAGTTAGGGAATTGCTCACAGGAGTGCTGTTGAGGGTCGGCAGGGTATAAGCAGGAAAAGGCGACGGACTTGCGCTCGTGGAAGTAAAGCCGTGTGGATACACGTACATACAAGTGTGACATATGCTGGCGCGAATGCACGGACGGGTCAGAGGTAGAGTGCATAAACTCATAACGAGACACGAAGGCGGAGGAATGAGGGAATGAGTACTTGAGTGACTGAGTTCGGTCGGTGGACCCTGGGTGGACCGGTGGGAATAGCGCTCAGGCGCTCAGGAACGAAGTCAATGGCTTTGGATTCTAACATGCGTAAACAATATTGCTACCGGGGGAACCACACTATTCGTGGATAAGATATGTGATGAACCCGGTAGGCTCCTCGGAGTCATGCATATTTCATCGCACAGTACATCGACACATGCTACTTCGCTTGCTTGTGGCTCCCGTCGAAACTGACATCCTCCTCTCTCTCCAGCAGACGGAACTCAGGCAAGCCGCTGACCCACCCCGCAAACGCAGAGCCAACCTTCTTCCCCGTGGCCTCCGCTTGTTCCGGGGGTATCTTTACCGTCTGTCTGCCGCGGGCTGCCGCCGCGCCGTCTGCTAGCATTTGGACTTGGCAGCACTTCTCCATAGAGATGTAGAAAAAGACCGTAGCTTCAATAGTGTTGGTGGCCACAAGAAGGCCGTGGTTTTGGAGAATGGCAGCCTGAGTGAATGAATAATGAAATGTGGGCAGCCAATCCCGGGTGTTAGGGGACACTTTACGATACAGAGCACGTACCTTTTTTGAACCCAAGGCTTTCGCAATCGCGCGTCCTTCCTCGGTGTCAGCCACAACACCTTCGTACTGCGAATACAGTGCATGATCCTGCATGCAAAGACAAGACCACCTTCCGTATAAATATCGAGAGCAATCAAGTGAATGGTGGCGGCATACATCATAAAAGGCACAACTGTCCTGCGAGATCGCGTCCAGAGTTAGTCCGAGGGTAGAAAATGCTTTTCCATAGAGCGAATGGGAATGAGCGGCGCAGATGACGTCCGGGCGGGCCTTGTGAATCTCGGAGTGAATCATGAACGCAGCGGTGTTGAGAACACGGTAGGGACCGGACTCCTCGAGCATGTTGGCTTCGTGATCGACTAGGAGCAGATCACTGGGCTGAATGAGCTTGAAATGCATTCCCTGAGACACAATATCATGACGAGGAGGTAGTGCAAGAAGGGTATACTGACGAAGGGGTTGACCCAAAAGCAATTTTGATCGATGGGGTCCTGCGAACGAAATGATCAGGTGTCCATTGGGTTTCTAGTGATCTACGCACTCGCGCTGTGATATGACCAGCAATTCCCTCATCGTACACAAGTTTGCCTGACGAACAGTGTGCGATGCGTGAGATGATGTAATGTTCTGCGGGATCAGTGCTATACACGTACCAAAGATGCGCAATGCTTGAGCCAACCTGAACTTGAGGAAAGCCCGTTCCTCGAGTTTATCGGAGAAGACGGGGGGTCTAGGAGCTGAAGGAGAGAGGTTGGGCGGAAGCTTGAGCATCGGAGTATGTCGAAGGTGCAAGTGAAAGGAAACGCACTGATCACCGATTGAGCATTTAAATAGCCAGCCGGGGACGTGCACAAAACCGGTTATATCAGCTGGAACTTGAGAGAGGGTCAGATGATCCTTCCAAGTTCCAACCTTCGTCGAACGCCGAACGACATACCCGGACTCATTGTCATAGCGCATGCCAGCTGCTACACAGACATGCGAAACCTTCGACCAATGTACTCTGTTTGTTTCATCGAAGGCCATACATGTTCGGGATGGCATGAGCCTGAGGCGCGCCTGGGTCGGCGATGGAACGGGTAGTAGGCAGTCACGGGCGTGTTACCGCGGTTAACGCTTGGTGATATCAAAGCACGGGAGCACGGGTCCGGACAACGCAAATGAGTAAGAGTTTGAAGCTTGAAGTTTGAACCTTGGGAGGGGGGAGGGAAGTGACCTACAGCAAATTTGCCTGTTGAACCTGATTTCGGGCGAAGGACTGGTGGGGGATCGGGTAAGTTTACATATGAAAGAGCTGTGGGTTTATGTTGGATATGGAGACTGAGTGCGGTGAGGCATCGAGGCATGATATGACAGCGCGAACGCGTAGATGGGCCAGGGCCACATGACCGATGCATAGGACCTATTTTGGACGAGATGATGAGTTGCTCAACGGAAAGCCTGGAATTTGCCAAGGGTCTTGTAATCTTGAGACTGTTCACTTGACAGAGTTTCGCTCGGTGCTTTGAACGTTGAACATCGAACCTGGAAGGAGACATGTAAGATGCAAATATAATCAAGACGCGATAGATTACAGAATAATGGCAAGAAGATGAGTCCTGATATACAGAAAACAAGACGACACAGCGAGATCGACAGATACGGCGAGGTAAAGAAAAATAAGATGGGAACCGAATAGAAAAGACACACAGATCTCAACCTAACGTCGACTACGAGTCGACGCTGCCCTCCCCTTCCTTTTTGATTGTCGGGTTGCTTCCTCCTCCTCCTCCTCGTCTACCACCCCTTCCACGTATCCAGCGCCCATAAAAACCGGCTTTCCCCCGGCACCACCGTGTGCCAAGTAGCCCTTGTTCTTGCTTCTGCTGCCGACACCCACCAGGACCTCATCCTCCACGTCAAACCCACGGAAGTCCTCCTCGCTGAGGCTATCTTCGGCCTGTCGAAGCTCCTCGTCCAAAGTTCGTCGGCGCTCTATTTTGGTCGTTGGAACCCGGGATCCGCCGCGCGTTGACGATGTGTTTTCCACCCGTGTAAACTTCAGAGGCGGCCGCTGCAATGCAGTCCTCTGTGGAATCATGCTACGTCCATGACCTTTCTTCGGAAGTGCGGGTTCAGGCTCGGGAGATTGTGTGTTGGTGTAAGGAAGATTTAACGGATCCTCGTCCGAATCCTCCAGGTAGATATCTGGGCGCGTAGGCGTACGTCTGGGTAAGCGGGCGGGAGGACGAGGTTTAACTGGCGTAGGCGCAGGGAGAGGTGATTTCGGTGGTCGTTTCTCCAACAACCTCTCGAAGGACAATGAAGACAACTTTGGTCGAGGTGGCGTGTTCGAGCGAGGGATTGATGACCGCTTCTGGGGCGAAGTCATATAAACATCGGGGATCTCTTCCTCAGTATCGGCGATGGCGAGTTGGTTATCGTCGACGGGAGCGAGAGGGGGGGTAGCAGGTATCCGGTCATCGGGGCTGGTGTCGCCTTCGTGGTCAATATCATCAGACATCAGTGAAGGTGTGACATCCGTGCCGTCAACCGAGCTAGAGGGCCATCCACGCGTTGGAATATATGACCGGGATAGTGATGAGGGACCTGCAATAGGCTGACTGGCTGGAAGGCCACTGAATGAGCGCGAGAACGGATCCAGATCCAATTTGGGGCGGGGCGGTGGGAGGGAAGTTTCTGTGAGGCGACGTTTGAGGGCTTGTATATCTTGTCCGTCGGTCGGTCGTTTGCGTTTTTCGCCCAACCGAGGGAATGTACCACTGCTTAGGTCGACAGGGCCGCCTGCAACCTTCCTGAGACGTACAGTTTTCATTTCGTCCAGGAAAGCGGCCATTTTGTCGGATGGAACATTGACAGTGGGCTGGCCTTTTCGCTTCGGAGGCGCCGGAGGATTTATGGGAGCTTCTACAGGCGTGCCGGTATGTCTTAAGCTGGCACGTGCATGTGCAATAAGTGATTCAGGGTCGATGTCAGATGTTGGCGCCCGCATACGGAAAGAAGGAAGCGGGGGTGGTGGAGGTGGAGGTGGGGGCATGGCGTTTGTGGTTGGATAGACAGATGCTGGGCTTGGACGTTTGGCGAGCTACAGGGAATTTAGCGGACGTTCCAGTCAAAGAATGTGACTCGTCCTTACCTCTCCCTTGAGCCATTGGACCTGCTCTTCGAGTAGACGAATTTTCTCCTTGTATTCATCTCTTTCTTCCCGGATCCCTGAGGTGTCTGCTTCGTGCTCCCAGAGACTCTCCTTCTCGCGATGCTCCTGACGAACAGCAAGAAGTTCTTTCTCCTTCCCCAGCATGCCGAAACCAACGTTATGTGTTTCATACCGTCCGTTGGAAGGGGACGATGGCAGCACCGTGGATGGATCCGTATCCTGAGCTCGCCCCTTACCCTTGATATCTCGTGAACGCTTGGTAGGGGTGTCAAGGTGTGCTGGCGGAGTCCTTTCCCTCGGAGGTCGGGCTGAGGCTAGTTGACTAGATGTCGGGTGTGGCGAAGTTGAGGAGCCAGCCAATGGAATCGTGTATTCAACGTAAGAGGATGATGAACCTTGACCAAAGCGAGTAGGTGCAGGGCTAGCAGTGTCTGGAGCGAACCTGGCGTGTCGTTCGTCGTGCATGTCATCGGGCTCCATTGACTCTGACCGAGGGAACAATGAGCCAGGCATTGTGATAGATGAACGTCGCCTTAATGCGCGCAGCCGCGTCGGAAGAGGCGGTGGGGAAGGTGATGCCGAGTGTGAGAGCTCAGGGGCTTGTGGTTCTGAAAGAATGGAATCAGCTTCAAGCTGGAGAGGCTTCTCTGAGAGTAGCGCACCTTCATTTTCAGCAGGGATTGGGTCTCGGACTTGCGATTTTCGGGTGGAAAGAAGTGTGGGAGAAGGTGAACGGGGATGTGCAAGGACAGAACGTGGATGGATGGTTTTAGACGCAGGTTTGCGCTGGCGAGGGCTAGGGCTGCTGTCGTCGTCGTCTTCGCTGTGGGTTTTGCGTCGGCGGCGACTAGAATGTCCTCCAGAAGGGCGATCCAGCCGGCGCGATGTGGACGCGTCGTCCTGTCACATTTTTTGTTTGAGCCTCATACATGTACTCCAAAGATGCACCCACACACCTCGGAGAGCTCCTGCTCACGAGATATTCTCTCCTCACTTCTCGCGCGTCTTCGTGATCGAGTTACATGACTTCCTGGGCGTGTTCTATGCCTCGAGATACGCGAGGTGGACGCCTGATTTGAAGTGAAAAAGGTAAGACAAGGCCGCCAGAACAAACTAGGGCACGCACCTCTGTTGCGGATCCACCGGTTGCAGAGGAGACAAAATCCTGCACTTCACGCGATATGTATCCAATTACGCTGGAGAAAAGGCCCGATTCGACGGGTGCCATGGTCGCTGAAGCCGCTGGGCGAGAGTTGAGTTTGGGCGGGATGGTGGTTTGCGTCAAGACGCGAGCGGCGGCAAATCAACACGCATAAACAACGCGCTCGCTCCCCCGGTGACCGAGTCCGTCCCACGACATTGAACATATCTCACTGATCCTCCTCACGGTCATTCGAAGGATTTAGAGTAGATCTGCCATACTTGGCGGTCCCCATCTACGCCATGAATGTCACTCAATTACAACAACCGCCACCCTCACAGGTTCAACGAGTCGCATCCGAAGCCGAGGATGTCACACCGGACGTGCGTTTCTAGTGCTTATTTTTGCTCGCCTTGCTTATTTCCTCCTTAGTTCTTGTCCATTAAGCTCGTGAGCAAACGTGGGGGGATCAGGATTTCGCCGAAACGATTCGACCTCGATGTCTTTCCGGGCAAGGCCCAGCTCTTAGCTGTCTCCAATTTGGCAGAATGGTTCGCCGCTGTTACTCTGTCGGACTCGGGATTCTGTGAGTCATATCTCTGTTCCTCCTCTATGTGCGTTTCTAACTATGTCCAGCCATCGTATTCTCACCTCTGGCCCAACTACGCGCTGAACTTCCGATGGGCGATGAATCGAAAACAAGAGCAGTTCAGCCTCAGCGTGTGTTAGGATTTGCCACTGGGACACCCAATCACATACTATACGCGCTCAACGAGACTCGACTAGTAGTGGCTCTCGTCGAAGGACCGGTCCTCGTGTACGATACCTCGGCGCTTCACAGACCTGGAACCGACCACATTTCGCCACTCCATTCTTTTCCTCCGACAACATCGACTGCCGTGCGACAAATATCTGCGAATCCTGGAGACCTTCCCGATCTCGTTGCTCTCCTCCGCGAGCCAGACGGGAGTGGGGAAAGTCAACTGGTTGAAGTGTTGAATGTCGCCACTCTCCAATCAATCGCGGGATGGCGAGGGGGTGGGAGTTCGGAGACCTTCCCGACAAGCAGTGTGTTTTCCGTTTTCTCACGTTATATATATATATATCTTACTGACGCTATCCTTAGTCTCTTGGTCGCCTAAGGGGAAACAGATGGCCATTGGTCTTCAAAGTGGCGATATCATCACATTCAGTCCAACGGAGCCCGGTCAGGTCAAGATGTTCGTTCCCAGCCCGCCTTCTGAGCAAAAACAAAGCGTCATCCACACCTCGTGGCTATCAAACCCGTCATTCTACAGCATTTTCGCTGCACCTGGAGCGTTGGATCCGCAGAGTGCCTTGACGCATATCCTCACTTCATACGACAGCAAACGCAACTCGGCGTCGGACATCAGCATGCCTATCTACTTTTTCCCCAATGGGCTACGCGCTCCCGGCACCTTCACTGTTACCTTGCGCAATTGGGATCCCGCGAAGATTATGCTCGTCGTTGGTGACAGCGTGACCGCTGATATCGCCGTCATTGGTTACATCTCTACTCCCGCGGGAGATGTCTGGCAAAGACTGTCCTCAGAAGATGCCGCAACACCCAGTATGCCCCTGGACACAGACCAACAAGAGACGGTCATGATCGGGTTCGAGATGGATGTTAAGAACACCCAGACTTTCACCCATATCACGCCATCTGGAGAAGAGCTCGATGTACCCCCTCCACCGATTATCTATGCATACGGGAATGACGGCGTCATTGTCGGATGGTTCATCGTCAACACACGAGGGACTGTTTATCCAGGCATGTCTACCCCTGCAGCTGCGATAGCCATGGTGCCAGAACCCACTCCTAGACCTGCACCTCCCAGTCTTCCTCCTGCCCCCACGTTCGGACAGCCATTTGGAACCACAAACGTCGCCCCATCAACGTCTTCCTTTGGTCAAAGTGCTTTTGGGAATACAGGTTTTGGCTCCAACCAGTCGTCGACTCAGAATGCTTCTGCCTTTGGAGCGTCCCCACCCTCTACCTCAAGCAGTGGTCTTGGAGCCTTTGGCTCATCGAATGTCCCAGCTGTGGGTTCCTCGAGTGGATTCGCGGCTTTTGCCTCATCTGGCCCAAGTGCATTCGGTCGACCAGTATTCGGCTCTCCTCCGGCGACCACACCACCTTCCTCTCAGATGGAACGCGCCGAATCGCAAGACATGATGTCTACAGATTCAGGCCCAAGTTTCGGTGGTTTATCACTTGGCCAGAGCAACACGGATCCTTCTCCGAAGGAGGGTAGAGGGGCAGTGAGCATGTTTGGCACTCAGGCTTCCGAGCCTAGTCAAACCTCCACAGGACTTTCTTCGTTTGGTGAGAGCGGTGGGACGAAGTTCTCGTCTGGTTTTGGTCTCTATGCGCAAACGAGCCAGCCTAAACCGACCGTTGACACCCAGACAACATCCGCATCTGAGCAACCCAAGCCATTCTCCTCGTCCGGCCAAACAGGTTTCGGCACCTCAGCATTTGGACAGAGTGGATTTGGAGGAAAATCTACCTTCGGGCAGAGCGCCTTCGGCCAATCTGCGTTCGGCAAACCAGCATTCGCAGGGTCGCCGATGTCGATGACGCCTCAACCTTCACCTGCAACTACTACCTCTACAGCCTTTGGAGGCGGGGGCTTCGCATCTTTTGCTTCGGGTGGTCCTAGCTCGTTCAAACCTACCCAGAACCAAACAACTCCCACAAGTGGATCGGCGTTCGGTGGAGGAGGAGGTTTTGCTTCTTTTGCTTCCGGTGGTACATCATCTTTTGGCGCTGCTGCTGCCAAACCTTCGCAGACCTCCGTTCCTGCCTGGAGGTCAACTGGAGATGATAAGCCAGTCGATTTGACGCCTTCGACAGTTTTTGGCGGATCAGCGGCCCCAACCCCACGAACGTCCACCACGCCTCCTGCTACGCCTCCTAGTGCTCCTCCCCCTCCCACTACCCCCCCTGCTTTTAGCAGTGGCAATGGTACAAGCACGACTCCACCGTTTTCTACTACAAACGCACCGACTACTCCCGCCAGCCCTTCGCCGGGAACTGCGTCTACTACACCCTCCGCCCCTCCGCCCGCGAACGCGTTCTCAGGCCTGAAGTCCCGAGCGTCACCGTTCGGGAATAGCGGAGCTTTTGCCTCGTCTAATGCTTTCGGTTCCTTCACCCCCGACTCACCGTTTGCCAACCCTAAGCCTGTCGCGTCGGTCTCCGCATTTTCCCATCCCGTGTCAGCTTTTGCCACATCTACTGCTCCTCCAACAGGTTCATCTGGCTCTGTTTTTGGACAGCCTTCCAGTCTAGGTGGGGGCGGACAGTCTGCGTTTGGTCGGTCCGGGTTTGGTACACCCTCTACGCCTAGCCCTGCACCCAGTACTACCCCTACAACGACACCCGCAGCTGCTTCAGCTTTCAGTGCGTTCAGCAGCGCAACGAGTGCATTTGGCAAACCAGCAAGTTCCGGGAAGTCGTTCAGTGAGCTTTTGCAAGATAGGAAACCCGATGGAAAGGATGCGGCGAAGGACAAAGAGACTGCCAAGGTTCCTGCTACACCCCCGAGTGCCGATCCTAAGGCACTCGTCTCGGCATTCCCTAGGTCTGTTTTCTCCAAACCGCCACCTCCCGCAGAAGCAGACAAGGATACGGGTGATAGCAAGGGAAAGCAAGTAGTCAAGGAGACATCGAGCGGCGACTTGTCCACTGGGTCTCTCTCGATGTCGTCATCCTTTGTTGAGGTATCGAAACCTCTGCAAGAGGATGACGAAGGAGAGGACGGACCCCCGACCGATGACGAGGAAGAGGGGGAGGAAGTTGACGAGGTAGAGGGCGAAGGGCAGTCTATCGACGACTTCTTGTCGGATACGTACTCGGATGAACCATCTCAGGTGGAGGAAGGTGAAGATGAAGATGAAGATACCGGGGAAGTCCGTGGCAGTGAAGACGAAGAAACGGAGGAAGAGGAAGAACTAGATGACGTAACTCCTCAGACAGAACCCACGTCGGTTCCTCTCCCCGCCTCGCGCTCACCTACAGCCACGCCCCAGCAGAGGCCTTCAATATTCTTGCAACCTACGACTCCAGATCCTGCCGACAAGAAAAAGCCTACAAGCCGTGAACAGAGTACCACACCGCCAGGTTCTCCAACACAATCACCTTCGCCTGCTCTTCTTCATCCTACGCCGACGCTCCCCTCTCCATCACCGTCGCCTACGTCCGGGATTGGACTTGGTCGCCCCAGCACACGTCCTACGCGTAGTTCACCTCTTGCAAATTCGATCGCGGCTGATGACGAAGATGACGAAGATACAGCGAGGCCTTCTATCTCTGAAACAAGCAACAAACCTCGACCAGCGTCTCCCAAGACACCTTTTGGTCTATGGTCGACCCCGACATCCTCGTCAGTGGACTCTAAAATTCCTGCCCCACTTTTCCAGCCCAGGCCAACCGTCAAAACGGAACCGCTGACCCCGCCTGTGGAGGAGAAACAAAAGACATCGCCAGTCGCCGATAGACCGAAGACCCCACCGGCTCAGTCCCTCTTAGGCTCCGGATCCAAGTCTTCTGCCTCGACAGCAGCGCCTACCACTAAACCCTCTACCATGCCGCCTCCTTCCTCGGTATCTGGCACCAAGCCCGGATCGATCTTTGGGTCGATCTTTGGGTCGACACCTGCACCTGCACCTGGCTTGTTGTTGACCCCGGCGTCGAAGTCTCCTGGCTCACCGTTCGGTGGTCTTTCGTCCTCAGCGCCATCCACCGCACCTAAACAGGGCGGCCCCGGTCCTTCACCCACTACAGCGTCATCAACACCCGGTGTAGCTGCTCCGTCCACGTTTGGACATGCTCCGGCGCCGAAACCGTCACTCACATCCACTGCCGGAGCACCGTCTTCCTTCGGTAATGCTCCGCCTATGATTCCGCCTGCAGCTCCCCCTAGACCGGCGGGACCCCCGGAGCACCCAATGCAGGTCGAGTTTGGCCGGTTGTTTATCTCGTTGGCTAAGGACCTGGAAGAGGTGGGGGATGTCCTACCGTCTTATGTTCAGCGTGTATGCTGATCCTTCTTTACTTATAGTTGGGTTCGTTGGCGAAGGAGGCTTCGCGCAGAAGAGAGGAGATGATAAATTCCCCGCCCACCGCGTCTGCGAATTCATTACATTCGATTGAGGACATCACGCGTCTGGACAAGGAAATCGTGGCTACTACAAGCGATCTTGTCTACTTGGAAACATCTAGGAAGGAAGACGGCATCACTGTCCGCGAGCTTGAAACTGGCGTGCTCAGAGGTGTGTTCTTTTATCATCTCGTTATCACTTGAGATTGACCGATTTCGTCAGCTAAAACGCGCAGAGAGGAGATTGTGCGGTTCAACAAAGCCAAATCCGACGCCGAGTTCTCGAAGACGCTTCAATCGCGATTCTTGAGTCCCGAGCATGTCGAGCTGCAGACTCAGCTTCGCAGAAACATCCGGGTACGTCATTCGATTGGATTCTCTGTGGATTGAAGATGTTCATTTTCCTTAGGCGGCGAGCGACCGCATATCTCAGATGGAAGAGCACCTCCAGGCAGCGAAAAAGATGTTGGACCAAGTCCGAACTGGCAAAGCTCGTGTCAAGTAGGTCGTAAGTTTTTGACTCCGAGTGCAGTCACTCATCTTATTCCGCTCAGATCTCCCTCACTCGACACAGTGAATCGAACGTCTCGTAACATAGACATCGCCATCGAGCAACAAGCGGCTGAAATCGACGCTCTCCTCGCGCGTGTGGCCAAGCTGAACTTGGACTCGTCGCCGTCTCCTTCTCCTTCAACCCTGCGCACGCGTGACAAACGCCTCCCCGATTCGCCCGTTCGCCCGCCGACCCATGTCACGCAGGACGTCGCGACGACCGCCGCCGCCGCACTCAATGCCGAGCAGTCCGCGCAAAAGCTCAAGGACGCGCTGCTAAAAGTCCGCCGGGAACCGCTGTTGAACACGCAAGCGTCGGCTGCCGCGCCCACGGCGCCGAAAGCCTTCGCGTCGCCGACGCCTGCCATCGGAGGGAATCCTACGCCCTTTAGCGCGCCTTTCACGCTGCCGCCATTCAACATCGACCTGTCGCCTACGGTTGGCCTGGGCGGTTCGCGCCATCGGGCGGCCGGTGCCGGTGGACACTCGAAGCACCAGAAAGCTGTCCCGCTCAAGCGTGCGGAGGGCTCGCCTGAAGCACCGAAGCTTGCGCCACCCCCCGCGTTCGACTGGGGACCGCTGCCCTCAGCGAAACCGATGGCATCGCTTGCATTTGATTTACGTAGTTTCACTCCAAAGTAGGTGTAAAGATCGTGGCGGTGGATTTGTGTGGGATACATACTGGAAAGAGATGAAGCACCGGATTCTGTATATCTGTTTTTCTTTACAAGTCTATCTGTCTGGTTCTGCACTGTGTGTTCCTGATATGTGTATACATATTGCTTTGCAAGCTTTTGGGAAACCTCTGTGCACATCAATGCTTATCATGAACTTGGCTCGGAAGCTCCATTGGCAGGTGCGCCCGCAGATCCTGACTTATCCTCTTCATGCTCGTCATCAAACTGCCCGTCCTCCTGAGCCTCCTCCTCTTCTAGATGCTTGTGCGGATCATATATGATGGAATCCAGATGTGCGAGCGCGGCCTGTTTTGGTGACAAGAGGGTGGGGGAAAAGGGAGAGAAAAGGGCAGCTCTAGTACGGCGCGAAACGGTTATTGTTCGCGAAATCGCTGCGCACCCTGCCGACTTCGCTGAGCTCTTCGCCCTCAGCGCCGCTAAACGTCTCAAACGCGCCCGGATCGATGTCCACGAACGCATCGTCCGCGCCGTCCTCGCCCATGTCGTCGTCTTCGGAAAGGTTGGGGTCCGGGTGGAGGGACGCGCAGTACGACAAGGCCTCGAAGATAGGTTCAACTTGTGGCGCGGGGGTTCGTCAGGGTATGTACCAGGGTGGAGAAAAAAAGCGAGAAACGCACGAGAATCGGCCGGAGCAATGAGGCTCAGCTCGCGCATATCTGGGAACGCGTCGGGGTCGTCATCGGCAGCACGAGCTGACGCGCCGTTCGCAGCAGGTGGAGACTCGTCCAGTTGACAGTAGACGAATGGACCGCTCTCCGCACGCGATATCGCGTGCAGCGTGATCGCGGGGTACTCGATCTGAAAACCGCGTCCGCTCGGTCCTATAAACACGAGCGCGCTTTCCCCCCAGTCAGACGAGAGATCGAGAGCAAGGTGAGCGACGCACCTTTCTATCACGTAGAGCGTGCCCTCTGTACCGTCCTGTGCGGAAAAATCGGGCAATGCGGGGTCGAAGACGGCGGAGACGCGCTCCTGTTTGTGGCGAAGGACAGGCGGGATGTCACTGAAGGACGCGGGCGTTGTCCCCGTTAAGGATCGGTGCTCCTCCGGAGATATATGTTTGGGGAGATCGGAAACGAGGGAGACGGCGGGCATCGTGTAAGAATGAAGGGATCCGAGGACAAGGCGCGATGAGCATTCTCAGGCTCCTCCCGTGAACACTGAACAACGCCCGACGCGACTTGTTATCTGTCATCCCTGTTCATAGTACCTTTCTTGACGAACCCCCTAACTTCACACATCCTCTCGGCTGCTCAACACCTTCTGCAAGCGTTCCGTGGCCTAATGAAACACGTAGACTCCCCCCTCTAGTCTTCCTCTACAGCAAAAATACTGAATCTGCTCAGACGGACGAGTGAGCTCATGAAAATGGGTCCTCTTTTTCCTCGCCTTGGTTCCGACTAAAATAATGCGACAAGTGACGTATGTTGTAGACTGATTCTGTGCAAGTGACTATAAACAGCAACATAGTACATACATTTACAGCAACATGAATGTCAATCTACTGTTCTGAGCCACGGTTGAATACACAAGGGAAGCCGATCCCGGTAGCGGCATGTACGACACGGAATCCAGAATATAGGAAATTCATGTCATGGATGCAAATAGGCAAAGAAGTTGTGCAACTGCAAGAAGTAGATAGGTCAGCCCTAAGCGGCCATCGCAGTCTCCCAGATGATACGGAGGTTCCCACCTTTCTGTATTCATATTCTCCGTATTTTGAGAAACAACAGGGCGACTTTTGAGCGGCAGTGGATGGAAATGTTGCACGGCGATGGTGGTGGGCTGTAGTGGGTTGGACGTTGGTTAGAAGATTCAAGATAGAGATTAACTGGCCACCTCGTGTTGCGCGTCACGTGGGACTGGATGCTTTATGAGAGACGAGGAATTTGAGACGAGCTACTGTATACATCCATGAAGAAGGTCGTAAAATAGGCGTTAAAGAGACGATATATAGCGAGAGCGATGTGTCCGATGTGGCGCACCCATTGCACGTAACGTAGCGTAGCAAGATTCAGAGATACAAAGTGGTACAGTAAAATATGCACAGGCAGTCTCCCTCCACATGTCAACGTACTGGAAAACCTCATTTGTATCCCTGATACGCCGAGTAGCTAGGTGGTCCCGTCGACGCGCCGGCCACCGTCGCCCGTACGGCTGCATACGGGTCCGCGTACTGCATTGTCCGACTCACACGCGGCCCATCGTTCGCAGGCGCGTCGAACCCGGACGGTGCTGGATCTGAGAACGCGCCGTATGTGTCCATGCTCTGGCGTGGACGCGCGGGAGAGCTGGCATATCCCCCGCTGGGAACGCTGTAATCGCTAGCGCTGGGCACGGAGCTGACGCGTGGCTGATCCGCGAATGGCGAGTCGTCCTCGCGAGTCATACGACGGATTGGCGGGAGGGCCTCGTACACAGACTCCTCGTCGGCGTCATCTTGCTCCACCGGGTGTGTAAAAGGTTGATCGCGGGGCATGCGACCCTTGTTCTTCCGCCAGTCGAGTACAGCGAGGGTGAACGACGCGGCCCAGAAGCCGAACGCGAGCCAGAAGAACACAGCGCCGGCTTTCTTGGTGCTGCACCATGAATCGAGGCCCTTTTTGAAGCTGTCGCCTTTATCCGCGTTTGGGTCATTATCTGCGTTTTTGCAGCCAGCTTGTGTCCACGCGGAGATGGTCGTGATAAACCTGGAAGATTATATGAGCAGGAGAAAGATGAGGATGAGGGTGGCATGACCCACGCGATGAGGAGGCTGAAAGCGGTACCGGCGCCTACGAGTATAAAGCTGACGCGAACCTCCTTCAAGGCGCGGGCAAGACGCGTGAAACGGTCGTATTTCTCGTACAGGACGGGGATGAGAACCAGGAAGAGGGCGAGGAAGATACCCGAGATTGAAACGAACAGTGCGAAGCCCGTGAGACCGGCTGTAAGTGCGAGGGTTGGAAATCAACATGACGTGAGACAGAGGACGAAGGGATTACGCACAAGGCCCGACGTTCCATTTGGCCTGGAAGGCGGCAACGCTAGCAAAGCAGCACATGGCGAGGAAGTTGAAGAACACTTGGGAGGAGTGGAACACGATCGCAGGTTTGGATACGATCATCTGTAGGTGAAGCATTTCATGTCAGCACAGCTCCGACGACGCGTACGCGAGCAAGACAGATGAACCCATATCCAAAGTGTCCATAGTAGGGGTATGAACAAAAGAAGGACGAGGAGACCAGCGTTGTCCGACATCGACGAGCGATGAGGTTGGAACGAAGAGCATTTTACGTAACATGTTCGAATTGCGCGCGAAGTTCCTTTCAGCGGGGAACACCCACCGGTCAGCCGCCCAAAGGTACCGCGGTGCAGATGGATATTATGCAAAGAGAGCGCAGAAAGAGAATAAAGAGGACGGTAACGTACATCGTCCTCGAATCCCATGGCTCCGCGTCCATTCCCGATCCCTCCAGAGACAGAGGTTGACACTGGCGTAGATGAGTGTTTATCGGGGATGACCCTGCTCACGCCGTCCTTGAGACGGTCCAAAAATGACATATTTGCTGGTGGTAGGTTGCTCGACGGTGGTGGATGTGCGGATGTGTGGTGAGAGTGGGGCGAAGGTCGTTGCTACCGCGCCAAGGGGAGATGATCGTGAAATGGCCAACAGAAAGAGGCTATGAGGGTGTAAAAGGAAGAGATACAGCTAAATTGGCTGCGGAATGCAATGCTCGTAGGCGCTGCCGGGGAAATCGGTGCGTCGGCGTCGTGGATGATGGTGAGCAACGAGTAAAGTAACGCTGCCGCAGAAATGACGAAAGCCCGCACCCGCAACTACTGCGCCGGCGCTTGGCAGTGGCACACGTAAGCGGCATTATAACATGTTATTGGATTAGATTAATCCTCATAGCCCTTACATAATGATAAGATAACAGAGTGGGCGCTTGTTGAACCCCGCATCGCTCGCCGGAGAGGCCGGCGCCACCGTCTTGACCGCAACAATCTCTTTCATCCAACATTTATTCACACCGCTCGGGCTCTTTACCTCTCAATTGCAGAAATTAGCATGGCCATATCTCCTCAGAAGCTTTCACTCTCGCAGTCATTCCTGACCCCCGGCTCGCAGTTGCTCATACTCGATCTTGTCGACGAACCCGAAGCCACCAGATGCCCCCACGTTGTCAATGTCTTCGCCGACGATGCGCAGAAGACGGATATCTTGCATCGGTTCAAGAGCTCAGTGGCATGGAAGGCACAGAGGACGCATGACAATATACATCCTGCGAAACGGCGAAAGGTGTGTATCAGGCCCTGGTTCGCTATATCCTGGTTCAATGGATAGTTCGCACAGCTATCAGCGCCACAGTGCGATGCATGTCGCCAAACATTAACACGACCGTTTGTGTGTCTGCATTGTGCATACGCTGGGTGTTGGGCCGAGGAGCACATCATTGAGCATTTGGAGGACGAGGGACATCTCTTTTGTGAGTCTACTTGGTTGCCTATCCTTCTCCTCGGCTAACGTTCTCCAGGCGTTGACGTCAAATCTGGCGCGGTATACTGCTCAAGCTGCGGGGATGTCATCCACGAACCTATATTCGACGCCCTCTTTCATGCCACCATCCTTGCCGTCGATGAACGTAACACTCGATATGAAGGTAGTTATTGCTTTATTCGAAGCAAGGCGGAGTCGTGACATTTGGATAGTGGAAAGCAGGAGAAAGGAACCTCACCAGGTATGGACGCCGACGCCCGCCGATGCATCTGCTCTTGAGAATACAACCCCCATACCATGTCAAGGTATATCACTGAAGCTCCCTCCTATGTTCCTATGAAGACTCATTCAATTTCCTTTTCCCCAGCTCGTCGCGGCCTTTTGAACCTTGGTCAAACATGTTTCCTCAACGTCGTCCTCCAGTCCCTAATTCACAACCCCATCCTTCGAAATTACTTCCTCGGCGATAAGCATAACCATCAAGCATGCGAGTCGGTCGACTGCACCTGTTGCGAAATGGATAAGCTTTTCACGGAGGTAGGTTATTCACCGCACGCTACCCTGTATGCCGCTTATACTTTTTCATAGGTTTATAACACCACAACCTCTGCACCCTTTGGTCCTACCACTCTCCTCGCAACAACGTGGCGCTCTGCTAGCCTACTCTCCGGCTATGCACAACACGACGCACACGAATGTTTCATCGCGTTACGAGACGCCATGCACGCCAGCGCGCGAGGTTCCACCGAGATCTCGTGCAATTGCATCATTCACGCCGCATTCTCAGGGGAGATGCAGAGCGAAGTGCGCTGTGTGCGTTGTGGGAACGTGAGCCCGAAGAAGGAGACATACATGGAGTTCAGTCTCGCGTTGGGAGAGGCGGGAGGGCCGGAGACGCTTGCGGGATGCCTGAAGCGGTTTACCCAGCAGGAGAAGCTGGGCTCGAAGGAATACACCTGTCCGAAGTGCGGCAAGGCGTCTACGGTGCGCTGCCCAAGTCTGCTGGGAGGTGTGTAGGCTTATGAGGTCATAGGAGGCGAATAAACGGCTTTCCATACGCAAACTACCCCCTATCCTCTCCTTCCAGTTCAAGGTGCGCTTCTGCCCATACTTTCGATGAACAGTCCCCTCTGATCTGTTTCGTGCTCAGCGGTTCGAGCAATCCGGCGGAGACAAAGGCTCGGCACGGAAGATATCCACCCCTGTTCGCATCCCGTCCATGATCAACATGGCACCCTATACCAGTGCAGCCCAGTCTGCGAGAGCGGGGCCCGACAATCCATTCCCGTGCGCTTCCCCCCTCTGAGGCGTCGATACGTTGGCTCAAGCTTCGACCTAGATATCCAGGGCCAGAGAGCATGTACGAGTACGAATTGTTCTCGGTGATCAACCACGAGGGTCAAATCGACAACGGGCACTATACCAACTTTTCCCGGATCCGCGATGAGGTTTATCTCTCCGACTCTTCCTTTTCAGCGATACGATGCTAACGTTCGTCTTTGGTAGTGGTATCGCTTCGACGACGACAAGTACGTGCCCCCCTTCCTTTCCATCCACTCGACGCTCATTTTTCACATCGCAGAGTCACCGCAACATCACTCAAAGAGATGCACGCCTCTCCCGTCCCCATTTATATGGCATTCTACGTCAAGCGCGTGCTGGATTACAAGCCACACACGACGCCGTCCTACATTCGCGCTCGCGAAGAAGAGGCAGTGCGTGAACGTGAGAGTGAGCAGAGGGAGAGGGAGCAGAGAGCGCGTGAGGAGCGGGAACGGATGGATATAGAACGGGAGCAGCAAGAGAAGTTGAGTCGGGAGGTGGATGACGAGCTGGCGGCGTTGGTGTAGTGAGATGCGGGATTTGGGTAGGGAAGTATGTGCTACATGTATGTACAGACTTCGTTGCAAATCCAAGTATTGACCGGAATGATATAACATAAATGTATGACTGGCAGCGTACAGCACTTGTGCAGAGAGCGAACGAAAGCATTACAAATGAGATGAGAATGGCAAAGACGAGGAGAAGCAGAGGCCCATGGAGTAGCAACCTATCCTGCGCAGCGTGTAGTGCGAACTTCGAAGATGTACTTGGGTCTCTGACACCGGCGGCCGGTCCATTTAGATCGTATGCTGGGGAACATATAGAACAAGGACGAATCAACATCGTTACGCGTATAGGAGAGATCAGCGTCACCTTCACGAGGGACCACTCAACCTGAACCTGCTTGATGCGCGCCGACATAAGGCTGCGACATTCCCGGCAGGTGAGCTCGTCCGCCAGAGGACGAAGGGCAAGCTCGATAGACGAAGCCGATAAACCTGCATTGGATCTGCATCAACAATGACAGCACACGCAAGGTGATGGCGACCGACCGGGCCTCGGCTCCCAGGTAAGATACGACACGGCCAGCATCCACGCACGTCGGAGATTGTTTTGGTCGAAAAGGTCGCAGGTGGGGGTCGACGTGTGTGCATCCGGGGGCGCACAAAGCAGCCTCTTTAGCGCCTCGACACGACCCAGGTGGAGGAACACCAGCCTTTTGAAGTACACCGGTCCCATGCGTTCCACTTCTCTGTCCGTGAGCTGCCAAATCGGTAGGAGCGGTATGTAGGCCGAGACGGCGACGGCGACGGCTTCGAGGTCGAGGGACGCCGCGCGGGTGTAGCACTCGAGGGGATCCGAGGGGCCGCAGGTGGTGAGGAGGGAAAACAGCGGCATAGAAGGTCCCGTGAGGAATGCCTTGGGCGCGTAGCCGTAAGATGGCATCGCGTCCATGGCGGCGAACACGACGTCGAGTGTCGGACGGAACGAGTCCGCGGATATGTTGTAGACGACGTGTAGCAGAACATTCAGCGTCTTCGCCTCTAGCGGGAGGTCCAGGATCGGCTGATCTCCTGTAAGGCAATGTTGTCGGGAGGAGGAAATCCGAAACCGTTGGAGGACTCGGCGAGCAACCGGTGGACGTGGACGAAAAAGAAAGTCGCATCCGACGAGGAGACGCAGAGATCGGGTGGAGAGGCGTCGGAGACGGAGGCCCCCGGATGAAAGGTCGTGGAGATCGACATCTGCACGTCCTCAGATGGGGATGATTTCTAACGTTCATTTGTGCGCTTAATGACCTTGGAGGAAGAGCGGGGGAGGAAAGGCGCACTGTGGGAAAAGACGATCTATCGACGTCGGAACTGCCCACGGAACTGTTTGTCGGAGCGGTGTCGGACTCTAAGTCGATGAATGAATCGTAATATGCGTATGCCATGGCGCCGTCGACTGCAAAGTTGATAGGGAGATGTGCCCGAGGGGCGAGGGGGGAGAAAGAATATGGAGGTAGTGGCGCAAAGCAAGAGGGGCGAAGTAGCCACATCTACCCCGGCCCAGAGCTTCATCTTCGTCTTGAACCTGGTCTACAAACAAGTACAAATGGCCCGTGACAGGTAGATAGATACCGTCATAGCCAATTGATGGTGTGTAAGCTCCAATACCGTGCGACGAACCATGCGAAACCCGTCGTGACGACGAAGAGAAGACCCACCGTGATAGTAACGCGGTCAGTGTCGATGCAAAACACAAACACGCCTGCCGGGGATCGAAGCTAGTCTCTCCGATGCATACGAGAGAATTAGGACCTTCGCTGCCAGGCTGGCGAGGCTGCCCATACCCAACTCGCTGCTGCCAGAATGACGTCAGGAAGCGCCAACGACGGGAGAAGTAGTGCAGCGGTGTCGAGTGGAGGTGCGCCGACCCGTGCGCACGCCGCACGATAAGTTTGCAGGGTGCGACGAGGTGAGATGCGAACCGAGAACTCTAAATTGTTGCTTTGCCGAAGACCGACGCGATGGCGACCTCCGCTTTGAAACCAGCCAAACCAAACTTTGCAACCACTGAACTTGACAATTGCACTGTAAGGGTACAAAGTCGATTATATCTGACAAGCGTGTACCGCACGCAGATTCATAGAATATACCTCTCCACTAAGATAGAACGCGCGCATACTTCGGGAACCGGGGAATAGCTAGTAGGATCTTCGGCGGAACAGGGATGAGAAGAAAGATTGGCCATGGTGGCGGCCGTGGTGGTGAGGATGGCGGTGACCGCCGTGGTGGTGGCCGTGAGAATGGTGGTGGCCGTGGCCGTGATGATGATGACGACGGTGGTGGTGATAGCCATGGCCATTGCTATAGCCATCGCTATACTGACCATGTCCACCGTGAACGATGACGGCCGGTCCTGAAGCCGGCTGCATGGGTGCATATGTCCCGCCGTATGTTCCGGGAAGACCGTATGCGTACCCACCCACAGGCGCGGAGGCAGGTATGCCGTTGTAAGGCGATTGTGCGTAGGGTGTAGCACTTGCGGCGTATGGCACCATCATGCCTTGCCCACTGGGGACCGTGCCAGGGGGTGCAAAGCCCGGCTGAGTGTACTAAAGAGCGACACTATGTAAGCAGCGATCTCTCGAGACGAGGATGGCCGGACGTACCATTTGATTGCCAGCAAGGTTATATGCCATTGGAGAGGGAAGCGGAGCTAGATGACCGACCCAGTCCGCGGACGTTGAGTACATATGGGCGTGCAAGAGCTCGAGTCAAGTATTCCCACCCCACTGCCGGTAACTCGATGTTTGCGCTTCTACGTCATGCAGTGAAGGATGGCCAAGTTTCAGCATATATCACGTTCCTTGTATGGTCACCAGTGCTAGCCTGCTGCTAGTAGGTAGTAGGTCCGCGAAGCCAGGTGGAGTGCTCGTGACCGATTGTGAAGGAAGGTCCGGGGTGACAGGAGCAACGAGTCGCACAGGATCAGAGAACGAGGAATTGGTGTGATACTTTTTGTGAGGAAATGGATTTAACGTAGTCTCCCGTCGTTGGCCTACCAAGAGAATTTCCTGCATAGATCAGTGGATAAAGTGCGGGCCTGTATGTCACTAGACACATATGTACCAGTGTGGTGAGGTCGCGAAGAAAGCGAAGGAGGGGCCGGCTTGCGTGCCGACTTTGGTGACTGCTACCAGGTTTCAAATTTCAGGTGCGGGTCCGTGGAGAAGATGGGACACCTAGGGAGTCAATTGTAGGTCCGTGTCATAGTATGAGTACTGTCTCATGTCCTTTCCCTTTGTGTAGATGTAAGTGTTGCAGACTTCGACTGCAGTCGATAGTAACTAGACCTTGAAGGCTTGAAGGAAACGAAAAGGTAAGTTATGATTCTCGACAACTGGAATGGTAAGCCACTTACTTGCAAAAGGGGACGGCACACGGTGCGAAGCCTATCAGTCATTGACAGCGGAGCTTGAAAGCGCCCACGCTGCGACCTGCCATCATCGCGCAACAATTGTCGTGGAGAGGTGGAGAGAGCGATGCACAGCGATGCGGCGCAAAGGGTACGTATCTCCCGGGTCTCGGGTTCTGTGGCCAATTTGGGACAGTCACATCGGGATGAAGTGGTGTGTGGATTGAATGGACAAGAATGGTGGAGCGAAATGTGTGTGTGCGTACAGGGTAACGATGGGAGTAGAATACAAATGCCTCGTGTATGTATATCGTGGAAAGAAATCGTGACTGGCATGAGAACAAGCGACTGGAGACTGTCCTGCGTGTATGAGGACGGGGTATACGACGAGCAGTATGCGAGAGCAGAAAAAAGAGCAAAAGCAGAGAAACAGAGTACGTGGATGCCCATACATGTGAATCGAGGCCGAGATCAAGAAGAGACGAACCTGACACCAACCCCCCCGAAACCTGGAATAGAAGAGAGCCGCGCGTCTACCTCCATACAAAGATAACGACACGATCATTAATGATTTGGGGTGGATCCATTAGAGTCGATCGTCCCACGACGTTTTGCGAGACCTGGGGGAACGGGGGGTGCGCGAGGTGGTTGTGCCATTATGCGCTTGGAGGCCGATTGCGGACGAGCAGGAGGGGCGCTCAGGGCGTTCGATGAAGTACGCATCGCAGGCATTGGGAAGACGAGAGACGGGTGGTAATCGTGAATGCTTGGATGGTAGGGCATGGGCGAGGACGTATGAGGTGTTGGGAACGGGTACTCGTAGCGTGGTGATGGGTCGAAGGGTGTGCCCACGAGAGGACGCGGCGATGGTAGGGGGATCGTGAGGGGGATTCCAGAGGGTAGCGCAAGAGGATGCGGCTGAAGATTTGGACAATCCGCTGGTGAGCAAGGACGTCGTACAAAAAGGACAGACAACGCACGTAGCGCACCTTGCGCAAAAAAACGCCCTCCCGCGTGGATTGCGGTTGGGTCGTAACAACCGCGGCAACGTGTCCTGCTCGACTGGTCATGATTTCAGGGCGGCGGGTAAGGGTCGAGACGTTGAGAAGGGCGAAGGAGACGACGAAAAAAAGAGAGGAAGAGGGTGTGTGAGTATGTAAGTACGTTCAGGCCAGCGTCTCGCGCTTATACACGCGTAAGAAGATGATAGGTGACGTATAAGTATATATATGTGTACAGGGCAGTCCGTCTCGCGGACCTGAACAATTCTATCAGACTGAATGAACGTGCTCTCGGTGAGGCAGAAATGAAAATAACCCGTCAGATGCCGAGATATGGGTGAGTGCAGGTGCCACGACAATCTGACTCGGAGGCGGGAGGAAATACGAGCTCAAGCTCAAGCTCAAGCTCAACATCGACCTCAAGCTTCAAGCCCAGGACGACTTCGCGACGACGGGGGACGACGGGAGACGACAGGTGACGGTGCGCGATGCGTCTCCGAGGTTGTGCGGGCCTTGCTGCAGCCTCGATGTCATCAGGACGCCAGCATCGACGTCACCTCCTATCGACAACTTCAGGAGTCCGAAAGGTTAAACAGCACCTGCGGAGTCCGGTTCGTCTCTTTTTGGGTCGTGTTGTTCGTAACAATACTGCTTTGAATTCAGGTTCTTGTGCTGTTTGATAATCTGAACTATCGCGAAGATCCGCCGACCAGGTCACCAGTGATCCAGGACCACTAATAGTACTTATGCCCTCTATGTAGTGCAGTCGAAGATAAAGTGATTATGATAGCGATTGGGTAGCGGACTCACCGGCGGCACCACCTACCAGCACCTACCCATCGCTTTCCCTCCATACGCGTTGTACAGCATTGCTATCGAGACAACCCAGGTTCAATACCGAGCTGACGGAAATGGTGGATCGGACCTTCTTGATAGTGAGTGCCAGTGAGAAACGGTCAGGCTGGATCCGTGGAATTGATCAATGTCAATATTCTCAGGTATGTGGCTGTCGCATGTGCTCCAGAAATCGAATCCTTCACTTTTTAGAGCTATGTACCGAAGACGACCAGGACCTATAGATCGACGGTCATCTGTGTAAGGTAGACAAAGGTAGGCAACTTGAACCAGGACCTAACGCAAAATGTATGCGCCATAATCATGTGATGTAAATCCCAACGATTCCCACGGTCTTCAAGTCGAAGGGTCGGCGTCGAACTTCGGCGAAACCTAGGTTTGATTTTCTCCCCTCTTCTCGATCGTGTTTCTGACCATTTTAGAACAGCACCGACGACTGGAGAAATATGCTTACCATTGGCTCACCATGATCTCATACAGCAGCTGTCAAGTTATGGACCTGCTGACTCCGATAACCCCACAACTGCCCCAGAACTGCATCGCGTTGGTGTTATGTGTGTGGTGTTCTCCGCACTTCTATTTTATCTGCAGTTCATATGACGCTCAGTGAGCCCGTATCTTATCGTCATTGGCACTTGGTGGGGTGCGAATTGCTGACTGGGGTCGTTTTTAGGAAGACATATGAACCCGCCGCTGTGCATCACGCAGTTTACCCATACACTCTCCAAACAAACCATGGCTTTCAACTACTACCGCAACGCTGCCCCCGGATGGGGCACACAAACCGTACGTTTTCAATTTGTTCACTAGACCGGGTATCTTATGCTGACAAGTCATGGCGTTAGTATCAATTCGGTACCCCTCCCCCACCCTCATTCCGCCCGCTCGATTCCTGTGAGGTGGTCTTTCGTTGAGTCACGTATACCCCGTCTGACCGTATGTCAACGAAGGGACTGGCTTGGACTACTACACCGCGCACAGTGGTGGTGTACAAGATCCGTACGTTTCGTCTCTCGGTTTTGACCGTATATACAGTACTCACGGTGCTTGTGTTGGTAGTACTCCTTACCACCACGCAATAAGTCGTATTGGCGCAGGAATAGGAGATTCTGGGATCGGACTTCGTGAGGCGGAGATGTTCCATCGTCGTACGTACGGCGGTTTGGTGAGTATCCGAATTCAACCCCAGCGACTCTGTTGTCTGACGACGCCCTGTTTTTTCAGGACGACATCATACGTCTACTTCCCGTGGAAATTGGTCACGCTGCAGCCTATGAGGCATACAGGCAGTTAACTTTAAATCTGGCCAACAGCCTTACGTTTAGCGCCAGCACCGAGCATCGACGAGAGGCTTTAGTGGGACTGGCAGTAGCAGAGGGTATACCCTCGTTCACTTTCTTCCTACTCGTGTCAATGCTTACCATTTTGTCGCAGCTGTACGCCTGTGGCAAGACTCCGGCCGCGCGATGGATCGATACGGACTGCAAGTCGCCTCAGAGACGGCCGCGGTCACTGCGTCCGTGCTAGCACGCGCGACGTTTGAGGCTGGCGCGGTCGGAGGTCCGGGACTTCTGCGTCGACGCAACTCGTTGCCAGGCGCGATGGGCTCTTCGTACCCTGTTGACGATCCTGTCACGCGCGGCCGAGCTATGGGAGCGCTCGGTGTAGGCGCACACCCCTCGGCCATGTCTCAAGCTTCCACATCCATCACGGGAGGAGCGCCTTTTGCACCCACCGGCGTCGGGCCTGGCCCACCCGCCGCTGCGGGCCTTCAACCAGGCGCAATGGGCCCATATGCCTCAGGCGCGAGGGATGCCGGAGCTGGCGCTATGGTACCATACGCTGCATCTGGGGGTGCTCCCATTCCCGCGACTGCTCCGTCCAGTGGATTCTCTGGAACCTCGCAGTTTGGCTACGGCGCGAGCGATTATGGCCGCGGTGGGGGGTACGGCGCAAGTTACGGACCTTCTGCTGGCGTTCCGGTTGTTTCGCAGGCTCCTGGCCCTACTATCATCATCCGAAGCGGACATGGATATGACGATGGTTATGGGTACTCTCACCACCACCATCACCACGGACATCACGGCCGCCACGGCCGCGACAACGATGGGTATTACGGTGGTCGCTCCATCTTACCACAACTTCGCCATCGACGGCACCACAGTCTGCCGCGGTATGAATACGCGTAGTGCGTTGAGATTGGGACAGAAGAACAGAACAGAATAGAGAAAGTTATGCCGGTGTGTACATAATTGCTACATGAATTGAAAAGGTAGTGTAAATAATGAACACAGTATGGCGGGGGTTGTTCAATGGAAGCCTTGTCCGTTCAAGCGATTGCAAATTTTTGATGTGGTTGATACTAAACTTTCTCCTGAACCTTG
Source organism: Amylostereum areolatum (assembly GCA_012932865.1). Lineage (NCBI taxonomy): Eukaryota > Fungi > Basidiomycota > Agaricomycetes > Russulales > Stereaceae > Amylostereum > Amylostereum areolatum. The sequence goes on from SAXG01000009.1 coordinate 604,050, forward strand.
ACCACCTCCACGCATGGCTCAATATATCGACGGTGTCGAAGCTCAACCAACATCAAGATCCTTCCTTGGCAATCATGAACCTCCTGTCTCGTATCATAAATCTTGGGTTCCGTTTTCTGCGCTCGCAGACGACTCGCAGCTGTTAAAAATCATTCGAACCTCAGGTAACTTACCAGGTAAGTGGCCTGGCACTCTCCAGTACCGCCGGTATTCCCGGTGTGGACTCTGTGGAAACTCAAAAGCATCGAGGGAAGGTTTATCCTTATTTGTTCATCATGGGCGTTTGTATTTAAGGTGGCAGGACAGCCGCCGCAGGCTATCCTTCCCTCCCCTTCCTGGCATCATCTTTGCTCTCTTTTTCTTTCTTTCTTACTTTCTTCTCCTACTCCCGCGCGACATATACCCCGCTTTTTTGTGCAAATCATCCTTCCTTTTCGCTACAGTGTTTTGGAACGATTCAAATTGATTCCTGCTTCCCTGCCGTCCTCTTCACTAGGGACTCGGAGGCGCCGCTATGCCTGAAAATGTAGACTGGAAATCGATCATGGCGGTGGTTTCTGACGACCCAGGAACCTATTTTGTGCACGATCCAGATGCTGGATATAACCCGTCTACTATCCCGACGAAGTCCATTTCCCAGCCTCCAAGTCCTACGGTACGATCAACTTCGTTTTATACATCTTATCGTGGATGCTCAGGCTTCCAACAGGAAGAATACTTTGGGTCCTCCGGTTTTGACCTTCAGGTGTCGATATCTACGACGTTTCATCCCGGCGCGACCCTCGACACGTTCGGCTCGGATTTAACGCTCTCCTCGTCCGATTCCACATTCTTCTTCGTTCACATTCACAGGTTGCTCGCATGCTCCTCCAATGGGTTCAACTCGCTCCTACCAAACACATCTATGACCGCGAGCCATCCGATCTTGTCCATCCCGATGGATTCCCCCGCGCTGAACGTACTACTACATTCGGTATACGGCATGTCCGCGGAATCGTTCCGTCCGCCCCTCGCCTCTGTATTCGCGGCCATCGACGCCTTTACAGTATACGGCTACCTCCCCGAGTTTTATCTTGCGCCGTCCCAGCCGTTGTTCAAACTATTCGTCTCATACGCTCCAGCGTCACCCCTTGCGTGCTATACAAAGGCCGCCTCGCTAGGTCTGGACGACCTCGCCATTGCCGTGTCACCTTATCTACTGTCTCTGTCTCTTCCGCAACTTACAGACGATGACGCGGTGATGATGGGTGCGGTATATCTCAAGCGGCTATTGTTCTTCCACCTGGGCCGCGTGGAGGCGTTGAAGCGTCTACTTCTCGCGCCTCCAGTTTCGCATCCGGCCAGAGAGAATTGCAATATGTTTGACCAGAGCAGGCTCGGACGAGCGTGGATGCTCGCTGTGTCGTACCTGACTTGGGAACCCAAACCAGGCATGTCGCTTTCGCTGAGCGCTTAGTACGTTGCTGATTGACGGCGTTCGTGCTAGGTCTGTCCGTTTCGGCCATCGAGTTTGTCCTGAAACCTTTGGCGGACCGTGTCACCTGCGCTGAGTGCAAGTCCCTACTCCATTCACGCATCAAAAAGGTGTTGGTGGAATGGTCGCTCGTAAAGGTAGCGTCTTCTTCGCTTCTCGTGCACATGGCGGTTGCTGATTCGCCTTCTTTATACTATACTTATAGCATACGATATGATGCTATCGGCACCATAGACATCCGTGCGTTCTAAACACTTTCCCCCTGGCTCGTAAAATATTGTTTTGAGCGCGATGTTCGGACATCGCATTTCGTACGTCTTTTTCTCCGATCATGTCGGCGAGACTACTTAACTTACCCCTCCAGTTGCTGTGTCCGCGTGGTCTGCCTGCGTGGATAGTGATGAAACACGGTTCGTTCACCGGGTGCTTTAGGAGCCGATAGAAAACACGATGTGCTTCTTGAAGAAATATGTATGACCTGCATAGAGTGAGAACGACAAATACGATTCGTTCGGTAAGGGGTGGTATTATTATAGGCAAAGGCGAGTTAGATCTCCCCTCGAGTCTCCTTCCCGCGTTTCACCACGCCTCGCAGACTTCCCTCCTTATGGCGCCAATAAACACGAAAAGGCCATCCGTTCTATCTGTTGTATGCGCTCTCTTCTTTTATTCTCGCGACCATTCTTTATAATCGCGTCGTTTTCCGTACCGTCACCTGCGACAAACAGTTCTCAGCTCTCCCTTTGTTACTGCCATGTCCGAATGTTATATCCGATCTCCGTGAACACATATACGAACGTTCACAACCCCGAGCCTCTCACAAGTTCAAGTTTCATACACGCGGGAACGCGCCGACTCCCGCGTTTTCACCCTTCATGGTTCGGACCATTTACTGCTTTCCGTTGGGGAAGGGGTCATCAACATGATATTCCTACGTTTGCGCCCAACTTCGCACCCACAACGCAAGGTGCGAGCCGAACATACGGGCCAAGAAGCAAGTGAGGGCCGCTCTAGTAAGCGTTGGTGCCTCGGGTCCTTGCCGTCCGCATGGGCCCTTGCCGCAATGTTGCATAGTTGCACTTTTTCTATCGACCCAAATCCGCGGACACTGCGCCGCAACCCGCAACGTCAACGGAACCACAGCGTCGATGGAAGAAGTTGCACGGAGGACACGTTACCGCGCCCGGGTCTAGCCTGAAGTACCCCTCACGGCTCACGCACACCATGCGGTATCGTTCGTGCCTTCATTTCATGTCATGTTCAGTTCCATTTTTACTCCTCGCCCTTCGTTCCCAGGCGCAGATCTTAATAAGGATTATAGCCTCACTGCGGTGCTGCTCATTTCCGTCAAGAAGAGTTTGCACCCCCCAGCCTTGCGCGGTTACGTATGGTCCACTTCCGAGATCGCGTCTGCGGTTGATTCCCGAAAAGTTGGCACGCCGGATGCAACGTACAAGCCTGCAGTCTGGGTATGGGGTTCTTCGAGCTTTAGTTCGAACGTAGTTGGAGCGCTCACAGGGCCTTACTAGTATGGTCGCACTAGGAACTGCGCTGGATGAGCCAGTCATAGCATGTTCATAGCATGATGTCTACGCCGTCTTTCAGCGACGCGACGAATACAGTAGCAATACAGATGCATAATCCTCGAAGAACGAATGTGCGAATGAGATCGCCATACAACTACAACCCTCCCTCCATGGTTACGAAATACAATCAACCCGACGAGAGAATCCGAATAAGAAATCTTGGCTATTAGAGAACGAAGAGGTGTGGCTATTTGGTGGTGGTGTTCTGCGTCGAGGGAGCATTGTCAGTATCAATGATGGGAATTTCACCGAGAAAAACGCACATATTGCTGTAACATAGGGCGTGGGATGGGTGCGAGGACAAAGATGTGATGGATGGGCATTTTCACGCGATGCTGCAGCCTGTGCTGCCGCTGCCGCCTGTTGACTCGGAATCAACAGGGACGTTCGCGACAGTCTCTGCCTGTGCGGGGTCGGCGTCGACGAAGTAGGAGAGGATGGTGTTGAAAGCGTCCATGGCAAGCTCGGGAGAAGATGAGAGTGGTTGGGTAGAAGAGCTTTGGGAAGAGCGGACGAAAGGAGGGCAGCGCAGAGGAGAGGGTCTGGAAAAAACACGCTCTCTTCGCAAGGATTCTTATACCGCGCGCATATCGTGTCCGATCGCATATTAGCAGCGATATATCCCGCGTCCGCGGCTAGGCGCTTAGGACTGTAGCCACACCTCCGCGCATGATTCTATACGCCACCACCTGCCCATGATGAGCGTTAGCCCTATCACATCGCGTGCGCAACACAATAAGAGCGGCTGGACGCGTCGTGCAGACGAGGTCGCCACACAATAAGCGTGCCCCGGACCCGTACCGGATAAGGAAGGCACGGCCCGTCGTATGCGAAGTCGGCTCCCTCGAGAACGCCCGCGATGTGGTTGACAATAAGCCTGGGGCCAAGTTCTGCGCCTTTCGCATTTTCCATCTGTTCTTACCGGCATCTTTGTTCAGGGCGGACCAGAATAGGATGTTGCCACAGATGGACAGGCACATGAAGGGTGGCCGTCGGTCCCGGCGCATCCAGTTCATTCGTCGATATACAGCCTACAAAGAAGAGATGTAATCATCTAGCTCGTTTCTGTACCATAGCCTCGCATTGTGGATCTTGAGGTCGGGTGGTCGGGTACACTGGCAGTGGGGATGGGCGCACGTAAACCAGAGGAAATCGGAACGACGTATTCGTCGTGCGACCTCGTACAAGACTCTTGCTGACATAGAGCTTGAGGTTAAGATCCTGAGAGGCTACAGCATCCTTCCGGACCATATAATATATCCGAAGGAAGGGTGCAGGGCTCCAAGCTCCAAGCCTCGGACGCGGTTATTGTCTTGCACATACACGAGGCTCGAGGCTGACAGCGCAGAGGGTGACATAGCCATCGGGTGATTCGGATGGAAGAGTCGGGGCATGGACTTGATACGGTGATAAGTGTCGCTGCATTGACAGTGCAGTACGTAGCGTGATCAAGGAGAGAGCGGAAGAAAGCCACAAGTTACGGAAAGACATGCCTATTGGACGCAATTTCTCGGCTTGTTTCATTTCAATATGGAACGGATGAAGCGGAATGAACCAAAACACACCGAGGTTACCACCTGTTACAGGTCATGCAGCATATCACGGTCGCCACAAATACCCTCCGGCGCAGAGCTGAGCGCTGAGCAACGGGTCGCAGGTACTTGCTACTCGAATTCGCAATATCGATAGATGAGCCAAACGAAGGATCGGTGGACATCCGTGAAACTTGGCAGCAGCCGAGGTGGAAGATCATAGATGAAGCTTGAAGCTTGAAGGGTCCGGGACAGGTCGACATAGCTTGAACAGTCATAATTATGGGTGAGTAGGTGGCGGACGTTGGTTGACATCCGGAAGAAGCCTTGAAACTTACGACACTCTGTCAGTCGGTTCGGTTCGGTTCGGTTCGGTTCGGTTCGGTTCGGTTCACAGACCAGTCCGAATCTACCTTGCAATCGACTCGACGAAGCTTGAAGCTTGAAGCTCTTCAAAAGTGCTATAAGCAACTACAACCTAAGCCGTGAAGATACGTATGTAGTTGCAAGACACGCTACAAGGTCATGGTACACATGCTTCATTTCTGGGCGTCAGAACCCTTATTTTTACCGTCATCTATCTTGCTGATGATGTTCCTCTCCTGTAGTCCTCGTCAAGCACTCGTGTGTTTGATGGACGGACAGACGACGACGAAAAGGGTAACGTACTGCGTAGTTGGTCTCCTTACCGGTGTTATCGTTGAGAATGGTCATCTTTTGCTGAACAATATGTATCTGATCAGCACCAAAGAATGTAGCAGGTATGATGGTCAAACGTACATGACCGTCTTTCACTCTGACGTCGGTGATCTCTCCGGTTGAGTGTCCGGCAGGCCCCTCCTTGACTGATCATGTATCGAACAATGACTGATGTGAGGGATGAGTTGGGTTGGAAAGGAGGAGAGACATACGGTGAACGGGTTTGTACTCAACGTGTTCTCCTTCATGATAAGTCGGCATAGTGTTATGTGGCTCGATTGAGGGGTAAGATGGGTAGGTTAGTGGATCAGTTCAACCCGTGAGTGTATGTTATATACCTAAGCCGAGCTAAACGACGTCATAGACGTAACGAATGAAAACAGGAGCCACGAGAACCTAGCAGAAACGTCAACCACGCCACTGCGTCGCCAATTGCTTGGGCGTAACATGGAGTCGTGACAACTGGGTGCTGAGCGCTGATTGATGATTTTCCTGCCAACGAAGACCACCAAAATTTATACAACTAGAAGTACACTGGACACATGCGTCAACTCTTTTCTGCGACACGAGCATCTCAGCTCTAAACTTTGCCGACAATGTTCATCTCCTGGATCGCCACGCTCAAAACGAGTGGTACGGGAGAATAGTACAAAATGTGGGCACACCTGGTAAGTTGTTTCCTTGCCAGTGCTGTCATTGCGAATGGTGTATCTCTCCTGAAGTTAGGGGTCAGAAGGACGGTTAGGCATAGGGGGATGACAACGCACAACGCCATCCTCGACGAGAACGTTGGTAATCTTTCCAGTTGAGTGCGAAACATTGTCGCTGGCACCTATGAAATGACATCAAGGTGACATATCATACGGAGAGACAAGGAACGAACCACCAACAGGCCTGTAATCGACCTGGTCACCTTTCTTGTAGGACGGCATTTGGTTGTTAGGTAGTAGGGGGATTGCAAGATGCTGCAAGGATGGTGAGAGAGTGCGGTCGAAGAAGAGGTTTTATAGGCTAGCCGAGCCGCTTTCATGAACTTCGTCAGTGTCGTCATTATCTGCGTCGCGCCAGCGTCGGGATGTCGTAGTGGCAATCATCGTCAAGGCGGCGAGACGTCACATATGAAGACATGTAAACGACCTAGAGCATGCATGCAGTTGGCAGAATAGGGTAAAAGGGCGTCCACAAGGTCAACGGAAAGTGTTAAGGTTCCCTTGCCCCACATACCCTTTCTCCGCATATCAAGACCCATGTTAGACTCCTCCGGTCCGAAAACGAAGGAATGGCCAGTATTCCAGTTCAAGAGTGGCAAAGTTGTGGTTTCTTTCAGTCAGACAGCAGATCGTAATAAAAATACAGCGGGAAAAACGCGAGAACGACGCGACTCGCGCCTGATCGCTTTGTCCTTATTTGTCCCCATCCCAGAAGCGTGCTCGCCTGCTTCGCCGACGGCCTTCGACATCGTGCCCGACTGCCCCGACACCTCCCGCCTCCTGCGCAAATTTCTTCCTAACATCGCTTTCCCATGGCGAGCTCAAGTCCTCTTCACCCCGAGGATGAAGACCTTCTTCAGGTATGGTACAGTCCACCCCTGTGAATACTTCGCTGACACGCGCACACGCTTGTACGACACAGGCCGCCCTTTCCGACGCGTTTTCAGTTGGATCTCTACCTCAGCAGCCCATCGCGCCCTCGCCTGTAGCCCCTTCAACGCAAACCTCGGCCTCGGACTCCGAACCCACACCCTCTTCCGACGTCTCCACCCCCGACGCGGGTGCAGAGCCCATACCCCCAGAAGCCCATGAGGCATGGAAATCCGAGTACGAAACCCAGCTCGAGGAATGGCGCAAGCAAAATGCCGAGCAACGCGCTCGTGCAGAGGCAGAGCGTGCGCGGTGGGAAAAGATGCGCGCAAGCGGCGAGCTCCCCGACGAGCCGCCCCTAGAGGAAAAAGACGAGGGCAAGGTGAGAGCAGACGGGGATTGGGAGAAGCTTTCGATGATGCATAGCTCAAATGCGGGAGACGCGCCGAGTCCAGTGGATGCACGGGATCTGGTTGCGGGTGAAGCGCAGGGTGGTCGGTCGGCGACGTATCTCGCGGTGCGGCTCTCTTCCTTCACCGTTCTTCCACGTCTTCCACCAGCCTATCTTCTAATCGACATATTGTATAGAGCATTCTCCCTGGCTCGAGTGTTGTGCAACCATCCACGCCCCCGAGCAATCCTCACACGGACGTCGACGCACCTAGTTCTCCACGATGGGAGGACATACCCTCCGACTTGACATCCTCCTTCCCCTCCCTTTCATACCCGGAACCCTCGCGCTCGCACTCGCCCCACCATCACCATTCATCAGCCCCTCACGAACATAAACAATCCTTGCAAAGCGCGACTGCAGCTGCATTCGACGGCACCTTAAGCACGCGCACACGCGTATGGGCTGTACTTGGCGCGTTAGGCATCAACCTGCTATTACCGTTCGTGAACGGCGTTATGCTGGGTTTCGGAGAGATCTTCGCGAAGGAGGTGGTCGTGGGTTGGTTTGGGTGGGGCTCGAGAGGCGTGGGTGGAGCTGCCAACGTTGGCATACGGACGGGTACGAGGAAGGAACAAGCGCGGAAGTGATGGGAACTTATCTGTGCTACGGATGGCTACGGTGTATAGATTTTTGAACGGCAGTTGCAGCAGTTTTTGCACCTCGACCTACAACGTCTGGCACAACCATGTCTGCACTCGGTTCGTTCCAAGTAGAATGAGATGCTGTTTGTTCAATGAACGGCGAGGTAGATTTTGTTGGTCGCACACTCCATGCACGTCAGGTGTTAATGCAATTAATCAAGGTATGGATTGAAGCAACACAAGTATATTGCTGGACGAGTAGGGCAGGATTGTGCGAATCGCCGACCCAAGAACAATAAGATCCTCCAGGGGACGTGTCTCTTGCAACCTCATGGATCTAGACAGCAATCCGTCAGCCACCGTGTATGAAAGACGAAGGGAGAGGTGGAAGGAATCAGAAGCGTAAGTAGTCTCATAACGCCGGCCTCAAGGACACTAGGCGTGTGTCCCTTTGGTGCAAGGCCGACGGCGGTCGAACGCAAATTACGAATAACACATCATTGGAAAGGGTGGGTCAAGGCGTGTCACACTCACCGTACGAGATCAGAGATCCTTGTAGCGTCGGCCTATTGAGATAAATGCTAATGCCGAGGAGGATGCAACACTCTAGAAAGAAAGAAGGGTTTTCAAACGATCAACGTACCAGTCTTTGTAGACGATTTGGCTGATTAATGTCGAGACAGTCCTAGAACAATGAGAACAAGAAGCCAGTTTCCGTAAAAGATCATTGACCAGAAAGTACGAGAAGACGGGAAGGTGATGGGGGCATGAGGGAGCATGAGGGAGCATGTCGTGGAAACAGCAAGTCAACAAAGCGAAAATCTCAGTAAGAATAAGCGCTCGCTCGTGTTGTTTGTCCATGTTTTTTTCCGCACGTGGCGCAGAGGTATATCGCGCACGCGCCGAAGTCCCCTTATGCCCAATCCTTCACGAACTTCCCCATCGAAAAGAAAACATACAACGCATAAAATGCCCCACGACCATCACGAAGACGGCTGCAGCCACGAAAGCCATGCTGATGGCCATGACCACGACCACGACCAGTCGCAAGGTGGTCCACAGGATAACTTATTCAAGCACATCGACCGCGCGAACGTCGTTGCGCTTAACGCGTCTGAGGACGGCGAGCCCGGGCGAGCGGTCATCAAACCTTGGCATGAGCGCACGGACGAAACAATTGTACGAATATATTTTTCTTGACCGTGCTCTTTACTATTTATTTTTTCTGTGGCTCATGACTCCGTTTGTTTCTAGTACGTCGAGTCGGACGCGGACGATCAGTTGCAAGTTTATCTGGCTTTGTCCGGGTCGGAGTGCTCACATACGGCCTGGTTGCGTGCAGGATTATTCGCAGTCCCTTTCACGGGCGCGGTCAAACTCCGCTCGCTACTCCTCAAGACGGGTCCAGGTGACCAGACACCAGAGAAAGTCGCGCTCGTGAGTTACCTCCGCAAGCTATGTCTTGCACGCCAGCTCCTGATCATAATGTCATATCGTACTCGACGCCGTTAGTTTTCCAACGCTGACAACCTTGATTTCTCTGATGCCGCGGACAAGGAACCTACGCAGGAGTTCACTGTCGTGCAATCCCGTCCCGCGAGGTCGGCGAGTATTCGCTCAAGTAAGCTACTCCGCCGTCCGCCCTTTTCTTCCTTGCCATCGTGACGAAGATTGATCACACCTGCGCAGGGCTGCCAAGTTCCCGAACGTCTCCTCCGTAACGTTATTTTTCCCTGCCGCCCAAGGCGCAGATACGACGCGAATTTATTACGTCGGGTTCTACGGGACGTGGACCGAGGTAGGTTCTTTTTTGGGCCCCCTCGTCGCGTTGATCAAATCGTCGGGTTTGACGTAGCGTAAGAACACCCCGATTGCAACTGTGTACGAAGCACAGGCCAACCTCGCAGACCACGACAAAATACCCGGCACTGAGGGTAACTTCTCTGCTATGGGAACGTGAATGGTGCGACTCGGAGCCGACCTCCTCCAGGCTGTTCGCAACAGCCCGTCGCCAGTCATCGGTTCTTTTATACCTATAGTATAGTTGCCTCAACTTATGCTTCCATTGTACAACACTTCAATCGCATCGTGCTTCTTGACCAAGGGAGACCGTGTCGAGACTTTCTGAGGAGGCCACAGCCGAGTCGCCACTGAATGACGAATGACGTCATCACGCCACAATGTTGACATGGCTCATTGGCTGAGTGTTGAGTACGTCGAGTCACGCACTCACAACGATCGCAAATGCAATCCTCATGCACATTGCACCTCATTGCACATGCACCGAATAAAGGTGATTGGCTCGCGCGAGACTTCCCCGTGGTGGCATTGCCCTACAGTCTCCGTAGCTGGTCGGTCTAGCATCGTCCATCTGCATCGAAGCTATGGCACAGAAGATACCTTCGAGTCTGCCGTTAAAGTGTATTAAGACCGAGCATCGTGACTCCGATGTGAAGCTAAGATCGAATGCTTATATCACACGAGGAAGGACTTCGCACCAATACGATAGATGAGAACGCAAAAAATATACAGAGAATTGATAACTTCTCCCCCCCCTCCCACAGACCCCGATAAATCTCGACGAACAGATTTACCCACCGGACTTCCAGTACGCAATGTCGCCGTCAATCACTGCATGCCCAGCTTCGTCAGCAGTAACTCGAAGGGAGAAGACGGAGAACATACTCTCGTAAGGCTTGCCCTGTTGTCTGAGCTTCCCTGCGGCCTTGACCGCGGGTTCGCTCCCATACTCCCTTAGGTCCTCATACGTCATGATTTCACCGCAGATAAACTTGTGCTCGAAATCGGAGCTATCACCAGCTCAGAACACGCCAGGCATAACGAAAGCGGTAGGGAACGCACTGAATGACACCAGCAGCTTGGGGCGCCTTCGTACCCTTGCGGATCGTCCATGCGCGGACCTCGACGGGACCACAAGTGAAGTACCGAATCAACTGAAAAGACATAAACGAGGGTACAAGGAAGATGGGGATGTAGTTGCATACCTCGAGACTTGAGTAACCAGCCTGTGTGATCTTGCCTAGGGCACTAGTCGCACCGATGTTCTTCTCTTCTTCCGCCTTCTCCTCAGCAGACAGTGGCGCAAGACGCTCTTCAAGCGCGACAGAGAAGGGAATGAGGGGGTCGCCGGGGTTGTTGGCATCAATCCAACCCTTGATTTTCGGCAGCCTACAACATAAATTAAGCGTCACGAAGGCCCAATGCATATGGGGGAGACACACCACTTATTCTTCTTGCGGATGTAGTCCTTTTCACTAAGGTTGACTAGGTACGTGACGGGCTTGGCTGAGAGGAGATTGAGGCTGTTGACGACGTCGATCTAGGAACTAGGTGAGTACATGCAGAAATACGCGCAGTTGAGTAGTCAGAAGGACAGGTTATTTCAAGGCTTGGGGCGTTACTCCCGCCTCAAAGAGCTGGGTTAAATCGAGTCTACGACTCTTTGTCGTCATATAATCACTGAAAAGTGTTGGATAGTCACCTGGGGGCAATGGTCAGTTTCGGAGGTTTGACAAGTCGAGTCAATAGATGAGGTATCAGAAAAGAATTGATCTCAAAGGCATATTGGGGCGTTACTCCCGCCTCGACGAGCTGGGTTAATTCGAGCATCAAGCTCTTTATCATCACATAGGAGGAACATGGAAAGGAAAAAGGTGTACGTGGGGTAGGAATGATGGGACACTCGTTCCGAAAGATAATACAACGTGCCTCTTTATTGTTCCAGGCTACTTTCCGAACATCCCTCTTTTCTTCGGTGAGAGTGTGCAGAATCTTCTCTATGGTGGCCTACACACATCGTCAGCAACCAGACAAAACAGACTGTCAAGCGACTCACGATTTCTTCTTTCTTCGCTTTGTCTGCCAATGACGCGTTGCCGAGGGAGCGTCCGGTCTTCTTCAAGCCATCAAGGTGCTTCTGGACCCACTCAATGTCCTTCAAACGCAGTTCCGTATGGATGATCTCCATGTCGCGAAGGGGGTCGACGTCACCCTCGACGTGGATGACCTCAGCGTCGTCGAAAGCACGGACAACTTGGAAGATACCGTCAACGGCGCGAACGTGCGACAAGAACGCGTTTCCAAGACCAGCACCGGTTGACGCGCCCTGAGAATCGTCGGCAAGTATTCGCGTCATATATAGCGAAAACTTACAGCGGTAAGACCGGCGATGTCGATACATGTTAGGAATGCAGGAATCCGTGACGAGGGCTTATAAAGTCCACAAAGCCATTCGAAACGGGTGTCGGGAACAGGTATACGAGCTTCCTGTGACGTGTCGGCAGGTCGTACACACTCAAGAAAGCGTAGGCACTCACCTCGGGGTCGATAGTCGCGTAAGGAAAATTGGCAGACTTGCCCAGGTCTAAAGAATGGTCAGATACGAATCCGGCGGCAGAATCGAGCGACACGAACCAGTTTGTGACAACACGTTGAAGAACGACGATTTCCCAACATTGGGAAGGCCTAGACAGCACGCGAACATAGATATAAAGAACGAGCACAATTGGTAGGCAGCATGCATACCTACGATACCAATCTTGAGGTTGTTGCTTGGCCGACCAAGGAGGATTTTCTTCTCCTGGACGGGGGCCTTTTTGGGAGGCATTCTCTTTTTTACAGAGCCGCAAACGGGGGGCGAAGGGAAATAAAATCTACAGGAAAGAAGGGAAATACACGGCGAAGGTGTCGGACGGGGATGGCGGGGGAGAACACGAAGGAAAGTCTGCCATCGATCTCTCATCGCAAAAAATGAAAATGTCGATGAAGGAAAGACGGAGTTCGAAATTATATGTGCAAAAAAGGGATGCATTCTCACGCCTCCATTTTCTCGCCTTTTCTGTGAATTTTTAGGACTGCGCCGGCCATGCATCCGGCCGCGTGTTCCGCTCCACAGACGCGTTGCGCAGAGCTCACGGCCTTGGGCGTCCCCCACGCCCTCGTCCTCCCACACTCGACGCACAAGCTAATTGCACCGTCGTCCTAGACTGAAAGGACATTCATTCTATGCATTTCTTCAAGGCGTGTGCAGCGCTTACCACCCTCTTCACCTTGGCAGTGAACGCACAACAGATTACCACAACCGATGCGTAAGTGAATTTGCCCGAAAAAGTGGTGCGACGTCTCTCAATCGCTCTGTCAAAGGTTGGGCTTCACGATCGTGGACAGCCTGTCCTTCGACCCTTTGCAAGCTATCACCGTGACGATCCCCATGTATGTACTCCATGTTTCCCCCTGAAATGCCGAGTCCTAACGGCCGGATCTTCCGTCAAGCCAAACCATTACTGCAGCCAGTACTACGACTCCTACTGTGACCCCCATTACAACCTCCACTTCGACCACAACGACCTCTGCCGCTGCACCTGCTGCCGACCCTGGTCAACAGGGTCCCGTTGGTCAGCCTGCCGCTACCTCAAACGCCGAAGTCGGTGGGCCCACGCCATTCACGTATACCACTACGGACGCGCAGGGAAACGTCATTCAGGTTGAGGCAACTTTCACCCCCTCTTTCCCTCAAACTCAGCAGCCCAATCCCGCTACGACCGGTACGATCCTTGCCTACAGTGATTGGCTTGGTTTAGTCGGAACCCAGACGGCATTATCGGGAGGATCTGGTAGCACGGTTGCTAATGGAGCATCAGCGCAGTGGAAAGGAGCCACGAAAATGGCGGTTGCAATTGCTGCTGGAATCGTCGGTGGTGTGATGCCCATACTTTGAACAGGTACACTGTCCCATTAACGGACTGGGGTAGGTATGGACATCTTCAAATCTTTCTATCGTTATTCTACCTTGCTATCATCCCTGATGTGTCGATTTAGCTATCCTTACCTTTACGTATCACTTCCTTTACGACTGTACGACTGTACGACTTGACAACTGACTGGTGTAGATTACATGGACTGACAGATGAACAATGGTTGCCGTATGATATCCTACCTGTCCGAGTCCTTTTCGATAGCGCACACATCCTCTAGTAACCTCCAGACGGAGGACTCTTGTTGTCTGACTTTTCCACCTCACCACGCGTCATGCTTGGACGTTATCCTTTAATACAAAGAGAGACGCGGTGGAGCGCTGCGTCACGTCACGACACAAACCGCGAGACAAGTGAGCTTTCTGATTGGTTGTGGGACAACAGCCACGTCATCGTAACGCGACGCGTGACAAGTCGCGTTGACAAATGCACGTGGCTGCTTGCGTCATCCTAGGCTTGCGCGTCGGCCGGGTCGCCGCGTCGCTCTTCGTCTTGACCTCCACCACGTACTTGGCCACCGTCATACCTTCCCACTCTCTATGGCACCTCTACGCACCGCCGTTAGCGTCAAAGTAGCCTCCATGGCACAGCCCTACTTATACCTTTTACTTTGTATATCAGAAAACAAATTCAAATCAATTTTCCTCCAAAGCAATGTTTGTGCAGCAACATGGACGTGTTTTGTCGCTTCGGTCACGATGACCGCGTCGCTCCCACCCCCCCTGATTGGATTTATTTATATATCTAGAGATTTTTCGGGAAATTTCCTCGGTGCTCGGATGAGGCGTGGTGGTCCCGAGCTCGAGTGATGTACGACCCGACCCGACCCGACACGACACAGTACAGCACACCCTGTCATCTGCATCCAGTGCATCTCGGTGCGTTCATCTGGATCATGTGCGCATTTTCTTTCTCTCTTGCGAGACGAACTGACATGTACTATTTGTGCAGAAGAATCTATGCGAGTTGGGGGTGACATTGGCTGGCCATTGGGACGGTGCACCGAGCAGGAACGCAGGTCCACTGATTCCGTCCAAGATGCAGCCCCCAGAAACAGTGCCCATTCAACCTCCTCGCAAGCGAACGAGAACACGGCCGTCCAGGTATGACTGACCTTAACAAACTGATCAATGTCCTTGCTTACTATATTGTTGTCTACAGCTTTCCTCGGCTGACGCCATTGGCCACCGCCGGTCTTGAGTGCGAGCACAACGACATCCTCAGGATCCTGAAGGTCCGCAACAGCATTGTATTGTGTCGTCCACGTCCGAATCAACGACAGGTGACACGATAATGCAAGAACCCAACCAACCAGCAAGCCTCGAACGGAGCTTTCATAGATGGTACGTGCATACAGTATCAATCAATGTGATAGTAAAGGCTTTACTGATCCTTTTGTTATCCATATCACAGGTGATATGTCCTCATCGACATTGCATATTCGCAGGCCTACTCGGCCCTCGGCGACTTGCTTCCTACGCCCCCAAGGACTCCAGCTCTGAACCCTCAAGGAACAGAACAACCCACTCTGCTATCGAAATGGCAGATTGCCAAGAGAGCCCGACACGAGCGAGAGCATTTGGGACCGTCACAAACCCCTCTACTGTAGGCGGCTGTAGTTTGGCAACTCGCAACCGGTGTCACATGACCGTGGGAGCGGGTAGAGGAGGGCAACCCGGCCTCGGGGACGGGGGACATCCACTTTAGGCAACGCAACCTCTTGTGAGTGAGCTCTCCCAAAGGGCCAAAGCTGTCCTATGTAGCGTCGAGTGATCATCCTCACGCTTTGGCCCATTACACTGTACACGAATCTGTATATGAATACAAGGTTTTGTGCACACTGACCACCTTATTTGTCACTGAGTGCTGATTAGCTCAGGACCCCTGAAATTCCCTATAAATGATTCATCTCGGACCACCGAAAATTTGGGCCTTATGGGAACCTATGTATGGTACTCTCCACCGAAAATGGGCCCCGTAGGGCCGACATGTTGGAGCTAAGAACCACTGAAAAGGAACCCGCCCGTCCGAAGTCCCATCTTCACCACCGAAAATGGTAAGCATCTGAACACGCCGAGGATCTGTCAGTTCCAATCACAAGTATTTTGCATATTTTGCTTCCCATGGGTCTATGGAAGCAAACTAGGCATGTTATAGCAAGCTTGTGCATAAAATGAGAGTTCTGCTCTGGAAACCTCGACGCCGAAGGCGTGGGAAATTAGACTATTTTTAGATATGTATAGTCTAAGAACCACTGAAAACGGCTGACTTGAAAAAATCTATCATGTAAATCACCGAAAATGGCCCAAATTCTGTCCCAGCGCACCACCGAAAACAGGTCACCCTGGGATGAATGCTCTATAGGGAATTTCAGGGGTCCTATTAGCTCATGAGGCTGGCAGCGCTGCGGCGGTTTGTAGAAAACAAAATACAATATGAGCGAACCTCATGTCGATTTCGTACTTGGTGCCGCTGGTGACGTATTCTTGAGGGTTTTTGACCTTTTTTTTGCGAAAATTAAGCATGGGTAAGCGGAAAGCAACTCAGCCTCGGGGACAGGAGACAACCCGCAAATTAGGCAACCGCAACCGACCCCCGGGGACAGGGGACGTTGCCTAACGTCGGCCGCGTACAGTAGGCATCCCGGCTACAGTTTCCCTACTATTGGACTGCGAGTTGAATCTTCTACACTTCATGCTTAGTACTTAGTTATGCTTATTTGTTGCTTATTTGAATACAATCACCACAGCCTTGCTACTTGAATGAGTGCAATGCACGGGTCTATGCTAGTCAAGATAATAATCAAAGATTGGTGTGACAAACGGGCGTGAGGAGTCGGTAGCGTCACGGGAAGCCAACGACGTCATTGGCTCCGGAGACAAGATGAGACAAACGGGCCAATCAGGTTGTCCGTTTGTCTCCGTCACCCTTACGTGTCACCGTCACCGCGTTCCCGCGCGTCGCGCGTCGGCCTACGCTCACCATCCACCGTCGTCCTCCACCACCACCACTCCTCTGCTTCGACACCAAAGGACTTCGACACCAAAGGACACCTAAGAGCTATCAACTTCGCTGAATCAGCTGAAATGCCCGAGACCGAGTCTTGAAAATCCAAGTGAGCAAACATCCAAAACTTCAGGTGACTAAAAGTTCGGCCAGTCCTAAGCGTCTGATTGGCTGACGGCCACACCCGCAGATAACCGTTCGCCGCGTCGACCAAGACTCGAGCTCGACGTCTCGCGTACGGCCAGCCAATCATAAACGAGGGGGAATCCAGGTTCCCCTTCGCTCACTATTGGCTGAACCACCACCGTCCCCATTTCCCCGTCCTCGGTAAGCTTCCATCACGCCTTCGTACATTCCCTCACTCAAGCTTTAAAAAATCTCGCATCGTGCAGCCTCTAGCTACCAATAAATAGGTGTGCTACTCACCTCTCCCTCACGCGACACTACCAATTGCAATACTGGCGGACATACTAACAAAAGGTGTTGCGTCGGCCCTCTTACTCTTACCGTCACCATCCTCCCTTCCACCGCCGTCGTTACACACCAACAAGCTACATCTTTATTAAAACACGAAATGAAAGCTTTTAGCTTCCGGAGAAGGAGCGCGACGCCCAGGTGTTACGTGAAGGACAAACAGCCTCAAGTTTACCATCACTTAACAACCGTCGCACTGGTGCGCGGCCCCGCCAAATCTCCGGCACAACTGGGTACAAACTGGGTATTGCGAGAAGCACGCTACAAACGTGTCGGCAACAGCGAGCGCCTCTGACCCCGATCGGCGGGGACTTCCACACTCACTTGCCGCTCTCAGAGATCCGCGTGGATTTCGACGCCTCGCTTACCGCTCTCAGATCTCAGCGCCCGCTCCACGCCCCTTCACAATTCACAAATTCAATATGCTACCGACTCCAGGCCTTGGTCCAAACGCCAGACCGCCGTCTTCGCGCAACAAACAAACCGCGACGGTGTCCACGGCATACGTTCGCCCATCCGACTTCCTGCCAGCGGTCTACGTGCTACTCATGATAGGGGATGAATCACCGGAATGTGCGTTTCCCATTCCTTTTTTTTCAACATGATACTCATTCCTGTCGGTGCAGAGTATTCCGTTTCCGGCCAACGATAACAATCCGCAAACACCACCATCACAAAATGACGGGCATAGCACCTTCCCTCCGCTATCCAGTAAGCTTTATGTTGAACCCATTTTCGCGCAAAAATAACCAAGCGAGTAGATGTGTCTCCCCGGACACGGTGTCGTGCGCGAGAGCGAGAACACCGAACCTTGGAGTCCCCAACGAGGCGGCGCGTTCCTGCCCTGCGACCAGGGAACACGCCGCCACCAACACTTCCATGGCCGCTGTTCTCTCCCCTCTCTACCCCACAACAATATCAGGCAATAAAACGGCACGAGGAACGGTCGGAACACGAGTTAAGCAGTCCTCGACGTCGCCGAACCCCATCTCTCCCAGTCAATCCTATCCCTTTCCCACTGTCTCCAAATTCCATCTGTAACAACGGCAGTGCAAGGTCGTCTACAGGACCGCCTACTCATAGCCAACACACTCACAGCCTGCGAAGCATATCTCACCCCTCTAACATTGCACCCAATCAAACCCCGAGTGCTCGATCCGTCGCCCAGCGTAGCAGACGCGCGCGAGAAACCCAGACCCGGCAAGATTTTTCGCTCGACAGACCCGTCTACAGCATTCCAGCCAATGGTGCAAATATTCCAAGTGCCAATCCACCTTCGAGTAAAAGGAGTATCGCGCAACGGGCAAGGCGCGCGCGCGAGGCCGAACAACTTAGAACCTCTCAGCTTCCTACATCTCCCTTGCATGCATCTCCGGAACCGGGCAGCCAACCAAGAACTTCACCTGCAGGTTTACAAGCCGTGCCTGTTCGCCCAGGATACGAACCGGGGCGTGCTCCTGAAACTATCGCCCCCCGCCGCCATCCCATTCCTGAAGCCTCATCACCACATCCGGTTGATCCTCCACCAGTCCTCCCTCCCAGCCGTCGTGCCATTGCACAACGCGAACGACGCGAACAGGATATTTCTACGCGGTCTGAGATACCAGTTCCAAACAACCGCTCCCAGGCGCAAAGAGCCCGGCGTGAAGGAGAACGACGTACCGCTACGCACCGCACACTCCACATACAACCTGCTGCTCGACGTCCGTACGTTGAACCTGCGGGACGACATGACCTCGGTCGTATGGAAGTTATGTGCCCGCACTGCAGCGCCCTTCTCTGGATGGAAGAACGCATCGCGAAATCGTCCCTGTCAGATCCCAAGTTTGGGCTTTGTTGTAACCATGGGCATGTTGACCTTCCAGATTTGCCTGATCCCCCGCAACAGCTCAAGGACCTCTATTCAAACGAAGATCCAATGGCCCGAGATTTTCGGCACTACATCCGCCAGTATAACGCTGCCCTTGCCTTTACCTCGGTCAACGTCGGTGACGGAAGGATCCACGTCATCAACGACGGTCACGGTCCTTACGTCTACGCCATTGAAGGCGAACTCCACCACATCGCAGGCGCACTTTCCCCTCCGGAAAACATGCCCCCGTCATACGCTCAATTGTACATACACGATCACGAAGCAGCTCTAAATCAAAGAATGTACCGGAATTCAAATCTCCATCGCGATATTATGGAGTGTCTTCAAACCCTCCTAAACGATCATCATCAGTATGCGAGAGCGTACCGGCGCGCACATGAGATTCTTGAAGAGCAGGGAGAGGAAGAGATCATCATACGCCTCGAATCTGATCCTGCGCAAGATACGCGACGTTACAACCTCCCGACTGCAAACGAGATCGCCGCCATTATACCAGGAGATGGTACGGAAATCCAAGGACGGCGGGACATATTGCTGCGCAGACGTGCTGGTGGACTACGACGCATCGACAACACACATCCGGCGTACGCGCCTCTTCAGTATGTCTTACTCTTCCCCTATGGAACACACGGATGGTCCTACAATATCCTCCAACGTGTGCTGGAGAGCGACAAGAACCAAGAACCGAAGAGGCTGTCCCAAACGCGCTACTACGCCTATCGACTCCAGTTTCGACCTTCAAGAGAGTTTCCGATCCTACACCATGGAGGCCGTTTACTGCAAGAGTTTATTGTAGACGCATGGGCAACATCTGACCAGGAACGGTTAAACTGGCTCCGTACCCATCAAAGCGACCTCCGCGCGTCTCTCTACAGTGGCCTAACTGACGCTACCGATGCTACCGACGACAATGTGGACCTAAACGGATTGGGCCAGCGAGTTGTGCTGCCTTCGTCTTACACCGGCGGCCCTCGGTACATGCAACAAATATATCAGGATGCGATGGCCGTTGGGCGTCACTACAAGAAAATCGACATTTTTCTTACCATGACCGCAAACCCGTCCTGGCCAGAGATCACGCGCGAGCTGTTGCCGGGTCAAACTCCTTCCGACCGGCCTGAGCTGGTTGCGCGTGTGTTCAAAATGAAGATGAAGGCCCTACTTGATGATATTGAGAAGAATGGTATCTTCGGTCGGTCGGTCGCGAAGGTGTACACGATCGAGTTCCAGAAACGCGGCCTGCCGCATATGCACCTTCTCATTTTCCTCCACGACTCCTTCAAGATTCGTGACACGGACGATATTGATTCCTTCATCTCCGCGCGATGGCCGAATCAGACCACAGAACCCATGCTCTTCGAGACGGTCAAGAAGTGCATGGTGCATGGGCCGTGCGGTGCCCTAAACATGAATGCACCCTGCATGGATAGCTCAGGGCGATGCACAAAGCGCTACCCCAAGTCCTTCAACGAGCACACCTCCCTCGGAGATGACGGATATCCAGATTACTTCCGTCCTCAAGACGGTACAACGGTTGAGATCCGCGGTCACAACATCGACAACCGGTGGCTTGTGCCATACTGCCCGTATCTTTCTGCTAAGTTCAACTGCCACATCAACGTTGAATGCGCCATTTCCTTCGCCTCTATCAAGTATGTCACGAAGTATCTCCACAAGGGCCATGACCGCACAACCGTGTCTGTCAATCGAGATGACGAAATTCGGTGGTGGCTCGATGCGCGCTATGTTTCGTTCATTGAAGGAACATGGCGTATATTCCATTTTGATATGCACGAGCAAACTCCCAATGTCGTTCGCCTCCAGGTCAGTAACCAGTCTTCGGAAATGGTCAAAAACTCACATGTTGCTCATCTCACAGGTCCATCTTCCAGGACAGCACCTGATAGTATTTGATCCAGATGAAGATCCCACTCAGGTCCTCGAACGCGCGGCAGAGGAACGGACAATGCTAACAGAATTCTTCTCTGTAAACAACCATCGTAATCCCAGTATCCGGGAAGTAGCCGCACGCACAACTTACCAAGACTTCCCGCAACACTTTGTATGGAGGGAGAAACAATGGAACATCCGAAAGAGGGGCCTCGCTATCGGCCGCATGTACTTTGCTGCTCCGACATCCGGCGAAAGGTTTTATCTTCGTAACCTCCTTGCTGTCGTCCGAGGTCCACGTTCGTTCCAAGACCTTCGGACGGTCAATGGTGTCACCTACGATACTTTCCATGAAGCCTGCCTTGCCCGAGGACTCCTTGACGACGACGGAGAATGGGTACAATGCCTTGAAGAGGCAACAGAGATGCAGACCGGTTCACGACTCCGATACCTTTTTGCCACGATCCTTACTCACTGCCGACCATCAAACCCTGGTGCACTCTGGACACAGTTTCGTCCTCTCATTTGTGACGACCTTAGATACCATCTTAGGGGCCTTGGAATTGACCAGCCCTCAGACGCAGATGTCTTCGATTACGGCCTCTTCCTCCTTGAAGGTATTCTCCATGATTCCGGAACGTCCCTTGGCTATTATCCTACCATGCCAATTCCCCAGCAGGATTGGAATCTACGTGAGGAGAACCCTCTCATCACAGAGCAGACCAACTACGACTGCGACTTCGAACGTCAAGAGGCCCACACTAGGGTTTCGCAACTTAATCATGAACAATGTGCTGCCTATAATTGTGTTATCGCCTCTGTGAATGCGCAAGCGGGCTCTGTATTCTTCCTTAACGGCCCAGGAGGGACAGGAAAGACATTTGTCTACAATACGGTATGTCACAAAGTACGGAGCGAAGGATGGATAGCTCTTTGTGTTGCGTCTTCCGGAGTCGCCGCTCTTCTGCTCAAAGGCGGACGGACATCACACTCAATGTTCAAGATCCCTGTCCTTGATCTGAATGACGCTTCAAGGTGCCGCATAAACAAGGAAGACACCAGGGCCGAGCTTTTGCGTCGGACGCACATCATAATCTGGGATGAAGTTGTGATGCAACACAGGTACGTATACCACTTTATACTTATGTTATTTGAGCCTTATGCTCATTGTCATTGCTAGATGGGGTCCTGAAGCTGTAGATCGCACTTGCCAGGATGTTCGTGATAACGACCATCCATTTGGTGGAATCACGGTTGTTTTTGGAGGAGACTTCCAACAAACCCTGCCAGTTGTACCTCGAGGGTCACGCAAGGAAATCGTTGGTGCATCACTGCAACACTCCCCGCTCTGGCAACATGTCCAGGTCCTTCATCTCCGCGAAAATATGCGGCTTGATTCTGCAGACAGCGACTGCCGCGAGTTTGCGCAGTGGCTGCTTGATGTTGGGCATGGCCGCACTTCCGACAATGTCACCAGGCTTCCCTTGAATTACATCCAGCTCCCAGACTCCATGCATTGTGCCGACACAGATGAGCTGATTGAAGCGATATACGGTGGCATCTCTTCAACCCACGATATTCCACCTCCAGACTACTTCCTCCACAGGTCCATTCTCGCACCTCGAAATGATGAGGTCAACGCTCTCAATGACCGCATCCTTGACCGTCTTCCCGGGCAGGAACACACCTTCTATAGTGCTGATACCGTCGAAGATGTTCGTGATGAGGACCCAAATGATATGGATCCTCGCAATCTCACTCCCGAGTTCCTGCGATCCCTCAGTCCATCAAACCTACCGCTTGGCGAGTTACGCCTCAAGATCGGATGTCCGCTTATCCTCCTCCGCAATCTAGCGACAGGACGTGGCCTATGTAATGGCACACGCATGATACTTCTCAGGGTGTCAACCCGTGTCCTTGAGGTGAAGATTATGGGTGGTGACCACGATGGCGACATTGCATTACTTCCGCGAATTGTGTTGAATCCTGGCGAAGATGGTGCATTCGCATTCACGTTGAAGAGGCGTCAATTCCCTGTTCGTCTTTCATTTGCATTAACAATCAACAAGGCACAAGGTCAGTCAGTAAAGTTCGTGGGACTTGACCTTCGAGCGTCGGTGTTTTCCCATGGTCAACTTTACGTTGCTCTTTCGCGTGCAACATCCCGTCAGCATGTCAAGGTTTGCCTTCCGGAAAATGTCTCCAATATGGTCACACGCAATATTGTGTATCCCGAGGTCCTCCTTGACTGAATTCTGTACAATGCTCTTGGATGAATAAATGGATTTCATGTATACAAGCCTCGGGCCAATTGACACACCCGAAATTTGAAGGCCAAAGCAAGGCCAAAGCGTCTTGACTCTTGGGGAGGGTACACAATGAGGTTGAAATCTCAAAGAGAATATCAATGCATGTAAATAAGGGTGTCTACATGGAAACCTAGTGAGTCTTATGAGGGAGGACGCAAGGGGAGAGTATTCGAGGGGGGATGAAGCACTGGTACGTCGGCATGACTCCTTGATCAAACGCGCCGACTTCGCACTTCGCGTCGACTCGGTCACTTGCAGGCGACGATGAGTGGAGCCATCTCCTTCACATCTCATATACTCGAACTGTCTCGACCATCGGCTCTCTTGCCTCCACCCTTCTCGCACTCCACGGATCTCCACTGAAGTCATAGGGTGCTGGTGTCACATCCACCCGACACGGTATATAAAGCTAACTACCGTACGTCCCTGTACAAGTATTCTCACCGACCACAACCTAACATGCCACACACGGCCACCATCCATTTTCTCTGCTCTGTCGAAAACCCACGCACCCTCCCTGATCGCCCTCTCACGACTATTCTTGACGTCCAAGCTTTCCTGCCATCGGATGAACCTGTCGTGGCGGGTTTGACCATGTTCAACGGCGAAGGAATCCAGTTCTCAAAAGACGATGTGAGCTTCGCCTACATTGTTGCTAAGGTGTGTCTCAACTATGTCTCTGGCCAATTACTTCCTAATCACGAGTTGCAACACGTAGGTGGATAGGGCAGTCCCAGGACATATGTCCTTCCCGCTCACGCTGATGGAACTGGCGTATAACTTGGTGGGAGATATCATTGATGTGCGTCCCACCCTACCACATCTTCCCTGACCATCTCTGACACCGAAAACAGTGCTATCCTATCTATCTCGACCGTATCCCTGCTACAGGATCCGTTGATCCTGAAAGGATGCTTACTTTCGACCATCGTCCATATATGGACATCTCCGGCATTGTCGACAAGCGAGACTTGACACTCCACGAGTTCAACATGACTATTGTACAATGGACCCGCGCGCAACCCGATGGCACTCTTCCAGTCATCGTCCGTGTTCCCGATACACCCAAGTTCAAGAACTCACGCGACAAAATGGTTGCTTACCCTAAGTCCATTGTCTCTGTTTGTGGCTTCCTGACCGAGATCGTGCGCGAGGAGTCGAAGGATGAACGCGTTCCGGGAGGACCCGTGCAGTACGTTGTTGTGGAACTGGATACTGTTGCATTCCTTGGCCGCACAAGCGATGAAGATGATTCAGCCTCTTCGAAAAAAAGTGCGTGTCCTCATAAGTTTCCTATCTCATGGTTCTAACTGGGAACTGCTATCCTAGGTCCGAAAAAGTCGCCAGCTACTGACGGCCTCAAATGGCAGTTTGGTTCACCATCGAAAAAGACCCGTGCTGTCGCAGCCAACTCCTCCAACTCCACTGGCAGTAAAAGTGGCCCCGGTCCTTCAACGGCTGCCAACCAAGCACGTCGTATGCAGCAACAACGCAACACCCAGAGTGGCAGCACTGACCGCGAGGAGCGCCGCACTCAAACCGGTGCCTCCAAGCGCACTGGGACTCCGTCTTTGCAGGATGGAAAAGGCAAAAAGCCGGAGCGTGATGTCGAGTCAGAGGACGATTAAATAGACCTTGACGCACGTTTATATTCATAGAGCAGCCCCGGGCCTTTGTAATATTATTGTGTAAATATTCTGCATCTTGGGTGCTACAAATCTGTCCCATCGCACTTGAAAGGCTGGATCTAGCACGGGTAACCTGCTAGTAATACTTACAAGTTACAACTCTGATGTCTTCACTGGCACCATCGACACTCCTGTTTTCACATCACGTGGGTATGCGCGTTCACTGGCAATGGTCTTGGTTGAGACAACGTAAATGCTTGAACTCGTACCGCAACAGATACTGTAAGTACTTTTAAGTCTATCTTCTTATTTCACTTGGCACGTTAAAGTTCACCCGGCTTTAGAGCTTTAGAGCGGGTGAAAAACAGCGACAGAGGCTTAGGTAAGTACGTTCTACAATACACTGGCAGCATCACTCCAAAAGTTTGGACATATCGCTCACTTCACTCGACTCGTATTAGCAGCTGAAACACAACTCCGCATATCGTTCTGCTTCAGAGCAGGGTTTCATACACCAAGGATACGCGCCAATACTTTACGATGGCGGAAACGCTCCTTGGTATCATCCTAATAACTTCGTCTGCCAAAGGACGCAGCGTAGTTTGCCGCTGGCCGCCAGCCCCGCAACAAACCCCTCGTCTCGCACGTCCTCTGTTCAACATTGGCGATGATCCCGCACAATACGATAACCCATGGCGCGCATCAAATATGTATGATTCCTCAGAGACGATGCTCAAACCACCTCCTCAAAGAGAGCGAGAAGAACGGGACTATCTCTGGCAGCGTCCCAGCGCTTTTCGCGATCGCTCGGTCTCCTTCTCCCATTCTGCATCACATTCCGCCTCGGGACGTACCTCCCCGTCCAAAGAGGGATCACTGGAGTACGATGACGGAGCAGAAGACTTTCCCATTCAAGATGACTACGATGACTGCCTTGGTTATACATCCGAGTTCCTTGCCACCCTCCTCAGTCCCCAACGCTCGCTCTGTCACCAAAAGTTTGTGCTCACCGTTGATGATCTATGTTTTTTGGGCCATCCCGTCTGCGCAGAGTCTGGTGGCGCATGGCGCTTCAAGGCAGAGAAACCTCAGGCCAAAATGCGCGGACGGGTCTCAAGGAAGAGACAATTCTCAGGCGAAGGCTTGCCCGAGTCGCCTGATTTTGATCCCAACGAGTCAATGAGTCCGACATATCCGTCATTGCAGCAGACCTCAGGGCTCAACATGTTCCACGTCGTGTTCGTCCATGACCTTCCCGATCCGTCCTCTTCAGCATCCGGCAACATCCAGAAATACTTCGATATAATCTACGAGCAGGTCGCCTTTACGCTGACCGCGGTGCTCTTTCAGGAGCAGGTTCTCTCTAATTTTGTAGAGAACGAATGCGATCTGCTAGGCTCGCTCAAGGAAGACTTTGCCGCACGAGGTACGCTCTTCCTTCTAGGAGGCTTAATTGATAATGTTGATGGGAATGGTAGGGGATCCCTTTGAGGCCTACATGGACGAGGCACTCGCCGTTTCTTCCATCGCACCCGCTTTGAAATCCCTATATGAATCCATCAAATCTCGCTCGTTGGCCCATCTGACTATCCACAACATCCCCCTCGAGCTCCAACTTCCTCCGTATCTTGACTCTCTCATTCAAAGTGAGGATGACTATGACACCGCCGACCTCGTACACCAAGGTGACGACTCACCCGGGGATAACAACCCCTGGGGTCGCGAGTTGAGTTTCGCATGGCGACTGCCTAGTCTTGCGCCTTGGAAGAGCCTGCTTCTTCTCGAAGGGCCAGACGGCCTGGAATGGTTGGATGTATACGACAATATCCGGGGGTCCAACGTCAAAGATGAAGACAAGTTCCTCGCCGAACAGCTTATAAAATTCCTTGAAATGGTCGACGTAACACTATCGTGAGTTTCACCCATTCCTCTACAAGTGCTACCCCTTATGTGAGCATGTAGTTTGGCGGATATGGCTAGTCTCCTGGACTGGGATCTCAAAACGCAAGTCTTTCCCATCGTGCGCTGGCTTGTTCACCATCGGCGTGCCAAAGTCGTCGACATTGTCCATCGTGGACTAAAGACAGTCTTCACACTCCCTATCAAATTTGAAAGGCCGTACGTTACATTGTGTTCCTGCGTGCTGGCCCTCGCTTATGTTTCTCCAGGCTGAAGGAGCTCTCCGTCGCATTCCGACAAGCCTTCCCAGACCGATCTATTCCTCCGTTGCCCCAACTTCTCGCCAGCGTATCCCAATCGCCTTCCAACCATTTCTACGCGACGATTGTCAAATCGAAGGAGTTGGTGTCCGTCTACCTCGACGTGGTCCAGTGGCTGCTCCAACACGACCTCCTAGTTACCCTCCACCTACGCATCCGAGTCTTCGCCCCGGGCGAACTCAAACGCGAAGTACGGAAGCGGTGGAAGTCTCGTCGGCGCGTAAGCTGGAGGGATGATACGGATGCAATATTCAGTCAGAGAGGCCGGCGGGAACGCTCGTCGGGGATGCAAGAGGAAGGACTCCTCGACAGCCTTGATTCGCCCCGGTGGCCCCATCTTTCTCCGCAGCGTCTCCGCAACCGTTCGCGTAGGGGATCCAGTAGCCGTGTTGAGCCGCCCATCTTGGAGGAGGGGATAGAGCTGGACGAAGAACTGGAGCAGCAAATGGCGGAGGTGGCGGCGGTCGGCGTTGACGAGGAGGGCTTGGGTGCAGAGGATGACGACGATGTGTCGACTATCATCCCTGACCCAGCAAGGGCGACGTTCAAGGAAAAGCAATGGCTTCAGATGATGTCGGAAGGTAAGGAAGATTCTGTTGCACGACGATTTGACCAGTGAGATTTCTTGTGCTTCGGTCCGGGGAAAGGAGGCTGAATTGTCGATTTGTAGGATCAACCGGTATTTTGATGGAAAATGCACCGACGACGAAATATTATTTCGGGCCGAAATATCGAGGAAGCAGCTACGAGAGGTGTTGCACCATTATGACGGCTATGTGAGGTTCATCTTGAATTCAATCGTTTGTGCCGCTGATCAGTTTGTATCACAGCTCCAGACATTTCTTCACCCATCATAAAGTGAGGGGGCCTTGCTTCCGCAGTGTAGAATACGCATGAATTCTGAAGGCTTGAACGTATCAGACAACGGATTGCGAGGAGATTCACTGTTCCATACCACAATAAGAGTCTAGGCGCAGTTTACGAGCTGGGGCGACGGTGCGAACGGTGGGATCCATCTTTCCTGCGAACAGGAGAACGCGATCGCGAACCCCTTCTGATACTTGTGTCGTCGTCGTCGAGCCTAGAGCTGCGCTTGGTAGCTCCCGTTGATGCGCGCTCTCCCTTGCGGATATCCTCAATGTCGTGGCCATCCGCCTCCCTCGACCGTCGTCTCCGTTTACGTGCTTCGATCCTCTCGGGAGGCAAAGAGCCGTCAGCCAGAACCAACCCTTTCCCCTTTTCATGATTCCGTTTCCACATAAGTTTCTTGCTGCACCGGGAGCATAGCACCACCTTGACCAGGGCGCTCTTCATTTCTCCATGCTCTTCGTACGCGAACGGCAGCTCGAGGGTCACCAAGGACACTTCTGACCCTCGATCGGGGTCATCTCCGGACAATGATTGATGGTGAATACAGCGAGTATTGCCACATGTAGTCTCCCCAGCGCCCGAAAGGACCTCCGATTCAGTGCGCCATCGGAGGGAGAACTGTTGGGACGAGTGCACGGTTCAATAACCTGTCCGACAGATAGGGGGAAAGACGTACATTTCCTGACTTGTAGTGTTTAAGGTCGCAGACAGCAAACTCGCGGAAGAGATTGGAGTAATATTTTTGGGCAAGTTGATCGTTCCAGGAGGTTTTGTCTTGGTCTTCTGTGTCGTCACGGAGGAATTTGTGAGACGCTTTCAATACGTCGAATTCGGTGGCATGAGGCTGACGCGGATTGGGCGGTTGTGACAAAAGGGACATGTAGTAGGATTGAAGCTTGAAGGATGGAGGAGATTCAGAAACTCCCTGAGACTCCGGTGGGCAACCGATCACGTGCCTTCCAAACTCTCACTTCTCCATGTCTCTCCATAGCTCTCCATGTTCTCCGAATCTCACATTCCATCTACTATCTTCCGCGCCTTGGCACTGCATGTACCTCTTGCAGCTTCTTCAACGACCAATGAACCCGATAAAGGCCGCCATGGCGTCTCACGGTGTCATAGCCAACCTTCTTTTAGAACGGCTGTTCCTTGATGTTGACGAGTTAGTACCTCTCCGTACTTCGTTTGAATGTGGGTCAGATGTTACATCTTAGCCAAGCTCTGCTCCAAACCTGGCAGTTGTTCTCTTTCTCCTTCGCGAAGGCCCGGCCTTTGCAGTCGCATAAAGTCCAGGCGTCCGGGGCTTAGGTCAACCGCTTGTGGCCCTCCTTCCCCCATCTTTCACACAATTCAGCATGGCTTTCGGTCTCCTCAGATCTGCCACCCTT
The DNA here is from genome assembly GCA_012932865.1 of Amylostereum areolatum. Classification (NCBI taxonomy): domain Eukaryota; kingdom Fungi; phylum Basidiomycota; class Agaricomycetes; order Russulales; family Stereaceae; genus Amylostereum; species Amylostereum areolatum. The sequence continues at coordinate 633,387 of SAXG01000009.1, forward strand.
CCCGCGACTCGATCGAGAGGCATCGCTGGGTCGGCCTTACGTCCGTTTCAGCCGGAAGAACCTCTTTTACCTCAACATGTGCGAACGGAGGTCAGGCGAAGCGGGCTCATCGACCGAAGTTCAGTCGCGGCGTCCAGTACGTCCATGCTCAATTCTTGCTGACCCAGGGTAGTTGAATTCTTATCACGATATATCACAGGCGCCGTCGAACCCAAGCCTATGTCGCAAGCCGGGTCTTCACGCCAGAATCTTATACCACTCGGTTCACATGGTAAGCATCAATCCTGTGTGTTCATATGGGTGCTATGGGCTGACGAGGTTTGGTTCTAGTCAAAGTCCCTCCTTTGAAGAGTGACTACGGGGAAGAGTCGTCTAAGATTTGGTCCGTTTATCTTAGCGAGAGCGAGAAGCCAGATAAAGCATTGGTCGAAAGTTGGAAAGGCGATATGGATGGAATCCTGATCTTCGTGAGTTTGGTTTGTTTCTTGGTGCCTAGGTCGAGTCATGACGCCGCCCACAGGCCGGTCTGTTCTCCGCAGTTGTGACCACACTCCTGGTTGAAGGCTTGCCGTTACTTCAACCCGATCCAGAACAAGTATCCGCCACAGTCCTCCTTCGAATATCTTTACAGCTCGATGGTATCGCGGACGGAACGAAGCCCAATCTCCCTCCCCTACCTTCCCTTACTTCATCGCCCGGTGTTTCAGGATCAAGTCCGTTGCGTCTCAACGTTTTATGGTGCCTCAGCCTATTCTTGAGCCTTCTATCAGCGCTATGCGCAACATTGATCCAGCAATGGGCCCGCGACTACATGCAGGCCGTCGAACGTCGTTCCGCCCCTCTCCAACGCGCGCGCATCCGCTCTTTTCTCTCCCATGGAATCGAAGTTTCCAATGCCAAAGCAGTCGTCGATGGCATCCCCACCATTCTTCACCTTGCCGTTTTCCTCTTCCTCGCTGGCATGTATGACTTTATCCTCCCTTCCAGCCGAGCCATAGCTTGGCTTGTGGTTGCCATCCTTTGTGTCTATGCAGGGCTCTATCTTTCTCTGAGTCTCGTTCCTCTGGCTATCATTGGAAGTCCATTCCGTACTCCATTATCCGCGCTCCTCTGGCGAGTCAAGCAATTACTCGCGCCACTTTCCTATACCACCGTACACGGAGAGAAGGTCACCGTCGAACTCAAAAGCGACATCTCCCAGGGCCGGGAAGAATTCGCAATGCACGCAGATTCAGAAAGCAGAGCCCGCGACGTCGAAGCTTTATCTTGGACACTCACTTCGCTTACCGAACATGACGAGCTAGAGGCTTTCATCGAGGGCGTCCCGGACTTCATGAAGTCCAAACGCGTCCGGGCGAAGGATATCATGTACGAGCTTCTCGAACGGGGTGGTTTCGGATTGCGTATATCACACCTGTTGGAGACGTGCACCGACCCATTAGGCCTATCCACGGCCCGTCGACGTCGACGCGCCCTCGCTGGGTTCGGCGCCTTCATTGCATTGACCAAGCAATGGAACTCCAAGGAGAACGCCCCCCGATGGACCTCGTGCCTCGGTTCGCCAATCCTGAAAACGGTGCAGAGTCTCCTCGCAAGCAGCTCCCAGACAAAGGACCTCGCTGTCAATCTCCCAGGCCGATGCGTCGCCGCATTGATTCAACGGAAGATATTTGACGACTACTCAAACCTGGCCGCACAAGCATGCACTGCCATCGAAGATCAAGCTGCCTTCTGGGACGAGAACATTACAAAGCTCAACTTGAATTCCTGGGCGGTCTCTGTCCAGGAAATGTTTACGGATCTGAGTATGCCGGATCGGTCCCAAACGGGGACACAGGAAGGGGAACATGTTGTCTGGGCCAAGGAGAAACTCGAGCTCAACAACCTCGGCGCCAACTGGAACGACCAGTGTGCCGATGCCCATTGGACTGCATGGCAGACCTCTCCACCGACAACGCCTTCATATACTCTTCGCGACGGCAAAGTAGGAACATTCCAGACCATATCTCGCTACGTCGCCTTGCACACGAAACGACTGGTCGTGGCGATCAACCTCCGGGAAAAACCAGAGACGAACGAGGTCGATAAGACCATGCTCAATGAGTGCCTCAACCTGTGGCGCCCGCGGTACGGGAACGAGCTCGCGCAAAAAATGGTCTTTTCTGCACAGGTCGCCAACCTCATCCAATTCGTTGCAGGGATTTTCGCCGACGTACCCCGCCTCGGTTCTTCTGAGCGTACACTCATCGTCGACACTGTGCGCGCCATTATCCCTTTTTCTCCCGATTTTGGCTACGATGATAACGTCCAGCATGACCTCCTGCACTTCCTTCGATACCTCGGGGGTAAGCAGAAAATCGCCTCTCCAGATGGAGACGATGGCACAGCGTCCTCCCATCGGAAGCTAGCCAGGCAGATCGCGGAGACTATCGTTCCGTTCATACGGTCGATTGTCGCGCCGGATATGATGGAGGAAGCGGAGGACATCATCGCCGATCTCACCTCTCACGGCATCGACACCCCGATCCTGGGCAGCAGCGCGGCACTCGCTGGCGATAGTATGGGTCTGCGACGTACAACAGCGCGCATCCCGTTGCAAATCCGCCCGGTGGCGCCCGATACAAGGAGACAAGTTCTCAGTCCGAATGCAGGTGGATCGTCCCTGGAGGAAGACAGGTTTTCCCCTCTAAACCTTCCCCTCCCCAAACGCGTCAAAATAACCACGCTTCTCGTCCCAGAAACTCTACCTCTGTCACGCAACAAGCACGCAGTGCATCGTCCAAGCCGCTTAGGCCAGAGCTCGTCGAGCGCGCCACTAGGTGGAATATTACTTTCGAGGGTAGAAAAAGGAGATGGGTTGGAGAGGTCTGCATCTCAGAGGGGGGAGTAGCGTTGTCTCGGAAATCCACCGTACGACTGAATGGACGCGCCCGAGGGGCCAAGATAATAGAAACACCCAGGCATTGATAAAAGTGACACGACTCATACATGTATATAAGACCGCGTCTTGAGAGAAAAGTTTGGTCTCATGCTGCTCCAACGTTCAGGCCAGATTGTCTCCTCCGAAGACAGAGTGCAATGCCGAGAAAGGCGCAGGGGATAGTGTCGGTAATCTGCTAGGAGTATTAGTGCGGGTCGCGACTTCGGTGGATACGACGGTAGCATATCTTACCGAAGCAAAGAGAATGCTTTCTAACCAGCGAAAGTCGTTTCCGAGAATGGCACCGGAGATGGGTGGTCCAACGAGACAAGCCACACCAACGGGCAAAATTGCGATGCCCATACGCTCTCTGTTTCGGAAGTAAGTACGGTACCTCAGATTATGAAGAGAAACAAGGGTACCCTTTGCTAACCCCAACGGGTGTTATGGCATCAATAACTGGTAGATAAAGCGCAACGCCTAACATACGTAGCTAGTCAGGATCCAAACCTCCCATCAACAAAAAAACGCTCACTCGCGCCGAAAAAGAAACCATATCTGTTATAGTAGCAATCAAGCGTTTAGTATAGCCACTGCATGGAAGGGGTAGATTCAACCTACAAGATTGCAAACCCGACCAGCCCGCCGGGTGTGGTACTCCCTAGCATCGCGAAACCAACAAGACCTGCCAAGGGATGTGTTAACTCAACTCGAAGTCGCACGGAAGTGCAGGTAGGTCCGTTCGGCCTATCGTGCAAAATATCTACGTACCGCCAAGGGTGGCACACGGGACGAGAATTTCCATTTTCCCCCATACGTCCGCCAACCAAGCAGGTACCACACGTCCAGCGATGCTAGAGGCATTCATAATGGCTAGCGAGTAGAAGGCTAAGCCCTCGGAGATGCCATGCTTGCGCGCATAGACTTGGAGGTAGAAAGATGGGAAGTACATCCCAAGAGAGGCAAAAAAACCCCATCCCATCGTAAGTAGATATGGAGCATCTGTAATGGACGTCCGCCCACTCGGAGGCGCGACAGCTGACCTGGTCATTTCCGGGACGAAAATGAGGAAGTTACCAAGGATGAAGCACCCTAGCGTCATGAAGGCGACGATACGTGTACCCCAGACAAAACCTAGGTCCCCATGAAGGAGGTTATTGAGAATAACTGTGGTCACAAGAGCGGTTAAATGGAGTCTGACCACAGTAAAGCCGGGAATAGCTTACTCGACAGGAAGATCCCTCCGACGGATGCCCCGGAGTCGACTAGGCCCTGGAAGGGACGTTAGTAAACCAAGCACCACGGGTGCCAGTAATTGATACACACCATGACTAGAGCGCGTTTTGAATGAAAGTGGTGGGATACAATGGTCATCGCGGGGATGTACAAGATGCCAATTCCAGCCCCCATTCCAACACCTTGTGCTAAGAAGACCTGTCAAGCTTGTACTTGAGTAGTAGTACCTCCTAAAAAATTAGACAAGTGGACATGTCATGTACCTGATAATATTGGTGCGGTTGCGCCAAAGAAAGCATAAAAAGGCTGTAGGAAAGATGGGTTCAGAGGTTCCGGTCGTTGCGACGCGGTTTGGACGTTCTTAACCTGAATGTGAAGAGTAGGCAACCAGCAATGTTTGCTTCACGTGCGTATCCTGCGTCGAGCCTGAGTCGAGTGGAAGTCAATGAGACCCATGCACGATACCAATGAAGGTGGAGACGTACATTTTGCCGCCCACAGGGCCGAGAAAGAGCTCGAGAAATATTTGCACACCACCAATCCAGCTAATGGCGGAGGTTGAGTAAGAGCTTAGCCATTCGGTGTTGTAAAAGTCTTGGTATACGCCGAAGGCCGATGTCTGGCGTAAGTTCAGCGGTGTGCGACGAACGATAGAATGGAGAATCACCATCCCAACCGAGCATGATATAATGAGCCAAGACCCTACAACTGAAGTTGTAGAAAAGTGAGGGAACAGTGCCAATTGATGATGAAGGAGGGCTACTTACCAGTGCTCCAGGCTCGCCACCGGCCTTGTGGATAGTCTTCGAGGTTTCCATCCTTCGAATCTACGACGGAAAAGGAAGAGTTGCTCGTGGGAGTGACACGACAGCATGTGGTCTTCTCATCCATGGCGTGCGAAGGAAGAGGCATGTGAGGGATGTTTTCTGCCCCTCTAAAGGCTCCCCCCTTTTATGCGTGTCCTATCTCAGAACATTCTGCGTGGACCACGGAGGGTACGAGCGTCTCTCATGCAGCCCCAGTCTTGGACATCAGTCCGCATTTCTTGCCTGCGAATGTGATAACTTGTGCCAGTGGATACTTTTGTGCGACCCATCCCCGAGGCCTAGCGCCAGCGCCCAGATTTATTGGATTCGACCATAGCTGTCAGCATTCTTCAATAACATCCGAGTCCGTGCGCGCGTGAGATCCTGTACCTTGGTAGAAAATAGTCAAGTTTGTAGGGAAAAGGCCAGATGAAATAAGAATACAGTCAACTTAGGAAGGCCTACTTTACCAAGACACGATACTACCCTGTTGTGGATTATGTGCGTTTTCCCGGCATGCACGCATGGGACATATCAGAACACGGAGTCGTTGATGTGGTACTGGCTAGTGAAGTCAAAGGCACATCACTATCCGTTCTGAGGATACTACATAGATCGGCCTCAGCGGTCGACCGATGCTCAGAATAGCGAATCACACGTACCCATTCAAAACCAGCTAGCCATATGGATTTTTAAAGGTAGTTGTGCGTTGTACATGGTCTTTTCAATGCCTACTCGGATATGTGGCGACCCGTGTGCTACTGGTACGTCAGCTGAACTTGGTCGAGTGGTCCTTGAGTCAGCGAGCCCTTTCTCCGGAATGAATTCGGGTGACTGTGGGTTTAGTCGACAAGGTTCTCCAAAGGCACGGCTTGTTCTCCCCTGGAGGATCCTTCGGGCGCCTGTCCAAGCAAACTACACCCTACACACAGAAGGATGCTTCATCGCGGAATCGTACTTGAAGTTCTCCCGTCTCTCTCGTGGCTCATCTCTGTAAGCCGATGTTATGGTGAGTTGAGTTTGGAGATAGTTCTTGATCATGGTGGTCGTAAGTGATTAGCGAAGACTTAGAGCTAGCTTAGAGACTCGACTTCAACATTTCTATAATGTGGCACGTGCCTCGCAGCCACGTGCTTTCGGATCATACTGAGCGTCAAATTGCGAGCTCTCCTCTCCTGCCGTTTGCTGGTGACTTACGAGGCCAACGTTCCTTTGCTTTCTTACCACCATGTCTACACCCGCAAAGCCTGTCAATATCAACAGTGCTCGTCTCTCTCCGGCTGGAACTCCGGGGCGCGCGTCTGGAAGCCCCGTAGGCGCGTCTTTGGGCACTCCCGACCTTCGCTCTCTCCGTGCACAATACGCTGGGACTCCACCACCCAACATTCCTCCTAGATCGAGCACACCCAGACTAGCAGAGCCTGCGCAGCCGGGCGTCAACTTCGGCGATCCATCCATGGGCAGACGCGTATCTGTGGGCGGTATTAGTGCACGACGTCCAGGACCTATAGTTGGTACACCAGGGAGTGCCAGCGACGTCGGTCAAAGCGCATTGGACCTCGAAGATTTACCTGAGGAAGACAAGCTGAAGGTCGTGCGGAAGCACCTGGTCTCGAGGGATGAAAGGGCAGGATCTATAGCCGGGTCGGAAGGACCTTCGAGAAGATCATCGGTGGGACAGATGAGGTTGCGACGAGAGGACACTGAAGCGTTTCCGGTGCCATACCACGCGCCAGGTGCAGATATAACGTACGTCAATCTTGTACATCGACTATGTAGTGACACCAACGGGTTCTTCTTCCTAAGGCATGACATCTACAAATGGCAGCAAGACCAGAGAAGACAAGCCCGACCCCGCGCCGCATCTTTTGCTGGTTCCACTGGTACTGCACCGGATCCTGCGTTTGAGCACATACACGAACCGGGTGGATTCCGTCGTAATTACCTCTTACTTCAAAACAGTAACGGCGACGGTGGCGACGATCGACATGTTCTAAACAATTTTATCGATTTCCTGTACATTTTTGGGCACTTCGTGAGTCTTGTGGGCGAAAACATCATGTTAACACTAACCCCATATCCTGCTGCTAGGCCGGAGAAGACCTCGAGGAGATCGAAGAAGAAGAAGACGAGGACCAAGTAGACGAGGAAGCAAACCCCGTTCCTAGGTCAAGTTACGTTCCAGCTGCATCGTCAGGTGTCTCCCGGCTAGATGGGTCCACTCTTTCCGTTCGTATTGATGCTCAAGAGCCATCGTCATTCCCTTCGGAGCGTTCTCCACTCCTCAACCGTACCAAGTCTCGCTCTGCTTCACGGCGGAGAAAGTCTAGCGTCGGTCCACACGGAGACGCGACCGTTGGCCAAGCGGTCCTGATGGTGTGTTTGATTCTCCGTAGCTCTGTGTATAACATGCTCATCCAGAAGTAGTTATTGAAGTCTTTCGTTGGCACTGGAGTCCTTTTCCTCGGCAAAGCGTAAGGTCGCTTTTTCCTTTGTTGTTCACCTTCTCACCGTTTGTCCACAGATTCTTCAACGGAGGCATTCTGTTCTCTTCCCTGATGATATCTGCCATCGCGCTGATCTCACTGTACTCTTTCCTGCTCCTTGTGAAAACGAAGTTTGTAGTGTCTGGGAGTTTTGGTGGTATGTTTTTAGCCCTATTCTTGTTGATCATATCGCTCACGTTGTTATAGACCTCGGCGGAACTCTTTACGGGCCGTGGATGCGCTACCTTATTCTTTCCTCGATCGCCGTCTCACAGATCGGATTCGTCGCTGCCTACACAATCTTTGTTGCTGAGAACTTGCAATCCTTCGTCCTGGCAGCATCACAATGCACCAAGCTCATACCAGTTCCATACCTGATCCTTATGCAGCTCGTAGTCTTCCTCCCTCTAGCACTCATCCGTAACCTTGCACGCTTGAGCACAACCGCTCTGGTCGCTGATGCCTTCATCCTGGCCGGTCTATTGTATGTTTTCGGTAGCGAGTTCGCCGTCATCGCCAACAAAGGCATCGCGAAGGTCGAGTTGTTCAACCCCAAGGACTTCCCCCTGTTGATCGGGTAAGTGTGCCCATCTCATCCTCCACTGTCTCTGACGATCGATCATCATAGTACGGCCGTGTTTTCCTTCGAGGGCATTGGTTTGGTAGCCTCTTTTGCCACGTTCTTTGTACCATGGTGTCCTCATCATTGTTAACGCAGGTTGTCCCTATCACCGATTCCATGCGCGAGCCGCACAAATTCCCCGCGGTTCTTTCGGGCGTAATGATATTCCTCCTTGGTACGCGATTTCGGCGTGTCGTTCTCTCGATCAACCCCGACACTGACGCCGCCACGTTTGTCCAGTTCTCTTCGGCGGCGCTGGCGCCCTCTCCTACCTCGCCTTTGGCTCTGAGATCAAGACGGTAGTGCTCGTCAACCTCGACTCAACCTCACGGTTCACGCAGGCGGTGCAGTTTCTGTACTCGTTGGCCATCCTGCTCTCGGTGCCGCTGCAGCTCTTCCCCGCCGTGCGTATCATGGAGAACGGTCTGTTTACGAAGAGTGGCAAGATGGACACGCGGGTCAAATGGCAGAAGAACATATTTAGGTTCTTCGTGGTAATGGGGTGCACGGCGATCAGCTGGGCGGGCGCGGGCGATCTGGACAAGTTTGTGGCGTTCGTGGGGAGCTTTGCTTGGTGAGTCGGCTTATATGTGCTCGTATGTCGAGCCGCGGGCGCTTACATATCGATTCAGTGTTCCTCTCTGCTTCGTTTACCCGGCGATGTTGCATTACAAGGCCTGTGCGCACACTCGCAAACAAAAGGCTGCAGATATCGCACTGGGAGTTTTCGGCGTCGTTGCCGCCTTGTATACCACAATACAGACAGTTCGGGTATGCATTTCTCCCCGTGTATCCTTTTTCGCGTGTCTAATGGCAGATCATCAGCTCATGGTTGCCCCCTCGATCCCGTCGCCACCCTCTTTGGGGTGCACCGCTCCTGGTAACTTTTAGACTGTCCGCGGGGACATCCTCTCGGATGATTGAAGCTGTACCTTGGTTTGCTACAAGTTGAAGACGTGGACGAAGGACATATTTCTGCAGCACACATCGAACCTCGAACCTTAGGCTTAATGCGTAATGGCCTTAGTTGACATGCATATCCTCTCAATCTACAATGGTATCGGTGTAACAGCAATCATTTGTCATTTTCTCTTTTACAGTATATACAACACTATTCACTACAGCACTGCTCGTGTACCTTTCGTATTCAAGGCGTGTCTCATTTGTGGACTTGTACGTGAGTCCAGGTACACTGCATACTTCATAAGTGCATACTGCGTCATACAAGTCTAAACCCGACTTGCAGACTCCAGAGCAAAGTTTGCGTTGATCAGTTATCAGATCGTCGTTGCAAATAGGTTGACTTGATCAATTGATCGACCGTGTACCGCCACTCCGCCAAGGGGTTCTCCCAGGATGTGTAGTCGCACTGTTTGCTTCCAGCGCGTCGGCTGGCACGTCATTGGCTTACTTTCCTCATTCTTCATCGACAACATGGTCCGGCAAAAGTGGTTGTTTTCTTCAGTTGTCCAGGCCGGGTTGGGAACAGGTAACTTTTGCAAGGCCGCCGACGCGGGCGGCGGGCGCCACCATTCCATGATGCGTTGATATACACTGTTACACGCCTCGACCAAACCTCGACCATTGACCTAGCCACTCGCATCCTCCGAGCTCCCCGCGACGGTCCTCCAGAAGAAGTTATCTGCGCCGAACCTCAACGATACGCCATGCCACGTTGTCCAGCCACGAGTACCACACGCGTCAAAACATGGGGATCGAGTCTGGAGGAAATGATGGCGCGGTTGGGTTGAGGCTCTGCGATCGGACGTGCCAGGGTGAGACGGGACACCGCCTCCTGTTGCCGACACGCCTCTTAAGCATGTCCTGCGCGCCGAACACGCCCTTTCTTCTTCCCCACTTCACTTTCTTTCCTGCCCCCTTTTCTTTTTCTTCTTATTTAACTTTTCACGACCTGCCGGAAGGCTCCTCAAGGCCCCTCCGCACGCCTTTCTTTCGACGCCCAGCGCACACCCGTTGTCTTCTTTCTAGCCCCCGTTAACGTTATTTGCTCCTCCGTAATCATGTCCACTTCAATCGCTACCTCTGTCATTGTCACCCCGCGACCCGATGGACTCCGTATGCACCGCAAGCCCCCGCCGAAATTCGAGTATTCGTTGCGCTACCCGGAGCCAGACCCGAACGACCCCTTCGCGCCCCTCTCTGTCCTTCGCAGCCGTGCTGCAACCCCCGTTTCTACACCTCCCTGTGTCGCCGCGCCCGCCCCTGTCCATGGCAAACCCCTTCACGGCGGAGTCGTCGGCGATCTGTCCACATTCCTGATCCAGTACCGGAAGAATGCTCCGGATTCGCCCAAGCGAGAAGGACGCTGGGCCGGCCAATCTTTTCAGAAGCGTATGACGGCCGCGCTGGCAGAACACGAGCGCATAACGCCCCAGTACATCAGGTCTCCCGTGCCGATCCAAAAAGCCGCAATATCCAGCCCAATCCCACAACGTGTGGATAGGCGCTCTCGTACGCTTTCGGTGTTTGGGTCCAGCCCGCGTTCGTTCGCGAAGACTTCCGACGTTCCCCTCCCCACGAAACTTAAAGCCGAGCGCAGGAAGACGGCTGCGCCCCCATCATCCTCATCCTCGATTACTCTCAGCCACGACCTGTCGGTTTATCAAACTGCATCGTCCTACAGCAGCTCTGGCGATGGTTCCGCCTCGGAGTCCTCCCACTCGTCCACATTCAACATCGACGATTTTGCAGACTACCCCATGCAATTGTTACACAAGATCGACAGGCTCTCTTTGGGTACGGAGCCGCTGTTTGACAACCGCCCCAATAGTATCAAGAGCATGCACGTCATGGAAGTGGACATGCCGCTTGCTTTGAGCTCCCCGAAACGGAACTTCGAACACAGTCCTTCGCCCGCCTCCACCCCGGAGCCGAAGACGCCCCCTCCCGAGTCGACCGTCTCCGAGCCAGTGTCGAGGAAACAGTCGCGGATGTCCCTCGTTCCGCGTTTGTTCTCTAGGACGCCCACGCCCCAGAACGTTTCACTTCCAACGCCGCCCTATACCCCGCCCTCTGTCCCTACGACGGCCTCTTCCACTGGTTCTCAAATCTCAGGTCCCTTCAACAGCTTCCCATCTCCACCTGTCCCGACATGGGCAGACCTCCCTCCTCGCTCCAAGTCTCCCTTCGGTCGTCTCATGTCCCGCAAATCATCTGGCCTCGCCCTCGCCGAATCCGAGCCCGAAACTCTTGCCTCTCTTGCCAAGGCGGATGATCGCAGACAGTCTCGCAGCCGTACACGTACCCTCAGCCGAAAGATAACGCAGAGCACGTCCTCGTCGCGCAGCATGAAGCACCTCATCTCAGCGCCTGTCACGGAGCCCATCTCCATCCCGATGTTTGCGCCGCTTCCCACTCCTGCAGCTCCCCATCTGAAGAAGGAAACCGGGCAACAGCAGACTGCCGAAGCTAAGCCACAAGACACGATGACCGCAGTGTCCGTTACGACAGATGCCATTCTTCCTCCCACCGAGCCTGCCGCGAGACTCCCGTCTCCTGTCGTCCGATCTGCATCGCTCAACCGCCCCACGCCTATTCGTCCCCAACGTTCGCACCTCCGTTCTATCTCTGACACGTCCGCACTTGCTAGTGCTCTCAAAGCGAGCCTTGCTCAAGGAGGCGTCTCCTCACCCCTGCATGCAGAGGTCCTTGTCGCGCCAATAGCTACACGCTCTATCCCTGCGTCTCCTCCTCTAGGAAACGATGGCGATTTGTCAACGCGATATCAGCCATCCGCGCGTTCGCCTGTGGCTCCCAGCAAGGCTGAGCGGCCCCCGAGCGTTCCCCCGCAAATGCCCATATCACGATTTGTGCAGTCCCCACGGCAGGCGCGTGCGCGTGCAATGACTATCACACCGCCGCAGACGCCTCCTAAAGCGTCCTTCCGCCCGCGGAGCGGTTCCTTTGGTGATATCGAGGTCACGACGACACCCAACCCTGTTCTGCGTATGGGTCTCCCATCCAATCCCCGCGGGAACCGCCCGGCCTTGTCCCGTGCGCGCTCGCAAGCCTCCTTCCACCCTAGCTCGCAATCGCACAAACATGGTGACAAGGGGTGTCGGCGTCGTGGGCCTAGGAACGCTGCCTAGACCAGCACAGCTCGCGAATGCGGCGAGGATGGAGGTACTCAAGGAAAATGGGCTCCCGGTGACGTTCGGAGCGCTGTGGCAGGAGAAGCGGACGATCGTCGTGTTCATTCGACATTTTTGGTGCGTTTTTCAGTGTCTTTCTATGAAGTGAGCTGATCGGTGGCGTGCGGCTATAGGTGTGCAATGTGCCAGGACTACCTGGCATCCATTATGAGGGATGTCGACCATGCTGAAATGAAGAGATCGGGCGTACAGTTGATCATCGTCGGCTGTGGGTCTTTCAATCTTATCAAGTCCTACCGGCGTACGTTCCCTTCACGATTATTTGTTTGCCATGTCCCTCACTTCTCTGGGTAGATATATTTCACCTCCCGTATCAGATATTCGTCGATCCCTCGCCGGGTCAACAGCTTTATCGCGCGCTCGGAATGGCGTGCATGGCTCCCGCACCGGTGAGGCAACGGAACGGCAAGGCTGAGCGTGGGGAGTACGTCAAGCACGGGCCCATGGGTGGCCTGGCGATGGTGTGGAAGAACGCGCTCAAAGTAGGAATGCCCGTGTGGGAGAGGGGTGGAGATGCCGGCCAGCTCGGTGGCGAGTTCGTTCTCGGTCCTGGGTGCGTTATTGTCTTTGCCTCCCCTTTCCAACCTTCGTGACAAACTGACATGGTGACGGGTCAATATAGGCTAACTTGTTCATATGCACATCGCATGCAGAACGCGCGGACACACGCGCCGATCGCAGAGGTCCTCGATGCGGCCGGCGTGCCCTTCGTCCTCGCGCGTCCGGGCGCCGTCACACGCGTGCGCCTCCCGCGACGAAGCAACGACAGCGGCTCGGACTTCGAGGAGATCAAGCTGCCCTCGCAGGTAGCGTGCTTGGAAGAGTACGGCGTCGTGATCGGGATCGCGCAGACGGACAGCGTCGACTGGGACTCGAACGCGTCTGGCGAGTCGGGCGTGATCGTGCATACTCGCTGAACGCCCCATCCACGACATTCGAATGGAGTGGGCTGATTGATTTATGACGACAACTAACGAGTTCACGATGACAGGGCGCGCATGGGTCACTCATTTATATTTTCCAACTTGGCTGCGTTCTCATTTACTTTTACGACCACTTTAGGGGGCTTTTACCTTGCTTAGCTTATTGGCACATCGATGCCGTTTATTTATTTGGACTCGAGAGTCGAGCGTGTGTACGTTACGACCATCGGGTTTTTGACAATGCAGCCTACACCTTTGTATGTAGATATTCGAAGAAATAAAGCAAGAGATGAGCTACTGTTTCAAGAGGTTCTTATATTTGGAATACGACAGGGACGGTAAGATATGGCCCAAGCATAACCTGGTACATCACGTGCATCTGGCCCGTCACACCCACCCCCGCAGACGATGTTTTTCCAATAACAATCTTCTAACAGCATTTTCGGTCATTTTGCTCACTACAAAGTCTTGGGACCTGCGCTCCTAGATCACTGTACTTCTTAGATTTACAAAAAAGCACAGTCACAGTCAACTTATTCAAGCTTTAGTACAATGTGTACCCTCAATGGCAGGGAGAACGAACAGATGACCATGCCAGTCGCTTTCGAGAGCAGAAAAATAAAATTGGCCCACTACAAAGTCTCATGAGTTTGTATACTGTCCTATACGTCCATCAACATCCAGGCCAACCATCGTGTTGACAAAGTTATTCAAGCTTGTTCAACGCGAAGTACGAGCGCTTACAGCAGTCCGCGCACCATCTGGGCGCTTATTTTGCGATCTATGGGTAGTGGCCATCCCGAAACGGCAGGATATTAATTGATCAGCGTACACGCGTGAGCAGCTACGACACGATAAGTCCCTTGTCTGCCAATCTGTCATGCATCACACAGCGGTCACACGCACGTGATGTACCAGGTTATGCTTGGGCCATATCTTAGTAAGTTTTGTGCACTCTATTCAAACAGCGTAGAGGTATGGAACAGCGTATGGATACAGTCGATATGCTGTATTGTACAAAGGTGTCGTTGACTTCTCGGATAGATACAACATCGGAAAAGGGTGAGAAAGGGTATTCATCATGCCCAGTTGTCGATGAGTGTATCGCGCATTTCGCCGATTACCGCCGTCGAGTCGTGTCCTTGGAGTTCTGCAGACAAGTTGGTCAGTTCAGAAGGAAGGAAGTCAGGAAAGATTGACGCACTGAACGTTGCCTCGATAACACTGATCTCGGTCGCCGTTGTGTCGAGGCCGGTGAATGCACACCAGTCGTTCACAACAAGGCCTGCACCGAGCACATCCGATCCACGGTTCACAGTACCCGCCTACATAGACACCATTTGATCAGCTTCTGGATTCATGAAGCAAGAAAAAACACGGTAAAGAGACGCACCACCAACGGGATCTGCAAAAGACTGCTGAGCTCGTCTTGGTCCTGCACACTCGTCTTGGGATGTACGATCCCGCCCTGGTTCGTGATCACACTGTATGATCCCACGAGCACGTTGTCGGCGACGGTCTGACGGAAGACTTCGACCTTGAGCACGTCGGCGATGATTTCCTCCGTTTCACGGTCGACGTCGGGGTGGACGAGGGTGACATAGTCGTTGCAGGCGATCACGTTTCCCAGGGCGGATAGACGCTCTTCAACGCGCTGTATTGCGACGGCGTCCGGTAGTGCGTTGCGGAGATGTTGAAGCTCCTGGTCGGTCGTGGTAGACGGGACGAGAAGGCCATGGCGATTTCCTGCATCGTGCGCGGTTCGGTTTTAGATTTGAAAAAAAAATGGGGGGGAAACGGACGGCGAACCTGCAGTCATGCGACCCACGATGCGAGTGCCTGCGATGCTAGTGTGCACTATAGGAATCACATCGCCGAGCTCTGCTTCGAAAGCAGAGTAGAAATTTGTGCTGCCTTGGATTGCAGCCAGGCAGTAGCTGTTGGTGAGTTTGGAGAAGACGCCGATGTCGCTGCTATTTTCGAATTGGATGCCTGGATGGAAAAACCCGAGCGTGGGTGGAAAACGGAGGATAGGAAGAAACACGAATACGTACGGGTCGCCATGGTATGTGAGGGGGTAAGGGCTTTGTTTGTTGTTCTCTGTTATGGAGATCTGGAAGAAGTGGTGGCAGAAGGGCGAGAACCGACGGAGGAGGTGATGAGGAGATGGTGGACCTGCGCCGGCCAAATTTACTTATGAGCTTTCCTTGAGCGCGTCAGTCACGCTTTCGGCCCCGCGCCTCCTGCCTTCTACCATCGCCAAAGTCTCGTGTTGTCCTCGTCTTTCTGACTCGTCCTATCAACGGCGCCCACGAAGGTTGAAAGAGTCATTTCATGCTTCCGTTTCGATCAGCGGTCCTGCGACGGGCCTGCGCCCGCAGGACAACGCCGGCAGTTCGACCCTCGCTGTCCTCCGCGGTCAGTCCCAGAAGACGATACGTGACTCGTTCATCAAAGCAAGACCCTGTCACCCCGGTGGAGAAGATTCTGTTGGATAGTGTCAAGGTGTGTGAAGCGGAATGCGTTGTCCAGTCATATCTTTCTGAAGGCCGCGCTCCCCAAGGCCAACGGCCCCATTTCGTTTGCAACATACATGCAACTATGTCTCTCCCACCCTACAGAGGGATATTACATGAACCCCGAAAATGCGATCTTTGGTACACACGGCGACTTCATCACCAGCCCAGATATCAGCCAGGTCTTTGGCGAAGTCAGTGTCTAGCGTTCAATACAGCAAGAACAGCGCGGGTGACCTTTCATGATTCAACCTCTTGACAGCTCCTTGGGATATGGCTGTTATCTCAGTACATGCTCAGTGCGCAAGGCCAAGAAATAGAGCTCGTTGAGTTGGGGCCAGGAAGAGGCACGCTCATGGACGACGTGCTACGAGTGCGTTTCACACCGTCCTTCCCACTTTCATTTTTGTTGATCGTCCGCTGGAAGACTTTGATGCAGCTTCCACACAGCGCCAACGTATCTAAGACGGTGCACCTCGTGGAGACCAGCCAGTCCGTGCGTCGACTGCAAGCCGACCTCCTCAGCGGATGGGGTCAATACGGCGTTTCGATACAGTGGCACGACTCGATAGACACAGTCATCCAGAAGAACGGGGCATTTACCATGCTTTTGGCCCATGAATTTTTTGACGCGTTGCCTTTTCACCTCATAGAGGTCAGAGTCCCCGCAATTATCTTGAGCGTGGAATTAACGCGCATGCATCGCAGAAAACGCAGCAAGGCTGGCACGAAGTTCTGCTCACATCCGCCAAGGACCGCGCCGCGAAGACGGTCCTTCGGCCTTCGAATATCTCTGGTCCAGCCAAGGCTCACCTTGACATCGACACCACTTTAACTTCTTCGACGGGTCCACGCTTGCGACCGGTCCTGTCGCATTCTCCTTCACCCATCTCTACTCTTCTCGGCTCGTCATCCCCGAGGTTCCAAGCAATGCCTATAGGATCGCGGATCGAAGTCTCCGCCTCGGGCTTTCAAAGTGCACGCAAAATTGGCGAGATGATCGCGGGGCCTGGTAGAAATGGTTGCGCCCTCATCGTCGACTATGGAGGAGACCATGTCTATGGCAATTCTTTCCGTGTAATCATCTTTCACCCTCGTGTTAAATACTCCTACTGATGCTGAAGTGTCACCCGTCTGCAGGCCTTTAAAGATCATAAACAGGTTGACCCTTTCCACCTTCCAGGCAAGTGCGACTTGACTGTGAACGTTGATTTTGCCTACCTTAAAGAGGCCATGGCCGGCACGGGTGCGTCTCTTTAGCCTCCCTTTCTCCACCTCAGCTTTCTGACCTTCCCTTCCGTCTAGCTGCCGTGCATGGCCCACTCGATCAACACACGTTCCTAAAACGCATGGGGCTCGATACACGCGTCAAAGGTCTCACAGAGGCGGCCAAGGACCCCGTGCGGAAAGAAACAATCAGGAACGCGGCGGAACGACTGGTCGATCTAACCGGCATGGGCAAGCAATATCAGGTGCTGGGCCTCACAAGTACGGGCGCCGCCGCTGCGGGGTCACTCGGTTTGGGCGTATGGCCGTTCTATGACTTTGAGCAGGTGAAGGCGGGATCTGAGGAGGCTCAGAAGAAGAAGGACGGAAAGTAGGCGTGGTTCACGGAGCAGTCGTGGCTGACCTTGTGATAGGCGCAAGGTGGTGCTTGCTACGGGTTTCGACAATGCGATCGCGTTCTTTGCAACTTTACTTGTGTTCATCCGGAGACGATCATGTGGATAAGTAGGGCTCGTGTATGGATTTATCGTGCGAAGTAGCTGCGACGCTCCTTCTTAGAGTGTTATCGAAACTTACTGTCACGGTGAAACAGCTGCAAGTTGCAACATGCGCCATGGTGGAGCATTTGAGCTGGGCACCCCAACTTTCGGCGTTTTGCGTAGGTGAAGTCTTCTCAAAATTCCGCCTCGTCTCTTTTACGTTTCATCCTAAGTCGCTGTGTTATGCCTTCTTACTTCCATACAGGACCATACTCATCACTTCATAGTTCCGCGTTCATTCCGTCGGGGGCAAACCTACCGGGTTCGTCTAATGGTCACAGCCAGCATCGACCACGCACAATACTCCACCCTTTCTTTCCCAAACATTCCGCCCTTCTGTGCAGGGTTCACGTCTGCGCGTATGATCCTCCAAAATTCCGTGCCGCTTTTTGGTCCGTCCTGGTATTGTTCTTACCGGCCCCGGACTCACTTCTTCGTTAATTCCGCCACATGCAAGTACGAGGCTCGAATGTTTCGGAGACAGACTAGCAAGCAGCCCTCCAACTTCGGACATTCCGGACGACTTCCGAGCACTATACAGAGCTCATCGAACGCAGTCAGTCGGAACAAGACCACCAGTGCGGTACGGTCGGGAAGGTGGACGCCTCAGTATAAATACTGGTACAAGTCTTCCAACATCCTCAACACCACAGCACCTCTCGAGCCATGAAGATCACCGCCCTCCTTCTCCTCTCAGCTTTCGCTGCCTTGAACCGCGCTTCGCCGGTCTCCGAGCAGGGGTCGTCGGTGCCCGACCGTAGAGGGGTAAGGGAGTTCCCTTCTAACTAAGTAGTCCAACTCTTGCTAATCCGCATGGCACGTAGTATTACTCGCCCCCACCCCCACCCTACTACCCACCCTCCACGACGACGTCGTCGTCTGTTTACTCGCCCCCGTCTACGTGCCCGTCTCCATCCCCGCCCCCTCCTCCTCCTCCTCCTCCTCCTCCTCCTCCTCCTCCTCCTCCTCCTCCCCCTCCCTCGCCTTGCTCCGACCCGAGCAGCGCGGTTGCTCTCCTGCGAGGATACAGTTCTTCAGCGACGGATCACTTCTACACGACGAACGCGGCTGAGATGCAAAACGCCGTCGCCAACCTCGGCTACAGCCAGGAAGGCAATGCCGCGCGTGTCTTCCCCTCGCACGACGCGACCTCGTCCACGATCCCCCTCTACCGGATATACAGGTCGAAGGACACGGACCACTTCTACACGACGGATGCGAATGAGCGCGCAACCGTTATCGCTGCGGGAGGATCTGACGAGGGCGTTGCGGGATACGTCTACGCCGACAGCAGCTGCCCCGGCCTCGTCCCGCTCTACCGTGTGTTCAGCCCGTCGGCAGACGACCATTTCTACACGACGAACGCCGCGGAGCGCGACAACGCTGTCAACAGCCTTGGGTACAACAACGAAGGCATTGCCGCCTACGTCCTCCCGGCCTAAGTCCAACTGGATGAGTGAAGCGATGTCCAGCGTATCGGTGAGCACGTCAGCGCATTGTGTGATATTCATGGTCCATCTGACATGGAGGTTCCTTCAGATATTTTTCCGCTTTAGTACCGTACATCGTACATCGCGTCCTCATGCAGCCGCCGTGAACAATTCCGCTCGTTTATTCTGTGCATTTCGTATTTATCATTCTTACCCGCTTCCAGAGTGTCCTCGTACGATGACGTCTGTGAATATTATGATTTTGTACCTTTTCGCCGAGGCGTCAGCTAGGACTAGGAGGTCGATGAATGCGCTCCGATCTGAACCATGAGCGCTGAGCTGTGGACCCGGTGAAGGTTTCCAATAAAACTATGAATAAGTCTCATACCATACACAAGGAAAACCCATAGGAACAGTCTCCTGTCTTGCTCCGACTTCAACACAACCTCCCATCTCACTCATGCGTCTCGATGCAGCCCCCCCCCCCGCGTGACTCTGGAGTTCGGTCTTCGGTTCCTACCCAAATAGGATGCGGTAGGAACAAGTTAAGGCCACGTTAATTCATACTTGTATCCATGGTCATTGGAACGAGAAATGTGAGAGCTGAGTGAAAAGAGTTTGTCCGGGGATTGGAATGCCTTTCCTTTGCCTGTGGTGGAAGGAATAAATAAGGTCAGTCATGATGCAGCTCACGTAAGTATCACAACTACGTACAATTCTTGGGCTGAGCAGTGGGGGAAGTTGAGCGTCAGTATAAGTATAATGAAAGGTAATGATAGTGAGAGTAAGAACGCACCACGAATGACAAAATTCGCTAGTATGGCAAAGAAGAGGAATGCACTTATGACGATAGGACCAACAAGCTCATCTACCGTGAAGGATTTAGACGTGGTGTTCCCTTCCGTTAGCTAGGAAAAGACGCACCAAAATGACCTGGGTCCCGTCTACGAATTTTGGTGATGCGGTGCTGATACATCGCATACCCATACACCTGCGCACATGCAAAGCAACCCATGAGTTACAGAAACAGAAAGATTGATAGGAGCAAGACGCACAAGGATGCCACCACTGATCACTGCGTAGAAGTACGCGAACCTCCGGGCAACAGAGTCCTGTGATGCATTGAATAGAGCAATCGCGAGCGTGCCGATCAAGATCGACATGTTCAAGTACGAGATCCACGCTGTCAAAAAAGAAAGCAAGAACACCTCCGTCAGCAAGTTGCTCGCCCCTTTCCGCCAGGACCAGACAGCGCGAGCTGATGGTCCACAGTGTGCGAAGCAGATAAAACGATGCACTCACTTCGTTCATTGGCAAACCAAACTTTCCCCTCGACCCTCACCGGCGTCGCTATCTTCCTCGGTACGCGCACCTGGGCGGGTATGGTGTTGATCGAATGATAGTCCCGCACAGCAGGCATGTCGCCTTCCTCATCAGGTTCTGCATCGGGGATAGCATCCGCTCTGAGGTAACGAGGAGTCCTGTTCGCTTGGGGCAACTTTGCGAGGGCGGTAGGAGAGAAGGGGGTAAGGAGGTCGGACATAGCGTGCCAGGAGCGTCGGAGAAGGGAGGGGTCGGTGCTGCTTGTGCTGGCCGTTGAAGGCTGGAGGGTGTGCGCCATATTTTCACTACAGCTGGGTGCGATGGGAGATGACCGGAGGATATGAGGTGTGAGGGAAGAATGAGAAGAACGTGCGCACTGCGCAGGCGTGAGAAGTGAGATCTTCACATTCCCGCTCGGCTTTTCGCGGCCTCGAGGCTCGCAATGTTCCTCGGCCGTCGCAGACTCGCAGGTGTAGAACTACAAGACTCAAAAGGTGGGGGAGGAGGTGATGTTCAGAAAAAGCTAGTCAGATTATTGTTATCACGGCAAGTATCACGGTACGGCGCGGTCTTCAGGACTCAGGAGCACCTATCAAACATCTGGCACTGAAGCTGGCTGACCTCGGACAAAGACCCCTGTCTCAAGTCTTACTTGCTATTTTCCTTGTAAATCCTCCAGCCTGGTACCTGCTCGCAAGAGCTGTAGAACTCCTTTCTCCCGGACATGTTGGATGCCGAGTGTGTACATTGCGACGCCATGGAAAGCAAAGCCAGGGTGCTCAAGTATACTGCAGAGAACGCCCAGGTAAGTTTGTCGCATCTGTTTCCTTTACCCCTATACTGACTTGCTGTCAGGGAGATGAATTCTGCACGCATATCTATTCTCACGGAGAAATGGCCTACCATTATAACAACGTGTAAATTTGAACGAGTCTCGCGCGTCGACCCTACTCATACTGATGCCCTTTGACTGCAGGAACACGAGCAAGTATTGGAAGTTTTCAAACGGTGGAACGGAGTACCGAAACGGGAAGGGCTACCTGAAGCGTGTTGCTGTGGACGGGACCGTGGATGAAACAGGGAGACGGTACAAATGAAGGACGTTTATTGCTCTCCACGCGGTCTTAACGCAGAAAACTCCTGACAACATAAGCTTTACGATGAAAGAGTCAACGTTGACTCGAGCAACTCTAAGGCTGCCTTTACATCGTCTGCAGGATCTATCTCCGTATACCAGTCAAAGTTCGCCTGGATCGTTTTCCCGACTTCCTCCAGACGGGCTTCATCGACCTCGCCCTCCACGCCGTACAGGGATAGGAACATGCCGTTCTGGCGGGATGCTTCTGCAACGCCCGACGCAATGGGCTGCCGAAAGCGCGAGTAAACTTGGAGGGCCTGCGCTACACTTTCCTTGGTGGTTGAGTCGTGAGCAAGTATAGCGGCGAGGATCTGGGCGTCCTAAACGAGGAGTAATTCTGAGTGAGAATACTATATGCTCCAGAAAACAGTTCTACGACTTAGTACCTCAATCGCTTGTCCGGCACCCGCGCCTCTCAAGGGAGTCATCGCATGAGCCTACATGAAGTTAGGATCGCAAGTCAGGGAGTGTTCATTTCGAAACGATACGGACTGCATCGCCCAGGAGCCCGACTCGACCTGAGGAATACGAGGTCAATGACTTGACTACGTTAACGGCCCACTTGTTGACAGTTGTTCCCTCGATACACTGTCGAGGACGGTTTAGATGGGTTTGGCATGATATGGCCACAACGAACATACGCTAACAAGCTGGCGGACCTCCAGCTCCCAATTGTCGAACAGCCCAAGGACATGTTGCGGATCTTCCTGTGAGACCCAAGGGTGAGGAAAGTCCGAGTCCTCGAGGTTGAAATCGGCACAAAAGATGGCGACGTTGACCAGACGGCCTGCGGAAATGGGGTAGGCCACGATGTGCTATAGCCGTATTGCATGAGATGGTATCCAACAGCAAGGGTGAATGACATACGCAATTTTTGCCCACAAACTGTGCCCCAAATTTCAAGGTCAGCGTACCCTCAAAGTCACACGCCGCGCAACGTACTATATTGTGTGTAGTGAGAGCGCGATGTTCCGGGGAAATACTCGCCAACTTTTCGCTCGATACGACCGTACGATAGCCAAGGAGGCCACTATACCGAGCGCGACCGGTATCTCGGTACTCTGCAGCCTTGTTCGCGTCACCATCCCGCTCGGCCAGGTCGGCTTTATGCTGCATCATGCATTGCCTGACATTAGATTTCAGCCCGTCAGCGCCCGCAAGAACATCGCATGTCGCAATGGATCCGTCGTCAAAGAAAAGTGTTATAGGCTTGTCGGAGCTTTCTGGGTCGACGTATCTAGTCAGGCGCTTGGAATTATGGGTCTGGCAACGAGAGGACAGATGCCCCAGGAGGATAGAGTGGAAGTCGGCTCGGTGCAGTGCGGTGACGCCGCCTAGGATGACAGAGAGCCTTAAATGAGACCAACTGTAGCATACGAGCACCGTACCTCGAGATTTCACGGTGTAAAACGGCAGGCCTTCGGGTTGGTCAGCTTTTCTTAGTCGGAATGTGGGTACTATGTGATGTTTTCAGCATCCTGCGAGCGGTCAAGATGCACTGATGAAAAACACACTTCTGGTATCTGTCATGGGTCCACCGACGGCAGACATTTCCTCGTCCAGCCCTAGCATCTGCAACACCCTACGACCTCGCCACCAAATCCCCAGCCCAGCCCCTATCTCGCCGAACTTGTTCGCTGCCTCGTATAAGTCTATCTGGATATCTGGACTGCTGGACAAGGCGCATGCGAGGGTAACGCCGCCTATACCCCCACCGCTATCAACGTATTGAATGGCATCGGTCGTCGTCCACGGATCAACAGACCGACGTACATACCAAATAGCCACTGTGAGCTTCGGTGATGAGTTGGACATGGGGGTGATAAGGGAGAAGGTCAGCCGAGCCTCCTACCTTTATACAGGGGATTACCACATCTTATCGATAGGTGAACACCTGTACTATGAGGTCTTGTACAGCACGACAGGTGATGGAATCCCACCATCTCAATATAAGTTTATGTTGCAACGAACATAATATTTGGAATGATCGTCGACACAGCCATTGGGGGCCTGTAAAGCGTAAGAGTACCGGGATGTGGTGGACACGAGACCATCGGGTGCATCGAGATGGTGCCTGTCGACCCACACCCAGGATAACACAGCCGGGCTGAGACTCGAGAGACATTGTAGAGAGGAAGACCGTGTTTATTGACAATACGAGCTGAAGTTAACCTGGTTGAGACTGGATGGCGACAGGAGTGGGTTACAGCAAGGATGCTTACAGGCTTACAGCAGCAATGCCCTATCGATAGCCTGCCTCTGCTGGAACTGAAATGGACATTCCCTCGTTTAGGAGGGCGTCGATGTCACGCTGAAAAGAAATGAGCTGGGTGCGTGTGGCCCGAGGGCTGTACGTATCATCTCACGCCGGCGGACGAGCGAATACAAGACCGTCAGCAGCTTCTAGATAGCTGTATAACAACATCATCGTCTTTGAACACGAGACCACCGGCAGGATCAGCGAAGGCTGTAGTCCGTGTCAGGACAGTCTTGAGCTAATTGGACACCACGGCTTGCCCGTTCCTTGTTGGCGGGTGGTGCGATATTGCCAGCAAAAGCGTCGAAAGAGGCAGGTGCGTGGATTCTATTGTCTTTATCCAATTGGAACGGCCCGGTGCGAATGGTGAATGTACATCAGGAGTTGAACGGAGCATGTCTGATACCTGCTTGGAGGGTGGTGTCAAGACGTTTGGGCGGCAAATCGCCACGGATATGACAGCGGTGTCTAACAGCAGCTTCTGCTATGCCATGAGAATCAAGAATACAACGACCGGGGCACAAGGGAACGCACGTCTTTTATCAGATGGGGTGTACCCACCCTAAAAGCTTCTCCGCCTTCCTACAATCGAAAAACCCTGCCCTACCCTTCAGTTCAAACCCGTCTCTCACTGTGACCTCCGGATAGTACTTCTGCTTGAGTTCCTGCACGTCGACGCCTGTTGGCGCGATAGTTGGGGCAACGACGAAGAACCGCTCGTGGCCGGCCCAAGCGTCCGTTTCGATGGTGAGGGAGCGAAGAAAAGCGTCCGCCGCCGCATCCTCTTGGACCCAGCTCCATAAGTCTTTGCTCTGGCGATCTGGATTAGCACGGAACCCTTTATCGGCTTCGCTAGGATCTGGAATGGACCAATGGAGGCGAAGGCTCGCGATTCGGGTAGATGGGTACCGGCGGACGATGGTATCCGCTTGCTGTTCACCAATAGTCAGGGTAGTGGAAAGACTCGCGCATACGATACGCATACATCTTGGATAGACCATAAGGCTCGTCCGGTCGGCAAGGGTGCTCCTCGTCGATTGGGAAATAATCAAAGTTGGGCTTGATACTGAACACCATGGGTAGGACATTCACGGAGGATGCCATCGCGATGCGCTTGATTCCTAGCTTTGGTTTCGTTCAGCACAATCGTGCCGGTGTCCGTGGAGATACGAGGCTCACCTCTGCACATGTCCCGCAAGACGTTCCAGGACATGACCACATTACTGAACCACGAATGTAGATTACCCTCCATGACACACAGACACGACCAGCACTACCCACTCGTTATGTGACTTGACGAGATAGTCCGTTGGGTCCCTATGTGCGGCCAGATGCACCACTCCCTCACACCCCCGGAGCGCCGCCATAGTCGCATCAAAGTCACGGCAGTCGACGACCAGACATAGAAAAGACGCATCGCCTATTAAAGCAGCCGAGTCTTCTGTGGGTAGCGGTGCACGGTCAATGCCGAATACGTTGTGGCCTTGCTTGAGCGCATTGAGGACGACACGTCGACCGACGGAGCCGTTGCATCCAGTGACGGCGATTTTCATGATATCTTATCGGTGTTGGTGAGGTTACGTCGAGGCGAACGGTGTGCCAATGGGCGAGATATAGGATCAGATATTGAAACGAACAGACGTCCATGGTCGAGGGAATATGGTAAAATTGGTAAGTTAACAGTTATGGTCTAGAGAGAGCGCCGGTGACCGGGCGCGGATGCCGGTTTTCAGTTGCCAAGGTATACAGACTTTGCAACATACTTGTCTTACAGTGGTTCAATGGTCTAATGGTTATGATTTCTGTCTCACATGAGCATTGGAAGGTCACGTGCACAGAAGGCTCCCAGTTCGATCCTGGGTTGAACCACGTTTTTGCTGCTCCCAGTTCGATCCTGGGTTGGACTTGTCCATGGACCATCATCATGGACCATCGGTCCATCACGATTCACGAATCAGGAATTACAGAATATTCAGAAGTACAACAGACTGACAGTAGTTCGGAGCTCCCCGTTCCCTTGGACTCCTTTCAATCCCGAGTTGAACCATATTTTTGTTCCTGTTCAAGCTTGGGTTTTCCTGCCAGGTTGAACCGCATCTTGTGTAACCTGTTCGATCCTGGGCTGAGCCACACGTCTCCCTTCTGCGATCTCTCCAAGGGCAAGTTACTCGCTATGCATGTCGTTGGGTGGAGGATAGCACAGACATACATTCACAGAGCCTGCGCGGGGAGCCGCCTACACGTATTCCTTCGACCGAACAGAGTGCCAACTCGTGTACATCAGGTGCGTCCGAGAGTGCCGCAGCAAACCTTCCCCCCCACCCCCTACCGCGACACAGAAAGGTTCATGGCGGGGCGGCATGTCCCCATCCAGTCAGACAGCAGAGACCACTACACCCACACACGCGAGGGAATCCCGTCCACGACTCCGTCCACAGCGTGCCTTTCCCCGAACTTGCCGTACGCGGTGTCAGACACATTGGATTTCCCGGACGACGGCCCCGTCGCTGCCGCTATGGGCTGCTCAGCGACGGAGTCATCTGTAGGTTTGTCCCTGGATGGTGGCTTGGAAGTCGCGCTGGGGGAGGTGCCGATGAGGGCTGTATCTGGTTGAAAAATCAGAAGAGGGGGCGAGGAGAGGGAAGAGGGCACGCACTGGAATCGTTGGAGTGGGTGGATGCCGGCTTCGACTTAATGGAGCAGATTTCGGAGGGAGAATGGTCGGCTTTTGTTCTTCGGGGTGTTTGAAGACGACGTCGACGTGGGGGCGGCACGCGAGGACGACGAGGGCGGCACGACGGGCATGATCGAAGTGTTAGGCATGGATACAGATATCGCGGGCTCTGCACGGCGTGCAGGGGAAGTCCTAGGTCGACTGGGCGTTGCGAACCGAAGAGCTCAGTCATATATAAATAAGGTCTGCACATATCCCCAGCGCTTGCGCCGACCCAGTCATCCTGACTGCCCTCACCAGCTGTCCGGGTCATAGGGCAATTAGGTCAATGTCCCCCCCCCCTCCCCCATCCGACAACGAATCATAGACTGCCGAAGGCCCTTCTCACGCGCAAGAATGTGAGCAGTGGCGCCTAGGCCCTTCCAGGAACCCAAAATTACAAGGCGAGATGGGACCAAGAGATGACGAACAAGAGGTCAAGGGAAATATGACGTTTAAGACGCCACGCGATTTTCTGGTATATTGGGAGGATCAATGAGAGAATATCACTGAGAGAATATCAATGAGAGAAGGACCTACAAGTCACGTCGAGAGGGCACTAGAGGCGCCCGTGAAGGATCCTCTTGCGCTTCAAATGAGATACATTCCATGGATATCAGAATAAAGTGGAGACGCTCGTTGCGCTGCTCGCCATAATACAAAGCGACGAAAGGCATAATGCACATGCAGTATTGAAGAGTCTCCTGCCTCAATAACCAAGGGCGATTCTGAAGTACACCTGTCCGGTCAGCGATCGTTTAAACCACCAGAATCGAAGGTGGAAACCTACACCAGTCAAAAATTCGTCTGCATCTCTTCCACATATCCCCACCGACTCTGCAAGCCTTCCCTCAGCCTCGCCCACCGCCCTCCATCCCACGTACTAACCTCCTTCCAGCCGTCCTCGGGACTGATCTCGTGCAGCTCGATGAGGAGCGCGCCGAGCGCGAGGTCGGAGTAAGTCACCGCGGGCGGATGGAACAGCGGGATATCGCCCTCCGCTCTTCCTTCTTCTTTTTCTGGGGAACCATCGGGAAGAGCGCGGTAGTACGCCTCTCCCTCCTCCGCCACCTGCGCCAGCAACCGAAACGCCTCCCGAAAGCGCCTCCACGCCGCCGCTCTCCCCTCCGGATCGTTCACTTGCAGCTCCTGGAGCGTGCCGACGCTCTTCTCAGCGCGTCTTCCTCTTCACGTAATCTTTTTGATCCACGGGGAGCTTCGAGTCGTACAGCGCGAGCGTGAAGAGGTCGTAGAAGGGCGGCTTGAGGCGGTGCTGGATGTGGTGCTCGAGGAAGGCGTGGAGGGTGCGGGAGTGCGCGGGGAAGAGGGAGACGCCGGGCGTGGGGTAGGTGCGCTCGAGGTAGTCGATGATGCGCGTCGAGTCGGAGAGACGCACGGGTGGGGAGACGGTGTGGTCGATTAGAGCCGGGAGCGTGTAATGTGGGGTTCCGTCGGCGCGCGTAGAGGAGGGCGGAATGCCATGCGCGATACAGGTAGTTTCGGCGAGGGACGTCGGGGATCCAGTGGGTGGTGTAGTCGAGGTGTTTGTAGTTGAGTGCCAGGCTGCTCGTAGATCAACCTGGTCAGAACGTCATGTTGAGAGGACGGGCGGAGGGTTGAATGTACCGCAGCTTCCATGTGTTCGGGGAGGTGGGGATGGATGCCTGGGTAGGGATGTCGAAGAACGTGAGCTGGGTGGGAATCTTCGCCATGGTTGGAGGCTGTGGGAGACATGAGAAGCGGATTGTATGGGTGGTTATATAGGTGAGGGATGCCGGCGGAGTCGAAGTCGCTGTGGAATCATGCGCATGGTGGTCTGCTGACGCGGCGTTAAGTAAGAAAATAATATATTAGGTAGGCTGAGTGAGTACAGGAGGACTGAAGAAACGGCCCAAACCGAGTTATTCGGTGGTGAAGGACATTAGGGAGGAATCGACGACCGGTGCTACTGAAGTATACGCACCGCATTGGCCCAGTCGCCTCGTGTGACCAGTCACCTAATATACCTAGGGGTGAGGATCAGGAGGCATGAAGAATACAGGTCCTTCTTGATTCGACTTTGGGAGAGATCCGAATCGCAGAAATAGTGTCGCAAGGGACTCGTCAGTTCTATCTGGCAAATTGCAAAGAGTCAAGTTGACTGGGCGGAGCCGCTCGGAGGATCATACTTAGTATGAATTCTACTACTACTACTATGGAATGACATCATAGGGGTTTGCTAGAAGATAAGATAAGATAGAGCCAGATGACGGCGGGTTCCACTGCCTTCTGGTATGTTCGCGACCCCTCCCTCCTCCTCTTCGCCGTTCGCGCTCCAGCCCGTCACCATAACAGACGTCTTATAAGTCGCCCCACTCCGCACCAACTGCCATCCCATCCACTTACCATCACATACTTCCCACTTCACCCCCTACACGCCCACCCAACTTCACAATATGGGTACCGATTACTACAAGCTACTGGAGGTCAGTCGTGATGCCTCTGACGACGAGATCAAGAAGGCCTACAAGAAAATGGTGCGATTTATTGTCTCACGCACTCGTTTTCAGAATCGCTAACTGACTGTGTTTTCATTCATGTAGGCACTGAAATGGCATCCTGACCGCAACCAAGGCAGCGAGGAGGCTTCCAGGAAGTTCAAGCAAGTGTGTCATTAGCAATCCTCTATCCCCCCTCGTACATCCCGTTCTTACGCCCTGCCTCCACAGATCTCAGAAGCCTTCGAAGTGCTCTCTGACAAGCAAAAACGCACCATCTACGACCAGTTCGGCGAGGAGGGTCTGAAAGGCGGCGGCCCTTCGCCCGGTGCAGGCGCAGGCCCCAATCCGTTCTCGGGCTTCAGCAGCAATGGAGGAAGCTTCCCAGGCGGGACCTTCTCATTCTCCTCCATGCCTGGCGGCGCGGGTGGTTTCAGTTCCGGAGGCGGCGGCTACGCACCCTCGGATCCAATGAAAGTCTTCGAGTACGTCCGTTTCCCCCCTCGCTATCATCCGTACGCGCGCACTCACGGTTGGCCCCGCAGGACGTTCCTCTCGAGCTTTGCGGGGATGAATAGCATGGGTGGAATGGGCGGAATGGGCGGAGGAATGCCAAGAGGAGGTCCGTCACGTCCGCCGATGTTCGATGAGGACGACGATATGGATGGATCCTCGTTCGCGTCTTTCGGGGGCATGCCCGGCGGGATGCCGCGCACTCGTCCATCGCGGAGCAACACGGGCGCGGGGCGTCCGTCGACGCCCTCAACGCCTTCGGAGATCACGCGCCCGCTGAAGGTGTCGCTGGAGGACCTTTACACGGGCTCGACGAAGCACCTGAAAGTGGGACGGAAGCTGGCGGACGGGCGGACGGAGGAGAAGGTGCTGGAGGTGGCGATTCAACCGGGGTGGAAGGCGGGGACGAAGGTGCGCTTTCCACGGGCAGGGAACGAGACGTCGTCCGGGGAGGCGCAGGATCTGGTGTTCGTCGTGGAGGAGAAGCCGCACGCGCGGTTCGGGCGGGAAGGGAACGACCTGGTGGCGAAGGAGAGGATAGGGCTTGTGGAGGCGTTGACGAACGAGGGCGGGAAGAGGCAGGTGACGCTGCCGGACGGGAAGAAGGTGCAGGTGAACGTGCCGGCGGGGGTGGTGAAACCGGGGCAGGAGACGAGGGTGAAGGGCGAGGGTTTCCAGTTCCGGAAACCGACGCCGGGGCGAGGCGATCTGGTGGTGAAGTGGGAGGTCGTGTTCCCGGACAGGCTGTCGGCGAGTCAGAAGGAGGGCGTGAAGAAGGTGCTGGGTTGAGCGGGAGGTGTTGTCTGCGCGGACTCTGGATGCACAACTGTACATTACATTGGTTATTCGTTTCCACAATTACACTGTATTTCTACGGACTTGAGCTCAGAGGAATCATCTTTCGATATAACTTCGTCGGAGAGCAGAGGGACTCGGACAATCTGAGGAAGATCTCGCCTGCAAAGCGGTGGAGAAGCGCCAGGATCGTCGATGATGCAGATGAGATTCCGACTTGTCGTTCGCCATCTCTTCTTTGACCGATCTCCCACAAACCGACGAAGGTGAGGTTACCTCACTGAGGTAAGATGGGTCCATTTAGGCAGAGCAGAGGAGGTGCTGGTCATGTCATGACTGAAATACGGTTACCAGAAAGAGAGCTTCGGCTCCCGGCCGGCCACACACCCCATCCGTGACCGCGTCCTGGCCTGGCCTGGCCCTGGGTTCCTCATCCGTCTCTCACTCCACCAGCCCCTCCCCCTCCACATATCTGACCCGTTTTCTGACTTCACGACATCGCCCACGACACCACAACGATTGCTGTACACTCTCCATCTCCCACCTATACCCACAACCACCACCTCCTTTCCGACGCCTCTCACGAACTAACGCACCACACCACCCACCCAAACATTCTCTGCTTTCGAAATCGAACATGCGAAGACCACAGATCTCCCCCTGGGTCGCTCCAGGATTGTCTCTCTTTTCACAGCTATGCTGTGTGGAGAAAACCTATGCTCTCAACGTGTCTTCGAGGTGAGTGGCTTCGCTCGAGATGACGTAGTGGGGTGGTCTGGCACGGATCGCGACTATGGAGGGGCCCTCAGGTCGCGAGGACGATGCATGTATGCGTGACGATGGCTCCGAAAAGGCCTTCTCGCGACATTGGGACACCTCAGTGAGGATGTTGGCTTTCATCGAGAGCGTCTTTCCTCACGGAATCTCGGGTTCTGCTGCGTAATCGGGAGCGACAGACTCGGCGCGGAGTGGGATCTCTGGCTGTCGAGCCTAAGTACGATGCCGTTCCTCTCCGGCATTGTCCACGCTTCGAAGAGGTTCGATAGAATGCCATGTCTCTACGGACGCGACGGAACTTTGCCTTCGCGCGCAGTTCAGTTCTCTCAATTTTACCTTCGTTCTCTCCCGTACCCGTGTATTTTTGCTGACCACATACATAGATGGGCGCAGGCCGTCGCCGTCGTCGAAGACGCCCTATTCATCTACGGGGGAAAATCGGACGACTCCAACGAGTTTTCCTACACGCAAGCGCCATGGACGAATGATATCCTATTCCTATCTCTCTCCGACCCCTTCGACCCCTCTTCTCCCTCCTGGTCCATCGTCGGCGGAAGCGACAATGCATCCGCACAAGCCCAGGGTCCAGCCCTAGCATGGCACACCCTCTCCGCCTACTCTTCCTCCTCCTTACTCTCCTTCGGCGGCAACACTGGGCCCCTCTCCGATATCGTCACCCTCACTTCGAACGACTCTGCCCTCTCTCTCGACGTCTTTGACCGTCTCCAACCCACCCTGACTCCTCAAGCTAACGATTGGGCGGGCGAACCCCAACGCCGCATGCGCCACGCCGCGGCCTCCGTCGGCGGCAAAGTCTATATTTTTGGCGGCGAGAAAGCGGACGGGTCCAACAACGCTTGCGCGGACCACTACGTCTTCGATCCCGCGGGCCCAGTCCTTCGCTCTGCTTCCCTACCGCCAACGGACCGACCGATATCTATGGACACGTCGCGCTTGTGCTCAACGACGGCAACAGTCGTCGTTTTCGGCGGGGTTTCCCAGAGCCTCGGCGGGCTTCTCGCCTTTGACAAGATTTGGATCCTCAATGTCAGCGCCAATCCACCGTCGTGGGGCTTGAGCAGTGTCGATGGTAGCAATCTGCCCTTGCCTCGCGTTGCGTTTTGCGCGGTCGTTCTCCAAGACGGGAGGATTTTGATCCAGGGTGGTTCCGACGCGAGCTTCCTGGCGAACTTTGAAGACGGATGGATATTGGACCTGAGCAAGAGCCCCGCTGTGTGGACCCCAGTCGAGGCACTCTCCCTCCTTGGTCCACGACGAGACCATTTTGCGGTCGCAGTCGGCACACAGGTCGTGTTTGGATTTGGTTCGTGTCCCCCCTTTCCCCCTTACCTTGCGAGACGAAGCTAATCTGCGCACAGGCTTCGCTGATAATGGTCCCGCCGATGCTCAGCTCCACGTTTACGACACAGGATCTAGCACGTTCGTTCCGACCTTCACACCTATGACCGAGCCCCCTGCGCACACCACCCTCCCACCGAGTCCCTCCCAGACCAGCTCGCCTGGTTCTGGCTCTGGTTCTGGCTCCAATTCCTGGCGCGCAACCGACTGGTACTAACGGCGGTGGCGGCTCGGGAGGCACTGGCACCGTCACCGGCGTCCACCCTACTAACACTGTTGGGAGCGGTGGCGACGACGGCGATGGCAATGGAGGTGGAAATGGCGGTGGTGGAAGCGGCACTGGCGCTGGCAATGGAAACACAAACGGCGGCGGGACGGGCCCTTCTGACAGCAATCCTGGCTCCAAGAAGACGACCGCCATCGCCGTGGGTTCCATCCTCGGTGTGCTGGCCCTGGTCGCCGGGGCGGGCGCGACAACATACTACATGCGCCGGCGCCGCGCGAGCACAGAGTCGGCCTTCAGTCCCGCTGGGCACCGACGACGACCCCGAAAGTGGACACCCAATTCCTATCGTGGGTGCGCGCAGCACATACCATGAGAAGGGCCCCAGGGCATTATTGGCCACACCGCTCGCCGCGCTGGGAATTATTCCTGGACACACGCGCCAACCCCACGAGCGGCGGGACATGCTCGCGGACGAGGACCGGAGTTTCGACTGGGAACATGTCAGCCGACACGGAAGCGGGAGGTCGAACTGGAGCGGGAGTAGAACCGGCAGCGCCGGGAGTGCCAGCATACGCAGTCGACTCAGCACCATCGTCAACGGCGGCCTGGCCGCGCTCGGCGTGAGCACCTCGCGAAGACGGCAGCCTACGGACAATTCAGCGGATTGGGAAAAGTTCTATGGCGCGGGCGGGGATCCGTTTTCAGACGAGATCGCGCTCATGGCGGAGGGTCGTCCCGACCGTCCACGCGGTGGGCACGCTTACACTGACCCATTTGAGGATGTGGACGCCGACCCGGAGGTGCTGCACGACGTAGGCCCCGAGGATGCGGCGGAAGGCGCGTCAATGTACGGAGGCGTGAAGACGCGTCCACCTCACCCTGCCATCCGCACCGCGCTCCCACCCATGGCGGATTTCGTTCCCATGTCGCCCTTGATCGAGCAAGCGTCGCGTAACAGCATATCCTCGAATTCCCAAGCCCACTCCTCCAGCGGACACTCGAATACCTTGTCCAACCCCACGTCCTCCCTTGTCCCATGGCCCCCACTCTCCACGCCCGTCTTCTATTCTCGACCCCGCCGCCAGCCCAACCATGCGCCGGTCCAACTCCAACTCATGGTGGGCCCGCCTCGCAGAAACACCGCGAAGCATCGCACGGCGCGCGTCGGACACGAGTACAGGACGCTTCTCGTCCGACATTCTGCCGGGTTCGTGGACGATTTCCGCGATCCAACCCCGCACCCGCGACTGCTCACCATTGACGAATCCACGCACTCCCACTCGCCCGACTCGCCCGAGTCCGCCGCCGCCGCAAAACCGGCACAACAGCAAAACGTCCTCGCGCAAGCAGAGCTCGGGCGACTCGACCACCGCCCCTCAGCCGAAGCACGCGTTCGGGTTTGGGAGGCATGGGCGGTCGGTGTCGTCGTTGCAGACGGCGAACAGCGAGACGCTGGCCCACGCGGGCGCGATGGAGGTCGTGCAGCGCGAGGGCACGTACGACTCCCAGGTCACGACCAGTCCGACAAGCGTGGACGAGTTTGGCGTGGCCGGCCCGTCGTCGCTGGCGCCAGGGTCCTCGGGCTCGCGCCCGCGCCCACTCGTGGTACGCAGCCAACCGTCCGAGGCGTCCCAAGCGCCGTCGTTCGGCACGTTCGAGTCGGAGGCGGAGGCGGAGGCGGGGACGCCGGAGGGGAGGGGCACGCCGTGGTCCGAGAACGCGCCCTCGCTCGAGACGCCTCTGGCGACGACGGTGGGACACTCGCTGCAGCCGTCCGCGACGACGCCGGTGCTGGAGGTGCCTCCGCCGGTTGTGCCGATGGGTCCGCGGGCGGTTGGGGAGAGTGGGGGCGCGGTGATGGCGCGGGCGAGGGCGTACGAGAGGCGGATGTCGAGAGACATCGAGGGCCCGCCGCCACCGACGAATACGCGGAGGAGGGAGGAGAGGGCGGGTGCGCCTGCGCCGGTGGTGAGGTATGGCTTGGCGCCGCGGCCGTCGTTGTTTGTGGCGAATCCGGACAACAGGAGCACGGACGGGCTGTGAGCGTCGGTTTCTGGGACTCGTGCGATGCTTGCTTTCATCTGTGTTACATTTTTTTCTCGATCTTTTCTTTCCTCGAGGGTTTGCGTATTCTTATGATCATTCACGACTTTTTGTTGACGACCTTTTTTGTGCTCGGCTTGGTTTACGTTTCTGTTTCGTTGTGTTTTTAGTGCTGGCCGTCCTGTCGAGTCGGGACGCCGCTGGACAATCTTGCTACTGACGTGCCTTTGTACGAAGATGTACTGTACCCATCGTGTCTCGCTAGCTTTCTTTCCCCTCCCCTCCCCTCCTTTTCTGGGTGTAGACTACTAATGCAGTGCCATTGTGATGCAGCTCTGATCTCAGTTATTCAGCTTTGGGGTATACGTATGTCAGTGCGTATCCTTGGCACACCGTCGGCGTGACTTGAGCAGCGGCACAGGGATGCATCGTCCAATATTTATTCGCACACTGCGGCTATACACGACGACCGCAGGCCCACGACATCTTACATCGTCCGCGTATCGTATTTACGCGCATATTGTTCTGAGCGGTTGAATTGAGTAGTTCGTGATGCCATGGGGTAAGTATAAGATGGCGCTGGCCCGGGTGGGTCCCTTGTGTGTCCACGAGGCTCCAGCGTCACTGCCTCGGTTTTCCCAGACTGCGCAAGTAAACAAGGCCATCACGATGCCGACGTGCCTGCTCGCCAACGTATCCAGGGTACATCGCCTTCAGATCTCCAGAGTCAACAAGGAGTGCCTAACCTTGCCTAACCCGCCGGCAACCGATGATGCCGACGGGAGTAGATACGCGTTGCCGCTGGATTTGCGACGATGCTGAGTACATGCTGTATGTTGAACGACCTAGTGTGATGTGATACATACGCGACGCGTTCCTCGTTCAGGTTAGTTATGTGCATGAAAGTCCGCAGAGATCGAACTTGCGAAGCCGTCGAATCTTGATACGTCTATCCTGGTCGGACGGCCCTGGCAGCGGATGACAAGCGTCCCAGCCCTCGCCGATACATACATACGGTCCAGGGAAAAAGTTAAATACACAACGATGGGACCTGCAGGTTGGCAAGCCGTTGTGCATCGGCCTGTGAATGTCCAGAGCGAGTCCGAGGAAATCGGATGCGCAGGAGGGGACGCGGCAGGGGCGGGGCTGTTGGGGTAAGTATGAATATACATATATGAATGAGTCTGCGATTGAACCGTGGAAGTTCTTCTCGACGCGTTGCATCGGAAGACCTGAAGCTTGAAGGACTCGCGGTCCTGAGAAGGCAGCCTAAGCCCATCATGCATCAAGCCCCGTCCAATATCAGCAGCATCATTTCATTCCACCCACCCTTCGCGAATTTAAAGAGCACCAGAGAGTACTTATCGAGAGGGCTCGGGAGACTCACGACCGCGACCCGCGGCCGTCACGGTCGGCTGCGACAAGCAAAAACGTAATGCGCTGACGCGGGCCGACGTTTAATTTCTGACGGCATGGCCCCCCGTGCGGTCCAATCCAGTCGTAATGAGGGAGCCCAGGAAAGGAGGACAACAAGCAGAAAGGCGTGCCCACGCCGTCTTGTTCCCGTGGTGCGCACCCATTGAATTGTCCGTGATCGCACCGCGCGATAAGGTCCCCATAGACAGAAAGGAGGAGAGCAGCGTGAGCGAGCCCGCCGCAGAAGGCCTCGCACGCGCCAGAAGTAGGGGCGGCGGGGCGGGGCGGGGGGGACTTTGAGGGGGGGAGACTCGGAGGGCCAAGCCTAAACGATGTCTTACGGCCGCGATGCCGTGCGTAATGAACACTTCGACGAGCTGGGAACGGGGTGCGCATGTGAACTTCACAAGTGAAGGGGGTCATTGGGGTCATTGACAGAGCACGGACAACGACCGACGAGCCGGCGCCAAACAACGTGCCCGCCTCCTGCCGTCATTTGACACCGAGCGAGCCCAACGCGCATGCCGTTTGCCTAGCCTCGCCCGTCGTCGTCTGACCTCGGCAACCCCACTTTTCTCGAGTCCGTTCCATGTCGATGGGTCTCCGCCGCAGCCACCTTCCCGTTATTCCACGGATGGCTCGGCAGGTGCTCACGCTACCCGCTCCACGCCCGAGGCCTGACGGAAGACAAAGATGTTCCTCACGGAAATAAACGTCGGGTCTGGGTGCTAAACGGGTCAGAGACAAGATTCGCCGTCGCACATGCTCGTTACAGGAGGGGGACGTACCGTCGGCAGGGGGAATATATCGAACGGTGTACTTAGCCCCGGTGGCTGAGGGGGGGGGCGCGGCGGAAGGTGGGAGGAAGTCGCGAAGACTGATGTCCACTGCGGATATGACTGTGTAGATGTAAGGACGCGAGCACGGGATAGAAAGAGGACGCATGGAGCTGAGGGAGAGGTCATAATCGGGCGCCAACGCTGTGGGCGATTTGAAGTGCATTGAATGCAACTGAAAAGCATGACTGAGTTGAAAGTCGAATGCACTACCCTTGCCGGCCTGGCTCCCGCAAGTCCAGGTCTCTATACCCGCAGGGACAACCCACGCACAGCTGCCTGCAGGCTGCAGGCTGCCAGGGGGGGTCGACACCGAGAACCACATGACTGCGTAGTATTAGAAGTGAACGGGCAGGTTCCGAGAGTGTGCGGCGCGCCCGCTGGGCTTCGCTTCGAGGTCCGAAGGAATGAAAAGAACGCTGAGTCGATGACATGCTCTTGTCACGGTTCAAGCTTCAAGGAGGGTCGAAGCCGAAGCCCGCAGGCGTGAGGTGCCGGGCGTGCACGTCAAAAACCTGCACCTTCGTTGGCGTAATCGGCGACAGATCGTAGTACTATTACACGGCCAGCCACGGTCACGACCCCCTACTGATCCTGTACCCGGACGCGGAACGGTCGTCTGGTCCGGATAAGATCGGTGCTTCGCAAGGACCTCGGACACGCCGCCTTCGATCCAGAAGGAAAACATTGAAGACAGGGAAAAGGAACTGCGAGACACTTACGAGGCGTGGCTGCAGATTCGAACAGGGCGGCGCCGCCGTCGAAATGACGCATCAGTGATAGATTCGACGCCAGGCGAGTATCGCGTCAGCATACATAGAACTTGGTCGGGAACTGTGGGTCCAGCGGGGGCTGATGGATGACGGGGTTTCGGGCGAGTGGTGTTGGGAATACGAACATCATCGTCGACCCTTAAGCGTTGCTTGATGGGCGGGGTCTGCGCACATTCAGATCGTGGACTCGTGAGCTACGTTCCGGCGGTATGCACCATAACGAGGTTGCGCACATACCCTGGATAAGAGACGGCGCATGCGTTCTACCTGGAGGACAGTGGCCGAAAAGTCCATCGGGTAAGGACTGCGAACCGCGCCAGCCACCATCGAACAGTGAATATTAAGTTTAACTTGTGCGCCGAGACACGCGCCCGAACGAGCTAGATCGATAACCGACCTGGCGGCAGGGAACTGGGGCCGGCTCTGACATGAAGAAAAGCACGAACGTGTAGATGACGATGACAGTGCACTGATCCCCAGCACGGACAGAGGAGATCCGGCGGTGACGACGATCAAATATGCGTACAAGCGGTTGACGTACATACAGGACAAAGGTCAAACAACCTTGAGTAAGACGAGCACTTCTTCCGTTTTCTCCTGGTTCAAGCGGTCCTCAATCTCCGCGATATATCCCTTGGCCTCGTCGGTGCCAGCCGATTTAAGGATCTATATGACCATGGTAGGTATCTGTGCGCCACGCAAGGAAGGCTCGGGGGCAATGGACGTACCTCGAGCAGCTTCTCGACATACTTGGTTATCGCATCCTCCTTGGATGTGCCCTCCACCTTCTTCCAAGCGTCCCTGAAGCAACGACAACAGCCTATTCAGCCCCCACACCCTAGAAGCAGCGCCGCAAGACACGAAGGGGGGTTGGGGGTGGTCGTACCATTTAGCTTTGCCCACAAAGTCGAGCATGCCAGGACGTGCGGTGTTGACATCGCCGATGGTGACTGATGTCAAATCCCTGTTACATCGGAGGAACGCGGTATCGGAAAGATATGAAGGGGTTACCCTGTTTATAGTAGGAATAGAACTGTGTTGCGAGGACGGATCTTTCATTGAGCGCTCCATAAGGCAAGTTGAAGAGATTCCGAGACTCACGAAGAGCTGATCGTCCTGCGAGGGTTGGATGGGGCCCTCTTTGGGGAGGCTCTGGACGATGGTGACGGCTTTGTCGAACTTGGCTTGGGACATGGTGGGCGATGGGAGATGACGAGAAGATGGAGGAAGGTCGAGCTCGCGCCGACGGACGATGACGATCGCTATCATCCGAAAACGGAAATAGCCACGTGATCGGAGCCAAATCCTCGCCCGACGCCAATGCCGTCG
The DNA here is from genome assembly GCA_012932865.1 of Amylostereum areolatum. Lineage (NCBI taxonomy): Eukaryota > Fungi > Basidiomycota > Agaricomycetes > Russulales > Stereaceae > Amylostereum > Amylostereum areolatum. The sequence goes on from SAXG01000009.1 coordinate 672,239, forward strand.
TTCGACCAACTTATCGCCGTATCCGAGCTACGTTTCTTCCAAGTTCTATGAGGTCATCCAGAAGGCTTGAGCTTGAGGCTTCCAGCCAAGACGGACCGTCGTACGTACGGTATGTCACCCCGCCTCATGCCGCCCTAGACTCCTAATGTTTTCCATGACTCCGTCAACTTGTGAATCCAATCATTCACAGACATGACGGGGTTGGGTGGCTTCTGGCTGGACTCTTAGATATCCCCAAGGCCCGAATTCTAATGCCAGTGGATTCTAACCCAGGACCGCGTCACCACCCTGTCGGGAGTTATTCTTACACGCGGGACCGTCGAGGTCGAGACGAGTCCAATCAAGGCCTTGCCCATCTGTCGGTTGCTCTGAGATGCACTCATTGGGTCGCGATATACTGTCGCCGCCATGGGGTATCTTGCGAGCGTACCGTATCTCTCCCCCCCCCAAGGCTTGCGGTTTACCCGTCTACTCCATCCAGGTGTACCGATCCAAGTGTATTTATGGCTGTGTCGCGATATTCCCGGCCACTGCAAGCCTATCGTCCACTTGATGGTAATGGAACAAGCGCCGGCCGGACGACGCTTCTCCGCGGGATTCTATCACCATATCCTCGTATTCGGACCCTTCCCTCTCTCTCAGCCCACCCTTGTCCGCGTGTACGTCCAGAAATCTTCCCAATCCCTACACCTGTGCCTCCAGACCTCTTCCCCTCCCCCCTTATCCCGTGCGCAGTTTTTTTGTTACAAACATCGCGGCGGAACGAAGTTCGAATCGCATCGCACGCCGATCGATCCTGCCAGTGCGCACACCTGCGTCCACACAGTGTCCGGGGGGCTCAATCAACTTTAAGAGGGTCTGGTCTGGACTCCCCCCCCCCTCCCCCGCTTCCCGGGCGTCTCCGATCGCCTTCGGGGGCAGGATGCCATATCGCGCAAGAGTCTATCTCCAGCGTCTGACCTCCAGCTGACCCGAGGCCGGTCGCTTCCCTGAATGAAATCGGGGGGCGTGTTTCACCCAATTTCGGCGATAGGGCACGCAAGGGCTCTGCGGCCCCTTCGCCGCGCGCCCGTGCGCCCCTCCGCGACCGACGTCGATCTTCGCAAGGCTGCATCGTTGGACGCCCGCGACGGCTCTCAAGTCCTCCACACCTCAGGCAGCCCAATGAAATGGGCGCTTCGGTTGGGGATATGTTTGTTTTTTGCGTGGTTGAGCTCGGTGGGTAAGCATCGCTCACGTTCGCAGGTCGTTTTTCCCTTCGTCGGTGTCAAGTGACGTGCGGTGCTCGTGCTTTCCTCGGAGCAACTCCTGCGTGCAATACGACTGCGGCATTCGTTCCCCACTGACAGGTCTCTATTTGTCTTGCGGCGACGCTTGGGTACCCACCCCAGTCGTCGACATTCAAATACGCCCACGCCGCGGGGGTTAGTTTCAGGTCCCAAGGAGTCGTATGCCCGTCGCAATTCGCGTTCCGTCCCTCTCCCCAGAACCGAAGTCACATTTCGCCCTAGAACCCCCCCATCTCGCCGCACGCGATCGGCCGACATTGTATGCATCCCCTCCCCAAAACCGACTTAATTGCGGTGGTGTAGGACGATAATGTAGGAACAAGGAGGCAGATGGGCCCGAGTGCGGCGAGAGCTCTTTCGTCTTCTCCATCACCCATTTCCGAGCGGGTTTCATGATCTGACTCAATCCCTCCGCCTTGGCCAGTCGAAGTCCCCCGCCCGGCCGCTGCTTTCCTGAGTCGCATCCAACGATCATGGCGATGGCCTGCGATCCCATGGCGATGGGATGCGATGCGCGTCCATATGGCGCGATCCCGCCTCGTTCTTCGCCGGTACCACTTACCAGCTGCTGCACGTTCTGTTTTCGACACATCTCGCCCAGGACGGCATCCTGGCCTCAGGCCTCAGCCCTTGCAATGAGTCCCGGTCTGATTGACTAAAGCACCGGCCGCGCCCCCCCCCCCTCGGCCATCGATCGATGCGCTCACTGTACCCTGACTACTTACATCCCATCTTCCCAACCATTAACGTTGAATTTAATGTGGCGTTTACATAAGGTGGGCGTCCGGCCTCGATGATGATTATCGTGCGGCTTTGTCTGCTATACTTACCTCACCGCGACGTGCGTCGTCGGGCCCGTGGATGCCTTCGGAGGCTGTTGGTTTGTTTGATTGGTGCGGTTGCGGACAATGCGGGGGTAGTAAAGTTTGGGGCTAACGGGCCTGCATCGAGGGGAGGACGGGGGGGGGGAGGGGCCAGACTCGTACTCGCGGGTTCAATGTGTGCGATAGGATTTCGGCAAGGCGTCGCACCGGCGCCAAGCTGCCTCCGGGGCAGTTCATCATGATATCGAAGGTGCGGTGGCGTTCCTTGCCTGTGACGCTTTTTTTCGGTTTTGTGGTGGTCAAGGTAGGTAGTAGGATGAAAGGACGAACGGCCCGGACGAGGCAGTGGCTTTGTATGGGTCGGGCCCGTCGCGTGACGGGGGATGGTTCCTGTGCTTGGGTGAGTTCTGTTCTGTTCAATTGTCGAGGGGGGGCCTGTGCGCGCAGGGAACCCGCGAGAAGGTGGCATCGATACCAGGACCGAGCGGGAAGTTCAGTGAATGCCAAGGAGTGGAACAAGAAGCATGGAACGATTGAACACGAACAGTGGTCGTCCCCGTCGCGTGCGTGCGTGCGTGCGTGCTTCATGTTCACATCTTCTGTTCCAAGCACGATGACGGAATGCTCGCAGGAGAGGGGGATACTTGGTAATAAGTAGGTTTGAATGCACGGCGCGCCCGTTGCGGTAAGTCCGTGCATGTCGGCGCCTTTGAAGGAGAGATAAGTAAGTTAGTGGGGTGGTAGACTAGGGCCGGTCGGAATCGTACGCCGCGCAACCTTGGGTGCTCGGTGGCCGTGTATTACCCAACGCTTTCTCGAGCGAGCGACGGCCCTCTCCGGATCCCCCGTTCGAGGCTCTCCGGGAACCGCTACCGGCATCGGAGGATCGCAGGCAAACCCCCACGCCTCGCTTTCGCCGGCCGAAAGGTCTGCGTCATACGCTTACCATCTCCTCCCCCGGCCGGCCGTGGCCTGTGTGTGTGTGGCAGGGGTGCATGTTATGCTTTTCCCGCAGTCCAACTTCTCCCGCGCGCGGTCGACGTCGGCGCCTGCGTGTCCCATGCCTCTTGCGCGACGCAAACGACTTAGGTCTGCTCTCCCCCGCTGGCGCCCACCCGATTGGAGCCCGATCCTGAGTATGCCCTGTTGCTTTTCTCTTCTGCCAGCCTGCTCGACTTCCGCTTCCGCTTCTGTGGGCTGCAAGGCAGCGCTCCTCCTCCCCCTCCTTCGTTAGGGCGGGATCACCATGCTTGGAGGCGAGTGCGCAGTGTATGGTATGTACCCGCTTTCGTGCCCGGGATTCCCAGTGCTGCCATTCGCGGTCGAAAAATGCGCGATGAACGGGGTCGGCGAGGGTTTGGAGGCCGGGACAGGCGCGCGCGGGGGTGTGGATGTCCTTCGTGGTTGGTCGGGGCTTTCTTGTGCGTGGTTGCAGCTTGTTGGGGGTTCGGTGAAAAGGGCCGGAGATGCGATTCGTTGGGAGGGCTGTGTCCCTGTGGGAAGCGGGGAGCGAGATGCGTTTCATAACGTCCGTCACGGTGCATGGGGATGCGGGGAGCATCCGATTCGTGTGTGCTGACGGCGTGAAGATTGCGATAGTGCGGGCTGACTGTGCAGCGTGGTATTCCCAACCAGCCGTACTTACTTACGACGACGAACAACATTATCAATGCAGCCCCTCGGCCATGACGTGCTCATCGACACCCCTCAGAGGCTGACCCCTCCCCGACCCCCGAAACTTACTACACGCGAACCCGACCGAACCTCCTCTTTTTTCTTGCTTGTCCTACATACGCCGCCCGCGCCGCGTTCGGGGACTCGTTCACGGTGCCAACTCCCCCTTCCCAGGCGCCAGCACCGAATTCTGGGGGCGAGGAATTGAAGGGGCGACCCAAAAAGCCTAACGGCAGAGACGCGCTCGGACACCGTAGGGTTTAACGCGTCGTCGAACCGCGCCACAGCGCTCGCCGATCGGGGGCTTCGAAGGTATGGACAACGGGCGAGCGCGCAAGTGCGGGCGCGATCTCGCTGTTTAGCTCGCGCTGTGGGGGCGGGGGGCGCGATCATTCGCGAGCGATCGATCCTCGCGAGTGCTTACTCTCCCTCTCTCATCCTCGATGCCTCGATCGGTCCGAGGCGCGCGTTGCCCTTTCCCGGCACCGCGTCTTTCCTGCGTTGAGCAATACAGGACGGCGAGAATGGAGAGCGGTGAGAAAGATGGGTTGGCACGGAGGTGGGTCACTGTAGGTCCCCTCGTGCACGGACGAGGTCACGGACGACGGTTTGGTGGGGGTGCGGCAGCAGACTCCAGAGGTAGGTGGGGGATCGTGATCGTGATCGTGTTCGAGGACGTCGTTGGTGACGGCGAGGATGACGACGGACCTGGCCGACGTCCCCGATCGACCAGTCGACGTCGTGTTGCGGTGGCACGCCGGGTCCTGTATGAGTATTCAGTCCGATCCCTGATGCGCGTATGTCCTTGCTTATTATTGGACTTGTATGTATATATGGTGCATGTGGATGTACTCTGTAGTCGCAGCTGATGCGCACATATATGGCAGCTTCGCACACGGATCTCCTCGTCCTGCGATGAACGTGCGAACGAACGTGAAGAAGGCGTAGTGCGGTCCCTTATTCTCATTGACAGGCTCCGCCGTGGACCGTGGGTGTCAGAGTGAGATAACGAGTGCGGGGTTGGGTGGATCTGCAGCCGTGCGAGACGTGCGACCAGGCGAAGGCTGTCGACCTCTTGAAGCGAGTGCTGGATTTCCTCAACGCTCGCCTCCCCCTCCATCCCAAGATCCTCAGAACGACGTCACTGAACGAGTTCAACTCGTTCAAGGGGGGCTGATCACGTGAGTGTGACGATGTGACTCCGGAGGGCGTGACGCGCTGGCAAGCGTCGCCGCTGTCCTCAACGACGAACGCCCATTCCTCTCCTCCTCCTCTCCCCTCCTCTCCACCTCTTTTGCCCTCTTTCTCTTACTACTCACCGAACACAACCAACTATTTGACATGTCGGCTCCCGTGGCTCCTCCGACGCCACAAGAAGTCCTACGTAAACTCTCCATACACTCCGCAAAACCCAAGGTCCGTCTCCGGATCCCTTCCCTTCCTCTCCATCCCTCCTGCTCACTTCAGCTGCTCTCTTTCTCGTTACGTCTCCCCCACCCGCGATTCTCTTCGGATGACAACATCGAACCCCTTCTCCGTCCTTCGCTTCCCCATCGAACCTTCAACTTCTTAATTGTTTTCCTATCACCACCACCACCACCACCACCACCACCACCACTACCACCACGGCCACACCACCTCCATCATCACCACCACCGCAATAACAACAATAACAACAACAACAACGGCCACTCCACCACAACCGACCCAATCGACCAGATCACAGGCCCCGGCATCGTTTCCGGAACCGAATCCGACTCTGACTCCGTCTTCATCCCCGATTACATCGCGCCCGCGAGCGCAAGCGTCAGCGCGAGCGGCCCGCTCTCCGCCATCGCCGAACAACGCTCGCGCAGCGGCGAGGACAGCGAAGACGAAGACGACGGCGAGGACGGCGCCTGGCGCCGTGAGAACGCCGCGCATCGGGACGGCGAGGTGGACATCAAATCGGGCTATCTGTGGAAGAAGGGCGAGCGGAGACCCAAGGTGCGCTTTCCCCCCTTGCCCGGTCCGTTTCCGCAAGGCTCACGGCTGCGTGCTATGGCGGGGCGGGGCTCGTGCAGAACTGGAAGCGCCGCTGGTTCGTGCTTCGGTCGGCGCACCTGGCGTACTACAAGACCTCCGCCGAATACCAACTCCACCGCCTGCTCGACCTCGCCGACGTCCACGCGTGCACGCCCGTCGCGCTCAAGCGGCACGAGCACGCGTGCGGGCTGGTCACGGCCTCGCGCACGTACTACCTCCACGCGGAGACGCAGGAGGAGCTCCTGGCCTGGGTCGCGGCGATCAAGACCGCGAAGGAGACGCTCCTGGCCACCGCGACGCGCTCGCCCGGGACGAGCCCGATCGCGATCCCGCCCGCGCGCGGCGGCGGGAGCGGGAGCGGGCCCCAACGGATCGTGGTCACGCCGTCGCCCCCGCACGGCGCGATGACCTCGTCCGAATCCGAGGACGCGTCGCCGAGCACCCAACGCGTGTTCGGCTCCGCGCGCCCCAGGCCGCTCTCGACGTCCCCCCAGGGCCTCGCGAGTCCCACGTCGAACGCGGGCGCGGGGTCGGCGCCGCCGCTGACGCCGTCGTTGGGCGGGGCGGGCCAGGACGCGTCGAAGGCGGTGGTGTCGGGGTACCTGATGAAGTGCGGTTCGAAACGGCGGAACTGGCGCAAGCGGTGGTTCGTGCTCAACGGGGAGAAGCTGATGTATTCCGGAAGCCACATGGTGCGTTTGTGTTTACATGTTTTTGCACGATCCCCCCCCCCCCCCCCCCCCCCGTTTTCATTTCCTTTCCACACCGTATGATTCGGTCCCATCACGACATCTTCTCTCGACTGGCGGATGCAAGTACCGTTCTTTTCATTTTCCATCTGCGCGTTCCACCGTTGTGCGTGGTTCCCCCGCCCTGTGTGCTTCTGTTGGAAGGGGCGGGGTTGTAGATGGGGACGGCGCGGATCTCTCTTTCTTTCTTCCTTTTCGCATCGTGCGTGGGGGCATCGGGCTGACGTGACGATCTATTTCTGGGGGCGGGCTTTTCATGGCACGAACAGGACACGAAGCCGCACCGACAGATACCGTTGACGCGGGTGCTGGACGCGTTCGAGCACGACGTGCCGGCGGGGCCGTCGTCGTCCGGGGCGGGGGGGGTCGGAGGACGAGTCGGGGGCGGGGACGCACACGTTCAAGATTGTGACGATGGAGCGGACGCTGTTGCTGTGCGCGCCGAGCGAGGAGGAGGAGATTCGGTGGGTGAGCGCGGTGCGGGCGTTGATCGCGAGGAGGGAGGAGGGGAAGGAGAAGGAAAAGGAGAAGGAGAAGCTGGGGCAGGCGGGGACGCTGTCGGGGAGGACGAAGAAGGAGGGGGGGACGACGACGACGGGGCGGCGGGTGAGCGTGAGCGGGGGGTCGAGCGGGTTCGCGCCTGGCGGGGGCACGATCGCGGAGGAGAGGACGGGGTGAGGTGTGACGGTGACGGTGCCGGTGACCGGTGACCGGTGGTCCTGGATACTCCTATTTTTTTTCGTTTGTTGCTCGTTTAACATTTTGGAGTGCATGCTGGAGGCTGACATTACGAGCAAACGCGTGACCGGGGAGAGTGTGTCAGACGCCTGTTGCTGACAGCGGGGGTGTGCCTGGAGAGGGAGTCAGACGTGCGCGTCCGACGTCTTCCATTCATGAGATCAAAGGGAGGGGGCTTGACTTTGTCGGGAGGGTGGATACGCTATAGATTTGAATGTGGCCAAGTGGGTAATTGTGATGGGAGAGGGGGAACATGGGGCGGAGAGAGGGGGAGCAAGCGCGGAGACCCGAGAGGGGGACAAGAGACGCCGCGACCGCTTAGTCATGCCCTGGCCAGACTTGAAAGACCGGGGGACAGCGGGCGTCTGTGGGAAGCGGCATCTCGAGCCTCGAGGTCGGGCTCACCGCAAGCGCCAGAGGAACGGCCCTTCGGCGCGGGGCCGTGCCTCCGATCTTAGCGGCGTAGACGCTCGCCCTCGCTGCCTTTGGTCAAATGCCCCGCCAATTTGGCTACGAGGGAGCGCCCACCGACATGAGGCTGCGGTCGTCCTCCTTCCGCCTGAGGGCGACGACGTCGAGGGGGGTGAATGGACGTGGGTGGGGGTGAGGACGGGTTTGGACGATGACCGGGAGGCAGAGAGGGGAGGGAGGGGACGCGGGCGAGAGAACAAGGGTACGGAACACGCACGGAAGGGAGAGGGAGGGGGGGTGTTCGGGGGCATTGTTGTATTGAGAGGAGGGATTCCCACGGAAATTAAATGAGAAGGGAATATAGGGCAACGGGAGAGGCGTCCGGCTCTTATAATCGCTTCCGCTGCGTGCCGTGTTTCCTCCACCGCGCCGGTTCCTCTTGTCCTCCTCGTCCTCTGTGCCCTTCCCTCCGCACTCGCTTGCCTTGGCCCATCCTGCTCGCATTCCTCCTCATGCACGACCTCCCCGCCTCTCCCCGCCGCCCCTCCCTCCTCCCTCCTCCCTCCAACCACGGCTCAAAGGTCCAGAAGAAGCCCGGAGCGCCCAAAGCTAAGGGCTCCGTGCGCGCCAAGTCGGGCTGCTACACCTGCAGGATCCGTCGCAAGGTAAGACACAGATCGCCTCCCTCTATAATCTCGCTTAACCTCGGCGCCTCTTTTTCCCTCTCCTCCCTTCTTTCCTCGCTCTCGCCCCCCCGCCCTCGTCCTCGCCCTCGCCACATTTTTTTCCCCGATTTTTCCTCTCTCAGAAATGCGATGAAGCCCCCGACGAGGAGGGCCGATGCTCTACCTGCGTTCGCCTTCGCCTCCAATGCCTCGGTTTCGGTCAAAAACGCCCAGAGTGGCTCAAGGTGCGTTGCTCGATGGCCCGATGGCCCTCGCCACCCCCGCGATCGTCCGCTGACCCTCCCTCCTTTCTTCTGCTTTCAGGAAAACAACAACGTGACCGTCTTCCGAGAGAAGATCAAAGAGTTCCTCGCCGCCCAAGGCATGATCAAAGGGCATTCGGGGACCGGGTCCCGACAGGGCGAGGCCGAGAACACGCTCATCCTGCTTCCGGAACATCAGCGCGCGAGCTCCTCCAGCCCGCCCACGACGCCCGCCTCCTCCTCCAGCGACGACCATCGACCGCGAGCGCACGCCATCTCCGACGCTCGTGACATCCTCCACTACCCCGCCGTCCACCACATGTCCGCTCAGCCCTCCTCCTATGGTCAGTCCCCCCATTCCCCTCCCTCCACGCACCCCGCCTACACCTATCGCCATCCAGGAGGCTACTCCATGCCCGACCTCTCCCCCGATGTCTCCGTCGCTCGCTGATGGCGGCTACCTCTCCCAGCACGGCCACGGCCACGAGCTCTCCCTCCCGATTTCCATGAGTACAGTACCCCACACACCCTCTACCGTAGCCCCGCCCATGCCTTGTAAGACGAATTACCGTTATTAAATATGTAGCCTTGTACAGTACTCAATGCCCTCGTTTGTTGGCAGGGCCTAATAATCCATCTGCGTCCTACCCTGTCCATCCTCCTCCGCATTCACATCCGCCTCCGTTGGCCGTCGCGATCCCAACCCACTTCACCAGTACGCTCTCTCAATCGTACCACCACCAGTACCCGTTCGAGGAAGAGATCGACGACTACACCGAAGATCAGATCAGCCCCGAGTACACCGCCATCCCCCACTCTCTCTCCACCAACGTCTTTCCCCAAGTCTCAGACGCCCAAAACGGCTTGGTGCAGCACTACCTCGCCCACGTCCTCAAGCGGCAGTACCTCCTCGCCGACGTCTCCATCACCGAGTTCATCGTGCAGACCATCCAGAAATCCCAGGCCGTGCGCGACGCCGCCTGTCTCCTCGCCTCGCTCCACCAGCAGTCCCTGCAACAGCAAGCCCGCTTGAGCGCCGGCGGCCTCGTCGAGTACAACGAGCCGACGCGGGAGGACACGAGCGCGTACTCGCGCATCTGCCTCTCCCTCCAGCTGAAGGACCAGCGGCAGTACACCGAGGACGAAGCGCTTACGGGCCTCCTCGTCGTCTCCGCCTTCCTCTTCCGCGGCGGCCGCGGCGCGTGGCAGCAGTTCCTCAACGTCGCGACCGAGTGGGTGTGGTCGGTCCTGGCCGCGTACGACTACGTCGACACCGCGGACGTGCTCCTGTCCTGCACCGAGTCCCAGCGCTTCATCATCAAAACCACGTTCTGGTTCGACATCCTCGCGTCCACCACCCGTCTGCAGCCCCTCGCCGCCATGTCCGCCTCCGACGGCGGCAGCCGGCTCCAGCCCCCGCGTTTCCTCGAGTACTACCGTCGCCTGTGGGCGCCGCGGCGCGGCGCGTTCATCGAGGGCCCTGGCGGCGCGGGAGGCGTGCACGGACACGGACACGGACCGCGCGGACACGGACACGGCGATCGTCCGGAACTGTCGATGCTGACCGTCATGGGCTGCGACAACGCGACGGCGCTCGCGATCGCGGAGGCGTCGAACCTCGCGTACTGGAAGGACCGCCAGGCGCGCGCGGGCGCGCTCAGCATGCCCACGCTCGTCGATCGCGGGCGGCGGATCGAGGCGGAGCTCCTGGCGTCCGCGTCGCCGACGTCCGCGCGCGCGCCGTACCCGCTCGGGGGGGAGGACGAGCTCGCGGTGCGGCGGCGGCTGACGGCGAACATCTTTCGCGCGACGGCGCGGGTGTACCTCCACGCGGTCGTGTCCGGGGACTACCCCGCGGTGGCGGAGATCCGGGAGGGCATCGCGGAGACGATCGTGTGTCTGCAGGCGGTGCCGACGGCGCGGAGCGCGTTGAGCAGCAGCGTGTTGCGGAGCGTGGTGTTCGGGATGTGCCTGTGCGGGTGCTTGACGGACGATTGGGAGGAGCGGCGGTTCATCTTGCGGCGGTTGGAGGAGGAGCAGGAGGAAGGCGTCGGGAATTGCGCGGAGGCGAGGAGGGTGATGGAGAGGGTGTGGGAGAGGCGGGAGGTGGTGGCGAGGGAGGGCGGCCCGCCGGTGAATTGGAGGGACGTGATGCAGGAGTTGGGCGGCGGGGAGTCGCTGTTGTTGGTTTGAGCCGTCTTCGCGCTTCGTTTTGGATTAAGTTATGTTTTCGTGCCCCCATGTCGTCCATCGCTATACCATCTTCATACGTACATTCCCCTCGTCTTCCCCTCCTCCTCCTCCTCCTCCTCCTCCTCCTCCTCCTCCTCCTCCTCCTTCCCTCCCGCTCCGTCGTCCTTTATGCTTCCGAATCTGCAACCTCGCTGGACGCCCCCGTTACTCGTAAACCATACTGCATCCTCGCCTCCAAGCTTCACAGCCATGCTCGTCTTTCTCCATGTTCTTTCCATCTCGCATCATGCATACGCACACTCGATTCTCTTGTTTGTTTATTGGGGTTTGCTCGTGATGTGTATTCCGGATGTTCTTCCCCTCCTCTTTCTTCCCCCCTGCCCTCCCGTGCTTCCCGTCCATCGCCCTCTGCGTCTGCTCTCTTGCCTCGCCTCGCCTCGCTCTACGTTAACTTTACTTTTACTTTAGGGAATGATCGAAGGAATAACTTGACACTCGTCGAACGCCGGCGCGCTTAGCTCGCGTTGTTTATGCCATGCACTTGCCCTTGCCGAGTTAGCAACTGGTCCCGACCCGCAAGATAATGCAAACGTGTTCGTGCGAGCCGTCCAAAAAATCCAATAGAGATAGATATGTTTTCGACGCGACGCGATTGCACCCGCGGGGCTCGCTTGCGGCCTAGCCTTTTGCATATTATTTCATTCAGTAATAAGTACATTCGAGTTGTAGCAAGCACCGTCCTTGAGCTGACATCGTCCTGACCGCCGTCTCACTGGCCAGTGCGCAAAGTCGACGACCCGACGCGCGCCCCGACAAGTTCCATCCTCCGGCAACTAACAAGCTGGCACCGATGCCACATGCGCGCCGCCGCCGCCGTCCGAGGTCGAAGCCGGCGGCCCATCTCCGACACAATCTGGGTATAATTATTATTGGTAAGTATCATAGCCGAGCGCGCGAGGATCGGGTATACGTTATCTGGGTAGGCGAGGGCGAGGGCGCGGGGCGGGGCGGATGATCTGAGGAGGCTGGCGCGCGTCGTGGTGTGACAGTGGAGACTCTTGGACTCTTGGAGTGGCGCTTTTTCGTCGGAGGCTCGGAGGAGGATTCGGGACGGGTGAGGGAAGTGGGTGACGGACGTCGATCCTGGATGGATGCTGATCAGGAGAGAGGGAGAGCTGAGGAAAGTGCGGTGGGTCGGGTGGGCTCGTTGCGCACCGTTGTGTGAAACTAAAGCTCGGGTTCGAAGGGGCGGGCTTTTCAGAAGAAGGGGCAGAAACCGCGTTGTAAGCGTTGACCTGAATTCCGTCGATGTCGTGCTGTTCGCGTCCGTGGTATCGGCAAGTTCGGGACACGTCCAAGTCTAACGTAAACGTCAGAGAGCTCAGGTGGGGGAGTCGAGAAGCGGTGGAAATGAACACAAGATGAAGAGACGCGACGGGGTGCCAGTGTGTGCTTTCGTGTATTTCGGGTGACTCTGCATGGATGCTAGATTGATACATCGGCGCGTGAGATGGTTGTGAGCGAAAGATCGGTCAGGTGGGGATTCGCCGTCGGGAGGGGTGGGATGATTGGAGGCTTCGGATTGAGGACGGGAGGGCACATGCATGCCTGTGTCAGTAAGCTTACGATCGGGGCCCTGGGGGCTTTAGGTGTGGATCCTTCGTGGAAGACGAACGAACACTGCCAGTGGTAAGGGGATGCAGGGGGACGTCGGGTTTCGCTTTCAGCCCTCGCGCGAGACGGCCTCTCGTGAAACCCGCTGGAAAAGCCTCGTGGAGGCGAGTCGGGGTATGGAAAGGGTCGATGGTCATCGCGGTCCTATGGATAGGCTCGCCGCTTTCGGCAGATATTCCGTGTGGTAAGGTGTCGTCTGCAACGGAACGTTGGTACCGAATTTGCAGGGAAGATGTGAAGAATACAATGGCGACTTGCGCGGGGAAGGGAGCTGAGGAAGGATTCGGATGAGGGTCCTGAACCAGTGGGAATTTAGTCCTCACACCTCGATGGGAGGCTTGCCAAATATAATAGGAGTCGCTTGGTCGCCATCTAGGCACGTTTCGTTTTCGTGCGCATCTCAGAGGGAACCAGAGGGAAATAGAGCGGTCGGGAGCGTGTCGAGATCGAGAAGGTCGTTGCGTCGAAGGTGTGTGCATGGGATCGAACCCTTAGACTGGGAAACCCGAGTAGCATGCGCCCCGGGTCCTGACGACTCGTCGGAATGCTTGCGTATCATGCGTGAATCAGCGACATGTCAGCAGACCCTCAACACCCGTTTACTCGCGTCACTGCCGTACTTGCTCCTCGTCGACGTTCGAAGGTGGACGGGGAGGTTTGAAGGCAGTTTCCGAGCGCTCCGGAGGCCTTCACGACTCCGCGATAAGGCGAAACTACTGTCCAATCCTGGGCTTCGTACCTGTAGACTCCAAATCGCTAGATTTTGTCAGAAGGGGGATAGCGCGTCAAGCTCGAGAGGTCGGACGCAGTTCAGACCGATATAGCTATGTACGCACTTGTATCATTAGTATGCCAGAGGGTTGCGCACCGACGAAACATCTGTTCTGCATACCGCCTGTGGAGTCGAAGCCGGGAGTGTGGAGGCAGACTAGTAGATAAACCAGATCAGAGACAAAACTCCGAGCTGTTCGCTCCGTCAAAGACGCTGCTGCTGTTCTTCGATGTTCATCGAATTGACCTTACACTGTTCTGGAGTCTGGACGAACGCTAGGAGGAGAGGAATCAGTTTCGGGGACGGATTTCCTGGAGCGCCATGTTGAGCATTCCGTCTCCACAAGAAAACTGTGCGTATCATGGATCACTGTTCCCCTAGCGGTATTTTCACGCGAAGAGAAAGGACCATTGTTGGAAGAAGGCCTTGGGGGCTTTGATAAACTGCGGTACGTCAGCTGTAAGATTGTTCGATACGACGGGCCGTGGCTGCGTCACTAGAAATCACTGCACGCCCCCATGCTAGAAAGACAACCTGTTGTGGCCTGCAACTCATGTCATGATGAATGACGGGCACGTGTAGAAACGAACCTTATGTCTAGCAGCGTCTTCTCTTGGGATGGTCACGAGAGTGATAGTGATTTGGCATGGGCTGTTGGTTCATCCTCGAGCCGTCTGAGCCGCGGTCAGACCGATGGTATGTATACGAACCCCGGTACATACTCTCGGCGCACGTCCTTGGATATGGATGCTTCAGAGAACGGAGACGGTGCCATTTTCCACTGAAAAGTCCTGAGAATGGACAGAGAGACCTGCTCGATCCATAACGAAGATAACTAACATCGGAGATGTCGCGGCGGGAGCCAGGATAGGACGGAACGTGCTGTCAGTACATTCCAGATGCGATGCACCACGAATGCATTCAGAAAGATAGCATTGTAGCTTCCTTCCGAGTTCCGTCTGTTGTAGAACATGAAACTGATGACTCATAACGACTATGACGCAATGAAAACGGAGCTCACCGTATGTTGACCTGGGGGTGCTCGCATTTTTATCGCAACTGCCACTGGATAGATCGAGTCTATGTGGCTGCGGTCAGATAAACGTAGCGCAAAGGCTAGCACAAGACGTCTTCAGGGCGTGCGTTCTCGACTTCGGGCGCCGAGTCGTCCGTCCATAGAAGATGGAGCAAAGAGGTCAGCCACCAAAAAGAAGTCTTCCGAGTTCTGCCAGAGATGCATATAGGCAAGTTAGTCCCAAAGCTTGAGGCTACGAAAAACGTCCCCACCTCACGGGGATAAACGCGCCACTGAATTCTTTCCCCGTCCTGTTTGGTGACATGTCTTGCGCCCGGATGCACCGCTCTGGCGTTCTGGAACAATGTTGCACCTGTGAAACTGAGTTGGAGGGAGAGTGATGCCTAGATCGCATCCTGAGCGTTGAAGGTGCCATATTCAACCAAAGCGCTGTGAAAAAGTCGTCATGGCCGCTAGAACCTCTAGACCTAGGGGGATCACCGCGGCATCGAGGAGAAGCGAGTCGAGATTTGGCTCCCAGGCGGCCGATGGAGTGTTTCCGTAGGCGCAGGACATCACTGCGTACCGAAAGATATACAGAGGCGGGAGCTTGAGTTTACTTGTCGGCGCATATCTTCAAGTTCTGGATTGAGATGTGCAGAGGGCGACGCCGAAATTAGGGCATGAATACCCGCAGCATCTGGAGGTCTCTGTTGTGTGGCATATCACACACGCTACCAGACGACTGCTTCGATCTGTGAGTTGAACGCTGATCTGCCGCGATGGTGGACCCTACAACGTAGCCATTTGCCGTTGTATCCCGACAAGTGCGGCTATGTACATCGTCGGGGCTTCACCTTCTTCCAAAGAGAGCTGCGACGATGAAAACGAGCTGCGCAGAACATTCTCGCGCGTGCTGTTGTGTTTGAGAAAGAACAACCTTCTGGTTTCCGAGATAGGTCAGGGAAATAGAGCGCTCGTGTCATTGAATCTCACCTTCACATGCATCAAGAACGTGTGGATTACAATGTCCGAGGCACGTCGTGAGAAGTAGACCCGTAGAGCGAAAAGACACCGTGCCAGCTACAAGTCCATTGACGACTCTGCGAAATGCCCTGTTAGATCTTGGAAATACGGAAACTGGAAGCAACATCTTTCGATCCCGTGTCGTCAAGAGCAGAGAAGAATACTAATCAGCGCAACCGAGATTCTTCGTACCACTGGCAACGGGCAGGCCAAGGTCGGGCAGGGTAGTAGATACATATGCTGTTACGCTTACTACTTAGCAAACTCGACGAAAGGTGTTGCGTACAAATGGACCTACTTTAGAGTAGGTGCCTCTTCCGTTCGGAAATGCATTCCGACAGATGGCACGTGCTGTGATGGCTGATGGCGAATTGGCGATTGGACCGGCGCCGTAAAAACATACGCGTCGATGCCGACCGGTGTTCAAATCGCCGAACGGACTCATCGACATCGCAAGCGCCGGTATTTCATATTTCAGCTTTACTGATTCATCGAGGAGGAAGTGCAGGGAAGTGCGCGCCTTGCGCGCGAGAGACATACTTATCGCCGACCGCATGGGCCGTGTGGCAGGGAATGGATCAAAAATGATTGAGCTTGGACTCGAGGGGGTTGGCGACCATCTCGGCTTGAAAGCCTAACGGTCAGCTAAGCGAATCATAGCCGGGGGCGCGGCGAGAACGCAAAGACGCACAGGATTGAATTGCGAGCTTGCAGGGTACAGCACCATACATGTAAACGCAGATCGTTCGCAAGATGGTTTGCTAAATGGAAAACCACTATCATCGCCTTCAGGCGCCGGTCCTCGCACCTTTTGTGGTCAGGCTTGCATTTTCTGGGTGACCCGACTGAGGACTCGTGTGCCTAGTGAATGGTTACCACACGTCTTGGGGTCGTGCGTTGATGAATCCCTTGAATTTTGCGAGCAATAGTTAGGGTCAGATAGGTTCTTCCAGTAAAGCCATCGGGTAAGGAAAGGGGGCGCAGAGAGAGAAAGAGCTCATGTCCAGGGCAAGCTAAATGCACTTACATACGCGTCGATCGGCATCCTCCCGAGTCACGACACCTATAATTTCACTTTGGACAAGTCTACGGACCTCGACAACGCGAGTTTGCGAATATGGACTGGGGGGATGCTGGAACGGATCTGCATGCGAGAACGCGCTGGTTCGAGGTAAGTAAATTGGGAGAGTGAAGGAAAAGAGCCAGTTCAGCCGGTGAGTAACATGCCGCAACAGGTCTCCGGCTGCCAGACGTCGGGATGTCGAGATGGTATATTCACATATATCGACATCTCGTCGGCGCCGCCAAGCGAGGTGTATGCTCAGTTTGCGCATTAGCGTGCCTTCAGTACATCGGAATCACAAGAAGTGGAGGATGCCTACATATTTACCCAGAGATTACCCCTCACCCTAGTACTCAACATGGGATCCGTCGTTGTCGGTGCAGCGTGCAGATGACGAGCCTCCGCGTTGCACTTTGCGTTATTGTCGCGGTCGACAGGGTTCGTGGAAGTATGCGTGAGATATTGCATGCATGATACGTGTTGTGGGTATGCAGATGAGGTGAGTCGGGCTGACGAGAAACACACGTTAGAGAACGTACCGAACTCGTCGGATGGCTTGATTCTGGGACTGCTGGCGAGGGATCAATCAAGCTTTAGCCACTGTAAATTACGTGTGCATGTGGGGGTGAGATGTGGGGCAAACTCAACGACCCACATCGCTGAGTGTGCGTGCTGTGTCGATTTGCATTGACGATCGGCCTTGGGTGTCATCAGAAGGCAGTAAGTAGAGGGCATAACTAAGACGGACATTTTGTGGCGCATGCCGCAGGGGACATTACGCCTGCCGTATGCCACTGGCCAGGGGAAACTACGTCTTATTCTCGTCAACCTCGATTTCAATGCGGCCATGCCACTAGAACATAGAGATGGGAGACGCGGCACAACTTGCATGCTGAGTGTTGAGCGACTAGCAGGGCAGAGTGCATGCTGTTCCCGTACTTACCGCACCCTTCTGCAACGCGATGCGTGCAGACAGATGCGCCAAGGGGGTAAGCGAGTGGCCGAACATCTCTGCAGGCTTACACGCATCGGGCCCATTGGTCTCAGGCCCTGACTATCAGGTCGACCTGCATCATAGGTGGTACTGTACATCAGATGCGTAGGATGAGCAGTGACGTCGTATGACCGATGAATCGAAAAGCTACTCGGTATTTTTCGCCGCTGGTGCTTACGCCGGGTGCGCAGAACACGAGGAGAGCTTCGACGCTAGTGCAACGGAAATGACAATAGAACGAATGAGTGGCAGGGAGGAAAAACGCCGGATGGGATACGTTGATTCGGAAAGACGTCGAGAGGGACCGCGGCTGCTGAGCTGTGGTCACTACAGGCGAGGGACAAGGCAACCTGGAGACTGAGTGCCTTCAACGTCTTCGTAGACGCCCGGCCACGAGATGATAGCCGAGAAGAAAGTAAATGCATCAGTGAAGACTTCCTGGAGCGAAGGGAACGGAGAGACTGAGAGCCTGTGATTCGTATGTTCTGGCTAGGAGCGCGATACGTATGTCACAGGAGAGGGCACGCGCCAGATTACGGGGTCCCGGGTCGCAATGCAGGGATCATCGACTCAGCTGGAATATGGGTAAGGGAGGAGGATGGGGGTTGGGTGATGTGTGTTGTGAGTAGTAAAGAAGGTCGGGGAGAAGGGAGAGCTCGGGCTCGCGGGCGGGCGGCGGGCGCACGGGGGTGGCGGGGCGGCACCTGGCGGCACGAGCGCACCAGGGCAGAGTCTGGCGGACGGAGGCGGGCGATTGACGAGATCTGGAATCGGCAGGCGCCTCGGCGAAAACCCTGATTCGTGACCGGACTGCCTTATCCGGCGGTGAGGGAGAAATCGCCGAAGAATGGCTTTCCACTCAATCTCACTCTCGATTATTTATTAGTCCCCGTTCGTTCCCTCATCAGCCCAGCTGTTTCCTCCCTCCGAATCCCTTTCTTATCCTCGCCTGCCGCCCTTCCCCTTGATCCAATTCCCCACCCAGACCCGCGCCCGGATACGTATATTCCTTCTGCCTCAGTGCCCTCGGAGCATGGTCCTTCACCCCATCCAGTCAAACCACATCCGACCCAGGCCATCTCCATACCCGCATATCCAACTCTTCATGTCCTACCATCAACCTCCTGTTACGTCCTCCAGCTCCAAAACCACTCACAAATCCATCTCCCACTCCCCGCCCGTGCCAGGCACCCCCGCTCCCGACTCTGCCACCGATCCGAATATTCCAAAGGGCGGATGCTGGTGAGTCTCACTTCTCGACGCACGCGTGTTGTCTCCGCTCACGACGCGTTTTGTTTTCCCTAGGACATGCCGTCTTCGTCGCAAAGTACGTGCACGCCACTGGATTCATGACCTCGTGCTCATCGTCTTCACCCTGCCCAGAAATGCGACGAGCAGCGCGAAGAGGGCGGGTCTTGCCACACCTGCCGCCGGCTGCAGCTCAATTGTCTGGGGTGGGGCGCTCGACGTCCAGACTGGATGAGGGTTCGTCCGATCCATCACTCGGCTACCTTCCCGAGTTCTCGAAACGCTGTAGGCTGACAGACTCTATGTCACAGGACAAGGATGCCGTCCAACGCTACAAGTCAGAGATCAAAGCCCACCTGCTTCGCCTGGGCTTGATCCGTGGACAGCCCCGCGCGTCGTTCATCCCCACCGCGTCATCGTCCTCGTTGACCCCCGCGCGAAGTAGGCCAACATCGTCGTCCACATCGTATGCGCGCCACGACCTCGCGGGCGGATACGAATTCCCGACCGTCCCCTCCCAGATGGACTGGTCGTACAACGTTCCGGGTAGCTCGGTCATGTCAGGTGAGTTGGCCGTCCAACGCGGGCTTTGAGGGCGAGGAACGAATAAGTTGACCAGGAGGGACATGTGCAGAGTTATCACAAGGGACCGCGTCTTCGTCGGTGTTCCCGGTAGCGTCGGGTGTACCGACGCCATCGCTCAACGAGGAAGGCGTCGCGACCCTCATGGGCTCGTCCTCTTCACATACGCATGCGCACACGTACTCGCAGGCACAGTCGCAGCAAAATTATTTCGGATACCCCGTCGCTTCCCCGTCGACATCGCCGGCGCAACGGGCGTCCTCGGGGATCGACGACGAGGCCCGGCGGCAGCACATCTTCTATTACTTCAGTGACGTCCATGGCCTCAATTTCACATTCTCCTGTAAAATGGCGCTCAGCGCATGCTGGACGGTAGGTGGATTAGGGACGAGGCTCGACCACCAGATGACTTACCCGAAGAACGTATCCCAGATTCTAGTCAAGGAACCAGAAGGCCCTCTGCAGAGCGTCTTGTGCGCGATATCGGAACTACATTCTTCTACGGTGGTCGCATCCGATTCGCCCAATGCTAGCAGCGTCGTGTACCGCGAAAACCCGGTGTCCCGGTTCTATTATGACGAGGCTTTGAGTAGACTGGAGCAAGCTCGCCACGACGGTCCTCTGTCCACTGGACACGCGCTTGCTGCGTTGCACATGATAACGTATTGTTTAGCGACCACCGGCGGAACGACGCAAGGTGGGAGGGGAACGACGCGGTGGATGCGCCTTTTGGAGATCGCCTGTGACTGGGTGACCCAGACAGGACTGCTCATGGACGAAAACCCACGATTAGCGTTGCACAATCGATCGGTGGAGCACGCCCTGGCCGTGAAGTTGACTATGGTGAGTCGTGTGTAAAGATCAAAGAAGACGTCGAGTGTTGATGCAGAAGGGGGGTGGGGTATTCTTTAGTGTATGGACATCTCCCTAGCCGTCGTGCTGCAGCAATCCCCGCGCATGCTCGACCTCTGGAGGCGCATCCTCGGCGGAGGATACATGTCCCAACGCGAGAACAACGCGTACGAAGTCGACCTGTACATCCTGCATCTGACGGGCTGCACGGACGCGGTGCTTTTGGCTTACGCCGAGATTGCGGCCCTCGAACACTGGAAGGCGACGGGGGAGCGGGCCGGGACCTTGAACCTGCGTGAGTTGTTCGTCAGAAGTGCGACGATCGACCAGGCGCTCCGCGAGTACACCGATCCATCGTTCCCCGATCCGCCGTCAGGGAGGACGAACGCGCAGGTGATGGCAATGGCCGGCGGCTTGACAGGGGAGCCAAACGCCGATGAGGGGGCGTGTCGGAAGATCATATCCAGAATATGGTATGAGACAGCGTTGCTGTATTTGAGCTCGGTGGCGGATGTGGCAGGTGTGTGCATTTGGGAGGTGTGAACGAGGATCTACCGGCTGATGCGATTGTTGAACAGGCGGACCAGAGGACGGAAACGCAACGGGGAGGATCTCGCAGCTGTTGGGCATGCTCCCCACGACTGGTCTTGACCGTGCACTGCTGCTCCCCCTCGCCATCGTGACGACGATGATTGAACCCGGCGCCCATCGCGACATGGTGCGCTCGCGCTTGGGAAAGATCGACCGATGGAGCATGAACGTCCGCCAACTTGAAGGTGCCTTGGTCGAGATGTGGCAACGCCAAGGCACTGCGGAGGGATGGACGAGGGGACGGGCGTCCTTCCTTGAGCGGGGGTTGACATTTCTCCTTCTATGACCCGAGAAGACGTGCGCACCTGCCATAGCGCCGCCCTCTTTGCCTGTTTCTGTATAACCACATCCTAACTCGTATCTCTCCCTTCCTTGTATACCATATCGTCCGCCGCTATCCTAGCTTAACTTTTACTAGTAGTCTGCCTTGATTGCTGTGTATCGCCTCCGACTGCTTACTGTAGAATACTGTACTATGAACACCCAAAAGAATAACGATAAAGAAGTCATATTTACGCACCTGGCATCAGGGGTCGCATGTTTCGATCTGGTGTAAGAAACCAGGCTTGCAAAGACCGAGAGCGGGATCGAGGGACGAGAAAGTCATGGAGGAGAGGAGGAGAGCGACATCCGCCCAAGGGCCGGCGATCAACCGGGAAAGAAGTCCACGTGATCAGTCCGATATTGGCATCGCCCGCCGCCCAGGAGCAAAGTCGTAAATGAGTCGAGCATATCAGGCGCTGATCGTGGGCGCGGGCGGTTATGAGCGTCGAGGGGGCGAAGGGATCCTTCTCGAGAACGATCGCGCCCCCCGCCAACAAGTGAGTCGATTAGAATATAAGGTTTGAAGTCCATCTTTATTCAATTTGATCGCGTCAGGACGCGACGCGTCGCAGAACGATCACGTGATGTCACAGTTGGAAATCGAACCGCGTTTCTTGTTATGTCACACGCCTCTGTTCAACTTCTTGCATCGTGTCTTCCATCTCCCTTCCTCCCGCAGTTCGCCATGTTCAAGTCTATCCTCCCCGGAAAGAGATTGTCTCCTGCGGAGTTCACGATGGTCACACCTTTGGGCGACACTGCCGTTAACGGCAAGGAAAACTTGCCCCATCCTGCCGCTCCGTCGTCTCTCGGCCCCCAGGGCAAGCCGGTCTCCAAACCCAGCAAGCCGATGTTCTCCGACAAGTACAGAGGAAAGAAACCTTCAGATGTTCAAACAGATTCTGCCGGGATGAATCAGGCTTTTGACCGCCTTCTGGTGTGTGCTTCCCTTCCCCATCGTCGTTCCGCAAGACTAACAGGCGACACACCACCCCAGGACGATCTCCAGATCCCTTCGTCGCTCCGTCCTAAACTTTATGGCATGGAGACCACCGTCAAGGAGGCCATGCTGAAGTCCTCTCACACACTTGTCATGCCTACTAGTGCCGGTCTCGAACGCCCTCAGACCCCTCCTCAACCTCAGTTCTCCCACGGGCTCCGGCGCGTGCAAAGTGGCAGCTCGCTCTCGATTGAATCGCCGCGGCCACAAAAGGTTTCCGACAATTTCTACCAGACCTCCAGCCGCGCTGCATTCGGCGACCTCCAACACGCGCGAGGATCATCTGTCGATTTGTTTCGACCCAAGTCACGCTCGCAGACCAATGCGATGTTGGCAGAAGGTGTCGCCGCGGGTAAGGCCAAGGACAAAGGGGTGGCGAAGAACCTCTCACCGGTGCAGTTTGTGAGCACGTTGACGAGCACGTCCAGCACGGAACTAGCGGTAGAACCGGTGAAGAAACTCAGACTGATGCTTCGCAACGAATCAGCAAGGTAAGACCAACGCCTTCACCTTGGCCTATCACCACTAACGTCCACTTTTCTTAAGTTGGACTCAGGACTTTCTGAAATCAGGTGGATACTCTGCTCTCTTAACTCGACTCAATGAACTACTTGAAGTCGAATGGAGGTATGTCCACACCTTCAAGTTCTTCGGACTTGGAATTCATGTCGCTGTAGGGAAGAGCAACATGATGACCAGCTGCTGCATGAGCTTTTGCGCTGCGTGAAAGCGCTGTCGACTTCCTCCATCGGCTGCTTCGCTCTGCGTAGCTCATGCCCAACTCCTTTCGCCCAACTTGTCTCTCTCCTTTACTCTGACAAGAAGCCCGGCGACGTGGCCACGCGACAGCTCATTGTCGACCTTCTCATCATCCTCTTTGACCTGTACCCTCCATCTTCCCTTCCTTCACCGGGATCGCCATCCCCGCGTCGCGAAGCTTGGGAGGATGCTTCTGACATTCCTCGGAACGTTATCAGCTTGCCTCACCCTCACCGCAACCTGTTCTCCCTTCTGCGAGCACTACTGCTCACACCTGCGCCGCCGTCCGCCGAAGCACCCGAATCGACTGTCTCTCCACACGAGTTCATTGACGCACTGCACCGGCCACGCATCTACAAGACCTACCTACAAGAGCTCTCTGATATCTGCCGCGACTACTTCTGGGTGTTCTGCCACCCCAACAACACTATCTGGAACCTTCAAGATACTGATGAAGGCAAAGTTGAGAAGCCCAAGGCTCCTGGAGGGATGACGGGTGGCGTTGAGTTTGAGGCGATGGGGTATCTGGTAAGGGAACATTGCTGCGCGTGTACAAGACCATGCTTAACTTGTTACGAACAGACTTCACACTTCCGTCTGATGAACGCAATTGCCAAGGCGGCGCTTGACCTGGGTCTGCCAAAAGACAACGAACTATCCGCACACCGGCTGCACACCGACTTCTTCCTCTCTGGGCTTGAGCGTATCATGCTTGTACGTCGGGTTCTCCTCCGCTTCTTCAGGCGCAGAAGATCTAACCCACGAGGGACACAGATCGCTCGCAAAGCCTCAACGACCTACTATCCTACTCTCCACCTTGAAATCGCGCGGTACATCGCTCTTGCAGGCGCCGCGCGCTTCGAGCTCCCGTGGACAGTATCACGTCTCATCGGGCCCCCGCCAACTGCGCTAGGACGCCGCGTCCCACGGCCCCCAACGACGTCCGCTAGAAGCAGCCCCCAGAGTTCACCGACCAAGGGAGGACAGCAGGCGCTTCCTTCACCACGGCGCATCGAGCCGCTCAGGTTTGACTGAGTGCCCGAAGGCGACATCCAGGGGAATAGACTGGAGGCCGGGGAAGGAGCAGGAGGGTGATTGTGTTTGGCTTTGACGCCTCAACCTCAGGCCTCAGGGCTTGGTCCGTGCTAACCGCCGTTTCTCCACGACAGGTGACGTCGATCCGTCCTGGTTGGTTGCTCGCTCACAGGATGAGTGCGTGCCAAGCTGTCCTTTCCTTCCTCTCGCCTGTCTTTTTTCCCCTTTACTGTCCGACTTGGACACGCGCTTGGACGTTGCCGTATACTGATAGAGGAGCCCCCCGATCTGACCGTTGTCGTTGTTTCCGCTGTCGTCTGTTCTGATTTAGCTTTTCGATTTCTTCACTATCTTGCTCCGTGGCATGTTTGTACGATAGTTATAACGCTATGATACGATATTCACTCGCCTGCTGCGAGCCGGCACGTTTGCACGCCGACAAGTACAACATGTTACCAAATAGGATGTATGTGTACATCGGCAGGCTTCGTCCACTGAACTTCTGAACCACTATGCATAGTGACCTGAGGGTCATTTTTCGGGTGTACCTGAGTACGGCCCTTTTCGCGTGGTTGATCTTGTGCGAGGGAAGGTCATCCAAGCACCATGCATCCTCCGGCATTAACTGATCCATCAGTCGTCCTTCTCACACCGGTGATCCAGTCAACGCTATTTGTTCAGACTTATGGATCCTGAACTGATCTCGAGTATGTCTACGATGCGCCGCACCCCATAGAGAGCGCCTGCTACTCCAACTCTTGGTATGCACACTTCGTATGGATCAGGCGGCGTCAGCACATATTCAACGGCGATCGTCTTCTCGGCGATTCCTTCACTTCCATCCCTTGCACATCCATCCTCGTGCTCCAGATTCGAAGGGTGAGAGCATCGGGTTTCCCGGTTGAGTTCCTCCTCGTGCCCCTTCGTCACCAAGTACCCATGACCCTGCCCCTTCACCTTGCGTCAAACTCCGAGCACATGGACCGCACATCGTGGATCCACAAAAGCGAAGGCTGACCTGAAGGCTGGGGCGCTGGGGTCTGACATGATCTGACAGAATGCAGCGATCCCCCGGCGAAACGTCCCTCCAAAAGATCCGGACGGTGTGTCGCAATGGCATTCGCAGGGCCTGCGAAAGCCTACGGACTACCGCGACCTCGCTCGTCCCTTGCAACGCACCCTCGTCGGACGACACGACGTTCCATCATGGTTTTGCATTCCCATAGATGGCTTCTAGCATCGGCACAAGACGACCAGTCGTCGGCTGCGTCACGCTTCACAGGGAAGTAAGTTTAGGGGTACGGTACAATGAAAGGGTCCGAGGTCGAATCTGCATAATCAATGCTGGAAGGGGCAGGTATGGTTCAGGAGACGGGGGTCTACACACATCTAGTTAGCGCCGGAGGGTTGACCGCACCACACCCATGGGCTACACAAGTTCTTCAAGTAACTTACCCGAACTTACCACGCGTCCGGATATCCGGTGGAATGTCCATAAACGCAACCCGTCAAGTCTGTGGTATTGTTCTGGATCCGCCGCAGTGGTACGTCACAGTACGTGCCGTCCGTAGTAACGTACATTGTGCTGTGAACAGGAAGACGAATGAACCCTTCGAGCCCGTGCACTTGCCAGCTAACGCCGCCTGGAAGCCTGGAAGGCGTCGTAATCGGGCCCCGTAGAAGGTAGCGTAACCGTTCGGATATACGTCGACATTTCGTTGGATCGGTCGGTCAGAGTTGAGGGGGGCTGGGCCCCGAACCAAGCCCGAGATCTTCCTTGATCATGTCCGCCGCCTTCTCCGCGAGCGCAATCGTCGGAGCGGCCTGCATGTCATAACATGGAAGAAGAAAAAACGGGTTGAGTTAGCAAACGAAGCGCGTGACGGAGAGCGAATTATCTGAAACGTCCGAGGTGGGAGAAGGAGAAGAAGGAGAAGGAGAAGAAGGGTTGGAGAAGGAAAGGATAGAAGTTGATAGCGGCAGCGTCGTACGAAAGGATAAGAAGGACGGTAGATCGCTCAATAGCTAAGTCCATGCAGGCAAGCGCGCACGGCGCCTCCTATCGTCGACGCGCGCTTGTGTTATGAGCACGACAGGATGGCATCTCTTGTCCGCCGCCGTGGACACTACCATCGGCATGCATCCGAGTATCCCCATGGCATGGCACACAAGAAGAGGAAATGTCATCTCCAAGAGTCCAACCACCATCTGATGGACCCCATCCGGAGCCCGCCAGCCGATCGGATTCGATGGGTAGGCGAATGCAGTCATGCAGGATCCAGATGTGGCATGGGAAGGGAGGGAGGTTGTTGAGTAAGGTGGGTTATGGATGAGGTGATGAGACTGGTTGGAGGCGTAGGGGGACACATATGATATGACAAAAGATGCGTTTTTTTCGGAAGGGAGCGTGAGAGGAGGAAAGAACATTGAACGAGTCCAGTGAGACAAAGTCGACCGAGTCCATCACCACGATGCAGCACAAGGTGTCGATAGAGAACATCACGGCTGAGGTCGTCATCATACCGTGGACGAACAAAAGCGTAACAGAAGGGCTCGAAGGGAGAAAAAATAGGAGAAAATGACCACGAGGGCACGGCTGGGTGCCCATGGACACAACCCCACAGCCAGAGAACGAGAAAAAATCGAAGGGCAAAAAGAGGAGGAACGGGGGAAAGAATGAACTCACTGTGTGCCCCGACACGATCGTTGGAAACGCGCTCGCGTCGACCACCCTCAATCCCTTCACACCGTACATCTTCAGTCTGACATCCACCACGCCGCCGTCCTCCTTCGGCGCCATGCGCGTGGTCGAGGTTGGGTGGTACAACGTCTGCACGTTCTCCTTGATATACACAGTGAGCGCCTCGTCCGAGGCGGACGCGAGCGCGTTCCCGAAACGCGGGTCTTCGTCCTTGTGGTCGAGGATGGAGGCCAAAGGGGGTGCGAGGGAGGTGCGAGTGAGGAGGCGCAGGCCGCGCTGGAGAACGGCCAGGTCGTTTGGGTTGGATAGATAGCTGTCCAGACGCGTCAGTGCGTTGAGAAAGGGCGGAGGGGAACAGAGGTGTCTACTTCGGATCGATGACTGGCGCCTCGAAGGGGTCGCTCGACTGGAGCGTGATGCTCCCAAGACTCTTCGGGCTGTCAAAGTAGGGAAAAGAAATTGTTAGAACCAGTATATGCGGCGAAACGCATATGGATGCACCGTAGAAGACACATGTGCAGACCCATGGAATTTCCTTGCTGGCATGGGGTTTTTGCCATGTTCCGCATAGCCCAGAGGTGAAACCAAGCATTCTCCAAATCTGGAGCCTCCGATCCTGACGTCGCATCCTCCGGAGCCTGTCCTTGCCCTTCACCCGCGAACAACTTGGTATCAGTAGAGCGGAAAAACGCAGCCGCCTCGCACACCTGCACGTCTCGATGTCAAATTCGGGTCGTACACAATCGGACAAGCACAGAGCAGAACGCACGTTGCAGGTCATTGGCCCCGTCCCGAAGAGGAAGTACCTGAGTAAGTGCGGAATCGAGCGGACTGGCCTCGCCGATGGTGCGTGGTCGGAGCATGATCAAGGAGTGGCCACCTGTTTCGCGGTAGGAGACGTCGACGACGGGGTGGTCCATGAGGTGCTTTCCTACGCCGGGAAGATCGACCACGACGGGGATGTTGTGCTGTTCGAGCTCGACAGCAGGCCCGAGGCCTGAGAGGAGCATGATCTGGAAGAGAAAAAGAATCAGTGCGTGAAAGGTAGGGATGAAAGTAGACCAACATACGTGGGGCGTGTGAACTGCACCTGCACTGTGAACGCGAGGGAGAGTTAGCCGTATGTTGCCTCAGTTGGAAGGTTGGAAGGAGGATATACGACCTACCACATTAGCACTTCTTTCTTTGCGCGAACGCGGAAGCGTGGCCCCTTTGCGCTTGCGGTGAACTCGATGCCCGTCGCCCGTGGCTCGCCGTCTTCGCTTTTGTCGAACAGGAGGCGCGTGACACTTGCGCCGATAGCGACGGTCAAGTCTGGACGCTTGAGGACGTCTGGGGTGAGGTAGGCCGATTCGGTCGTGACGCGGTGACCTTTAGCGTCGATATATGTCACTGGAGAAGTGGTCGGTCATATTCAAGGCTGACTAGGACGGGTCGACGCACTGAACTTTAGAGGTGAAACCGAGTGAGTCTAAAACGATTTTCTTCGGGCAGACAAGTGGTAGCTCACCTTTGTTACCCCTATTGACCCCTTGGACGTGTTCAAGTCGGACACCCTCGGAATACCAATCTCTTCACACGACTTGATGAACCTCTCCGTGATCTCGGAGTGGTTACCATAAAATCCCACTGCAGCCCTTGCGTTAGGAAACCGAATGGTGATTTCCGAGAGAAACGACAGACGCACCGTTTACGGGCCCCGCAGAGCCTCTGTGAGTGACATCGACATCGGGGTGGGCCTCGCTCGGATTGAATTTCTCGAACTTCTTGAAATATCTGGCAGCCAATGCGGATCAAAACACTTTCATCCAACTTTGTACTGCAAGGCCGCGCACTTGGTCAAGGTTGAGTAGCCCCACGACTCCCCTCCTGGGCCAGCAATGCGAGCCCATTCGTCGTAATCGGACGGCGCACCGTAGTGGTATCTAGTACAAAAGACGTTAGTCTCCGCTCCAGCTCACAGGGCCATAAAGAAACAACATTTGAGCGTTGATCGCGGATGCTGGACGATGATGTTTGGGACGTTAACATCTGCTCCAAGGTTCGGGTCACAAGAAATGGACTAACATCCTCCGAGCATCCTCCCTGAAAGGAGGTAATGTCAGGCAAACTGCAATCGACGTCAGATGAATGAGGCTCCCTACCTCGAGGCCAGTAGAATTTACGATCATCAGTGTTGGCCTGTGGGGTCGTGTAGAGGTCGTAGACAGACTTGGAGCCCCAGAGCAAGACAAACCCGAGGGGGATCTGGGAGAGCGTATTCGTCAAGGAGCTGAAACCCAAGTTGGAGTAACATGCCGGCGAGGTAGGGGATGTAGGACCGTACCTTTTCCCAGACTCGAGGACGAGCACGCGGACGGAGGAGTCCTCCGTGAGTCGTGAGGCGAGGACACACCCTGCTGTACCTGTGCGCAAAGGCTATCAAAGCCTGCGTGGATCCACGAGTTGCGGAACGTACCTCCTCCGACAATCACCACGTCATACAGGTCGAGATCGCCGCCGTCGGTCGCGGTGTTGCCATCGGGCTGCACGCGCTTCCCCACTTCATCCAAATTCTTGACTAGCATGGGTTTGAGAGAGGTAGGCGGGTGGAAAGGTGCAAAAGCTTCTCAGACACCGTACAGAACTTTATACGTCTTGTGGATGGCGGCGAAAGTGATATCCGTGATGCGGGAAAAATGCAGGTGATTCCGACATGGTTGGCAATGGCAGATCCCAGACGGGTCAGATGAACACACGGGTGCAGTGAGTGGGTCAAGCGGGGGTCAATGAGGGTGCATGTCTAGCGACTTGATCGCCATCGACAGAGGGTTACACCTACTTCTGCGCAAGCTTTTGAGAGGCTGCGCTTATGTTGTGATGCATGGTGTCCCCGCAGACAACGTTGGTCGAGAAAGAGGAGCGAGAGGGGTACATATTTGATATTTCTCAAGGAAAATGACGACAAGAAATCGAAAAACAAAGGCAAAGCAGCGCCAAGGGCGGGACTGGGGAGGAGCGGGGGGCCACGACGTCAGTGAGGGAGAGGAGCGGCAGGAGCTTCAAGTTCCCGCTCAAGAAGGCGGTGTTCTCCAACTTGAACTTGAAGCACAACTGCCGCCGGTTTTTTCCCCGCCACCTCCCTCCTCGTTCTCCTCGTCCCCGCCCACACTGGCCTCCACCCGTCTCAAGCTCTTCCGCGTCCCGTGGGGTCGCCCCGCTGCCGTGACCGACGACGTCAACCCCACCACAGCCACTCCTCCCCGCCCCCGATCAATATCCAATTCAAACCCCCCTATTGCTTCCGTCCATCCTCCTCAATCCGGCACTTTACCGTCGTCGTCAAGTACGAGCAGCCCCGCAACGGCTGCGACTTCCCTTCCAGCTCTTACCTCCAATACCCCTGTAACCCGCGCACGTCCTCTCGCCGCCGTTTCCTTCGAAGTTCCTCCCTCTACCGCTGCCGTGCTCGCCGCGAACATGACCGCGGAGCCCCAAGCCCCGACCCGCGCCAACCTCAAGGCCTGGTGGCAGCACTTCACACTTGCTCAGAAATTCAAGGGCCAGCCACACCAGGATAAAGGTGCGCGCGATCCTTGCCGCCAATGGGTAGACGCATGCTCATCGAGAGCGTACGTGCGCGCGATCGTCGACAGGCGAGCCGCCGCACACCGTGTTCGGGAAAACGCTCAGCGAGAGTCTCAAGTACGCAAAGGTGCAGATCTCGACCGCCAACGCCAATGGCGAGCTGTACGTGTGGGGTTATATTCCTGTCGTCGTCGCCAAGTGGTGCGTTTCCTATTACCGCTCTGTGCGGATGCGATCTCTGACTGGGATCGGTGCAGTGGGCTCTTTTTGAAGGAGAATGGTGCGTATCCGTTCCTGATCTCACAGGTTGTCCTATTCAGTACAGTGCAGCGACCGAGGTCGAGGGCACCTTCCGCGTCAACGGGTCCACCAAACGCATGCGTGAGCTTCAGGCCATATTTGAAACGCCTCCAAGAGTGCGTCTCCTCGCGCGCCTCCATCTTCCTCATCCTAATGCCCCTCGGTCAACGCAGTATGGCAAGTCGATAGATTGGAAAAAAGAAAACTATACGACGCACGACGTCGCGAGCGTTTTTCGACGATATCTCACTCAGATGCCCGTGCGTCCCTCCCATGATACGCTCTTTCTATCTGCTGATTTGCGACTGACTTAGGAGCCAGTGATACCCCACGATATGTATTTCGAGGTGAGTAGCTTGACTCCCGCTTCGTCATCGTCCGTTGACATCACTCCTAGTTCCGTGACGCGATAGGTAAACGTCTTTTCATGTCCTCTCCACGCTCCGCTCACGGTTCTTTCAGCGAAGAAGCCGTATAATCAAGACGAAGTCATCGCAAAGTACAAGGCCCTGATCGGCTCCATGCACCGCTCCAACCAATATCTCCTCCTTTATGTCCTCGACCTCCTCTCCGTCTTTGCGCGGAAATCCGACAAGAATCTCATGACGGCGCAAAGTAACCGTCCCTTCTCGTTGACGCCCCGCGCCGCACGCTGATGACGTCTCTCCCGCTTTCCGCAGACCTCGCGGTAATCTTCCAACCAGGGCTCATATCGCATCCAACGCACGAGCTCCAGCCGACTGAACATCAACTTAGCCAGGAGGTGCTTGAGTTCCTGATCGAACACCAGGACTGGTTCATGCTCGACATCCCCCCGCCCCCGCCGAAAGACAAGAAGGGTGGACACGGCCAATCATCGTCGGACATGAGCTCGGACGAGGACATGGGCGGAGGGTGGAAGTTGATCGGGAATCCTGCGCGGGAGCGGGGAGGCGCGACGTCGGGAACCGGGAAGGTGGGGCGGAGACGGACGACGGTGGAACGCGATCGTCAACGAGTGCACGGTGAACCTTCCTCCCTGGCCGACGCCATCCACGAACAGCGCTGACTCCCGCACCTCCCATCTCCGTTCACTGTCCCTCTCCTTTCCTCCCCCCTCCGTTGGCATTCATCGCAGAAAAACATTCCGCGGAACTCTCCCCCGTCGTCGAGGTACCCGGGAGCGCTCCAGGCGTCACACGAAGCCGCACGCTGCCGTCGCAACGGTCTGGGCGCGGTGCTGAGGATGAACGTCCAGGCCGTTTGCTTCGGAAGGCGAGACGCGTATCGGAGCAGCCAAAGTCGCGAAATCCCTCGGCGCCGCCCGCCCCCCCGGCCAAGACGTCTTCCTCGTCATAGTTCTGCCTCCTTGGGCCTCACCCCATCCGTCTTCGTATACATATCCGGTTTCGATAC
This sequence comes from Amylostereum areolatum, assembly GCA_012932865.1. Taxonomy (NCBI): domain Eukaryota; kingdom Fungi; phylum Basidiomycota; class Agaricomycetes; order Russulales; family Stereaceae; genus Amylostereum; species Amylostereum areolatum. Next base: position 703,968 of record SAXG01000009.1, read on the forward strand.
CCCCCCCCCTGCACCCATATCCCTCCGCGTCGGTTATCCAGGTGCCGGTTCATAGGAAGACTGCCACTTATTCCATTCCAATGGGACTTCCGACACGGCTTGTTCAGGATCTTATCTCCTATTCCACCTATCGTACATAGTTTCTGTTATTGATATGCCCCTCCCGCTTTCCGTCTGTCGTTGATTACATACCTACCCTAGCTACATACATGCGCTACGACCTGCGCCCTGGGCGCGAACCTTACGAGTTCCCTCTTTTACATACATAGTTGCCGTCTGAGTCTGTCCTGTCCCTCTCCTGTTTCTTCCTCTCTGTTGTTACGTGTGGCGTTTCTTCGCTGGTTTGTTGGAATGGCTGGGTTGGGCGATGACCTTGGATGTATATTATGATAATGTGTTTGATTTGGGCATAGTCACCTTTGGAAGTTGGACATGGGCGAGGATGAGAATGCTACATACTGAGAAGACGGCTCGATTGTGTAAATGAGAAGTAAAAGTTAAATGGGATGATCGAGATGTTCTAGTTAGGTGGCATCGCGACATTGACGCATGTCCTGACCCTGACATCCTTCAAGTTCTTCGGCTTGGAGTGAGTACATACACTGCCAGAGGGCTTGTGATCAAAACGACAATCTTTTTTTAATTGCGCGCAGAGTGGTCATCCGAGTGTGCTCTGAGTGTACATTAAGCGTGGACACTCCGAGTGTCCTCCCGGCTTTACACTCAAAGTATCCATGCTAGGAGTACGCACTGAGTGTCCTGACGGCGGTCCGTAGATCCCGAGGCAGGTGGGATGATGCGACAGGGGGTCCCAAATTCAGCTAAAAAATGCGCCCCCACTGCCTGCAGTTCAGCAACACGGGAGGGGGGGGAGGGGGAGATATCAAAGAAGATCAGAAGTTGTATTGCATGGTACAGATAGAACTATGAATCTATAGGGAGAATGTGCGCTATTGCGAGCAGGGACAGGGAGAGCGAGCGAGCGAGCGTCCGTGCATGAATGTATGGGCTACTCTGAGATATCACAAATGGACCACCGTCGCAAGCATGCTTGAGAGGCGGGGCCGCCGAGAGATACTCCTTCTACGAGCCCGCCCACTGATGCTCATCGCTCCAATGCATGTCGGAAGAGATGCCCGTGTGTTGCTAACGAAGGACACTAGGCCTATGGTCAGTGGTAAGAGGGCTTTCAATGTAGATAACACGCACCAACATGAGTATGCATGGATTCGTTTAACTGGTGAAGTGGCTGAAGTCAGTAATAAGACACAATTAGACCGATTCATTCACCTGGAAACCGAGCGGCGAGTCACTAGCGTGGGTAGGAGCCGATGGACGTATAGCTGTGGGTTGGAAAGGGGGGACGCGGGAGCAGAATCGACTGTCAGTCGTCGTTGGCGTTGGCGTTGCCAGCGAGGCAGGTGAAGCGTGCGACTCTGCGAGGAGAAGCCGCGTTTCCCACGCCCTTGGTCTCCGCGCGAAAAGCTCTAAGTCGCGAGAGCAATCGAAATGCTGAGCGACATGGCTCGCAAATGTTTGAAGAAATTGAGAGGCATGTATTTCATATATGAACATCTTCATATGCGAGCCCAGAGGGCTGAAGGGAGAGGTGGATGAAGAGGAAATGCGAAATATCCACGCTGCTCACTTGGCCTTGCTCTCACGTGCATTACTGGCGGCCCCACGACCGGACCGGCCATCGAGATTTAAACTTGTACTCTGAGCACTCATTCCAGCCGGATCAGCCGATGTGAAGTCGGCGTACATTCAGAGTGTATCCAGAGAAGTGTGACGAGCTCGGAAATAAAAGGATACTCTGCGCGTGCTCTGCGCGCACTCTGAGTATCAACATGAGCTCACTCTGAGTATGCAGTAAGCGTGTGCACTCAGAGCAGCCTGGACCCTCTGGCAGTGTACTCAGCAGATATGCTCATGCGCTCACGACGGTGGGCTTGGAGCTCGACTTTGCTGGAGCCAAGTTTAGACGATGCGCAGCGCTGAGTCGGACGATGGGCGGAGGGAAGGTTGCCTGACTGAGCGTGCGATTCGTGCCACACTTGGCCGTCACTCGATCTTGGACCCTTCTTGTCTGCTCCGACCACCATCTCCTCCCCCTCCCCCTCCCCCCTCTCTCTTCCTCACGATGTCCAGAGATCCGTTTGGCACGCCCGAGCCTGGTGCTGGAGCACCTTACCGCGATTTTGGCAACTCGCACCCGGATCTGCAGGACTTTTACGACCAGGGCACTATCCCGGTACGTCGCGTCGCATTCCAGGGCACGGAACCCTTGGGGATTCCCAGCTGGGCTAATTTTGTTTTGTCCCCTTCTTTCTATCCATGTCAACCGCCCGCCCGCCTTCCTTCCTTGCTCTCGAACCACCATCTCGCCTCCTTCCCTGACCTCACGCCGGCCGTCGTCCTCGTCCTCTCCTTCAACCCTCACTCTCTTTTACCCATCACCCCCAAACCCCGTAGCCCCCGCACCGTCTTTCCGGCTACCTCTCTAACTCCATCTCTCCTGCCTCATCGTCCCGCACCGCGTCCTACGTCCCCGCAGACTCCGCATCAAGAGGCTCATACGCTATTCCCTCTGCCCAGTCCTCCGCACAAGACCTTCACGCTCCTGCACCTTTGCTAGCATCCGCACCCGCACCCGCACCCGCACCCGCTCTCGCTTCCGCAGCTCCGCCACCAGAAGCAATGAATTCCTACCGCGACATTGACAACTACCAGAGCACCGCCCCCGCCGAGCCCTACCAGTGGCAGGAGAAACCCGTCCGTGGCGCGTCCAGCAAGCGCAAGTGGATCGTGCGTCTCTATTTTTAACAAGCCCCCCGTTTCCCTCCTCCTCCCCCGTTCAAAAATAGCCCAAACCTGATCGATGTATGTATGCGCACTCAGATCGGCGGTGCTGTCGTCGCCGTGCTCGCCCTCATCGGTGTCGGCGTCGGCGTTGGCGTCTCGGTGTCGCAGCGCAACTCGTCCTCGAAAAAGTCGGACCCGAACGACCCAAGCTCGTTCCAGAAGGACTCCGCGCTCAAGCAAAGTCTCTACGGTATGGCGTACACCCCCGAGGGCTCGCAACTGCCCGACTGCGGAGCCAACATCTGTACGTGTGACTGGACAGAGAGGCGTGCTGGAATGCTGACGGTTCGTTATTTTTACAGTGGACGTTATCACGGATATACAGGTCTGTGATGCTTATTTTTGGCTCTGGAGGTTTTTGGGGGGTGCCGACGTGGGTGAATGGATGTGACTGACGCGCTTTTGTTCCAGCTTATGTCTCAGTTGACCACGGTGCGTTCTAAATCGCGCTCATACTGACGTCCACGCTTTAACGGCTTTGCCAAATGGTTCCGCAGAGAATCCGTCTTTACGGCGCCGACTGCAATCAATCGGCCTTGGTGGTAAGCGTTTTCCCTCTACGATGCACGGTGCGACCGCGGAATGGATTGTTAATGGAACGGGTGGCATGCGCAGCTCGACGCGATCGACCGGACCAAGGTGAACATGACGGTCTGGCTCGGAAACTACCCGGATCCCACCAATGAGACCGCATACACTCGCCAGCGCGACGAGATCATCGCCGCGATAAAGACTTTCGGCACAGACCACATCGGTGGTGTCACCGTTGGGAATGAGTTCATTCTCAAGTACGTGTTTTTTCGCGTCTGATAGGCGTAGATGTCATGTACTTATGGCTTGCGCAGCTACCTGAACGCAAACGGCGGAACGGACCCCAATGACGCGGTCGGGAATGCGGGCGCGGCCATCCTCATCGCAGACATTCAGGACATGGTCTCTCAGCTCAACGCGCTGGGCCTTGACAAGCATATTCCTGTGGGCAACTCGGACGCTGGGTCGTACTTCAACACCGAGGTGCTCGAAGCTGTCGAATACGGAGTGCGTTTCCCTTCCTTTTATTGCTATTGAGTTTCATGGTCGCTGATGTCTTGGTTCGGCACGATAGATGGCGAACGTACACGCTTGGTTTGCCAACCAGTCGATCGACGATGCCGCTGCGTGGACGAACTCGTTCTTCCAATCGACGAATGTGCAGGCCGCTGCTGCGTTGTCGAACTCGCCGAAGATGTACATTGCCGAGACTGGTTGGCCCACGGTGCGTTACTGTCTTTTTCTTACCGATTACCGCTCGACTTCGTGTCCTCCTCCATTGCTTGTTCTTTCTATCTCTCTACACATACCTTTTCTCTCCTTGCATTTTCTACCCGATACTAACCCATCGAGGTAGGCATCCAAGGACGCGGGCAACGAAAGCAACGGTCCGTCCACAGCGAGCGTCGACAACCTCCAGAAGTTCTTGGACACTTTCGTGTGTCAGGCGAACACCAATGGCACTGATTACTTCTTCTTTGAAGTGCGTTTCTTCTCGCTTTCTCTCCACATGTACGCTGATGCGGTTCTCTCTCTCCCCCAGTACTTCGACGAGACTTGGAAGGACGTCCAATTCGGTGGCGTTGAAGGTCACTGGGGCCTGTTCAACTCCGAGTATGTCTCGGTTTCATCTTCGCATCCCTTCGCGTTAACTGCGGGACCGTCGCTGACGTTTCCTACCCTGCTCAGCCGCACGCTCAAGGACATCACCATCCCGGATTGCTCTTGAAACCTTGGACCTTTGCTTTGTACCATGTGGTTTGCCCCCTTTCCCTTTGACGATCCCTTGACGACCCCGGACCTTTTCTCTACTGTATCACCCTCGGACATGTTTACCATCCTTTCAGTCGCGTTCATTATCCGCTTCCTCTTTCCCGATCGTCGATCTACTTCTACCACTTACCTCTACCCCTCGATCTACCTCTATTTCTACCGCTTACCCCCACCCCCCACCTCTACGACTCTCATCACACCTTCTCCCCCCTTACACGTGGACATTTTCGGTTGTATCGATCGGACGTTTGTGGTATAGCTCTGTGTCTCCTCTCTCGCGCTGTACGGATATACGTACGCACGTATAGTACTCGCTTCTACCTGCCCGCGGACTATTCCATTCCACCGTCCATCGGATGGGTTACTTATTTGGCCTTTTTGTCACGACCTGCGACCGACACGAGCATCGCGCGTGTTCTCGAGCTCCTCCTTTTGCCACCCAGCAAGTACCTGGCTTCGCGCATGTTCGCGTTCCATGGATCTTGTTCTGTGGTACGATACAGTCCCAGGCTTCGCTCGTGAAAGGTGTCCATGCATGTCGTGCTATTGCCACGGGAAGTGATCCCTTGTTCCCGACGCGGACGGGCTCGCAATCCAGAAAGGACGCGAGCTTGTGCGATATGATGGAATAGCATGGGATCGGCCCGCCGATCGGAGTAGTCCTCCTTTGTTGTTCGGGCTGTGGTCGGCAAGGGACCGGTGCGTGGTTTATTGTATTTTTCGAAGCCTGCGGAGCTCAGCTCGAGAGGGCATCCAGGGTGCATCCGTACGTGCCATCAGCGATAGACGCAGGTGGCAAACGGTGGCAAACGTACCAACTCGCGGACATGCTGCACGCGCGTTTTGTGAGTAGCGACTCAGCGAGGGGTGGGCGGTGCACTGGAAGCTGGGCGCTGGAAGGTGGCACAGAATCCGTGCTAAGTACAATAGTAACCTATGTTTTTTTTTGATCTCTGATACCCTGTTCGACACGTGCGGATGCGGGGAAATGGAGATTGGCTTCTCATCTATCTTCGCCCTGTGCGCGATGCGTTGTTGTTGTCACCTGTGGGTTTTGTATTCGGGGCGTGTGGCGGACGCTCTGCCAGGCGGTACCGCGAATATAAGGCGATCTGCCTTCGCATTTGTCCTCGCCATCATCCCTCTCCTTCACCCCGTCTCATCCTACTTGTCCCATCTCTGAGCCCCCCTCGGTGTACCCATCCACTCACACCATCTCGAGCGGTAGCGCAGCCAGTCGAACGACGAAAAGCATCGATTCCATTTCTATTCTCTGCATGTCCGCGTCCGTATCACCGAATACACCATGTGGCGCAGCGCGCCCTCCTCCCGCGCGCACGCGTCTCGCGAAGGAGATCGCGCGTCAGATGCTCTTGCGCGACCTCTTTATGCCCCACGCGCCACCGCTGCGTGTCCCCTCTCCGGAAAGCGGGAGGAAGGCCCTCATGCGCGGTCTCTTCATGCCCAATGCTCCTCAAACCTTGGACACATCTGCGCCAGTGAGGACGTCCTATAGGCCTCAAAGGCAGGCCGACGTATCACCGCCACACCCCGTCCTATTCGTGGGGCAGCCAGATGATGTCCAAGCCGCGGGGCGGTCCGATCCTGTCCCAGTCGTGCTACAGCCCGCCCCTGTTCGAGCTATGGCGCGGCCAAACCTTCAGATCCTGGTGCCACGAAGTCCGGTGGCGGTGCAGCCCCACCCAATCAAAGTCAAACCTGCTGTTGCCCACGCGAAACGCGTTACTTTTGCGCCGGAGGTGAGTCCTTTGGATTCGTGTAGATGGGAGATCGTCCGGCTGATGATGGCGCATAGCCTGAGATCAGGGAATATGAGAAGGAGACCGAGTATGAGTCGTCCGAGTCTGGGTACTTGGGAGACGAGCCCTTTGAAGCTGAAGAGTCGGAGCCGACACCAACGCTAAGGGTGGTCAATGCCCCGGATCCTAGAGAGCTACCTGCACCCGACTTGACTCCATCATCACCGCCTGTTCCCTCTCGAGCTTCGGCATCACCAAACTCCTCCGTGCCGGTGCGAAATAAGCCCCAGGACAGACCGGGATCCCTCACTGAGGAGGACTTCAAGCGCGTCTTCTTCGGCCCCCGTCTGTCGCGCGAAGCCTGCATCGAGCAAATCCTCAGCCACGAACTCAGCCCTCGCATGCGCTCCATCCTCGAGCAGCACGCGCAGCTCGCCGAAAAGCGCAAGGCGGCGCAGGCGCGGATCGAGGCTTTGGAGGGCATGATGAATGCGTGGGACAAAGCCAACGAAGCCGATCCGATTGACTTTAAGGAGGGACTGTGCGTGGGTGTTGGCGAAGTTTCGACTTCGACTTGGGTGCACGGGAACGGGGATAATGCTGTTCTGGAGGGCCCGCTGGCGTTCGACCTTGACTTTGCGCGAGTACCTCAGGCGTGGCGCGAGGCGAGCTTGGATGACTGCCTGGACAAGGTGTTGGGATACAGGGACGTGTTTTGTCTGGGTGAAGACGAAGACGAACGTCTGTGGACGTGGGATCAGGTGCGATATATGCCTTCATTGCCCCCCACGGAGTTCTTAGTTGATGAAAAATCCGAGGTGCGTTGGCATTTATGGGCTTGGCCTTCGAGGGGGGCAATACTGACGCAATGTTGGTCTTGGCAGGTGAAGGACGAGGATGTGGATGGAGAGTCCGACGCGAGCAGCTCCGAAGCACCGCGCACGCCGCCGATTGTTGCGGGTGACCACCAGGAAGCGGTTGTTGACGAAAAGGAAGTCTGGTACGAAGGCCCGGAACGTGAAGAGCTCGACGAGCTGCTGAAGTACGCCGGTGGGATGATGGACAAGGATAAGAGGTCGAAGATCCTTAAATGGCGCTCGCATATGAAGGCTCCGTGGCGATGTGCGTGAACGCGGCGTGTGAGCTGGAAGCGCGGCCTCCTGGACTTTGGAGATCACGGACTCCCGACTGCTGTCTCGTCTTTTCCTCTTTTCCTTGGATTGCTTTCGCATGACTTCCTTGGCATCGCATCGTCTCGCAGATATGAACTGCTGCTATCTTCCCTTGCTTCGACGCTGTTTTGTATATGCACTGTATGCCACACTATGTCCTATGCGTTTCCCTTTGTTATGTGTGATAGATCCACAAGTACTTATTAGGACATACCTTTGTATCCCCCCTTGTAGAACATGATAGATCCGGTATTCGTGACCTCGGCCTTGAGCTTGAAGCTTGACCCATGGTCATCCGTATCTACATAGATGAAGAACAACATGACTCGCGTGCGTCCAGCTGTCAGGGAGATGATTGCACTAGGGTGCACGAGGCGTCAAAGGCCGTCAGACGGCCAGGCGCCGCCAAGCGTTCAACGTTGATCGAGGATGGAGTGAGCAGATGGTGTGTAGGAAGACATTGCACGTCGAGGTCTGTCGAGGTTGAGCCAAAGTTGAACTTCACGCGGAATTCGGCGGTTGACGATCCTTTGGGACCAAACAACGACAAACGACGGTGACCAAACCAAGTCGATTGTCCGTGTCCCTCGCGCACGGCGCAATGCATCGGGCAAAAGTCTCACCAACTCGTTATGACCGCCTCCCAAACCCTCCTCCTCGTTACCTTTCGCTGGTCCCCGGATATCTCTTCATATACAATCTTCCACCCTTGACATGTCTGTCTGGCCGCAAGCTTCACAAGTTTACCATGTTCGCCAACTGTATAGTACTGTCTAGTAGTAGGCTGTCAACATACCTTTGGACGTAAGTATATTAAAGCCACCATTGCATTTTCAACGCCGGCCCTCGCTGTCCCTGGATCTGTTATCTGAATGTCCTGTCCTGACCAGTGACGGCAACAGCTCCCACCGACGTCTTCTTGTCCGCGATTTTCGTGGGCTGCATGCGTTTCGAGTCCGCCCTTGCCCGCCGCGTCTCATCAGCCTGCCCATGTTCCTGCGATGAGCCCACCCTCATAAGGAAGTATTCCGAAGACGCGCACCCGAGGGCGCGCGGAGGAGAACGAAAATAAAGGTCAAGTTACATCCGGTGCGGCTTTATGAATCACCTGGACGTATGTCTAGTACGTACGTATGTTATTTATGCCACCGCGTGTCGTATCGAGGTGCTCACGCATAGCATCTAGGACTAAAAAGCACCCTTCTACTTACTGGTGCTGAGTCGGGTGGACATCGTCCACGACCGCTCTACGGTCCAGGTGGTGCGCGCGTATCCTTGCTGGGGAGGAGCCGAGACCGAGGAATCCCTCCGAACCCAATGCAGTCTGGATCGATATCATGGATCGTGGCTTGAATCTCGCTCGTGGACATTAGGGGCAATGTGCGATCCCACCGTACTCAGATCTTCAGATGGGGGCCTGCCGCCGCTCTGTCATTGCCACCACCATACGACTAATCGGGCGGGTCGTCATCGGTCCACCGGGAGCCACAGGCAGCCAGCGTATATGTAATGGCGTCGTCTACCTGCTTTCAAACGAGAACCCCGACCCCCATATATTGAATCGCCGATAACCAGAGGGCGATGTCTAGAGCTCCCCAGGTCAAGTTCACCGTCGCTATATGGTGACTTTTTTCTTCAGTTTCGTTCAACCTATCAAGCTCAAAACTTTCGGCGATGCAGTGGCGGAGGGATTGGAGGCCTTACTCTGGCAAATGCATTGTCCAAACACGAAGATATCCAGGTCGACCTGTATGAGGCTGCCTCCCATTTCGGAGAAATTGGCGCAGGACTCGGAATCTGGTGGCGAGGACGGAAAATCCTCCAGGCCCTTGGCTTAGACAACGACATTTCGGCCATCGGAGGCGATTTTGACGATGAGCGAGGTTCGTCCTCACAGCGTTCGAGGCTAGTGATCTCGATGCTTGACATGCCGACGACTCTTAGTCCCCACGTTCACTCTTCGGAAGGCGGATCAGTCTGAGGGGAAGGATTTTTCCACGATCATGACCAACGGTGGGCTTCTCTCTCCAGGCCTGGGAACTAGGCTGACTGTTTTTCGTGCGTTGTCGCGCTTTTGTATTGCAGGCAAGATGACGTCTTTACACCGGGCAGAATTCCACGCTGTCCTGCTAAAGCACCTCCCTCCATCGTGTGGATTGTTCAATTCAAAACGCTTGACGTCCTACTCCCAGCCAGCAAACAACGAAGACCCCATCGAGCTGATCTTTGCAGACGGGTCAAAAGCCTCATGCGACGTTCTCATAGGTGCCGACGGTTTGAAGTCAGCCGTGCGAGTCTCGATGATGCAAGAGCGTGCAGCCTCTGCCGAGGAAGGAGGGGAGGCGGAAGACCTCGATGCCAGCGCCCGTGCAGTGTACAGCGGCGTACAAGCCTATCGTGCCGTTGTCCCGAGTGAAACACTGGCACGGGCTGCACCAAACCATCGCGTGTTAACCTCCCACAACATCGTACGTGACCTCTGCTTCTGCTTCTAGAAGGTGTCGTCTCATCGGTATTGCTCCCATCCACAGTACGTCGGAAACGGCGGGGTGCGTACGACAGCTATCCCCGCGCGAACCACGCTGACGGTAACTTCGACGACAGCATATCGTCGCGTATCCAATATCCCAGGGAAGTTTTGTCAACATCGTCCTTTTTCGCGCCGAGTACGACAAGACGGGCATCAACTTTCCCGATCCGTGGGTTTCGCAGGCGGATCCCCAGGAATTATTGGGCCTCTTCGAAGGATGGGAGCCCGAAGTCCGCACGCTTATTTCGGTAAGAAGTTTGGCATTCTTAACCAGTACTCCGACATGTTGACGACGCTCTGAGGTAGTGCCTTACGGAGGTGCCTACGAAGTGGGTCGTGAACGTCGTGAAACCATTGCCATCGTTTTCATGGCGCCGCATCGCGCTGCTCGGTGATGCGGTAAATGTTCGCGCAATTTTAAAATGTAGCAAATATGCCTAACAGGTCTCATAGGCGCACGCTATGAAACCATTCGGCGCCAAGGGAGTAGGGCAAGCGATAGAGGTGAGGTCATTTCGCGATGTAGTGGTCCTCGCTGACCCTGGCACAGGATGCGTACATACTCGCTGCTCTCTTGTCGCACCGCTTGACGAGCAAAACTACCATCCCACACGCCCTCGACATATATTCTCAAATTCGCCGACCCCTCGCACTGGAAGCCTCCGAACACGCGCGAAAGAGCGGAATGCTTTTGTCTATGTATGGCGCTCCCAACGTAGACGAAATCTCGCAGGGCCTGCAAGACAATTTTGACTGGTACGCTCAAATAGACCCTGCGGAGGACTTGAAAAAGGCAGTGGATCTACTGGAAAACCCTGGACCCTCTGACGTCTAAAGCAACGACCCAAGAACCGATGGCCTAGCGGCATGTAGTAGGAGGGGTATCTGTGACAATCTTGTCTAGTATTATGGTACTGGTTCTTTATTCTCTCGCTTCTCGGCTCAAATCCGTGTAGCTTACTTCTTACCCAGATTAAACTCTTGGATGGGGACCGGTGAACGGTGAACACTCGGTAGAGTACCGGTGACTTCGCTGCTGAGAAGACGAGCGTCGCGGTCACATGACAGATTACTACCTCGCGTCGATGATGTAAATGGCCCATAGCAGAACTCACTCGACTCTTATTTCCGCAACATAGCTATTACAAACTGTGAAGAGTGTGTGATAAATCCAAACATCATATGATATCGACCAAGAAGGCCTCCCAAAGGTATCCCAATACAACAGTGCACGACAGACACCGTACCGGCTGCATATATACAATTATACACCCTCAGAGAAACTGAAAGCGAAAGAAGGTAAGTATACGCAAGAGAAAAACCAAAGAACTTACAGAGTCAGAAACAAGCACATAAGCATGTGCTACCCAAGCCGTCTCTACACTACAAGGCAGTGGTCGCCGATGGTTCAGGTCGAATCAGGATGCCATGGAAGGTTCGCAACGACGAATACATCTCCATCCAGGGGAGGTGTAACGAGTGTATCCTTCCGATGAATGATACATGGAAGAGCCGTTTGGGTACTTGCAGTACGAGGAGCCGTTACTACATAATGTTAAAATCAGCGAATATTACCCCCAACGAGAAACTCAGGCTGGCAGGACAGGACGGGCATACTTATTTACATACGAGTATGCCGTGATCAAATTTGCGTACTTGTGAGAGCAAAAGTGGTTGTTCTGAGCCAGTGTAAGCTCAGATGGGTAGGATATCGAGTACAGTACGACGTGCCTCATCAACTCCACCCCACTGGCAGCCTCGTTAAGCCTGCCGCCTCGGATCTCCAAGCAAACGACGCGTGACAAAGGGGACAAAATGTTCCGATTTGTTTGCTGAGGTCCATGGAGAACGCGAGCGATGGTAGTGGTGATACAGTAAGGTTGGAACTCGTTCGTTGTGGTCCGCTGCCAGTGAGCTGTGCTTACTTCAGGGCCTCAGGTTGTTGGAAATCGTGCGGTTACCCCGGTTCATAATCTTGGGTTCTCCAGGTCAGTCTGATTCCATCAGATTCTATTTTGAAGATCTTCTGACTGCGATTTGGTTGTCACCGAATGCCGGGTGCGTTGAAGCTTGAGACCCACCAGACTCGGACGCGCCTTGACTAGCTTGGGAGACTCATCGACCCGGTTGCTTAGTGTTCAGAAATGTTTGTTCATCCTATCTGGATCAAACGAGCTGGATAAACGAAGATAGACGCAATTGGAGGGGCATGGGTGTGGTGAGCCGTGAGCGCGTGAGCGAGGACGAGCGGGACGCGCGCAGCGTTGTTTGCCGCTGACATCTGGATCGGGTAAAGAGCAGCCGGCGAACTGTACCGTTTTACGACTCCGAGCTCGCACTACTGCATATATATGCCGTCCGAAACGCGTGCTTGCAATGAAACTCACAAGTCTAGAGACATACTACAATGAAGTTAGCGTGGGTGCATGCTTCGCAACGGATGCTCATCGGATAGGTAGTGCTTTATTGCGGAACTGTGAGTTGCAAAGCTTGGGCAAAGCGCCGCTCAAACAGTATGTATGACATTCATCATCATCCATGACCGCCAACGTACCAGCAACGTAAGATGTCCCTGTCACATTGTCAATGGCATGAGGCGCGTTAGAAAAGAGTACTCACGTCCGAACTCAGGCAAGAGACGCGTTACTTCTTGCTGACGTGCCCGCTCGGTGCGGTGTAAGTGGACCCGCCGTTCCCGTTATTGTAGTACGTCGACCCGTTCGGATTCGCATAGTAGTAGCTCCCGTTTCTGCAGTCCCTAGATTAAATAAAATTGACTCAATGAAAGTATCACCTACGAGTTCGAGTAGTGGTACGCGTTGGACCCGTTCCCGTAGTCGCGCGAGCAGTAGTGGTTACCCTGATGCGTCATGTCGTTAGCCTTGACAGTAGGGAAAATCAGGAGGCCGGAGAATGCACCTGGCTGTTCGTTCCGCTAGACGTGTAGGAGTATCCCTGGCCACTGTTGTTAGGCATTGTGGTGGTGGTGAATAACGGAAGAGTGGCAACATGATAAGAGTGACTCTAAAATGCAAAACGCGGTCACGTGATATGTAAAAAAAATTCACTTGAAGTTATAACATTCCGACTCGGTTCCCGCGCTCTGGCCTCGACGCGGTTGATGAAGCTCTCTCGCAAAAAGATCTCCAAGATACTGTACTTATGAGGAAAGATCCAGTTACATTGTGCATCACGTCGTACAAATTTCGCCCAAATTTCCATCCGCCAGGCTACAGGTACTCATTTCTTCGCCACATGCCCACTGGGAGAAGTACCGTGACGTCGACCCACCCTTCCCGTCATTGTGGTATGTCGATCCGTTCGGGTTGGAATAGTAATAACTTCCGTCCCTACTTTCAAAGTCGATATTAATGAGGAAGAAGGCGTGGCACGAAACGTACGAGTTGGAGTAGTGGTAGGCGTTGGAATCGTTCCCATAATCCCGTGAGCAGTAGTGATTTCCCTACGCAGAGAACGGTCAATATATGCCCATACATACTGAAAGAGAGGCAATGCCTGGTCATTCGTCCCGCTCGACGTGTACGAGTAGCCTGCGCTACTCGAATCAGACGTGTTGGTGTTTGGCATCTTATTGAAGAGAAAGAGGAAGAGCGAGAGCGAGTAAAGGGCGAAGGCTGCGGGCGAACGACCTGCGTACTATCTCGAACATCTACCACAAGCTTTATACGCCACAGGAGTGATCATATGACTGGGGGCGCAAGGCAGGCTTATCTGTGAAGTGGTCCGCGCGTGCGATCAGCGCAACACCCCAGATCGCATATCATTTCTAGAAATCTCTGTGCTGTCTCAGTGGCGGCGAAGGATAAAGGGGGATAAAGGTCGGAAAAGAAGGGTCAGAAGCAACACATTGCCCATGAGAAAAAAAGTGCCGCCGCCGCGAGGACGTAAACGACGTACAGCCCACAATCTGCCAGGCTTTCGCTCTCGCAGTTCGTCGTGTGGAGAGATAGAGCTGCAGTCTTATGGCTGAAAATGACGGTCCGATAGATCGCCATAAGACAACTGGTCATATGAGACCGGCCGCACGTCGATCTCGACGACTAGTTTCGACCCCAATATCGCCATCTGTCTCGGCCCCTACCCGAACTGCGTCCAGGCTCTGAGTCTGGAAATGAGCCATACGCACGAGGGTTCGGGGCCAGGCGGAGCGGCCTTGAGTCTGAGTCGCTTTCTGTGATCCAAATCTTAGTACGTGGGTTTTTAGTAGCACCTTGGGTGTTAAAACCGTGCCACCTGCACTTAGTTAGGTATAAAATCGGAAGAGAAGCACAAGAGGGTGATATGAGAGATTTGTGGAGGAAAGACAGGAAAGAAGATTTGAGAATCAACGTTCAACGCTGGCACGAAAACGCGGTCACGAGACCCGATTTCAAGTCGCGTTCACGGTGCAATCGCAGGTGTCTTCTTACGAAAACACTCTTCCGAAAAAAAATAGATAAACATGGAGAGTACTTGGCACGGTTTCTTACAGAAGATACTTAAACGGAGGATGCGGGCACAATCCAGATTTGTGAGCACTGAGGAATCCGAGAAAACCGGTGTTAGAAGGATACTTAGTAAAGATGTCATGTGGAACAGTGCTCACCACTACAATTGGGAATCTCCTCAGCTAGACTTGCAGTCCTTGATTGACTAGAGAAATCGGGCCTAGGTCCTTCCTTCAAATGCACCGGATTAGTGAACGAACTGGAGAGAAAATGCTCTGCATACCCGGGCACAGGGAGCACATACGCAGCGACGCCCTCGTCGACATACCCAAGGCTGGTTATGGCCCTGTTGCGTTCCGCAAGGTTCGTCGTGTAGAAGTGATCGTCCGCCGACGGACTGAACGTGCGGTAGAGCGGGACGAGCTCGGGACAGACCCTGCTAGAATGGACGTATCCTGCAATGCCTTCATCCGCGCCTCCTGCAGAGATCACGTTTGCGCGTTCGTTGGCATTCGTCGTGTAAAAATGGTCGGTTTGCGCGGATCTGTAAACCCTGTAGAGCGGAATAGTGACCGACTTGGAGTCGTGCGTGCCGAAGATGAGCGCGGCGTCGCCTTCGGACGCGTAGCCGAGCTTGGCGACAGCTTTCTCCATTTCGTAGGCGTTGGTGGTATAGAAATGGTCCGTCGCTGAAGAACTGTAACCCCGCAAGAACGGAATAGCAGTACCCAGGTCGGAACAGGCCAAGGAGGTCAAGGATGAGTCCGTCTATGGATGATGTGCGTGAGCCAACAAAGATTGACGGACGAGGAGAGACAATCACCCCTCTGAGTCCGAGCGACAACGACAACGTTTGCCCGGGCAGGGGCGTCGCAAAGTCCAAAGATGCAAGGGACGGGATGAGAAGAAGGGAGGTGATCTTCATGGTTCAAGCTTGAGAAGTTTCCGTGCTGAAGAAAGAGTACAACTTGCATCGGCTTTTATATGGACGTACCCACTCCTCGGCTAACGGGAAATCTGCCATGTCCTTGCCTTCAGAACGCCCGATTCAACCCCGCTACGTGCGATGCCTCGCTCTAGATTGCATCCATTCAGTTTATACCACCATGACCGCAACCATAAGCTGAGAATCTAAAAAGGACGTCAGAATGTGCGAGATGCTGACAGGCCAAAACGTACTGTGCGATGACCACAAAGCCACCTGCGCTCTGGCAGAGCGTCAATCCCCGCCTAACTCTAGATTGACTTCTTCACCGGAGCTTAGGTTCAAACCAAACGCTAACGCGCTGGAAGAAGTGGTCTTCATGATAGGCAGCCTGCAGAGCCATGTCGATGCCGAAGGCGCAGTGGGGATGCGAAGAGGCGACGGGCCGAGAGCATGGGCGAAAGGGGCGAACGATCAGCACATTGCAGATACTCGGGCTCATCAGTGCACGACTTCAAGCTTCAACCATACCATGCTGGTTGTCCACCTCGCGCCACCTTGCTTTACGCCTTCCCTTTCTGCCTTAGACACCCTCCCGGAAAGCCCAACGTTGGCATGACTGCGCGTGCAGTACCAAGATCCCGCCAATGTCTCCCCTGTACACGTGCAATAAGCACCCGATGCGGTGGTTAGTACCGTGGAACGGTTGGGCGCGGTGAGCATATTTGGATATACTTCCATCCCTGGGCGGCAGGTGCATTAGGTGACAGCTGGTGGCAGGGTTGTACGCAGCGCTGGTCCCATAAGAGCCTGCGTATTGTAAAGAGGCTGTGGAGTTGCTTTCTGAGTTTCTGTAATCACAAATCTTAGTAAGTATGCGGGTTTTTGGCAATGGTCATTAATAGTATCTTGGGTGCTAAAGCCGTGCCGCCAGTGGATGTTAGGCATACAATCGGAAGAGAAGCGTAGGGGGTGATATGCGAGATTTGTGGAGGAAAGACAGAGGAAAGAAGACTTGAGAGTCAACGCTGGCGCGAAAACGTGGTCACGAGACCCAATCTGAAGGCTCGTCACACTGACTCACAGGTGTCTTCTTACGAAGACACTCTTCCTGCGGGAAGAGAACAAATAACCATGGAGTGTATTTGACACGGTCTCATACAGAATATAGTCAGAGGATGCGGACACCATCTAGAGTTGTGAGCACTGAGGAATCTGAGAAGACTAGCGTCAGAAGGATAGCGCAGATGTCATGTATGACAGTGTTCACCGGTACGATTGGGAACCTCCTCTACTAGAATTTCAGCCTTAAATTTACTGGGGAAATCAGGCTTAGGTCCTTCAAATGTACCATATCAGTGAACGAACTAGAGAGAGAATGCTCTACATACCCAGGCACAGGGAGCACATACGCAGCGACGCCCTCGTCAACATACCCAAGGCTGGTTATGGCGGTGTTGCGCTCCGCAAGATTTGTCGTATAGAAGTGATCGTCCGCCGACGGACTGAACGCGCGGTAGAAGGGGACGAGCCCGGGACAGACGCTGCTAGAATAGACGTATCCCGCAATGCCTTCATCCGTGCCTCCTCCAGCGATCGTATTGGCGCGTTCGTTGGCGTCCGTCGTGTAAAAATGGTCGGTGTCCGCAGATCTGTAAATCCTGTAAAGCGGAATTGTGACCGACGTGGGGTCCTGCGTGCCAAAGATGAGCGCGGCGTCGCCTTCGGACGCGTAGCCGAGGTTGGCGACAGCGTTCTCCATTTCGAGGGCGTTGGTGGTATAGAAATGGTCTGTCGCTGAAGAACTGTAGCCCCGCAGGAAAGGAATAGCAGTGCCTGGGTCGGAACAGGCCAAGGAGGTCGAGGACGAGTCCGTCTATGGACGATGTGCGTGAGCCAACGAAATTTGACGGAAGAGGAGAGACATAGTTACCCCTCTGAGACCGAGCGGCGACGACGACGACGTTTGCGAGAGGGGCGCCGCAAAATTCAAAGAGGCGAGGGCCGGGATGAGAAGAAGGGAGGTGATCTTCATGGTTCAAGCTTGAGAGGTTCTCGTACTGAAGAAAGACTCGCACAACTTGCGTCGGCTTTTATCGACGGACCCACTCCTCGAATGACGGAAAATTTGCCGTTGCCCGTTCCTTCAAAACGCCTGTTCGGTCTTCGATTCGACCCCACTACGTGCGATGCCTCGTTCTAGACTGCATGTAGGCGGGTCATGGAGTGAACAGGAATAACCTGGGACGATTCAGCGGCCCTGTCAGAGGGCTGTTTCCTCCCAGAAATCCGGGCTTCTGGCGTACGGAGATCGACGGCGTGTGTGTTCGGCGGGAACCTGAGCGCTGCGTCCGACTATGGGAATGTATATCGAACAAGGGAACTAGAAAACTTACCGTAGACACGTCCACTTCCGCGGCGCAAATTCCAGCCTCTAAAGTCGAGGGAGGCTGATGTCAGGGTATCTGGGATTCAAGTCCTATGGCATCGACGTTGCTTCTCTAAGCACTTTGAAGTCAGATAATATTTGTTTCGCTAGTACACCATGTGTCTCCGGAGTCATCATTAATTGCACCTGAAAACACCAAGCATCGTCCTCAGCTCTGTGTACCTCTCACCACGGGACTTGGTCGCATGTCAATTCATTCCGTTGCGCACTGTTCCCGCAAGGGCTACGCGTCAAGAACGCTCCATGGTGCCACGATGCCCGGCCAGTGTTTTTCTGCATTCCAGTTCCCATTCAGTCCATGTCATCACAACCAGCCGGCCGATCTAAGTCCAAGGCGTGGGTGGGGTATACAATGTCGTGCTGTGACCGCAACTATAAGCTGATAATCTGGAGAGAACGTCATAATGTGCGGGATGCTGGCAGGGAAGACGTACTGTATGATGACCACAAAGCCGCCTGCGCGCTGGCAAAGCGCCGATTCCCACCGCACTCCAGATTGACTTCGTCATAGGGGCTTAGGTTCAGACCAAACGCAAGCAGTCGTTCATGATCGACATCCCGCAGAACCATGTCGATGCCGAAGATGCTGTGGGGATGTGTATAGACGAGGGGCCGAGGGCACAGACGCGCCACTCAGGTAAGCCGCTAAAGCCCCGCCTTTCCAGATCGTCGTCCGCTCAAGTCGGAGTAAAGAAACGAATGATCAGTACAGCGGCATACAGATACTCGTGGCAAGTATCCATTACACCCATTGCACGACTTCAACTATACGATGCGGGTCGTTCACCTCACGCCATCTTGCCTTACGCCTTCTCCTTCTGCCTTGGACACTCCCGGAGAACCAAACGCTGGCACGACAGCGCATCCAATACCAAAGATCCCGCCAGGGTCCCCCCTGTAAAGGTTAAGCAAGCACCCGATGCGGGGATTCCCATGCTTGTCAACGGGAGGACAAGGTTGGTGCTTGAACAGTCCACGCGGGAAGGCTGGACAGGATCAGATGTAAGAAAAGGGGCCCACGTGGTAGAGGAAACTTACCAAGAGAGGGCAGATGTTGTCGCCCCGGTCCTAGTCGACGTCTATGTCGCCAGGTTTTGACGGAAAGGTTTGAAATGTTCATCGCCCGCTGTGAATGTATCCGTAAGATGATGCTAGGTCGGACAAATAGTGGGCACGAACAACAACGCCAAAAGTTTGATCGTGTAAATGTGATCCTGTCTATGGTTGCTGACGAATAGGCTTGTGTTGCTTGCTACGCCCCATGATCGTAGCTTCAGCTCTCCGCATAATTGCAGAATTAAGGCCTAGAGAGGAGAGGGAGGCTTCCGATGATGGTCGTCAACTCCATGAGAGACGTAGAGAGCCCGTGGAACGGTCGGGGACGATGAGTATAGTCGAATGTACTTACATACCCGGACGGCAAATGTATTAGGTGGCAATGTTGTACGCTGCACTGGTGCCACGCCTATATCGCGGCAGGTGTAGTTTGTAAGGGGGCTGGGGAGGGATGGACATTGGAAGAAGGCATGAGTGCTTGTGTTGGCATGGTGGAAGTCAAGTGAAAGAATCAAGCCCGCGTGGAAAAGAACTTGAACGACCAACTTCAATTCTCTTCAATTGTGACGCTGGGACGCCGGACGGAAAGCTGACGGCCACCTGTGCCCTCCTCCACCTCCATTTTCAACCTTCATAAGCGTTCCTCTTTCAGTGACCGTAGTCCATAAGTCGTGCTCGTGTTATGGCCTTGATGGTAGTATTTTCGAGGAAGACAAGCCCGCCGTCTGGTCCAGAGGAAAGGCCAATTTCTGGTGCGTACATGTTGCCTCGGTCCTCATCATGGAATTTAGGTGACGAAGGAAACCCTAGGAACATTTAGGTGGCGGAGCGCTATTAGCATTCGCAGCACCGGTCGATCTTTGGTCGATCCACTTTCAACGTTCAACTTGTTCATGACCGCCCACGCCGTGTCCCCGTCGTTCTCGCCCATAGTCCTTTTTTGATACGCTGTCCCGCCATCTACAGTGTTCTTCCAGCCCTCGTCCAGCTCAATCTACGGGGGGTCGCGCATGCGCACTCCAATCATGCAGATCCGTCCGCCGAGAGATGACATCATAAGATCAGATCCGCCACTGTCCTCCTCCTCACGAAACCGCATCTAACGACCGCCTTCACGACCGTCTTCCTGAGGCCTGAGGCCCGACCTCCCGACCGAAAACAAAAGAAACGCCCATGCCCCGACGCCTCAAACAACAATTCCCGAAAATCAAAAGGGGCGGCCTGGGCCGTCGGCGGGAGTCCTTTGTTCTCTCCCGACCGCGCAACGAGGCTTGGGCCACCGGGCCACTGTATCGCTTTCGTTGGCGGAGTACAAGACCCAGCCCGCCGCCGGACGGGGGACTTGTTGGTTTTTTCCCTCCACCTCCCACCACTACAATCATCAGCGCCCCGTCCCACCCCGTTCCACGCGCGTTGATCCCGTCGAAGAAAGGTTCCCGCGTCTGCGTATCGTCTGGTAACGTTTCGCGCCTGCATTACATTATACGATCCAGTGTGGCATCGCGTCCGCTCGTCGTCCACCCTCCACCCTTCCCCCGCGTTCATCCCTTCCTGCGTTACCTTTAACCTCATCTCCACCCCCCCTACCCCCCAACCCCCACCCCGCGCACGCAAGCCCCCAAGACCATCAGCGATGATCAACACTCTCACCTCCATGATGTCCGGCATCGGGCTCTCTGCTTCTTACAACGAAGCCAAACAATCGCTTCCCCGTCTGCTCCGATGGAGCAGTCGCGTGAACAATATAGTTGTGGCCCGACGTGCCCCTACCAAGGTGAGCTCGGCCCACTCATGTTTTGGGTGGCATAGCTCATCGGGCGATGTTTCTAGCCTTCCCCGACCAGTGAAATGGGCGTTGGTTATCCCTGGACCTTCGACGCGGCCGACTATACAACCAATGCCTGTGTAATCGACGCCAACATCAACATGTTACCCCGCCATGACGCCCTCCAAGTGTCTCCCGTTCCCGCATATGCGCTTAGCCCCGACGCCAGCGAGCTTCCCCTTCCGGAGTTATCCTCTCCGCCCACGACCGGTTTCTACCTTGACCACTCCCAGATTCCCCCCCAGTACGCGAATGCCGTGCTCGAAGACTGCCTCGACACCGTCAGCTTCTACCCCAACTTGCTCGACTTCGGAGAGCACGTTGACTTTCCGATCATGCGGAACGCAATGTGCGAGGTGGTTTCTCCGAAGCCGTTCAAAGCGTTCAAGGTACAGACGTTGCACGACGTGGCTGTGAAGGAGCTGAAGAAGATGGCCGCGAAGGGCGTAGATGAAGAGGCAGCTGGGGAGGCGGATGCGCGGGGGCACATCGGCTGGGACGATGCATCGGACACCGCGACCAATGTGGAGGACATCGACTCCCCAGATCAGGAATCGCTCAGCAGCACGGACAGCACGCTCACGGTTGAGCCCGGGAGCGAGACTTTGGACTCGAAGACGCAGAATTTGATTCGCGTCGGGGAGGATGAAGATGGCGAGGTACGTGGCTAAGTATCCCTCTCTTGTAGTTGTCTGTGGGCTGACGCTTTCCCTCTTGGTCTTGTAGCTCGCGAACGGAATCAATTCTTTCGTGAATATAACGAAGGTGCCCGAAGACGGCGACTTCATCCTCTACATGCTTTCACAGAGGCTCCCGTCGGATTCTAGCAGCTCCAGCCTGAGCCCGGAATCGTCCTACCACAAGCTGATTCCCGTCGACATCCAGAGCGCGCTACTTACCGAGGAGAATGACGAGTCGTCCACTCGGCGCCACGAGGCTATCCATCACTGGCGCTCTACCATCGAAATCTGAACGCGCCGTCGGCTCAAGGGAAGAAGGCAAACGACCGACGCATATACCCTTCAAATTCGAGAACATGGCTACATCTAGGCTTGGAAACTCAGGATGACTCTCTGTACGACTAACGGACGACGCGATACGCACCGTATGAACCTCTATCTTCGCTTTCTCCGTTACTTTAGATGCATTCTTGTTTAATCTTCTTGGATCGTTTCCCAGTGGGTTGTTTTCTCACTTAGAGCTCGCTTCGTACTGAGGCGGGCCGTGGGCATGCTGTTTTTATATCTGATGGAATGGATGAACCAACCGAGTTTGAAACTCTAAATAGTAGTCTGCTGTGCGACAAAGATGAACCAACGCCTCGAGGAGACTCGGAAAACGGGAAAAATGAATGGATGGCTGGCCAGTGACCAAGGGTATCACGGAGGGTCGGTTATACCGGGACCGACTGTATTATGTGTGAGCAAAGTGTAAACCAGGTGGACTCTGATCAACAGGCGAAGCACGTCGTATTTGGATCGACAGGGAACAAAACGGATCGGGATGAAGGACCGGAAATGGGGGGCGCGTATGTTAGACATGTGTCGTTTGTGAACGTGGACCGGAACATATGGGGAGGTAGAGGCCACAAGCGAGCAACGGTCGTCAACATGCATATCAATTCGCTTGTCGTTCTTTTGTGAAGAGACGGAAAAGCAGGGCGAAGCGGGGGCGTGGCCAGCTGGTAAAACGCGGGCGTCCATTTCACGGAAGGAGGCAGAGGCAGAGGCGGCGTTGTACTTTGCGAAAGACAATAAGGGGTGTTACGTAAGGAGGGCCATCGAGGGGTCACGTGCGCTATTATGCTCTGTGGGCATTGTTCTCCTCTTTGTCCCGTCCGCGGCCAGCTTGTCGATTGTCTTCAGCCTCAAAAGCGCGATGGAATACATTTACTTGTTCTCCCTCCCTCGGGACTTTCTCTTCCCTTCGCTTGCTCTCCCGTCGCAGGACGACCACGTTTCTCACTCTCACCACCCACCACCATCTCAGTCATGCCTGTCACTTCTCCTCCCGCTCGTTGGCCATCCCCTCCGCCCGGATACGACAGCTCTCCTGCAGTACGCTTCGGCACGACCCTCACGCCTTACCTCCAACTTCCCCATCTTCTCTCCCTCACATGGCTAGCCTACCCCATCCTTTCTCTCCTCTTCATCGCATTCCGCCTCGTCCTCTCCCAAGACTCCATCCAGAGTTCCGTCGACAGCGCAAAGGACAACCTTCTCGCTAGCTGCCGTGCCGCACAAGAGGCGGCAGCTTCTACCGCTAGCATGCCCCGTTACATGGCCGTCGCCTCCAACGAACTCATCATCCGCACCACCAACGCTTCCCTCGATGCCGCACGTCAAGCATTGGTTTTGTCCCTCACCATCATGGAGGCTATCATCAACTTCGTCATCGACACTTACCGGTCCACTTTGCTCTGTTTCATCGAGCTCATCGTTCGTGGCGCGTTGTCAATCCTGATTTCGGCCTCAGAGGAGGTTCGTTGTCGGCCTTGTACTTCTTTCTATACACCTTCTCACACGCCTTTATAGATTTCAAGCTTGATCACCAGTACGGCCAATGGTCTCGCCACAACCATCCAGGATTCCGTCTCAGGCATCAATAGCGCGCTCAGCTCCATTGACAATGAGATCAACAAGCTCCCGTTCGGCGACAAGCTCAATATCCCTACATTTTCCACCCCGGATCTCTCTTCGTTGCAGAACTTTAAGCTCCCGACCGATTTTACGGATGCCCTTACCAAGCTCAACTCATCCATTCCCTCTCCGGCTCAACTCAAGCAGGAGTTTGAAAGCATGTGAGTCATGTCCGACGACACGTTGTTATACCTTCTGACGAGTCTCTAGCATCGACACGCCGTTCGAGCTTGTGAAGAAAGAGATCAACGACACCTTCCTTGGGATCTCTTTTAACTCCTCGACTTTTCCCATCCCGGAACGCGCTACGCTTTCGTTCTGCGATGACATGGACACATCTGTCGTTGACGATCTCGGAAGCGCTTTCATGAAGATGACGCGAATTGGCATTATCATCATCATTGTTCTCGCCCTTCTCCTCGTCGCCGGAAACTGTCTCCTCGAATGGTACAAGTGGCGCAGCCTTCAGAAGCACCTGGAATACACTCGTCAAGCATGGATGTCTGACCCGACCGTGGTACACACAGGACTTGCGTCTGCCCCGACCATAGACCTCTCAAACCACAACCTCCTCATGCTCGCGGCCAACTCGGAGCATCCGTTGATCACTCGCTTCGTCAACAGGGCGGGATGCGCTCCTGCATTTCTCCCCCTCGCAGCACATCCACTTCCACTGGTTCCTCCACTACATCTTCCACCCACCGGCCCTGGCATGCTTTCTCATCGGCTTCTTTGGCATTCTTTCCGTGCAAATTCAGCTCTTCGCCCTCAGCCCCCTCGAAGCACACTTTCGGGATCAAGCTGCAGGCGCAGCCGCCGATTTCTCCCGCACGATCGCGACGAGCATGAACGCCAGCATGTACAACCAGTCGGCCACCTACGCCGCGGCTGTCAACAGCCAAATAGATGCTGTGCAGGGCACGATCAACAACAACCTCTTCGGTTGGGTGAACGGCACCACGACGACGCTCAACAGTACGCTCAACACGTTCTACAGTGATGTACAAAATGTCGTGAACGCCGTTTTCGGAGGCACGCCTTTGGCGCAGCCTGCCCAGGAGTTCATCCAATGCTTTATCGGGTCCAAGGTCGATGCCGTCGAAAACGCCCTCACCTTCCTGCACGATCACCTTCAAGTCAATGTGACGCGTGTCAACGACACCGTGCTCGTGCTTTCCTCGGACCAGGTCGACGAGGCCGTTCAGCCCATCGCCCTTGCAGCCGTTGGTGGAAACGGGTCGGACGACAATGATAGCCTAGTTGGACGGCTCGTGAACGCATATGCGAAAAGTTTGAAGAAGGAACGGATCATGTTCGCGATTTTCCTCGGCCTGTGGGGACTTGTTGTGCTCATGGGCCTTGCCATCGTCTTCTGGCACTCGTATGGCCGGGACTTGCTTATGCGTTGGCGCCGTCGTCGGTTCGAACGGGAGCAGCGTTCGGGTTTCGAGAATGTCGTCGTGCCTTTCAAGGATGTCGGCCCCGGACAAGGCGCGACTTACCAAGGCGAAAAGGAGGTGCAACCCCAAGTCCCTCTACGGTCGTTTACCCCCATGATGTCCCCTCACCCCGCGGCAAACGACAGCAACCACCTTCAACCCCCCTCACGCCTGACCACCATGAATAACCAGAGCTTTGACAGCTTCTTCGACCGCGACACGCCCACCTCTCCCGCCCCCGCAGGCGGATCCAAGCTCGCCGCTCTTGGACGCAAGCTGACCACGCGCAGCCGCAAAGAGCCTGCCGATGCGGAGAAAGCTGTGGCCTTCACATCTGCCGATAGTGTCGTGCAGAGCAACGGCTCGGGCTGGTGGAGCAACCTCGGGCTCTGGTCGCAGACAAAGGAGGTCGGCCCCGGCGCCGTCAAGCGCGCATTCACGCGCAAACGCCGTCCGGAGCTGACCATCTCGACCGAGCTCGCGGATTCGGCGCGCCCGACGGCCGTGCTACCCGTCATCGAGACGACGTCGCCGACGACGATCGAGTCGTACGAGGCGCACGAGAACCACCCGCCTAGTGCGTGGTCCAGCTCCCCGAGCCCACTCCCGCCACGCGCGAAACCGTGGCTCCAGCCCGTCGTGCCCACGCGTAGGGCTTACGCTGCCCCTCCGCGGCACGCTCAACCCAAGCCCACCGAGCCGTCCAGCAAGACCCTCCCGCCGCGTCCTCCTCGCCACGCGAGCGTTCCCGTAGACGTTGGTGGATCGACCGAGGATGTGTTCGCTATGATGGCCGCTCAGCACCAGCATCAGCAGGTCACTCCCTCTCCGCCCGGCCTCCCCCCGCGTAAGCCCACAGCGGCGGACCCGTTCGCCACACCCTTTGATGATGAGGCGCGCGCCCGACGACGCTCCTCGGGGCGGTATCCCACCTTCGCGCCCGGCCAGAACCCGTTCGCGGATTCGATGGGCGCACGCGCGATATGATGTTCACGATCACGACCGTGACGACAGGGATTCATTCTTTTTGGTTTTGGTTTCTGCTTGACGCACTCCTTACTGTAGCATACTCACTGACACACGCGTTCACCTTGGATTTCCCTCTCCCTCTCTCTCTTTCTCTGTCCATCCCTCCTCCACACTATCTTTTGTTAATCCGCGCATCCCAGAGTTGACTTTGTAGACGCATATATTATAGCCTTGTTCGCGTACTGTACTTCTGTACGCCATCCCCTCCCACACACGCCTCAGTGCACGACGTTGCCCAGTGCTCACGATCGCCTTGCATCCCTCCTTTGTATCCATACCTATGTATATATTATACGGTCGCCATTGCGCGCATTCGTGTTCTCCGCTGGATCACGGACTGTAGCAATGATGATGTCAGTTGATTAGTTTTTTTTACTTGTGAGGTGCGACTGCGTTGGCTTCACGGCCGTGAAGGTTATTCTTCAAGCTTTAGGCTTCCGTAAGATTGGATTGCAGCAAATTATGCCAGGTGGTTTTTGGTTATTTCATGCCAGACACACGAAGATCGAGCTCGAGAGGGAAGGATGCGAAGAAGGATGCTTGTGCTTGGATTCGTAGGTGTTATGTGTACATATATGTTTTCAGTTGGGAGGGGAAAGGGAGAGGGAGGGGTATCGGAAGGGAGGTATCAGTATATAGGAAGAAAGCACACTACACACCACGACAAAAAAGAGTATAAGAAGACTGGGAGTGAGGCCACGGCCGAGTACTAGAAAGAAACAGAAGACGGGATAGCAAGAACAGCATGTATACAACGTACAAAATAGACGTAACCGAATAAACAGGCGAAATATGAAGTGAGGGATGTGGGGAGAAGAGGAAGGGAGGAAACTAAATGCAGACGCAGACGCACCGCCCCATGGCCAGCCAGTCAGATCCGCGCATCCACTCTCTACATCGGGTCCTCCGGAAACTCGACTAACCTCGTCCCACCGTCCTCGAGCACCGTGTAATCGATCCCGGGACGGCCGTCTACGAGCCGATGGGCCAGGAGGTGGATCCCGTGATAGAGCTTGCTCTTGCTTGCATCCCAACCGTGGAAGTCCATACCCCACACCGGGTTCTGCTCCACAAGGATGTCGACGATCCACCACGCACACGTCCAACGGGCGCGCTCGTGCGAGAGGAGGTTGGGTGGGCACGCGGGGATGGATTTGAGGAGGTAGTCGGCGAGGGAGAAGGAGACGTCGTCGAGCGGGGGCAGCTTGAGCACGCCCATGAAGGAGGGCGTGTCGCCGAGGGCCTCCGTGGTGGAGTGAGTCGTCCATTCGCTGCTGAAGCCTGCGGATTCCTCTTCAGAGTGGGGCAAACTGGGAGAGTGTGTTGATGGCGGCGGGCGGGGGGATGCAGATGAATTCGGAGGTGGCGGCATGGGCGGATGTACGATCTGGTAGAGGTGCGAGGGACAATGGAGGGAAGGGGGGCCACGAGCGGGAGAAGATAGTAGAAGCGCCCAGTGATATTTTCGTTCTGTGCTCGTATAGAAAAACGCGATGTAAAGCTCCGCAGGCGAGTCCTGAAATGGATCCGCGCATCGGTAAGCCGACCGAGTCTAAAACAAAAGATAAAACAAAAGCGCACAGCATCGTCAATATCCTCGGTGGTTGTTGCACGTTGCATGACTGGGGGTGGGAGTGGGGATGTATGTAGACCTGGATTGGAGGTACGGCGAGTGCGCCGTTCAAGAGTGTCCTGCGACACAATTGCGTGAGACAACGGTGAACACGGGTCGAAGAACGAGATCGAGGGGGTGTAAGCGGGGGAAGGAGGCCGGCGTACGACGAGAGCTTTACATACTCCCTGAACCGCGCCCAAGACGAGAGAAGCGCGTGCAAGACAGAGACTTACGAACGGGATGCGTCCTGGGGAGCGAGAGTGGCCGTCCTGTTGGTCGGTGCGCGGTTTCTGGATTACGCCGAGATTGGGAGGACCTGAACGATTGAACGCGGAGTCGAATGAGACCTTCGTGCGCTACGACTCGGACTCGGACTCGGGCACTGCGCTGCCGGTGCGTCGTCGTCGGTGGACAGAATCGCGATCAGTTTCGAGAGCGAAAGGTGAGATCCAAGCGCGAGACTGGGAATGCAGCGAGTCAGACTAACGTTAGGAAAAGCTTTGTGGGCGAATGGCTGGCGATCTGAACGCGAGAACGGGTGAGTTGAGAGGAGGTGTAGGGCGTTTGAATTGGAAGGAAACGGAGTCGGAGTCGAGGCGGAACTTGATTCGAGGTCACGAAGCCGTCACCCGTCACGACCGTTACATGCTCCGTTCCTTTCCTGGGGCCCCGGGGCACGCTATACGTAGCGATAGAAGGGATAGAAAATACATTACAAGCAGGCGGGGGGGACCCAGAAGATAGGAACGACATCGCGCGTAACCATGGCCCATGGAGCGCTCCACCTCCCCACAAAGTCGTGACTAGTCACTGACGACCCTGTCACAGTGAGCACGAGGCTCACAGGCTCCAAGTCGTTCGCACAGATCGATAAACGCGTTCATTGGACGAGACTCGAGTCGGTCATGCCAAAAGACATGGAGGTAGACTCGAAGTGGTACTATACACACAGCTCGACTCTGACCTGTGGCAGCCGAATTGCCAACTGAATTGCAAACCCGAATTACCTAACGGCACCTCAACCCACCCAGCATCTCACATTGCCAGCTTCCTCAGAAGCACTGGATGGAACCCAGCGACGTTGGATATAGCGCTGGAAGTCGGCGGTCGAAGGCCCGTATATCTCGATACTGGTTGTCTGAGTCAATACTGCCCCGCTGCTAACAGGAAGACTCCTGACCGCTCGCACCCGTCCGTGCTGTTTGATATCGTCCTCATAGGGCCTAGCCTTTGTCGCGGAGTTGTGGCACGAGGCTTCGAACTTGAAGCTTGAAGCTTGACGCTGGGCGCTGGGCGCAACTGCCGCGCTCAGTCCCAACTTCCACCACGGACGCAGACTCGGCGGCAGTTGACGCGGGATCCTTTGACAGTCCAGAACAGGGTCACCAAAATTTCCTTCTCAGCAGGGTTATCGATGGCTCTAGCTGTGAAGATTCTACGTGAAAGACCGCTAAGGGGAGGTGGGATGAGGTGGGTCGCTCTGGGTCGCTCCGGTAGGTGGGGATATGATGGCGATTGTGCCCATCTTCTGCTGCATGCCGAGGAGCAGCGGAAAGGTTTCGACCTCCGCCGCAGTGTTGGCAGTTTTGTCCGCGGGCGGGGAAGGGGGTTGGGAGGCACAGAAAGGTCAGACCGCTCTGAGGGGGGAATGGAAGTGGCACAGGATGGGGGCGCAGGGGCAGTTGAATATGAGATGAATATCAACCTCTCTTCCAGTAGTCTCTAACGAAGGAAGTAGTCGTCACATGAATCAGAATCAGAGTAAACCGAGGGGCTGCGATGGGTGTATACTGTTGGTTGAAAGAGCTTGAAACCCGATTTTAAAATGCAGCGGTGTCGTCCGGAACACTGTGTCCTGAATTTGGAGGCCTCTGGAAGAGGAGGGGAAAGCTACGTCCACTTGAAGGTGCGAAGGGCCCGGGAATGTGACGTCCTCCGTCCACGTGTGGAGAAAAGTAATGGAGAAAATCTTGATACACTTGAAGACCTGTATTCCGAGATCGGAAGCTACGGAATTGAAATAGGGAGACAAGGGATGTTGAACAAGACGGAGGAACTGTAGAAGAATAAGCGGTGCCGGTGAGCGCTTGAGTCCTGCGCACCGATAATCTGAAGCAGCTCACCATGATGGAAAAGGTCGGTGAGAGAGAGTTGAGCATGACGTGATATAATGTGACATACCATGCTGGGCGTGTAAGAAAGTGCTTCAAAGTTGACATGAGCTGAGGGGAAATCATTGGTTCTAGCACTGACGATGGTAGCGAGACCGAGGGGGCCATTCATGCACAGTGACCACGTTACTCTCCATACATGTGGATAGATGCACGATTTTTAACCGCATTTCCTGACAGACAGGTCGGGTGGCTGGTCTGAACCACCTCCAGAGTCCAGACCTAGTCCTGGCAGAGTCCAAGTTCCAGGTTTTAAATTCGACTCATTTCGAATCATCGCAGTTATCGCCCCCCAAATGAACCTGTATCTGATTTGGCGTGGCATCATTATGGAAGATGTCGCAAGACGGTGGTAGAAGACAGACGATGGACCACTGTTAGGTGACGGGGGAAGTACAGGACAAACTTCAACAGAGTCCGAGTCGGCGCGCAGATGACTCGGGATCCGTAAGCGCTCAGACGCGGTCACGGACGCCGCGTCTTTTCAAATTCACATGGATATGCGATTCTGTCCTACTCCTAGCCTGTGTGTATCAAAAAGAGGTCATGGAAGAGGACGCGGCACAGCTGCAAGCCTGTCTTTTACTTCGGCTTGACGAGATCTCGGTCCAAAACAACTGCGAAGTCAAACATCGGTTCGTTCGAAAAAAAGTCCTGAAAAAAGTCCGACATGGTACGCGTATACATGCTACAATACAAGGTAAGCTGTCCATATGATCCATGTCCATCTCGTACAAAAAAGGGAAACCATAAAGTTACACAGAACGTGATTGACCGACCTTCTCATACCAATCCCTAACCCACCCAACCACGAAGTTCGCCATCTCCTTCCCCTCCTTACGTCTATCGACTGCATTCACACCCACTCGCCTGGCGCGCTTCCGTTGGGCGCCCATGGCCCACGCCTCGGAGACCTTTGCCGCCCAGTTCCCCGCTTCGTATTCTTCATGCTCCATCTCGATGCCAACACCCTCGCGGGAGAGGTACAATCGAAGACCGTGCTCTTCCACGAACAACGGTCGGGACACTGGGTCAAAGGTCAGAGACACGAATTAGCGCTACAAGGAGTGAAAGGAGAGGGCGTACCAAAGACGAAAGGTGTACACGAGTCCACGCACTCGGATACCGTTCCATATCCCTACGATGGACGCCTCAGCACGGCCGCCATAAACGAGAAAGACGAAACAACGCACTAGCTTTCCCAAGAGCACGTCCCCAACCGCCATCAAATCCGGCATGTACACGGTCTTCGGCGCGATGTAGAACCCCTCCGGAAGCTCGTCGTCTTTGGGAACGGTCCCGTTCTCATTCGTCTCCGTCGAGGTACTCTCCTTCGGCGTCTGCGCGCGCGATCGCCACTCCTTCGAGTCCGCCACACCACACACGATGGCAATCCACGAGTCATCGGGTAGAATCTGACCCGCGTCCGAGTCGAGGCTCGCCTGAGATGCAGACATTGTGAGCGATACATCCGGTGAGGGCGGGATGGTGTTGAAGGTAGGCAAAGTGGCCGCGCTAGGCGTGAGCGGGCTACGCAAGGCTGGAGCGGGAGCACCTGGTATATATATGTGCGAAGGGCTGAACACGGGCGGCGGCGAGCGCTGTTTTCGTTTCGTCGCAGATGGCGCGGTGCCCGACTTGGCCAGAGCGGAGAGGGATTGGGCGAGTTCTCCCGAAAAGCCATTGCCCGTAGGAGCATCTGGCGGTCCTGATGGCGAGACGAAGCGGAGATCACTCCCGTGAGGGGAGCCGTACATCGAGCTCGGACGGGAGGGCGTGCGACTCCTGCTGGGCTTGTGGAACACCTGTCCACCAAATGAAACGACGAGGATCTTGGTCTTAGTGGGGTCGTGGAGATGGGATGGGATGGATAGGGAGGATAGAAGACGGGAGCGACCTTGGGGCGTGTAGATATCTTTGCTAGGGAGCCGGACGAGCATGGGAGCATCGTGCACGGCGCGGTCGAAAGGTTTAGGAAGGCTCGCTGGGGGCGGATCCGAGAAAGGTATGGGGGGTAGAAGGGTATATGTTGAGGTGGCTTGGTATATCTGGGAAGTAATGCTAGAGGAAAAGGTCCCAGTCGCGGAGTCTATCCAGGCCGGGGCGGGAAGGGAAGGTTCTTTGATGAAGGAAGGAATGGGTATTGCACCAGGAAGGCGCAGAAGTAAATCGGCGTGTCGATACCCTTCGTATATCTGCTGAACCAGAGGGTCGAGGTCTTCTTGTGGAATGGGAGGGTCGGGGGCTTGGGCATGCGGCGTAAAATAGTCGTGGTGGATGGCATTGAGGGTATGGCGGAGCGATCCTGACTGGTCGGTGTTGGAGGCGAGATAGCTGAAGACAGAGTCGAACGTGAAGTTTGTGATCAGGATGGAAGGTATGCGGGCTTTATGGGCAGCAAGGCTGGAAACTGATGAGATTATAGTCTGCGGGCGAGGGAAATTGAGACATACAAGGCAAGGAAGGCGGCATCGCTCAAGACACAATCCGCCCCGACGTTGGCCAGCCACTCAGCCTCCTCCTCCAGCTTTCTCTCCTTCTGAGCGAGGAACGCCTTCAACGCATCTACGCTCCTCTCGCGGTCTACGCGATATCTGCATGGCCGGAGGATTCGATCAGCTCGTGAACCCAAAGCGTGATCAAAGGACAAACGAACGCGAGTGGTTGCACAATTACAGGATCTATGTCGGCGTTGCGATACTGAGCTCCGAGAGCGATGCTGTCTGAGAATACATGGGCGGGCGCGGACGAGACAATATGGACGATGGGGGGCTCAGGCAAAGTCAGAAGGTGGGATGCAAATGCGGATACTCGTGTTGCATGTCCGTAACCTGTGCGTGGAAACGTGAGATTTTGAGCGAGCGGAAATGATAAACTTGAAGGTGACCCACCGTGTCCTGAGCAGTAGTACGCGAAACATGACCGAGCAGATGGGGACATGGTGGTGGGAAAGCCGTGAAATTGATGCCAACACGTCGAACGTGACTAGAGTAATAAAAGGACGTTTACGGTGTGGAGGCGAGCATGCGAGTTGACCCTGCTTATGATTCCTGGCTGCTGAATGAAGAGGGACGATGACGATCGCGGTGAACAGCGGTGAAGTTGAATGATGAACCCATCGTTGCCACAGTCGGCCCTCGGGCCTGGGACCGATATCCCGGAGGCAGACGAAACAAACGTTCAACGACGTCGATCAACCCTCGCGAGCTCATGCGCTCATGATCCTACCTGCTGCCAGAGTAGTGACCAGTCTCCCGAGATACTTTGTCAAGGTCAAGGTCATGTCCATGGTTCAGCGTGTCTTTGGATCAGTGGCAGATTCCGACGCAGTGCTAGCGCTTTCCGAGGCGCTTTCTCCCAAATACCCTCGTCCTCAGGCTAATACATACAGCTTCACTCCCCCACAACTCATTCCTCCCATTCGAATTGCTCGTTCAAAATGAACACCGATCCATCCAATACCTTCGCAGATTTGTGGAAGTCTGCTTTGGCTCACTACCAACAGCAAGCAGGCGTCCTCTCAAAAGCATATCTCCTTTGTGCCTTCAATCATATAACATGTACATTGTTCATCCTTGTTGACCTCTCTTCCCAGTGTCCTAATGGACTGCTGCAGCTCCGATCGTACTCAAAGACGGTGCAAAGCCCTTCAGCTTTAATTTCATGAGCCATCAGCACTTCAGCCGTCACAGTCACAGGCTGTCTGCTCTACCGGAGCGATATTGTGACGGTCGTTTGCGACGGAGTCACGCCGAAATCCACCACAGGCTGACGGACGGAAGCGGTCGACGGGAGCGAAGGTGTTCGCGGTACTACGCGTTCAGCGTAGGCGCCCTCGAGCCCGAGCGGAGCTAGTCAGAACCGTCTACCCGGAGACCGGAAAGACGGTTGGACGAACGAAGGGAGGGCGAGTCCGGACAACTCGACGAGGAGGCCTCGTCGTAAGCGTCTACGAACGAGAGGAAGGAGGAAGAGGGGAGAGACGCGCGTTGAGACTCGTTAATTTGGCCTACTTGTGCTAAGTATATGCAGCGTCTCAAGCGTTCAACGTTCAATATTTCACGCGAACCCCAAAAGGAATAATTGTGTGTGGGAGGAGAATGATAGAGTCCAGCGCGTATAGAAGTGATCACGAATGAGGACGCTTCCCACAAGGTCGATGGCTCTTCTTATTCCTCTTTCCACCGTCGATCTCCGCGCCCGCATTGGTAACCATCTCCTGCAGCTGTCCAAAGTGGGAAAGCTCGCGGATAGTGTGGATGTCGCCGAGGGGTTGGCCGCCGACAAGAAGGATAGGTATATCTGTCGAGGATGTCAGTCTGTGCAGGAGGGGGATGACAACCTCAGCGTCGTCTACAAGTATAAGCGAGTTCCATTGTCTCAAATGAAAGAGAGCGCGCACACCTCGTTCGTCAACTTCAACAATTGTGGGCGCGGGGTACAGTTTCATTTGCGCCAACATAGCCCTGAGCTCGCGCGTAACAGACGAGCGCTTCTGGACGAAACAAGAAGGTTAGAAAATACAAAGAGACGGAGTATGAGAAGGTCATACCTTGCAGAAAAGAACGACAGGGTTACGACGCCAGACGTCGCGAACAAGCTCCTCAAGTTCTTCTTGAGCATGAGGTCCACGCGTATTGAAGCCCAATATCAGCTCTGGATCGATCGGCAGGGAGAGGTCGACGTCCGGAGGGATGACGTTCTGTGGGTGTGCGGCGATGAAGCTCGTCAAGGAAGCAAGCTCTTGGCTTGGGCTCAACGTGATTTGCGGGCACGACGGACGGGATTGGAAGACCATGAGGTGCTGGCGGTATTCCCCCGTGGCATGACGTCTCCATGAGTGAGCCCCGGAAAATCGGGGGTTGGTGGGGGCGGCAAAGGACGGTTGGAAGAAGAAGAAAATGTAGATGATGACGATGAACAGGGAGAGAAGACCGACGATGGTGTTGTGCAGACGGAGCTTTCGGAAGGCCTCTGAGAGGCGGCTGAAGACGAAGGTATTAAGTCGAGAGTTGCTCCGACAGACAGGTAAGATGGAGGAGGGCGCCATGGTAAACTGTGCGAAGGAATGTTGGTTAGTTCAATAACTTTATATGCAGGGACACACGACCGGCCTCGACCAGCTTGGACTCACACGACCATGAATCCAGGACGACTGCCATGAACGCCCATGACAAGAGGAGGTTATTGTACCATGTCGCAGTTCCAAGCGGCGGCCGAGGCTCGCAGTGTCGCACAAAGCCAAACAAATGTCTTGAGTGTCCTGTTTGAAGAGTTGAAATGTCGTGTGAATAAGTCAGATACTATGAAAACCTGAGAGAGCATTGACTACCGGTGAAGACGTCCACAGCGGGAAGATCTGGAGGATCTCTAGTGCTGTACAAGAAACCCAGACATGGTGCAGACTAGCGCATCCTACGCCTTCCGAGAAAAGACCTCCGGACATTCGGAGTAATTCACGAACAGGCACCTGTGAAACATAGCGAACAAACAGGCCTCCGGAAAGACAAATTGTGGTCCA
The DNA here is from genome assembly GCA_012932865.1 of Amylostereum areolatum. NCBI lineage: Eukaryota > Fungi > Basidiomycota > Agaricomycetes > Russulales > Stereaceae > Amylostereum > Amylostereum areolatum. The sequence continues at coordinate 739,215 of SAXG01000009.1, forward strand.
CTCGGGGCATAGAACCAGGAGTCACGAGGCTGGCACCAGGGATAAGATTTGTCCGGACATAACAAGCGTCGCCGGGGGGCTAGACAGAGCACAGACATCAACGTTGAACGCTAAACGCTGAAGCATGAAGCTTGTTGTACGGAGGCAAACATGAGATGGCTCAAAAAGGAAGAATGCTGCACCAATACACGTGCTGCCGGTTGCTTGAGCGCAAGTGGGAGTTGAGCCCGTCGATGATTATGTGGGTGATGATCGACCGACTGACACCAACGACCAAAGTCTTGTATACAGATAAAAGTACATCGCACGAACGCGTAAAACTTTCTATCCAATCGTCGTATTCAGCGTCGGCTGATTCCTGAGTCTTGCCGACAATGTTCTTCTCCTGCGCGCTGCGTTAAAAGAGAAGGAAGAGAAGTACGAAGGGTGAACAGACCTGGTAAGTGGTCTCCTTGCCGGTGTTGTCGTTGCAGATGGTGTACTTCTCCTAGGAAGAGGTGCGAGGTGTGAGACACAGAGACGATTAGAGGAGAATGGCAACGCACACCGCGCTCCTCAGAGACAACATTGGTTACTTCACCAGTAGAATGGGCGACATTGTCGTTCCCACCTGGAGAGTAGTGATGAGATAACATGGCAAACAAGTAGGAAAACAGACCGCCGACGGGCCTATATTCGACCTGGTCACCTTTGTTGTGGGACGACATTGTAGTGTTGAGAGGATGTAGTATGTGTTGTTTGATGAGGTGTGTGTGGCTGGAGTGGATGGAGATTGGTGAGAGGGTGGGTGGCCAACGCTGACCTTTTATAGCCAAAAACGAGTCGCCAGGGGTTTATTGGATTCATTGCCATCGTCACTGTCTGCGACGACGGGACGTCATGCAGGATGACATGAATGGCGAAATGGCGGGAAAGACGTCAGTCCCGCCGACGGAAGGCGGAAGGCGGGCGGGAAGACACCATCGGCGCACCTTCCGCCTTCTCGCCTCATGTCTCCTTCCCGCACATCAGTCTCAAAGAGGGAGAGACCGTGAAAGCCATGTACTATGGTAACTTGAGGGCGAAAAGTTGGTGTCGGCTAGCAATGAGTACCTTGATTCTTGAAGCTTGAAACCTTGCTACGCGTTATTTCCAAGTTCGTAGAAGGAGTGTTTCTGTTTCGGCGACGATATGGACAGTGTCATGTTGGCGGTGAGCTCAAGACAGATTGTAGCGGCGGCCCCGTCTTAGGCTGAGGCTGAGTCCGACTCTTAGCACTGGGAACGTGGCGAGAGGATTTTCGAACATTGATGGTTTACAGAGCGAAGAAGATGAGGCTGAAGTTGGGCTGAAGCAACCAAGAAGTGGACGACGGCCAAACGACGGCGGCGACAAGCTCAGCTGGCGACAACTTGAAGTTGTCCGACAAGAGAGCGTCGTCCTCGGCCGAGGCCCGAGTTGTTGCCATCGGATATCGGACCGGAGAGCAAGCCGCCTCGCGGCGAAGGCGATTTCGATTCTGTTCATCTCGAACATCGAGGACGATGCCCTGCACCCTGTCCTCTCATTACCCTTCTTGTGTCTCCCTCTACCCACTCTCCTAGGTTCTCTCTCATCATGGAAATCCCCACGCCCATTGCGAACCCTGCCGTGGACGATGGTCTGCGCCGTCCGTCGTCTGTTTCCTCCTTCCTCCACTCCTCGCGTCGCTTCTTCTCCCCTCAGCCCGGTAGCAGCACGCGCACTTGCCAATCACAATCCAAGCGAGCCAGCCCCCCCTGGTGCAGAGAGAGAAATCTCTCCGGCATCTCCTCTTGATCTTATGCCTCAACTACAACGCTCCGGACCTTCCATCGTCAAGACGCGGACAGGGAGTGTGTTATCCAGAGGATTCATCTTGAAAACAGATTACTATCCTTCAGGTGCGTTTCTCAGTGCTAGAGCTGCGACGCGTCATTGAAATGCAATACGCAGGCCGTGCCCTTGACCTCGATCTCAACGTTCACGGTGCACCCAACTTCAGGGAACCCCGGGTCGGCAATCTGAACGTGTTCGGCGCTGCGCAACCCCGCTCGCAGGGTCTCCGAGCTATCCTCTCAGTCCTCCAGGCGCGTCCGAACGCAGCGAACCCCTCCCATGTCGTCTGGTTCTCGACCCGCGAGGAGCCCATCGGTGAGTCTTGATCTCGCACCGTACGTGTCCACTTGCTTGTCATAGTAGGCTCGTTCATATATGCCATGTATGAGAGATGTTTCTCCTTTTCTGAAAGCGCGTGTTGGGTCTCCACGCATTGTCACTTTCTTCGCATCTGGACGGCATTTGCGAATGCACTGGTCTAGTCGATGCGAGCGACGCGTTTTCGACCTGCAGTACTCGAAACTGACCTCTTAATCTAGTCTACATATCCGGCAGACCATTTGTCCTAAGGGATTCTTCCGAGCCCCGTAAAACCCTGCCCTTGTCGGATCGCGCCGAAAACTTGGAAGGCATTGAAAAGAGACTGAAGGCAGACATCCTCGCAGAAGCTAACAAGTACGCCATCCGTCTTGTTCACATTCTCAGCTTATCTTCGCGCAGATTCGGAGGCTTGGTGCTGACCCACAACGAAGTTGGTACGTCCGTTGCTTTACTTGGTGCATATATCTTGCTCAACCCCTAACAGCCGTGGAGGACGGCGACGGTGCCATATTACCAACGTGGACAGCTGTAGACGTGAAGAACGTGAAGACGTCGCGGGAGTTGTGGGAGCACTTAAGCGACGAAGGATGGCATGTTGAGGTGAGCCGATGTCCGTCAGGATGCATGCGCATTGAACTAACATCTTATCTAGTATCACCGGTAAGCCTCCTTCGTTGAAGAGTTACCGGTCATTGACCTGGCTGCAGTATTCCCATTTCCCCCGATCGACCCATAGAAGTGCGTTTCTCGCATTGTCCCTCCTCCTCATTCTCAATTCTCCCCAGGACAATTATCTCGATGCATACCTGAGTGTCATCACGAAGACCGACCCACTGAGAACATCTCTCGTTTTCTCTTGCGGAATGGGTGCCGTTCGAACCACGTTCGCCATGACGGCCGCATGCCTGCTCCGGAGACGGCAGCTTATGCAGAAGGGCTTGCCAGATCCATTCGCTCCCAAGACAATCAGCACGCCCTCAGGTTCGCACCCCGCAAGCGGTGTTAGCACGGTAAGTATATGTTTCCTTACGAAAACGCTCTGCAAATTAATCACAGCCCGTAGCCCTCAGGCGTTGTGGTACGCCTCGGTTCTTACTGATGGGCAATTTGATCCCCTTACTTTTCGCTCTAGTCTTCGGATCCTCGTCGACTCCCCAATGAAACCAAAGTCCTCCAAGCCCTCGAGCAAGCGAGTGCGCAACAAGACATGAATCGATCACTCCTGCGATTGACCCACATCCTTCAACAATGTATGTCTACATCTGCCGCGGGCACACGTCAAAAAACCGCTGAACATTTTCCTTCATTGCAGGTCTACCGTCAAGCCCATCGCATCACGTCATCGAAATCCTGCTGAGCAACCCTATGATGTTGGAGAACCTGCGCAAGGCGCACATGGGCACGTATGGCATTATCCTCAGTTTATTGGGCTGTCTCGATGACGGACTCAAGGCGAAGAAACTAGTTGACAAGGTCATCGATGCTTGTCTGTTTTCCTGACATCCTAAGGGGCCATTCGTACGCTGACGCCACTCTGGACAGGTGATCACGTTGTCAACCTTCGTGAAGACATTTTGGTGCATCGCGTCAAGTATTCGTTGACGAGCCTCAACGAATCGAACAAGGAAGACTACCTCGCTAAAGCTGCCAAAGCCCTGGAAAAATAGTATGTAAAGCATGTCTCGGCTCCGTGGTAGTATAGTCTATTGAGCGCAGGACAGCTTCTTCATCATTGCGTTCAATAGCTACGTTGAATCCCAAGTCGACTACTCTCAGAGCTTCGTGGACTGGCTCAAGGTATGTCCTGTCAACGCGATTCTCCTCGAGACCTTCACTGACGATAGCGACCAGGCAAGAACAGAAATTTGGAAGTAGGCTATCCCTGTTCGCTGGTGCCTTCTTTCGTTCATTAAAAATATCCTCCCAGCCAGATTCTCTTCCTGCGCAAATCCCACGGTTCCAGGTTGAACGTGTTCTCTCCGGTAAACGACCTCAGTTCGCTCTCCAGGTCGGGCTCCCAAGAACGCTCGATGGTCCGTGGCCACAGGAACGATGTGGAGATTCAAGGCGGACAAATATTGGGTGACGAGTATTCAGATCACGTTGTGAAGGTAAGCATCTCTCGGTATCCAGTCGAACCCAGGGAAAAACGAAGCCATTGTAGAATCGGAGCGGTATCATCCTGCGCGAAAGGTATGTACTATGTTTGCCTCACCCGCAGGAATTATGACATTGACTGACCTTCGTACAGCACACTCCTCAAATCCGACCAATGGCTCCGCGAGTCGTCGAATGTCTCGCACGGGCTCCGAGGCGCGATCAACTTCCGCAATATCGCAGGCACACGGATCTACGCGTTGGGCCAGCCCACCGTCGAAGCGATCGACGCTGTCGTGTCTCGTATCAAGAATGCGCATCCTGAGGCTGAGCGCATCGTGTGGATCACTCTGCGTGAGGAGCCGATCGTGTACGTGAATGGCGCGCCATACTGTTTGAGACGGGAGAGGTTCTCGTTGAGGAATATGAAAGGTGTGTTCGGACCGCGGTTCCAGTATCGACCGTCTGGCTCACAAATCCTTCAACAGATTACGGCGGTATATCTGCGTCGCGACTGGAGGTTCTCGAGGAGCGCCTGCGCGACGATGTCGTCTCAGAGGTGCATACCTTTGGCGGAAAGTCAGTTCCATGCTCTGTAAAAATCCGAACGCATACTCACTTACACCAACCAATAGGCTGCTCCTGCACACCGAGACTGCCGATGGCTCCGTTATCCCCGTCTGGGAGGAGGTGCGCCCCGGTGACATTGCAGTCCTCAAGGAGGTCATGAACTCCCGCCACACGCCAATGGAGCACGTCGAACTGCACTACACCCGCGTGCCCATCACCGCCGAACGCCCCCCTGACTTCTCCGACTTCAGCGAGCTGATCGGTCTGGCACTCGCCACGAACATGTCGCACACGCCCATAGTCGTGAACGACCAGCTTGGGCGGGGGCGAAGCACGTTGACCTCGGTGAGTGCTAGGCATAGCTAGCTTGTGGTATCCATGTGACTGAGAGGGTTGGACAGATCATCTTGGTGCTGATCCAGAAGTGGCTGTCGGGCACTTCCGTGCCGCAGACGCCACGCTTAGGGGGGCACTCGGTCTCTATGGTGTCTATCGTGTCCACGGACGGGTCATTGAGCGAGCCACCGATCCGCCGACAGTCATACCAGATCATCAACAGTCCGTGCTTTCTCCCTCTTTCAATGGTGATGCTGGCTAACATATGGCTGGGATGTTACAGACTTGTTGCGGGTGGTGCGAAAGGGGCCTGCGGTGAAGAACGCGGTAGACAATGCCATTGATCAATGTTCCGAGGTGTTCAACTTGCGCGATTCGATTGAGGAGGCGCGAGTGAGGGCCGAACAGGTCGAGGATGAACGGTCGAAACGGACCTATGCCCAGCGAGGTGCGTACCCCCCCACAGCCACTCAAGGACGAATATTGACCGATAATACGTCTTAGGCATGCAAAACCTCCGCCGGTACTTCGAGCTCATCGTCTTCCAGGCGTACCTCCAATCGACCGAGCCCGACACGATATCGACGTTCGAGACGTTTGAGACGTTCGTAAAGAACATGCCCGTGCTCAAAACATTCGAAAAGGAGCTCATGGCCGAGGGCATTGCCGCGCTCAAACCGCTCAACCGCGTCGACATCGCGGAGGGCGTCGCGCTCCCGGACGAGGTCACCGAAGTCGTGTCGAACCGCTCGGGCACCATCCTCTCGGCGTCGACGATCCTGAAGAGCGACTTCTTCTCCAACTTGCAGAAGATGAGCCTGCCAGAGTGCGCGCTTTTCCCTCGTTGAATGCGTTGGTGGGGCATCGCTGACTTTGGCGTCGTCCTTGTTGCCAGGCGGATCGAGGGCTCGCCGAACTTCAGGAGGGTGCCGATGGTCCTGCATAAAGTTTCCCTGCCGTCGTTGACGGATGGTGTGGACTTTGTGGCAAGGGGAACTCACCAGGACAGACGGGTCTGTGGAAGGTATGATATCGCCTGCTTCCTCTTTGTGCTTCCGGGTTAACAAGGATATATAATTTTCCAGCGGTATGCCGACCGTGCAAGGGTACGCTGTTATTATGTTTTGGTTTGGACTGAACTAAGAGGGGTCCACTCTTAGCCTCCGACGCGCACTCTCGAGAGTGGATGCGGGACCAGAAGGAGACAACACTGTTGTCTGGACATCTTTGCGCGAAGTATGTCTGCCAATCTTCCCCCTGCATGTGATCCTTACGCGCCACAGGAACCTGTGCTATACATTGCGGGCCGTCCACATGTCCTCCGAATCGTCGATCGTCCCTTAGAGAATGTCGAGTGAGTCTCTATCTCGCTCATAGACGAAGTCATGGCGCACTAACTTCATGCGCAGGGCTACCGGTGTTACCACCGAGCTCGTCGAGCAAATGGAGAAAAGCTTCAAGAAGGACGTCCTGCGCGAGGTGCGAGCCGGGAACGGACGCATACTCCTGCACGACGAGATTGAAGAGCGTCCGAACGTATTCTCGATCGTTCCGATATGGGAGAACGTGTCCGAGGCCGACATCATGACACCGCGAGACGTGTTCGAGCTCATGGCGAAGGAAGGCTACAAGGTCGGTTTCATGGATTATTTGAGTGGTAGCTACACGATGCTGACCCGTGTTCACAGATCGATTACGGACGTGTTGCTATTGTAAGTCGTCGACGGTGTCCTTTCAAGGTTTGGTACTGACCCCTTACCTCCCCATAGACGGACGAACAGGCGCCTCTTCCGGGTGCCCTTGCCCAGCTTCTCGACCGTGTGACGACTTCCTACGAGCACGCAGGCGACTTCGTCTTCAACTGTCAGATGGGTCGTGGCCGAACGACCACCGGAATGATCACCGCCTCGCTCATCGCGACGACCATGAACTGGGATGAGCAGGCGAGCGAGGGGAGTGCCACGCAGGAGGACACCGAGAACTCACCTGAGGAATATGATTACCACGACGGGCCCTCAGAGGAAGAGGCGTATCTGCAAGGTCAGCACGCTGTGCTACGATCTCGGACATGAGGTGTGCTGATACGTCTCACCGGGTGTGTAGGGGAGTACAAGATCATCCTGCAGCTCGTCGGGATATTGTCTCATGGCAAAGTTGCCAAGCGCTTGACGGATAGGGCCGTCGATCTCATGCAGGATGTGCAGAACCTGCGCAAGGCGATCTACGAGTAGGTTTTATCTTGCGTCTGCCCGCCCGCCCGCCCCGAGCCCCACTAATCCGAATCGTCAACGTAGCAACAAACTCAAAGTAGACGCGTGCGAGAAGGGCACCTCGAAGCACCGCAAGCTCTTCAACCTCGCTGTGAACTACCTGTCCGTCCTTACACTCCTTTTTGCGTCTTCGGGGCACTGACGGGATGCGGCGCGGCAGGTACCGATACGGCACGCTGATCGTGTTCGCGAACTACCTCATCGAGAGGCGGGAGGAAGGCAACGCCGTCACGTTCCCCGAATGGCTCTCCGAGCACCGCGAGATCACCAAAATTCTCGGACGGCGGTCTCTCGATTAGACCTGCGCCGGTTAGCGAGCCGCTGGTCGTCGGTTGCGGCCTTGCTTTTCTTGACTTTGGGACGAAGGTGTCTTCTCGCTTGATCGGACTGGTAGATCATCTGTACAGTTCTAGAGGCCTCCTCGTAGTGCTGCAATCCTTTAATACAAAGAGAGACGCGGTGGAGCGCTGCGTCACGTCACGACACAAACCGCGAGACAAGTGAGCTTTCTGATTGGTTGTGGGACAACAGCCACGTCATCGTAACGCGACACGTGACAGGTCGCGTTGACAAATGCACGTGGCTGCTTGCGTCATCCTAGGCTTGCGCGTCGGCCGGGTCGCCGCGTCGCTCTTCGTCTTGACCTCCACCACGTACTTGGCCACCGTCATACCTTCCCACTCTCTATGGCACCTCTACGCACCGCCGTTAGCGTCAAAGTAGCCTCCATGGCACAGCCCTACTTATACCTTTTACTTTGTATATCAGAAAACAAATTCAAATCAATTTTCCTCCAAAGCAATGTTTGTGCAGCAACACGGACGTGTTTTGTCGCTTCGGTCACGATGACCGCGTCGCTCCCACCCCCCCTGATTGGATTTATTTATATATCTAGAGATTTTTCGGGAAATTTCCTCGGTGCTCGGATGAGGCGTGGTGGTCCCGAGCTCGAGTGATGTACGACACGACACGACCTGACACGACACAGTACAGCACACCCTGTCATCTGCATCCAGTGCATCTCGGTGCAGTTCATCTGGATCATGTGCGCATTTTCTTTCTCTCTTGCGAGACGAACTGACATGTACTATTTGTGCAGAAGAATCTATGCGAGTTGGGGGTGACATTGGCTGGCCATTGGGACGGTGCACCGAGCAGGAACGCAGGTCCACTGATTCCGTCCAAGATGCAGCCCCCAGAAACAGTGCCCATTCAACCTCCTCGCAAGCGAACGAGAACACGGCCGTCCAGGTATGACTGACCTTAACAAACTGATCAATGTCCTTGCTTACTATATTGTTGTCTACAGCTTTCCTCGGCTGACGCCATTGGCCACCGCCGGTCTTGAGTGCGAGCACAACGACATCCTCAGGATCCTGAAGGTCCGCAACAGCATTGTATTGTGTCGTCCACGTCCGAATCAACGACAGGCGACACGATAATGCAAGAACCCAACCAACCAGCAAGCCTCGAACGGAGCTTTCATAGATGGTACGTGCATACAGTATCAATCAATGTGATAGTAAAGGCTTTACTGATCCTTTTGTTATCCATATCACAGGTGATATGTCCTCATCGACATTGCATATTCGCAGGCCTACTCGGCCCTCAGCGACTTGCTTCCTACGCCCCCAAGGACTCCAGCTCTGAACCCTCAAGGAACAGAACAACCCACTCTGCTATCGAAATGGCAGATTGCCAAGAGAGCCCGACACGAGCGAGAGCATTTGGGACCGTCACAAACCCCTCTAGGCATCCCGGCTACAGTTTTCCTACTATCGGACTGCGAGTTGAATCTTCTACACTTCATGCTTAGTACTTAGTTATGCTTATTTGTTGCTTATTTGAATACAATCACCACAGCCTTGCTACTTGAATGAGTGCAATGCATGGGTCTATGCTAGTATACAACATGGCGGGAAGGAAGACAGGGGGGATTTGTTTAGTTGTATAACGTGAACAGGCTCAACAAGAAGGACGTGCTAGAGTTGGGAGACGCCATGGACCTGGGGAGGTATGCCGGGGAAGGGGGAGATGACTTGCGAAACTGCCACACCATTCTTGGAGATCGACGTTCAACACCCTGGAACCTTATATCACTCATCCACGTGGGCGAGAGCGGCGCGGACTGCCGAGCGTGAGCCCGAGGTTCTCACTGCAGGGCAGGCCTCTTGAACTCTATCCAGAACCAGGCTGACCACAAATGGCACAAGGGGACCCCCCCCCCCCCCGTGCGCACACATCGGTCTTATCGCGTCCGTGCTTTGTTCCATCTGTGCTCTGACACTCGCCAGGCCCAGCACCCTGCTTTCCCATAAGTAAGTACCTCCTCTCAACTGTCCTCTTCCTCCCCTCTCCCCAGTCGTCCAATCCGTCCCACCTCGCATCACGCACTCCCGAGTCGACAGCACAGTACAGTACAGTACGTGGACGCGACTCGCGCTGGCTCCCCGCTCTTGTTGTGCTGATGGTCGATCCCAGGCAGTATGACGATGAAACTGGACAACATGCACCTCGGCCAGACGATGACCGACATCCACATCACCGACGACATCCGCGTGCGGTCCACCGTCCTCCACCAAGACGGGGTGTTCGTCACCGTGGAGTCGGCCCAGGACGGGGGAACCCCGGATGCGAAGTGGATGCCTTCCCCGCACCTGTGGGGTTTGCTCGCCGCGACGGATTACGGCCATTCGGTGGCCTCGTACTCTGTGGGTTGTCCTGTCGTCGGTGTGCCATGTGTGTGTGCGTGCTGAACGGGGTCGCGCCCTGCCCAGAACGACCCTCCTGCGCCGGTCGAGGTGCCGCTCACGACGCTCTGGTGCAACTGGAGGCATTCTGTGCGGATTAATGCTGCCGTCCAGCCACAAGGTCGTCCTCCGCCTCGCCAGGCCCGGGTTCACGTTCGAGTACCGCAAGCCGAACGGCGATCGCCGCACGTTCAGCGAGCTCCAGTACGGACCGCAGGCCATGACCACTTATCGCACCTTCTATTCGTAACTTCACCATCGTCCCCCCCCCCCCAATCCTCAGGCCTCAGGGCCTCGAGCCCCCCTTGCATGTTCAGCTCCGTTCACTGTGCCCCCAACCTCCGTTGTATCCTGGGCTCCCCTACGTTGTATTCCCAGTTCCCCTCGATCGTCTCCTCGATGTTCTGTATTTGCATACCCAGAGTCAACTGTACTTGTCCCTTGCCGTCTCCGAGGCTCTCCCCCGCACTTCCCCTGTATTCCAGTTTCGGTGTTCTCGAATAGAAATAACGCCTGAGTCCAGAAACCTCGGTGACGCGCACAAGTAAAGTAGTACAACGCGCTCGATACTATCGCCCACCGCCTCCCCGCCAGCCAAGGCATCTACAGCTTACTCCTGCTCTTATTCTTGAACTCCGCCAGCCCCGTCCTCTTGCTCATCCTGCTCGACCCAGGAAACCATCAGCCTCGGACCGACGCAGCGACGAACGCCGCAAATCATCGGGAGAAAAAAAAACGCACCCCGAATGCTCCACCGGCGTCGGCTCCTTCTGCAGACCGACCGTCGCCGCGCGCTCCGCCACGGGCACGAAGTCGCGTTGGCCGGAGCCGACGTAGACCTGCAGTGAACACCATCCGCCGTTTCAGCCGACTTCCTTTTCTTTTCTTTTGTTGGCGAGAGAGGGTTGGGGAGAGGCTCGTACCTGTCTCGGTCGCCAGATCTTCACGCCGCCTTGTTGCAGCATCATCTGGAAGGGGAGAACGCCGTGAGCAGGTTCCCAAGCGGGGCAAGGCGAGGTGTACTTACCTGTCGCCAGTGCGCTAACCAGCCGACGACGCGGGGCACGGCGAAGAGGACCGGGAAGAAGTCGAGGGGGAAGCCTGAAGATGGCTCGTGAGCAAGACGACGCGCGAGGACTAAAGTACAAGGGCCTCCGCTTACCCATGGCGCGGTAAATCAGCCCGCTAAAGCGCACGTCAAACACAGAGATGTCAGCTAGCGTGCTGCACGCGACCGTGCGCGGACGTTCTCACCTCCTGCAAAGGACAGAACGTCAGCTGGACGGATGGATGAAAAGGACCGAGGGGAGAACGCACCAGAAATCGACGTTGGGTGCCAGCCGCCGGCTGACGAAAAACTCGTCCTTGATGGCTGCGTCGTGCAAGGCCATCGCGGTCTCCAATAGCTCGTCCTTCCCCGTCCTGACAATCGGCGACTCTCCGGTTAGGGATCCGACGAAACGGGGGGATCGCTCAGGAGGGCACGCACACTTTGAACACCTCGTCTGCGGTCTTGCGAATGATGAAGGAGCGGGGGTCGGAGGTCTTGTACACGCTACGCGCGAAGAAAAACGTTGAGGGGTGGTTTCGCTCAAGTAGGGGCTAATCGCTGCGCACCGGTGTCCGAAGCCAGAAAGCACCTTCTCTCTCTTCTTGACCGCCTCGAGAAACGCAGGGACGTTTTCTGGGCTGGCATCCACCGTTTAGCTGCGCCGAACACATCGGGAGAGGTGAGGGGGGGGGGGGGAGGGACCGACCTGCCGATGGAGATGAGCATGCGAATGACGGCCTCGTTCGCGCCGCCTGCAAGTGAGCTGGTTGAGCAAACGCCGCGCGTCACGTTCAACGAGACAGTTTGAACTGACCGTGCAAGGGCCCGCTGCCGAGGACCCGAAAAATCAGGATCGGAACTTCCGGAACGAGGGCGGGCAGACTCACTAGAGCGACGCACACCCCGCGCTGCACAGACCGTGACGCGCGTCAGCCCATCCTCCAGTCGAAGACAAAGGGACACATAAGAACGGCAAACGCTACGCGATCGCCGAATACGGGTCCACGAGCGAGCTCCCGGTCTGCAGCACCGTCGTGCACGACGCGTTGAGCTCGTGGTCGGCGTGCAGGAGGAAGAGGACGTCGAGCGCCTTCTCGAGCACGGGCGACGGGCGGTAATCCTCCTGGCCGAGGTGGTCCATCATGTACAGAAATCTGAAGAGGGGGGAGTGCGGCGGTGAGCGGGGGGGGGGGGAGTGTTCGAGGGAGGAAGCGGGCGCGCACTGTCCGGTGTAACTCAGTCCCGTCGGGGGAGTGACGAAGTCGCGGCCTTGCCGCACTCGGTAGGCCATCCTGAGCATCGTCCACGTGCGACGTCAGAGGGAGAGAAACGGGGCACGACGGGAGCGAGAAAGAGGGCGACGCACGCGGCGAGGGTGGTCGCCTTTCCGATGAGCCTGTATATCTGCTTGTCCATGTTCGCGAGCGACGCCTGGTCCGTCTTCGTGAACAACGCCTGGCCTGCCGTCGTCCCCCCCCCCACACAAAAAAAAAAGATCCAGCCGTGAGCCACGAAGTGGGAGGGGGGGAAGAAAGAAAGAAACGCACCCTGAAGCGAGGGGTTCGCCTCGCGGTAGTACGAGCCCAGATACGCGAACGCGCTGGTGAGCATGGCCATCGGGTGCGCGTCATACCTGTCCGTTCGTTCGAAAGAAAAAAAAGACCGATGCATCAGCCGCCGCCCCTCCCGCTCGCAAAGCACACCCGCGCGGACGCACCGGAAGGAGCGGAAGAAGGTCTCCGCGTCGGCGTGCACCGCGCTGTGGTGCAGCACCTCGGACTCGAAGAGCGCGAGCTGGGTCGCGGTCGGGAGTTCGCCGTAGAGCAGGAGGTAGGAGGTCTCGAGGTGGGTCGAGTGCAGCGCGAGCTGCTCGATCGGGTACCCGCTTGCGAAGCCCGCGTCAGTGTTCGCTCCGTCTCCGCGCCCATCGCGGGCAAGTCAAAGGAGACTCGCTCACCGGTATCGCAGCACTGCCCCGCACGCAACGCGTTAGCGACGGAGGGAAAGATGTGAAGGAGGGAAGGAAGGAAGCGAGAGACGGAACGCACCCCCCGCCTCGCCGTCGATGTACGTGATCCGGCTCTGGATGACGGCCGTGTTCAAGAAGCCCTTGTCGACCACGCGCAGGCCCTTCTCCGTCTCGTCCTCCTCGCGCGCGCCCGCCGCCGCGCGGGGCGCGGCGATCGCCTTGAACGCGGTTGCGGAGACGGTGTTGTGCGCGATGCTGTCGACGGGCGGGTTCAGCGCAGGTTCGCCGTTGGATCACACGCACTGCGTGTGTGTGTGGGGGGGGGGGGGGGGGGGGGGCGAGGACTTACGGGATGGTGTAGGTCTTGCCGGTGCGGTTGTCCCGCACGGTGAGGGATTCGGTGCTGGTAGGTTGACCCATGGTGGGCGGTAAGTATGTGGGAGGGATGGGATGGGATGGGGTGAGGCCGGAGTCGGCTGTCTCACTCAGACGTGCGTTCTTGTACTTAGGCTCCGCGAACGCGGGGTAAAATCACATGGATGACGTCGCATCCGGGCGACTTGCTGGCAAATGCCGCGGCGAATGCCAGCTCGGCGACTCGGATCTTGCGTTGGTGGCTGAGCGCTGAGCAGCGAGCTCGAGCTGCCAAAGCACGCGCGAACGTTGGACGACTATACTATGAATACGACAAGGGAAAATCCAAGGCGGCGCTCAAGGCCACTGAATACCAGCCCGGTCGCGACCTTACCCGGGGGCGTCGCGTGCTTACGAGGGTGACGCACCCAGAAGTGGTAAATGCACGAAAAAATGAATATAATGTATGTACCCGAAACACCGCCGCAAACGAACCGCACGAACCCGACTTCACAAGTACAGCCCCTCCGGCGTGCCCTCGTTCTTCCGATACAGCACCTGAACACAGAAAACGAACCGTCAGCCCCCGACGCGCGCCGCAGGCGAAATCGCCGCACCTTCTCCCGCGCGGACGTGAAGTCCGCCTTGTTCACGCGCATCCGTCGTTCGCGCAGCGCGAGCAGGCCCGCCTCGGTGCACACCGCCTTGATGTCCGCCCCGGACAGCTCGTCCTTCGCCATCACGAACTCCTCCAGGTCGACGTCCTCGTTCAGACTCATCCGGGACGTGTGCAGCCTGCGCACCCCCCATGAGCGTGAGCTTCCCACCGCCAACCACGAGGGAAACCAAAACCCCTCGGCAGAGGAGACGCTCACCGGAAGATGTGCCGCTTCGTCTTCACGTCCGGGAGCGGAAACTCGATCTTGCGGTCGATGCGGCCCGGACGGATGAGCGCCGGGTCGAGCGACTCGATCCTGTTCGTGGCCATGATCACCTTGACGTCCCCGCGCGTGTCGAAGCCGTCGAGCTGGTTCAGCAGCTCCAGCATCGTCCTCTGGATCTCGCGCTCGCCGCCCGACGTCGAGTCGTACCTAACGCGCGCGCGCGCGCGCGATCAGCCCGACCGACGGGCGCGGGAGGGGAAGAACGGAACGCACCGCTTGGTGCCGATGGCGTCGATCTCGTCGATGAACACGATGCTGGGCGCGTGCTCCTCCGCGACGCGGAACAGCTCGCGCACGAGCTTCGGGCCGTCGCCGAGGTACTTCTGGATGAGCTCCGAGCCGACGATGCGCAGGAAGGTCGCGGACGTCTGGTTCGCGACCGCCTTCGCGAGCAGCGTCTTGCCCGTGCCCGGCACGCCGTACAGGATCACGCCCTTGGGCGGCTTGATGCCCATCTCCTCGTACAGCTCCGGATGGGTGAGCGGCAGCTCGACGGATTCCTGGCCATGGCGTAGGGGGGGTGGGGGCCGTGAGCACGAGCGGAGGGCGCGGACGCGAGGGAAGGGGAAAGGGGGGCGCGCGCACGCACCTTGATTTCCTGAATCTGGGACTCGAGCCCGCCGATGTCGGCGTAGGTCTCGGTCGGGGCCTTGTCGAGCTTCATGACGTTCACCATCGGATCGGCGTCGTCCTGGAGGACGCCGACGATGGCCTGGTTCTTGTGGTTGAGGAGGACGCTGCAGCCGGGCTCGAGCATGTCCTTGTCGACGATGCTGAGGATGGAGACGTAGGACTCCGGGCCGGAGTGGGTGCTGACGATCGCGTGGTCGTCGTCGATGATCTCCTCGAGGGTGCCGACGGCCATGGGGGAGCCGCGGAGGTTGTCGACGCGGGAGCGCTCGGCCTCGTGCTTCTCCTCGCGGGCGCTGTCGGGCTTGAGGCGTTCTTGGTTCTGGATGAACTCCTCCTCGAGCAGGAGGTAGTCCTTGATGCGCTCGGTCTTGAGCAGCTTGAGGCGGCAGCGGGTGGTGGGGAAGACGGCGGGGAGCTTGGTCGCGGCGTCGGGCCCGCGTTTCTTCTTCTTGCCGACGCGGGTGGGGAGCGGGGGCTCCCATTTCTTCTTCTGGGCGTCGGCCTTCTTGGCGGCGTCTTTGGCGTCCTTGCCGTCGCCGGGGGGGGCACCTGCGCCTGGAGGGAGACCGGAGATGCCTTGGCCCTGCGCGATCCTCCTGTCAGCGATGGGTGTCGCGGGAAAAAGAGAATTGATTAGTGTGCGGTAAAACGCACCATGGTTGTGAGGTTATGTGAGAGGAGGAGGAGGAGAGGAGGAACAAGGCGTGAATGAAGAGCGAGGTCGATGCGAACGCGACGCGTCAGTCATGTGCTGACGTAACGCGTCCTCCGTAAGCGCTCGTCACTAAGCGCCCATGCAGCACATATTTTTTTTCATTTAATGATATTTATTGATTTTTCCTCGTCCGCACCCGAGGCTCGCAATTGCCACTGCATATGTAGAGAGCGTGGAGAAGGCGTGAATTCGATCGTGCGGTCGTATGAAAGTTTGAAGGCTGTCGCGTACATATCTGATATATGTGTGAAGGAAGGGTTTGTGAAATGTGAAGGGGTCGCAGAAGAAGCTCGCCAACGCGCCTGAGGCTCACCCTCTCTCCCTCTCAACGCCATGTCCACCACCCCGCTCTCCGCCAACGCCCACTTCATCCCAGCCGGTACACCCCACCCCCCTCCCTCCCCTCCCTCCCCGCCCCCCTCTGACCCCTCTGACCCCTCCCCCGCAGACGACTCGGACTCGGACCTCGACGAGGACGACATCCCCGGCTTCGGCACCTCCGCCCCCGCCACCCCCCTCCTCTCCGCCTCCGCCCCCGCCGACAAGGGCAAGGCGCGCGCGCTCGGCTCGCCCGCGTCCCCCCCTCTCGGGGACCATCGGCGCCGCTTCGTCGTCGTCGTCGTCGTCTTCGACCCAGGGCAGGACGGCGCGCCAGACGATCGGCGGGGTGCGCGTTGAGACGCGGTGCGTTTGGCTCCCTCCTTTTCTTTTCTTTCCTTTCCTCTTCTCGCCGCTGCTCACGGGTTTGGGCGCCACAGCTTCTCGGGCGGGGATACGCTCGACGAGCCGATCACGGCGACCATCGTACGCCCCTCCCTCCCTCCCTCCCCGCGTTCTTCCCGAACCGCTTTCCCCCTGCTCACCCACCGCGCGCCAGGGCCGCGACCTCCTCTCGATCTACAACAAGCTCGTCCAGGTCCTGTACCCCCTCCGCAAAGGCACCGGGCGCGAAGTCCTCAAGTACGTCCCTCCTCTCCCGCCCTCTCCTCTCCCGCCCTCTCCTCTCCCCCTCCCGCCCTCTCCTCGCCCGCCCTCCCCCCTGCACCCTCGACTGACCAGCGGGCGCGAACGACGCATCAGGGACTGGGATCTCTGGGGCCCGCTCATGCTCTGCCTGCTGCTGGGCATCATGCTCAGCGTCAACGTGCGTCTCCCTCCCCATCCTCGCCTCGAGCCCAGCCTTGACCGATCCGCGCGCGCGCTGCAGGCTCCGGCGAACCAAGCCCTCGGCACCTTCACCTCCGTCGTCGTCCTCGTCTGCGTCGGCGCGCTCGTCGTCACCGTCCAAGCCAAAGTGCGTCCCTCCCCCTCAACCCCCCCCCCCTCGTTCGCTCATCCTCATCCTCATCCTCACCCTCACCCTCATCCACCTCCCGCACAGCTCCTCGGAGGAAGAGTGTACGTCCCCCCCCCTCCTCCGATCCGCCCGGGACCGTGACCGTGACGCCCCGCGCGCAGATCCTTCTTCCAGGGCCTGTGCGTGCTCGGATACTGCGTCGCCCCGCTCACCGTCGCCGCGCTCGTCTCCTGCTTCGTCCGACGGATCTACGTCCGCGCGCCCGTCGCGCTCCTCGCCTGGGCGTGGTCCATCTGGGGTGCGTGTCCCTTCTCCCTTTCCCCTTTCCCCCTTCCCCCTTCCCCTTCCCCTCCGCGCTCGCTGATCGTCGACCAGCCTCCGTGAACTTTCTCGACGGCACCAAGATCGAGCCGCAACGCATCCTGCTCGCCGTGTACCCCCTCCTGTACGTCCCTTGTCCCCTGTCCCTTGTCCCCCGCCCGCCCGCCCGCCACCTCGTGGGAGGGACCCTGCTGATTGCGCGCGCGCGACAGGCTGTTCTACTTCATCCTCGCGTGGATGATCCTCATCCAATAGGCAGGCCCTGCGCCTGGTGATCTCGGCAGAGGAAAGCCGGACCCGCGCGATGCCTGGGAGGGGGGGGGGGAGACCGACGATCTATCCGGATCGCTCTCATCGGATTCGGAGGGGGGAATCTTTTTATTTTATTTTACGACACAAATGATGCATTCTGGACCGGGCGAAACTACATGTGGCACATCCTGGACGCCGTCGAACAGCAGCACGCGCGCACAAAAAAAAAAGAGGTGTCGGCGCGGCGTCAAGAAAGAAAAGTACAGAGAGAGAGAGCAGCAGTGCGAAAACGATGGGACAGCAAGAACGATAGGCGGGGGCGGGGGCGGGGGCGGGGCCCGCGCGATGGGGGCCCGCGATCGCCGGCGATTATGCGGAAGAGTATCGAGAGGCGGCAAGGGCGGGAGGGTATTACGAGGTGGCGTATGTACAGCGTATACGGAGGGGCTCGGTAGGGTGTAAGACGAACGAAGGCAAGTATGGGACACGATTAAGAATAGGGTTAGGGTGGGGGGGGGGGGGGTCGTGAAGGGGGTCGTGAGGGACGAAGAAGCGACGGACGACGGGGGTGCACGTATGGGCGCCCTCGCCAAGAATGACACGTCGCGAGGGCGGACGCTCAGCTCGGATACCAGAAGCGACGGTCGAGGTAGTCGTCGGCGTCGGCCTCGAGGGGGAAAGGGGGGATGAAGCGGGGGAGGTAAGGGATCCAGGCGTCCGCGAGGGCGTCGAAGACGGCCCAGCGGGCCTTCCTGTATTCCCAGTGGGCGGGGAACCAGCCGGCGGCGCCCCAGTCGATGATGCCGGTGACGGTGGTGCCGTGGACCATGACGTTGCGGGGGGCGAGGTCGCCGTGGGTGAAGACGATGGGGTGGGGGCGGGCGTGGGCGGCGGCGACGGCGGGGGGGAGGTCGCGGGGGTCGTGGAAGCCGCGGAGGACGTGGTTCATGGCGGGTTCGTCGGGGAAGGGGCCGCGGTGGGCGGAGGGGAGACGCATGTCGTGCACGGGGCCGGCGAGGACGGAGCAGACGGCGGGACCGTGGGGGGAGGGGATGGCGCGGAGCTGGGCGGTGTAGGGGGCGAGCTGGGCGAGGATGGCGTCGCGGGCGGGGGCGTCGAGGCGCTCCCAGACCTGCTCGAGGTCGTGGCCGGGGACGCGGGTCATGAGGATGTAGGAGGCGGCGCGCCAGCGGAAGCAGAGGAGGGGGCGGGGGACGGGGATGGAGGTGTGTGCGGCGACGAAGCGGGTGGAGGCGACCTCGGTGAGGGCGGCGGAGTGGGAGCTGGTGATCTTCAGGAAGAGGAAGCGGCCGAGGGTGACTGGAGGAAAGGGGGGGGGGGGCAGGGTCAGAACGGGGGAAGCGATCGGGAGGGGGAGGGAAGGGCGGGTACGTTTCCAGAGGGCGGCGAGGAGGCGGGCGAGGGGGCGGGCGAGGAGGCGGGCGGATCTGCGGAGGGCGCGGGGAAGGCGGGGGGGAGCGAGGACGCGGGCAGGGACGTGGGCGGGAGGGGCGGGGGCGGCAGCGGCGCGTTGGCGCTGGCGCTCGGCGCGCCGTTCTGCGTAGTCTTGCTTTGTGGGGTTGTAGTGGGACATGGCGGGGGGCGAGGGGAGAGGAGGGTCAGGAAGAGAGGGGGGCCATGGCGAGGGAGGGCGTCGGACGGAGCGGGCGAAGGGACGAAAAAAAGGAGGACGGGAGCGTGCCATCGCGGTCACGTTTTTGCGTCACGTGGGGGAGGGGTGTCGGGCCGGGGGAGAGGGGGGGGGTATTGGAGGAAGAGTGGAGTGGAAAGCGGGGGAGGAGGGTGGGGGAGCAGCAGGAGGAGAGCGGGCGGGGAGGAGGAGGTACACCACCAGGCGATCCCTCAGCTTCATTCCGATATCACGCCCCTGAGTTTGAAGTTGGTGTGCCGATGGATGGAATCCAAAAATGTCAAGCGGATATCACGCTCAACGAATTCCCTTGGGCCCGAAGCTGAGGTTCTTTGGATTCAATCCAATAATCTTACTAAGCTCATCAAGAATCGCTCGGCGGGTTGCTGGCTTAAATCGTGCTTATTGCGATCTTATCCTGATGTAGAAGGAAGAAAATCATGATATTTTCATTTGATAACTACAGAGTATATGGGGGCTGCTACGGGATATATGGAGAGGGATGACAGGTGAGAGAGGGTTACCTGGGATGCCAACAAAGCAGGTGGACCAGACGGAGACCGAGATAAGACCAGGGAACCCAGTGAGCCAGGGGACAGAGAGCCAGGACCAGAGAGGAGCGCGAGCGGGACCAAGATCGCGAGCGAGGACCAAGACCGCAAGCAAAAATCGAGAGACCGAGAGTAAAGTTCAAGACCACGAGCAAAGTTCAAGACCAGGAGTAAAGTTCAAGGCCGCGAGCGAAGGTGAGGACGACTGCCAGCGACAACAAGAGGGGCGCCGGAGCATGTGCAAATCCTGAATGCTGTCGCGAGGGCAGGTGGGCGGTAAGTGAATAGAACACGCACCATGGTCCAGACTCTGGATGATGCCCACATGAGAGTGTCGAAGGGAGAGTCCATACCCAACCCTTCGTACATCCACGGAAACCCTGACGCGCCGTCCAAATCTCGGTACGTCGGAGTCGCCCATTACAGATGAGGGGTTATGGCCAGGTGAAGGACGGGGAGAAGAGAAGGACGTGGTGAGAGGAAACAAGGAGTCGAGGATGACTTGGCGCGACGACGAAAATGAATACTGCTTACATAACCCGCGCTCGTCGCCGTCCATCGAGGACTCTGTGGGGATTGAAACTGAGAGGACAACCTGTACTCACGCTGACTTGGGCGCGAAGCCGACTTTCTCGCAACGGATAATCGGAATGGCGCCGAGATTGAGGGGGTTGGATTGAAGCTGACACGATGCTAGCGTGAACCCTTGGTCACGCCATCAGACTCATCCGAATGGCCCCGCATAGAGTCATGCTGAGGCAACTGCTGGTGGTGTACTTGTACTTACACCACCAGGCGATCCCTCAGCTTCATTCCGATATCACGCCCCTGAGTTTGAAGTTGGTGTGCCGATGGATGGAATCCAAAAATGTCAAGCGGATATCACGCTCAACGAATTCCCTTGGGCCCGAAGCTGAGGTTCTTTGGATTCAATCCAATAATCTTACTAAGCTCATCAAGAATCGCTCGGCGGGTTGCTGGCTTAAATCGTGCTTATTGCGATCTTATCCTGATGTAGAAGGAAGAAAATCATGATATTTTCATTTGATAACTACAGAGTATATGGGGGCTGCTACGGGATATATGGAGAGGGATGACAGGTGAGAGAGGGTTACCTGGGATGCCAACAAAGCAGGTGGACCAGACGGAGACCGAGATAAGACCAGGGAACCCAGTGAGCCAGGGGACAGAGAGCCAGGACCAGAGAGGAGCGCGAGCGGGACCAAGATCGCGAGCGAGGACCAAGACCGCAAGCAAAAATCGAGAGACCGAGAGTAAAGTTCAAGACCACGAGCAAAGTTCAAGACCAGGAGTAAAGTTCAAGGCCGCGAGCGAAGGTGAGGACGACTGCCAGCGACAACAAGAGGGGCGCCGGAGCATGTGCAAATCCTGAATGCTGTCGCGAGGGCAGGTGGGCGGTAAGTGAATAGAACACGCACCATGGTCCAGACTCTGGATGATGCCCACATGAGAGTGTCGAAGGGAGAGTCCATACCCAACCCTTCGTACATCCACGGAAACCCTGACGCGCCGTCCAAATCTCGGTACGTCGGAGTCGCCCATTACAGATGAGGGGTTATGGCCAGGTGAAGGACGGGGAGAAGAGAAGGACGTGGTGAGAGGAAACAAGGAGTCGAGGATGACTTGGCGCGACGACGAAAATGAATACTGCTTACATAACCCGCGCTCGTCGCCGTCCATCGAGGACTCTGTGGGGATTGAAACTGAGAGGACAACCTGTACTCACGCTGACTTGGGCGCGAAGCCGACTTTCTCGCAACGGATAATCGGAATGGCGCCGAGATTGAGGGGGTTGGATTGAAGCTGACACGATGCTAGCGTGAACCCTTGGTCACGCCATCAGACTCATCCGAATGGCCCCGCATAGAGTCATGCTGAGGCAACTGCTGGTGGTGTAGCAGCGTACGCACCGAACGGGGAGCGGTCGACGGCGGTCGAGGCCTTTGCATTGGGATCTGATCGTTCTTTCTACTTGCCCCGCCGTCATCCCGGCACCGCGCCATCGACCGGTCCAGGCCCCGACCGCTCTTCAAAACACCAAGTCCGAGTCCAACGTTCACGCTCGACCACGACCTCCGCCGCTCGCCGCCGCTCGCCGCATCGCCAGCATAGACTCCTCCTTCGTAAGCACTCCGCGTCCCACCCGTCCTCTCCACATCCAATCCCCCCTCCAACAGCTCTTATCGTGCCTCCATCCCGCCGTCCACTTTGACCCAGACCCCGCAAGGCCCTTTCCTCGCTCCGTACGCTCCCCTCCCCCCTCCCCTGCCCCTCTCCTCACCCTCCCCCCCTCTCCGCAGCCCCAACATCATCGCCGGAAAGGCGCCCTTCCCCCGCATGCCCACGCCTTGGCCTCCATGGTCCCCCGTGCTCTGATGGCCCGCAAGCGGAAAGAGTCGGTTGGTCCCGCCCCCTCCCCCTCCTCCCCCCTCCTCATCGACCTATTCCCAACCTCAGGCCGTGCAGCTCTACATCGCCTTCTACCGCACCGGTAACGTCGGGAAATACCACTGGGCCCTCGTCCCCTCCGCCACCGGTCCCCCCTCCCTCATCAAACCCACAAAGATCTACCAGATCGTGGCCGAGATGCACGAGGCCCCGGACGGCCGCGACGTCCACCGGCGCTGGGTCACCCTCAACCTCTCCAAAGAGCTCGGGAAATCCGGCCGGTTCATGGGCCTCCTCCTCCTCCCCCCGCTCGACCCCGCCACCTCCCTCGACGACCTCACCGACTTTCTCGACGCCCAGCCCCCCGTCCCCCACGGCCTCTCCCCCGACGCCCTCAGCGAGTGGACCTGCGCCAAGTGGATCGCCGACATCCTCCTCGAGCAGGGCCCCATCTGGGGCATCGACTTCGCCGGACGCGACGCCACCATCGACACCCTCTACTACTCCATCTACATCCTCGCCCACCGCCTCGTCGACGGCAAAGAGGGCGCCAAGTCCGGCTACGAAGCCGTCGAGGGCTCCGGCGGCTTGCGCATGGTCCGCTTCCCGACAGCCGCGATGTGACCGCGAGGTCCGGTCTACTGTAGTCGTAATCGTAATCTTAATCTTAGTCTTCGGCTTTTGGTTCGCTCCCCATGCTTATTATGCTCGCTCACGACCCCGTACCCCCACGCCCCATGCCCCCGTACTCTTACCGCACAAAAATGCCATGATCATTCATCCACCCGGGATCCGGGCCCCCCCCCGTTATGTGTTATATCCAGTTCTTCGTACACACGCGCCCACAAGCGAACGCGCCGCGGCCCGAGCGTCGTCAGTACCGCCGGCGCTCCAATAAAACAAGGCACCTCGGCGCTCGCTGTCGACGTCCACCCACGTCTACGAGCTCGTCCCTCCGCCCACCCCCTACCCACCCTCCCACCCCGATCGGCACCCATCCAAGCCCAATCGACCGGAAACATGCCCCCGCTGAGGATTGGCTACGGTAAGCCTGATCCCCGATCCCCCATCCTGTCATGCCCTCCTCATGTTGCACCCTACCCTACCCTACCCTACCCCCCCCACCCTGGACGTCATCCCCCCTTCGCGCGCGCGCGCTCGCATCCGCAAGTTCGGGAGCACTTTTCCTCCCCGCTTCTCCAGCTCGCGGACGCGGACGCGGGCGCGACCTTCACGCTCGTCGAGTGTCCCAGTACGTCTGTCCCCCTAGCTCCGATCTCCCCCTCCCCCAAACAAACGTCCTCCCCACCCCCCCTCCCCCCCGCGATCGACGCAGGCGGCACCGGCCAGCTCATCTCCCGCCTCACGAACGACGAGATCGACGTCGCGATGTACGTCCCCCCCTACCCATACCCATCTAACCACTTATCTCCACCCCCAACCTCGCATCGCATAAAATCGTCGCGCACCCGCCTGGGGACACGGACGCGGCCAGCGCGCTCACCGACCCGCTCATCGCCGGGATCGCGAACGGCTCGGAGGCGTACAGGCTCGTCGGGAGCTACGTCAGCACGCCGCTCAACTGGTGCGTCCCTCCCCTTCTCGCTCCCCTCCCTCTCCCCTTCCCTTCCCTTCTCCTCCCTTCCCTTCCCTTCTCCACCCCTCCCCCCTTCCCTCCCTCACGCTCACCCCGCTCACCCCACCCCCAATCCCGCACGCCCAGGGCGGTCATCACGGGCAAAACCTCCCCATACGCGTCCATCGCTGACTTGGAGCCGGCAGAGGGCAAGCCCGCCGTCCCCCTCGGGATCTCGCGCCACGGGAGCGGGAGCCAGACGATGGCGTACGTGATGGCGCTGCAGCAGGGCTGGGCGACCGAGCGGCTGCAGTTCCAAGGTGCGTCGCCCGCCCTCGCCCCCCGCCCCCGCCCTCGCCCCCGCCCCCGCCCTCGCCCCCGCCCCCGCCCTCGCCCCCGCCCCCGTCCTTGCGCCTTCTGTCCGTTCTCACGCTCCACTTTTCCCGCCCCGCAAGTGAACAACGACATCCGCGGGCTGATCGACGCCGTCAACGGCGGCCGCGCGAGCGCGTTCATGTGGGAGTGGTTCACGACCAAACCGTACGCCGACGCGGGCGAGGTCCGCTTCGTGCGTTTGTTTTCCCCCCTCTTCCTCTTCGCCCCGCCCTCCCCCGCCACGACCGTCTCTACATGTAACCCCACCCCTAACCCCTACGTACGCTCAGATCGGCTCCGTCCCGACCCCCTGGCCATCCTGGCTCATCGCCGCCCACCCCGACCCGACGCGCGCCCCGCCCGCCGCGCTCCGCGCCTTCCTCGCCGCGCTCTCCGCCTCCGTCGCCGCCTTCGACGCGCCCGCCGCGCGCGCGGAGCGCGACGTCGCGTTCGTCAGGGACAGGTTCGGGTACCCGGAGGAGGACGTGCGGGTGCGTTGTTGCGTTTTTTTTTTCTTTGAGACTCCTTCCCTCTCCTTCCCCCTTCCCTCTCCTTCCCTTCCCCCCCTTCCCCCCCCCCCCCTTCCTTCTCCCTTCCCCACCTTCCTTGGGCCCCCTTCCCCCGTCCCCTTTCAGTCTCACTTCACCCTCACCGCCTCCTCCACCCCTCCTTGGCTTTCCGCTATAAACGGGCGGCTCTGACGGTTCGCGTTGCATCTGCGTGTTATTTACCCCTCCCCCCCCCCCGTCCACGGTCCCCTGGACACCGAACCGAACAGGCGTGGTTGGACACGGTGGGATACCCCCAGGACTGCGCCACGATCCCGATCGAGGTGATCGCGACCACCCTCAGGTCCGTCTCCCTCCTCCGAGTCGCCGTCCTCGTCCGGGATCGCTCACCCGCCCGCCCCCCTCTACACAGCGTCCTCGAGAAAGCCGGCGTCGTCCAAGCGCCCGCGTCCGGCGCCTTCGACCCGCGCGACTTCGTCGACCCCTCCGTCGTCGCGCTCGTCTGAACACACACACTCTCTCTGCGAGCGCCCACGAAACGCCCGCACACACATATGTATGTATGCAAACCTTCGGACCCTGGAGGGAGGTTGACGCCGGGGGGGTGGATCGATCGCGGGAAAGAGGAGAGAAGATCTACTCAGCGGGCGTGTTAAGTTGCAATCGACGGTGTTACGTGTGTCTGTGATTGATTCGAAATACAAAGAATGTGCGCGGGTGTGTGTGCGAATATGTACAGTGCTAGTGCTAGTGCTGTCGGGGGGTCTATGGAGGAGGCTGTCAACGTGAATAAAGCAGATGAAGATGCGGATGGTGAAGATGCCCAGGGCCCAGGGGGGAAAGGCAAGTAAGTTACAGTTAAGGCGGGGGGGGGGAGGGCGGACGATCCGGCTCAGTGTGTTTCTACATGGGAGATCA